>CM073431.1:28190000-29440000 GCA_037114965.1 Monochamus alternatus | reverse complement strand
GAAAGTAATATTCCTTCTAATATTAATTTTTAAAATTGTACAAATGTAACATTTAATTTAAATGTCATTAAATAATTTCAGTGTTATCTTTTTTTGCATGAAAAACGTTCTCCACAATGTAAACTCCCTTGGGAACATTATACTCCCTTGGGAATAATCGACTACTTCTGTTTTAATTTTGATGTCATAGAAACTGATTTCTACTACCGACCGTGGAAAAATATTTTTAAACATAAAGTAAACAGTAACAGTTTTATTGAAATAAAATAGAAAAAATTAGCAACTAGATAATTAATAACTATTATTAATATATTTTACAAAATACGTAAATAAGTGTTGGGAAATGATGCATCAATATTTCGAAAGGAGGACATTTATTCGAAAACTCAAAACAAGCGGAATTACAGTGCGTTAAAAAAATTGTTTTTTATGAATTTCTTGTAATAATTTTTTTATGAGTGTAACGATTCTTTTATGATTTTGTTCACGTATCACTAGCGTTCCTTTGCCAAAAAGCTGAAACTATCCTTGGCCGTCAAATAAAGAACTTTTTTGTTTGAATATTTTTATAAATTTGGATAGAGAGTAATTAAAAATCTTTTAAAATGGTTCTCTTGTTATATCACGTTAAAATTACTCGTTTTCGAGAAAAACGACTTTAAACATTTAGATGCGTTAAATGGACAGGCGCTCACTTCTTGAACTAATTTTAAAAATAAAAAAATTAAATATTCGCTACTGTTTGTCGAAACTTCTGGAGAAGAATTAGTTTCGTATTAAAGTGGCATAACAGTATTTCTAATATTTTTTTTTTGAAGATATTACATGAACTTAAAATATTACAATATCAAAAACAATGTGGCTAACTTAAAAAGATATTAGGTATTACATTTTTCTGAATTTCAAATGTGAAGTTCTTAGTCATTATTTGAAGGCCAATAACAGTTTAGGTAGGCCCTTTAGTGCAGGAAGATATGCATGAAATTAAGAACGTTAATACAAAGGAATACAACATTTTTTTTAACGCCTTTAATCCTGTTAATTTTGAGTTTGTCTAAAACATGTTATATAGCTTGCTGGCAATAATTTTTCGTGTAGAACTAATTTCAGTACACCCTGTATAAATTAACAAATTAATAAATTTATAAAACAAAAATATATTTAACACCCTATCAGAACATTTTGTCATAATCGTAGGTAGATTAACCACCTTAATATTGATATTTCATTATGAAAAACACTATATTTGCAGGCATAAATGTAATAGTTGTGGTAGAACTGGCAGAAAGCAATTACATTTGTAATTGTGGTTTTCCTCAACTGAAGGAGAGTTAAAGATGCAAAAAGTGACCTCCACTCTTTTACCACCAACGTAAGTCGTGTTATTTTAGATTCCAGAACAGTGGAAATTACGTTATTACCGAATTATTTATTATGACTGAGATACAAACACTTTAGTCATTTAACAACTTGATATTTAGACTTCAAAACATCGGTTGGGTATAAAAATTTGTGTGGTGTAATTTGTACATGTTCGATGTTTCAATTTTAAACACAGTATCTAATAAAATATGTTTTTCTTTAGATACGGACGTCGAAGCTCAAATAAAATTTTGTATTTTCTTTTTTGTAATTCAGGGAATTTTTAGACATTTTGTAGAAGTGGGTGATGGTTTAGAACTCGAGACACAATTTTCATTCATTTCAGATATTTGTACCTAAGATGTTAGTCATCGCTTGTCATTAAGTTGATAACTGTAATTAGATGAGGTGAATACGTTACTTTAATTCCAATGACACAAATTGTAGAACTTACTGAAAGGTCAAAACGTTCACAACATATCATTAGACATACAGTGTAAAATTTCCTAAAAAATATAGAAAAGCTACTGTAATTTGAAAACCGAAGAAGGTATAAAGGTAAAATTTTCTATGTTTTTTCTAAAGTACCTACCCATTGAAAGAGGGGGAGGATCATCCCCTTAGTTTTAATTTTCACTCTCACCTTTTTGCTTTAAAATTAACCGTAGGTATACTCGTACAATTGCAACAACTAAAAAACATCATAGAAAATATAACAAATCTGAGTTTCGTTACATTAAAATTGTCTCATACTACTATTTTAATTATTAAAATGAAACAAATACAGCCTCTTAAATTAAAAAATAACACGTTAAATCTAAGCAATAATGCATATTAATTAATTCCTTGAACTGGAGTACCTATAATTGCCCATGAATCACCCTATACAAAAAATTTATTTATTAAAAAATGCTTATATAATTTTAAAATGGATGATTCATAACACTGTAGATATTTATACTTTAAAGTAGTACCTCAGTGTACTGATACAATAATAATTACCTTATATTAATATTTAATTTAATTTTATTTTAAATCACTAATGTGTATACTGTTCATACATTGTTTATAATTTAATTTATAATATATGTTTTCCAATATTATTATATACAAAATGTATATTTCATTCCTGCTAGGATAAAATTATTAACAGTGAAAATTGTTTTTCTCTAAAACCGGATCCTTCGCCAAATATTTAAAAATTAATTTTGTCTCAAAAATTTTCAAACATTTTACATTACTTTAAATAAGATAACCTAACGTGATCATAGGTTCCGCTTTTAAGCTATAAGTCCCGCTGTCCCCAAAATATGTAAAAATGTCCCGCTTTGACAAGAGTAGTAGCAAGCAAAAAGCCGTATCGTACGTGTATTTTCAACACGTCAATATCGTTCAATAAAATAAATTTTCATTAATATATGAAAGCATTATTTTTCGATTATGTAAGAGCTACAGACAGAATTACTTTTAACAAAGATTCATATGGTAAGTAATAAACTTAAATGGACAAATACTAATTTTTCCAATGTTCTTGAACATTCCGTAACAGTAGTAAGGTTTTACTAAGATCTTAAGGAATACCTATTCTTCTTGAATAGCAATAAAACTGAGAACAATTTAAGGAAAAATAGATACCTTAAAATTTACTAGATCAATCACTAAAAACTAACTTAACAACAGCAAAAATATATCTATAGATCCTATAAAACATGTGTTTTATTTTTGGAACAATAATAATTTAAAGGCATCCCGCTCTGAGGAAAAAAATACATGGTTACGTTATACATACCTGAACTAAATAAGGCCATAGTCTAAATAAGGTCAACCTACTATTAAAAAACCACCTGATATTCAAATTTCAGTTTGAACCAGCTTCTATGATAGCGAAACTTATAAAACAAATGGTACTATATCTCACTACAACGGCAAGTAAATTAAAATATTTTTAATGGCTCGGTTTGTAAAATTACATTGTATAGTTATTGTATATTATTTTTGCAAAATTCTAGCCTTTCCGAAAATAATTATTGATCGCACATAATCTGGTTTGTGTCTAAAACATATCGACGTGTTTGTTTTCATTTGTCTTACTACAAAAAGTTTTTAATAATATTTGGTCGTCTGAAGTTATATTTGCCTTTTAAGGTCATTGCCAATTGTTACTAATAAGGCCATGTGACCTTATTAGGAATAATGTCATGTTAAGGACATATCAAATGCGGATAGCTTAAATTTTAATAATATGCGTTTTTTATCTCAAAACACAGAAATTTTGGAATATGGTTCATGTAAGGAGATCCTATGGATAAGTGAGTAGCTTGAGATTACAATGGGCAACAAGAATAAGGAAGCTGGGAAGAAGCGAAGAATGTAGAGCTAGAACATAACTTTAGTTAGTAGAATGGCAGGCAAAAAATGGTTACGACATGATGAAGTTCCTAAAAGAAAGGCTCAACAGACTATTTTGATAAATTGAAAACCATTTAGCTCAACCTATACATTTCTAAGAATTTATTTTACTTCTCGAATTCAAATACATGTTTTTGTATTTTGTTATTGTTTTTCTTTATTCTGTTTACTTTTTCGCAGAATAATTATATTTTGGTAAATGGTAAGTTGTACCACAAAAATGCAAAAAACTTTTTTTATTAAACATCAAATTGTAATTACCAACAGTTTAAAGAAAACAGTGGCGTAACAATAATCTCGTTAAAATTGTTCATGACGTAGTCATATCTACGCCACTGGTTACATACAAAGTAATTTTAATAAAAAATTTGCCTGTACACCTGTATGACTAAAATTAAAAAAAAATGTTTGGTATTAAATTACAAACATTATAAACTTTATAATTAAATATTACGGGATTATTTAATATATTTAGATTGCTTTATTTTATACAACGAACTTGAAAAACAATGTAATGAAATCCTCAATGTAACTGTAACAAAAATTTAAAGAAAAATGCTATATTTCCTTGTTACTCCGGTTTTCAATGTCAGAGTCACGTTACTGTCACTTTTTAATTATTAGAAAGAATGGAATTAGTTTCGACACCCTGGCGGTTTGCAAATAAGCGTGTTTATTTTAAGAAACAACAAAACATTCTACTCATTGCTGTTTATCATTTTATGTTTAGTTTTATTAAATACGTGGAAATGATGAAATAATCGTTTAAAATGAGAAATATAATTTGTTAGTTGTATCTTACTTTCTGTAAATATAAAGAAAAATGAAAAATTGTAAATACAGTGAGAAAAATTATTATACTTATAGAAATAAATAAATACTTATAAAACCACTATATAAAATAAAGTATTTTTAAGATTGGAATTTTTGTTGCATGAATATACATATATTTTTTCAAATAATTGTCAATCCTCTTGGTACCGTGTATCCTAAGTAATTTTTCTAGATTTTATTTATTATTTAATTTTAAGACCTCATAGAAAAGCAAACTAAAATGATTTTTATATATTTTTAGGTATTAATAATATTGTGTGAAACTAACTACTCAGTGGACAAAAGCCCCAACCTGCGTTGGATTACACCCACAATATCTACCCATATATTCCTTATTATTAGCTTTTGTAACATTTTTTTTACTGTTTTAGAAAGGTATTTTAAGCTAATATAAATCAAATCTCCTACAATTCCTATCAATGAAGTCATATGTATGTTCTCTGATACGAAACATCTAGGTATGTTAATGAACGATTCCACAGACAAAGCTCTATTCAATAATTATCTAAAGAAAATAATATAATTTACTAACCTTCTAATGAAACACTCTATAAATATCTAACTTCACTTTTTGGCAGTGGGAACACGACAAATTCAACCAGTGAGAAAAATTATTATACTTATAGAAATAAATAAATACTTATAAAACCACTGTATAAAATAAAGTATTTTTTAAGATTGGATTTGTTGCATGAATATATATATTTTTTCAATAAATAATTGTCAATCCTCTTGGTACCGTGTATCCTATCTAAGTAGTTAGTTTCGCACAATATTATTAATACCTAAAAATATATAAAAACTTTTACATAAAAGGTGAACATTTTTCAAGTAGGTATTGTCATATTTAATTCATTGACAGGATGTCACTTTTTGTCATTGTCGATATTTAACTTCAAATAATTTTAATTTTTATAATAATTTTTATAGTTAGATATTTGATTCAACTTAAAGGAGACCACCTGAAGAAGCAATCCTAAAAATGCAGAAATAGGTCAGATCTCATCTATTGTGGTTGAATTTGTCGTATTCCCACTGCCAAAAAGTGAAGTTAGATATTTATAGTGTTTCATTAGAAGGTTAGTAAATTATATTATTTTCTTTAGATAATTATTGAATAGAGCTTTGTCTGTGGAATTGTTCATTAGCATACCTAGATGTTTGGTATCATAGAACATACATATGACTTCATTGATAGGAATTGTAGGAGATTTGATTTATATTAGCTTAAAATACCTTTCTAAAACAGTAATAAAATGATTTTGTCTTAATTCAGTAATTTTAAGCTTAGAAAAGTTATGGATCGCACCGAAGTGGATACATACTATTGAAGGTTTGCGGAAACGTTATCATAGTTGCTGCCAATAACTTTCGAAACGATTTTAAAATAGACAAATAACAGAAACATTTGTGGAAATTTGTAGAAACTGGGTAAGGCGGGTCGGTAAGACGACAACATCAGGTATATCAAACTATGTTATTCATTAAAACCACAAATTAAATCTTTTAATAATTAATAACGGCAAAAGCAGTTAAATTTGCTGTATAAAATGGGCGTTATAAAATGTTATTTATTTCTTTCCTCGAGCATTTCTTTCCATTTTTTGTCTGCTTTCTGTCTTTTGATTGTAAGCTTTGCCGCCTTATCAAGTTTTACAGTGGACAAGATTCCAGTGCCGTGCAGAAGTGTATTTTTAAATCATCTTCGAACTGCCCTTTTTGATTTTTTTGTTTACAAAATTGTATTTATAAGAGTCATCTGTACACTCAAAAAGATTTTTAAGATAAGTTTTGAATAACCCCTCATATAGCCAATTCGTATAAAAGAATTGTTTGTGTTACAATTTTTATATCAAAGCATACATTAGAACCCATCGAAAAACGTCAAATTCAAAATTTGTTGCTACGACTACAACATTGTAACATGCGCTTTAATGTTGACGCAACCATGACGCACATATTGCTTTAAATAATTTGTTGCTCCTATAATTTTAATATCAAATCATTTCCTATAATAGAATCTATAAAAAATTCAAAAAGAAAATTTGTTGTTACCTTTATAACATCGTATCTAATAGACGCTTTTATGCAGTTGCGGTTAAGACCAGGCCCGGATTAACTATATATTGAGCCCTAGACTAAAATTGAAGTGTCTCCTCTTCAGACCATTCAGTACGTTTGATATTGATTTGTATAATTTTAAACAAAACTAGTTAGTTTGTGTTTTTCTTAAAAAAAAATATTCATTACATCATCAAGGAATGGACAAAAGACATTAAAGCATGGTTGTTTACTTAGTAGGAATGCAACAGACTAGACGTTCATTTTTTTTCTCTTTTACGTTTTCTGGATATTGCTCCTGGAGTAAATTTGCTCTCATCAGCAGCTCGATGAAATAAGTTTTATCAAATTTTTTTATTTTTTATTAGTTTTAATTTTTATTATTATTGTATGATAAAAAGTAAAAATGTGTTATATTTATACTGTTATATTAAGTAGGTAAATTTACAATTTTCTAATTTTTTTGTAGTTTTTGTCATAAAAAACCTGCTAAAGCATCGTACTATTCAAATTGGCAGTCGAATTTTATGTGTTTCAGCTCAAATTTGAATACTCTTTAAATTGATTACTGGATTGTTACTATTAATAAATCAAAATAATTTCTTCAAAATATATATGTATATATATATAAAACCGTTTATTTATGCAGATAATTCAAAAGGTTTTAGAACGTCTTTATTGCAGCTCACTAGTGTAACATATAAACTTTCTTCATATGTATAGGTACGGACTCAAGTTCATTGAACTGGCAAACTGTGCCAATTATCTTTATTTACAAGAAGTAAGTGTGAAAAATGATTATATTGTTACGACAAACAGCACACCAAAATGCATAATTCGTCGTACGGTAAAATTTCATTAAGTACTTGCTAAGAAATTTTTAATGAACGTACAGGGTATAGCTTAAGTACATACAAATTTCTGATTAGTTAGTATGATATTTGCATAATATATTATTCAATAACTTCAACACATATCTCGAAAATTATGCAGAATAAGACATACTTTGATACCTCTTCTTCTTGAAATCACCCATTGAATCATCTCTTTATTTAGTTGTCAGTACTTGAGCTAAACTAACTAACTTTAACTATATTAAATACCTAAGTTAAGTAGTAGGTGACTTTAAATCAAACACGAAAAACAATAAAAACGAAAAAGGCACCACTGATTTTTTTAATGAATACTCGGTATATTCATGGGACATTGATTTTTTATTTGTTCAGAAGAAACTATATTGTTTTTTTTACTGTTTTAGAAAGTATTAATAATATTGTGTGAAACTAACTACTCAGTGGACAAAAGCCCCAACCTGCGTTAAATTACACCCACAATATCTACCCATATATTCCCATATATGGGTAGATATTTTTTTGTCCACTGAGTAGTTAGTTTCACACAATATTATTAATACCTAAAAATATATAGAAACTATATTGTATTCTAATAGAAGAAAATTTTTTCATTTATTCCAATAGAAGAAATACTTGTTAGAACTTAGATACCAAAATTCTTCCCCCTTAAAGATGAAATAACAAATAAATAAATAATAAAATATAGATAAATTTGAGGTCCTGAAATTTGCTAAACCTTAGATAATCTAGTCGTTAAATGTTTAAAATGATACAGCGCTCTTAAATAAAGAAATTGAAAGAACAATATTTAGAACACTTCCAAATTTGATATAAATCATATTACGTATTTGTGGAAATAACTGTCTTTATAATTAAAATCAAGTAATTTTTGTTGAAGTCGAATTGGCAGTTGTGACAGATGCCTAGCAATAATATCACAAATGCGGTTTTCAGGTACGCCATATTTAGTACGCAAAAAAACCTCTTCAATAGTGATAGTAGTACAGAAGATAAGTATTCCAAGCATAACTCCTGAAGTTTTTAAAGTAGGGGAGGAAACGAAAGGAAGCCTGTTGCCGGGAAAATCAAATTAACTTTACAACAAAATTTGATGATTTTGTTAAATGATGTACCTTTACAAATGTGAAACACTACACTGAAAAGGTGCTAATAGCATATTTTTTTGAAAAATGTGGGAACTGTAAGCCGTCCTTTTTGTGGTCGTATTATTTAATGTTAAAGGCAACGGTACTTTTACATCATAACATCGACATTAGCAAATATTCAAGGATAACAACATTCTTAAAGAGAAAAAATTATGGTTACAAGCCGCAGTCAAGAATATTGACAAGAGAGGAGATTGACACTTTTTGTGAGATGCGACCGATGAAATATTTTTAACGATCAAGTTTAAGTTTCACATGTAGGAAAAAATGTACATTATTTATTAATTAGGTGGCACTGATTTTTGGCATAAAACTTTGCTAGTAACTATACTAAAATAATTAGACTAAAATACAGCCAATATAATTGATAATGGAAACAAGTTATCAAGATATTTAGATATATGCGTTTTTTTGTCAACCGGATACTGAGCATCGACGTTTTTTGATATATCATAACAATCATAAATGCTCCAAGCAACTAGTTGGGAAAAATACGTTGGATCAGATTCCGTACGTTAAATAACAAATCTTAAATTACCAAACTCAAAGGAATATCCCGAGCATTGTTTTCGGCGTTCTTCAGCTATTAACTGATTCTTGAGCATGTACAACTAATATTAAGCGCCATGGTGGTTGGAAATCAACCACTGTTGCTGAAGGCTATATTGAAAATTCAGTGCCCAACAAAATAGAAATAGCAAACAATATATTGACACTAATATACCTTCAACTGGTAGTGCTTTAGATCTTCCGCATAAATTTCCAAGAATACTAGTGTTACTGAAGTTACAAAAAATAGACCTGCAGAACAAGCAGAAAATGGACGGGACAAATTCTGTTCTAATATTTTTATAAGTAATTCTGTTAATTTGTATTGTAAACATAACATTGTAAATTCATAATTATATTAGTATGATTAAATTGTAATTTATTGTTGGTAGTTATTTATCTTTTTTCATAAAATGTGGTATATACACAAAATATTTTCCTTCAATACAAATACAAGCCTTTAGTTAAAGGAGAGTGAATATTTGGTGCATTACTACAGTAATTAACGTCCGAGGGAATTAATAAGACCCTCGGGCGTTAAGTCACACTTATCCTCCGAAAAATTTTACTATATAAATGCAATTTAACGCCTGGCTGTGTATAAAAGTAATTTATATAACATTAGGAAAAACTGACTACACCACTGTATTATTTAAAGTTTTCCATTTTTTCTCATATTTGTAAAACTAAGGAAATTATACAACACGGCATCGTTGGAAGTATGTCAACGATCGATATGATTCTAAATATGGCAGTAACTATACTCGTATGTATTTCCTCCTACTTTAGTGAAACTGGTAAAAGTTTAAGGAAATGAAGTCGTAGAAAGAAAGTAAGACGATATTTTCGGGTAAAAAAAAACAACATGACGGTAATTAATAGCTTTCTAATGCAAAATGAATTGAGGTTCAGTGAACACATAAAAATCGAGTATTTATAGGTTGTTATTAAATATGAGGTCAAGTTTCTACATTATGAACTTAACACGGTTTTATCCACACAATATTACCAGTACTTTCTAGAATTGGATCCACAATTGTATACTTCGAAAGTATTTTCTTTTAAAAAAAATTTTAAAATTACTAGGTAGATATTCTCATTCCCTTTCATTCTAATCACGAGGATTAGCCCAGAAGTCGAAAACTTATACGGGAGAGGGGGCGGCATATTACTATTAAGCAAGCTACATTTGCGCCCAGAAAGGACTTGATAGGACCTAACCACCATTCAGTGCAGGAATGAGGGAAACCTGGGAAATCTCATTAATTAGGCGAGTAGTTAAATGTCGACCGGTATCAATCTTTCACATTGACCCACCCTACCATACGCGCAGAGAGGCGCCAATCCTCTCCACGAATATAGCTGATATACGGTCTACCAGGTGCGGGGCTCGACCAAATTATTTTAGGTTTTTTTCATCTATTTCTTAATAAATGTTAATATCCATTCAAAATGTTGGAGTTTGGGCTTGTTCGGGTTGAGGAATTGAAATATGTTCATTTTGGTTATAGTTCATAAAGGGTGCCAGTTAGGATAGATTGAACGTGTAAAAAACGATACAACTTTTTTATATATTACGGTATCTCATTTTTATAAATCAAATTCTTATTTCCCAACTTTTTTACACAAAAATGGTATACTTTACACAGCAAAAAACAGATTCACTTCCATGACCCAAAAAGACCAAACTCCAAATTTTGATTGGATATCAACATTTATTAAAACATAAATAAAAAAACAACTAAAATAATATTTTACATTTAACAGCCTGCATGTCTTTAGCTATCAAGTTTTGGAACAAACTAAGTTTGGTTAAATCGCAATATTTTTACCTTAAAAATGTTGTCCCATTATCTCGATCACTACTTTTAAGGGATTTTTTGTATCTCAGAGAATAGCTGAGATATATGTTGAAAATTGCATCTGATGAGTTTTTTTTTAATGTTTCTACAGGGTGTCTCTTTTCAAATATGACCTACACATACATTTTTTAAATTGAGCACCCTATATATGTTACGTTTAATTGTATTAATATTTTCCTTCATAACGATATATAATAGTTGCTACTTTATATTTTGGAAATTGTCATAAAACGTTAGATTGATGATGGTGTATAGTTGGCCATGCATTTTGTAGAATTATGCAAAATTGGTTCATGAATGAATTAACTTTAATAATTCCAAAAATAATTTTAGCACTATATTTATATTAGCCAATTAAACAATTTATAAATATCGTTAATTGAATAACAATTTAAAATAAATAAAAATAAACATTAAAAAATAATGAATAAGAAGAAAATTAATCGACAATGTTATTTAAAAAACCGTTGAAAATTATTTAACATTGAAAATATTTTTAGAAACTGAAATTTTCCCTCTAGTAAAGATTTTAGAAATAATCATGAAAATAGCCAACAAATTATGAAATAAGGATAAGTAGAAGTACGTATTTTAGATTCTTATTTTGTCAATATTATTCTTAACACATGCATCATTATATATGTTTTCGAAAAGTAACGAATAAATTCATTATTTTTGAAATTGAGAAGTTTCGAAAAAATCCCCTGGCACGTCGATTTTGTTTTTTAAAAAAGGCACTTTTTGACATACGGCCCACATTTGTGACGTCATTGTTGTTCGAGATATGACGTCATCGACAATTTTTTTAAATAGCAACCCCTAATTTTTACCATGCCATTTGAAAGAGAGTGTCATTCTACATACATACATCATGAAAAATTATAGTGTTACATAACAAAAATTTCAGGAAAATATTGTTTGAAGATATTAAAATTTAATTTTCACAATTTTGAAAATGATAATGATTATGTAAAATATCGACTAAATTGTGCACCGTTGGCTGCCTGACAGTAGCTAAGACGATTAATAAATTCTTTTTGGACATTATCAATAACTTCAGGAGGTATGCGATGTATCTCGTGACAAAATATTCTAAGTTAACTGGTCTAGTAACGTATACTTTCCTTTTTAAGTATCCCCACAAGAAATAATCTAGGGGTGTCAAATCAGGAGATCTGGCTGGCCACTCAATCAGCTCCCTTCTCTCTATTCAACGATTTGGGAACAGGTCATCTAAATAAGCACGGACAGGTGTTGCATAATGGGGAGGTGCACAGTATTGTGAAAATTAAATTTTAAAGTCTTCAAACATTATTTTTTTGAAATGTTTGTTATGTAATACCATAATTTTTCATAACGTAAGTATGTACAATGACATGCTCTTTCAAATGGCATGGTCAAAATTGGGGGTTGCTATTTATAAAAATTGTCAATGACGTCATATCTCGAACAACGATGACGTCAGAAATATGGGTCGTACTTCAAAAAGTGCCTTTTTTAAAACAAAATCGACTTGCCAGGGAATTTTTTCGAAAACTTCTCAATTTCAAAAATAATGAATTCATTCGTTACTTTTCGAAAGCACTGTAGTATATGTATTATTAATTATGGTGCTAAAGATCCGCTTGATACAGCATAAAAAATATTGACTATTTACACTTAATTATTTAAACAACTATTTATTTAGCATACACGATTCTTTAAGTAACTAAGGTAGAATTCAGGAACAAATTTTGCAGAATTATATAAAAATCTCAATTTTTTCCAAAATATAAAGTAGCAAGTGTTATATATAATTATGAAGAAGAAAAATAAGCAATAAAATGGCATGTCATGACACATGTCATACTTTAAAAGAGACAAGATAAATTACAAGTACGCTATTAAACTATACGTAAAAAAATCTACCAGAAGCAATTTTCACCATGCCCAAATTCTCAGCTATCATCTAAGATATGAAGAATCCCTTAAAAGCAGCTTTTTAAAATTTCGCCTTGTACCTCAAAAACGATGAGATCTGAGTTCTGATTACGGCATCTTAAGTTTCTTGAAAAAGTTCCATGTTGCAAAAACCATATCCTTCTATCTCTCGTAGTATGCGATATACCTTGCAATCACGACGAAACTGGAATACCCTGTACATCTATTAGTAATATGATTTTTTTTTTCTAAATGAATTGTCACGTTGGTTCTGTTGATTTATTTAAAATCTTCTCCAAAACCTCCATAATAAAAAAATATTATTAGCCAACCAATTGCCATTTTTATAATTATAAGTCTTTATTAATTTTAAAAAGGATTATAAAGACAATATGAATTAAAATAAGATACACGTCTCTTAGGTCCTTACAGTTACTTCCCATCGACAGTAAAACAACTTAATAAGTCATCTACCGGCCGTATAACCGAATCACTTCAAATTTCCGACAGGATATTTTGTATATATATTTTTCCCTTCATCTCTGCTAGCTAATTTCAAAACAACTTTTTTCTACAAAACTGTTAAAAGTGGGCTTTTTAATTGTCATTTTTGATGTTAAAAATGTAATTTTTTGACACGCGTGTTAAAAGTAAGTTACTTTTAACACTAGTGTTAAAAGTAAATCAAAGTTTATTTAAATTTTGTTTTGAAAATTAATAAAACGTTTTAACAAACACATGAACAACTTTTTATTTTAAATAACCAACCAAATAACCAACATTTTAACTAGTTATTACTATTAACATTTATAATAAAATTAGAACAATTTGAAATTGTAATTCCCTGCGGAGTCATCATACTTAAGTTGGTTTTACTGTCAACATGTGTGACACATCTATTTTCTGTAGAAATACTACTGGTAGTACTGGTGGTCTTGCTAGTAGTTGCAGCAGTAGGAAGTATTTGGCACGCAATTTCCTTCTTCTGTTCCAGTGAATTTTCAATGTAGCCTTCAGCTACCGTCGAAGATTTCCATCCTCCATGTCTCTTGATGGTAGTAAAATTTGCACCAGAATCTGCTAACAATGTCGCCAATGAACGACGAAAACAGTGTTCGGTGTAGAGTTGAGGATTTGGTAGATTCAAAAACTCTGCAATGTCGGCAGGCATTTTACCAAACATGTTAATTCCGACTGGATTCTTCACACATTTATTCTTCATATATTTAAGAAAAAGTCGTCTATGGTCAGCGTTAGGTGGCCGGAGTGCCATATACTTTCTAAAAAAGTTTAAATTCACCAACAACACTGAAAGTCCGAGGCACTTTCGTTTTAGTATCAGGTATGGTCACAACAACCGAAGTGCCCAAATATTCGATATTGTCGATGGTCATCTGACACAATTCCTCTCGGCGACACGCCCCGAAGACACCCACTATTGCTGCGACTTTCATCATCAGATACTTTTCGTCTTCTGCTTCTATGAGAAATTTGTCGATATGCGTCTTCGTCCAAACTTTTGACTTTTTTGCTTGATATCCTTCACCCTTCCGTTTTAAAAAAGCAATAAGTTTATAATGTTTGCTTATATCTTGATCTTGCTTTATTTTTAACAGTTTTGATCATGGAATAATTTGACCACAACGTTGACGATTTCCATATCTTGGCTTTTTCCTCAAAATATGCGAGTAAAACACTTTCGTTACATTTCCCAGGGACCTTTTTAATGTTGCACCATTCCGAAAAGCGTCTATAAGCGATTTCATACTGTTCCTTTGATTTCGCTGGCAATAATTCCAATGTTGCTCGACTGGCGGCTTCTTCGATTTCAGCAGGGATGGATTCGTTACGCTCATTATCGAGATTATTCATTATACCTATAATATTACTAGAAAATGCTGTCAATATTTTTGCGTTTTTTCCATAACTAACAACAGCACTGGTTGCTACGAAAATTTTGGTTCATAAACATTGCGATCTGTGTGGTATTTTTTGATTTCTTATTTTTATTGAGTTTAAAGTTCTTCCGATTGTTTTGTAGAAAAAATAGTGTATGATATACGTGTTAAAAGTGATTTTATATTGTTCCTGAAGTTAATCATCTTCACTCACAAAATAAAATCTTACTTTTAACACGTATATCATAAATAGCTATTTTCCAATATTTTTTAGAGAAAATATACCAATACTTCTTATTCTTATTCCTCTACGCTATTGAAGCACATAAACAACCGACATACTGCTATAAATAAACCATAACAACAAAACGTTTCCAAGCGGATGAATCACTTGAATTAATTTATAATATTAATGAGGTTCTAGAAGAACAGGGAACACCGTTGCCTGTCTATTGTGATCTAGATTGCTGACCAAAGTGATTGCTCAATTCAAACCACATATTATCCACCTGCATTTATTTATTGCTTACAAACATGTTCTACATTTTTAAACCAATGTATAAATTGGTTCATACCTTTTCTACACATAATTTCATTCATTAATACAATACGTTGTAAATTAATATATTTTAACTCAATAATTTGCAAAATTTATTGTATTGATTATAATATAAAAATATGAATTCATAAAATAAGCTTTTCAGAATTGTTATTTTTTTCCTGTATTTTGAAATACTCTTTTCTTTGTTATATTTAACAATAGATTAGTCATTACATATTGTACCTATACATGAAACCTACATTCTTCATATTCTATGAAAGGAAGTGAATAAATGGAATAATATCCGTTATTTTGAAACGTAAAACGTTATATTTTATTTTACAGGAACTTTCAGTGTGGATGACCTGATTTAATGATTTAACAGTTTTACCACATAACTATAAAAGATATGGCTGACTTTTTAAATTCTTATTAGTTTACAGAATAGTAGAACTGAACTAGCCTAATCCTTGGCTAAGAAAAGGATTTTTTTCTAAACAAAACTGATCCTCATATAGTTGTAAACGTCATAAACAGGAGTTCCTTTATATTGGTATTGAAAGCAGAAATACAAAACCTTGAATAAAAGATATAGTAGGCATGTATCAGAAAAAAGAAAAAAAAATCATTTTGGAATATGCAAAAAATTATTTAGTTTATAACATTATATAGAAAAAAATAAAAATTGATCAATTTAACGTCCAAATATCATTTGAAAAAACGCTGAATCCGTGGACTGGTCGTAACTAATCCGTAAATTTGTAAAGTGTTTACAACGGTGGAGAAAGATTGAGTGGGAGTACTGCATATTTGTATACATATTTTTTTGTGTATTCTGTTTAGTCCAAAGAATTGTGTAGATAAATAATAAGTCAGCTTTAGATGTGTTTTTCTCGAAAACCGTTGCTCCAAGCGACTTTAATAAGGTAACCTTTCTTAACTAAAAAAGGCAGGGAATGAGATTTTTCTAGTCCAATATAATATACATGGTGGAACAAAAAAGTTGTAACGGTTTAAATGGTTCGAAATCGTCGCCGGTGGCGCCCTCTTGAAGATATACCAAAATTGACAATAAAATTGAATTTGCCATCCCTAGAAACTACTGGATACAAAATTTCGTGAAATTAACGTGAAACAGTCGAAAGTTATTAAAGAATATGCGATTTACTTTTTTAACCTTTGACACCCTGTAGTTCCGTGATTATCAACTTTTGGACCAAAGCAAGTTTAGTTAAATCGACTTATTTTCAGCTGTACTTTATGTGGCGAAACGCTGTCCCAACCTTTTAGAGACACCCAGTATTTGTATTTTTTTAATAGCTTTTTCCGCCCACTCTGTTATGAAAATTACAAATTATAGTAATAAAATTATGCAGATTGGACCCACTGTTTATGTACATCAATTCAGTAGTTACCTTGTTGAGTACTGGGATATGAAAGGCAACGAAATGGAAGGATATAACGAATTGTTTCGAAAAAGTGCTAAATCATCTAACGTAGGAAGTATTCTGTAAACTAGTTAACCAGCACACGACTAAAACATAAAAAATGTATAACAAAGCAATTTTACTACTGCGAACTGAGTAAAGTATACACTTACTTCTAAGGTATTATTTTTGAGTTCAAAACAGCGTGTAATAACATGCCCTTAATTAGATTAATATCAATTTGTAACTCTAAGTAGATAGGTAAAACAACTTAATGCATAGTAATACGAAGCTTAGTTTTTATGGTAGGTCAAATCTAGAAGGTACTGATTTCGCCAATTAGAAAGCATGCGAAGATTATTACCATGTAAAATTAAGAGACATTTTTTATGAAAATGCGGGTATAAAATTAGATCTTCTGTCACATTATAATTAGATAGTTAAATACAGCAATGAAACTGTGCATGCTCAACCTACTTTTATATATCAAAAAAGAGGTTACCTTGATGATGTGGGTATCAGGGCGTAAAAATACTAAAAAATGAATGAAATGGCAAATTGGTTTGTCACGAAAGATGCTAAATCATCGTCCGTAGCAACTGTTCAACTGTTCTCTGAACTAGTAAATTAGTACGTATGGAAGACGATATAGAGTGTCTCAAATACAGATCGATGGAAAGATGTCAAGAAAATGGTATAGCATGTATAGTTGCGGCAAGAATTGCGGCTGACGTTGCGCAATTGCTTTTATTGTCAACATAATTTTCGATAGTTTGACGTGATAAAAATAATCATTTTTTGTAATTTTTCTCTTTGTGTAGTAAGTAGTAAAATATATACAATTCTTATATATTTGGTGTTAGTTTCCATTATAAAACTGCTTACCCTTTCCACCACTGTGATCTTGCAAATCCTCCAAAAAGATCCCCAATTCCAAAAGGCTTGGAATTTACACCAAACGATGAGGAAAAGTCGAATTCAGGCCCAAAGGAACTAGTTAAAGTGGGAAAGCCTCCATTGGCGTCTACGTCAATAACTCCTCCAGGAATAACAGGATTTATAGGACTTTTCGTCGTCGTAGAAGGATTGCTGGGTTTCGGTTGGAGCACAGGTTTCTGATCGGAACTTGAGGTGACTGGGTCTCTGTAGTCCGGAGAAAGAGGCTCACGATCTTTCGTTGATTTGGGCCCTATGGTGTCTTTGGAATGGTAGTGCGGATTTGCCCATGCCCACGCGTGCGAAAAAGGATCATGATTGTTGAAGAGATCACTGAAACAAGAAATAAGACTTAGTTTAAACTAAAGAACTTCTTTGAAGAGGAAATCTTTAAAATGCAAAAATAAGTACCGTTGGCTTTTGTCCAAAATGACGTTATAGCGATTCCAACCGTTGCAGCCGTAATAATATGACAAATAGAACAAAACAATATAAAATAATAAAGAAATAACAAAAAGTAGACAAAATAATAATAGGACATAACTAATTCATATTCACTAATTGCTTATAAGTCTGCTATTAAAAGACTGAGCTCCTAAAGTTGACAAATTACTCAGGCTGCAAACGTTAATATCAAATAAATCGTTATTTCGAGAACCTAGATGTGGAACTCGAATAACGAATAAACTTAACAAAGCAGTGGAGGCAACATTGTCATGAAATAATTTATGTAGAAACTTGCTAGTACTAAATGAATTAATGTTAAATTTTTACAAAAGTAAATTATAATCGCATCCCTTAATTGAATAAAAATGGTTAGTTCAAAGAATTGACGTTGAATATTTTCTACCTCTTGGATATGTAAATTATAATGAGTGAGTGTATAAAAGCTTAGACCGTACTAACAAAAAATAAAGGCACTTACTTCAGAGCGTTTATATCGTTAAATGATTTGTCTCTAATAAAAAGCCAAACGCTTTATATGCAGTATTAGCTACTTGAATAACATGATCAGATAAAGATAGTTTATTATCAAAAAGGACACACAGGTCTTTGACATTACTACAATGCCGAAAGGTTCTTAATTAACAGTATAATAAAACATAAATGGCTATAATTTGAAAGTAAATACACCTTATATTTACTTATATTTAAAGGAAGGTTATTGTCCACACACTACTCCAATACAACGTTCATAATCTCGGAAGTATAGTATAATCGTCAATACATAAAATGCTACTAAACACCTTAAGTCGTCAGCAGAAATAAAGATGACAGGATATCAGAAACAAAGATAAATTATTCGCAAATAAAACAAAAAGAAGTGGTCCTAAATTTGATCCTTGTGGAACTTTGGAGGTTGTTAAAAATGTATATACAGGTATATTGCATCAACCTTCCTTATCCAGGTGACTCGAAACAATCTGAGTAAATTCTGATAAATTAGAAACAGTTAATTCGGAGGAATAAGAAGTTTGATGTTATTGTAAATGAAAGTATACTTCTACATCTCCCAAAATTTGACAAAATTGTAACGGGGCAATAATTCTTAATGTCACGAAAAATCCTGGATAACTTTCAAACATTGGGAAAAGTTGCCAATATAAGAAGAAGAAGAAAATGATAAGCAGAGATATCGACGATACTTGACCACAGTCTTTTATAACACTTGGAACTTGGAAGGTCATCTAGTTTTCCAGTTTATGTAAAGTGTGAAAAATATGCTTCAGTAAACTGATTCAAGTTAAAACCTTCTATGTTAATGTTAGGATCAACATACACACTCGGCAAATATACAGTAAACCTGTTTATAACCTTAATGTGATTGTCAAAATTTTCATCATCTAGGAACATATTTGACGGTATGCGTGTATTGCCTTTTTTACTTTGAATAAAGGACTAAAATTTTCTAGGATTAGTATTAAGATTTTCCTGAACGTATTTCAAATATTTTTATATATGCAGTTGCTAATGCATTATTGATTTTCAAATATTTAAACCCTTCAAGATGATAAACATTGTGAGTTTTTTATATTTGTTATACTCTAAGCTTTATATTTCTAATTATTTCCGTCGTGTACCATGATGGAAATTTCCTTTTAATTTTTTAATATGAGGGTACAAATTGATTAAATAAATTATACAATTACTGATAAAAAACATCACATGCAAGATTAACATCGGTAAAATTATTTAAAAATTACTAATTTACATGTTGCATTATATAACTCCGGAAAATTGGCATTGTTAAAATTACATAATTTATTAAAAATATTAATAGGAAATATCGACGTAGGCACATCGCAACAATCAGGAATAATGCAAGTCTTCCTTATTTTTTGATTGTCTCGAAAACGTTACATACAAGGTTAGTTTATGCAAAGATCCAAAATTCTATCAATATCAACCGTAATACAAACAATAGGAATCCAAATTAATATATGAGCGGATTCAGGGGACTGATAGTAAGAACAACAAGAGCAGGTCAAACAATCCCAGATGAGGCTAGGGATGTGCAAATTAATTATGTTACTACCAGTAACAACGACTAGTTACCTAGATTACAGCATAACAACCCAAAAAACCATCGTAGATGATATAATTATTTATTTGTGGCCCATTACATTTCTTTTTATTTAATTTTTTTTTTTTTTAATTTATTTATTATAAGTATGATACAAATCATAATACACATATACAAAAATTGTTTTATAACTTACAAAAAAAAATCAATTTCATTTTACTTTTTTTCCTCTTTTTCTTGCCTTTTTTATTTAACAAAAAATATTTGAAAAGTGTAAAATACAATGTAACCAAACCATAATAAATTCCAGTGTGTTTGCCCACAAAAGGAACCTTGTGCGTGGGCAAAAATAGGGCAGCAAAGTGAAATAGAATATTTTACTTAACAAAAAGAAAAAAAAATAATTTTAACTTAGCACAAATGATTATTTTTAGATATAACTATGTAAATACATGAAAAAAAAACTGAAATTAAAAAAAATAAAAATAACAGGCAGATGTCTTCAACAAGCAACAAGCTCATATCAATTATAATTGGTAAGTTGTTTTTCTATTAATTATACTATGTATTTTAAGACGTGGCGACTATTAACCACTCTCGTATTTTCTTTTTCAGTAATCCAAGAGAATTTATCTTTCTAATAAACTGGGGAACCTCAAGCATGACTATTGAACTCAGGTAAGCAAAACACCTCTGACCGATTGTTTGATGGCATTTTGGAATTATAACACATACATCTTTAAGTCTCGTATTATGTTCATGTGAAAAATTTTGTATACACATTTTATCTTTATATTGTTTAACAACCAAAGACTGAAAAAATAATTGTCTAATATCTAATATTTTCGCTTCAGTAAAAAGTTCCGTTGGATACATATACGTTTTTTTAAAAATTATTTTTAAAATCCACCTTTGCACACACTCAAGTTTTTGTAAATAATAATTAGTCACTCCTCCCCACGCAAGAATTCCGTAAGAAATGTGTGACTGTACCAGAGCGTAATACAAAATTTTTAAAGAGTTTATATCAAATATATCTTTGTAAAATTTAAATCTATTTAAAACACTTCTAATTTTTTTTACTACAAAATTAATTTGAAAGTTCCAGCGCAAATGTTTGTCAATGAATATACCAAAATATTTTACTGAATCAGCTGCTGATATTTTTACGATGTTTTGCTCCAACTTAAAATTGAGATTGTCGTAATTTGGAAGACCATTACGATAGCAAGCGAAGGGTACAAAAACAGTTTTTTTATAATTAATTGTTAACAATTTATAATTGAAAAAACGCATTATGTTTACAAAGTCATTTTCGACAACATTTTTCAATAGTGACCAATTATCTTCTTTGTAAAAGATTGCCGTGTCGTCGGCAAAAGTAATGATTTTACCTAAAGAATGTTGATTAAATAGATCATTAATATATATATATATATATATATATATATATATATATATATATATATATATTACAAAGTGTAGGCCCCAAGACACTACCTTGCGGGACTCCATACCGTACAATTCTCTCAGAACTTCTGTCATTGGAAATTACTATACTAATTGGACAACTTATTTCTAAAGTTATTGCTTGAACATACCTACCTATAGTTATTTGGTATCAAAGTATACAATATACAAAACTTTAATTGATGATAATGCAGAAAAACTTTCTAGAATTAAGCTGTAAGTTAAGTAAGTACTTTCAAAATAAAGTGAAAGGACAAGAGCTGAACAATTTTAAATAAACATTTGAATACTTTAAGTAAGCAACATGTTTACTGAATCGCCTGTTTCATACTTTCAAATGTATTATTAACGTCATACATTTTCCACATCAAAAATATAGATGGAATGAGATGTCAATGCCTAGAAATTGTAGCCTTATGTAGCATAAGATAATAATTTCTCCAGTGCTAAAAATAAATCAACTAAAAGACGACCTTTCTATTCTGTTAAACATTATTAATTTCCCGTCATAAAGTTTATATGTGAATGTATGTACAATTTCTTTACAGTAACCTACATGGCCTCATTTTCACTGTTTTGTTTTTTACAAACTGCTCGTTTAAATTTAGGTTATTGACCATGTATGTTATCTTTTTAATCAATTTCTTATTAATAAAATAGTCCTACCGATTTTTTCATTATAAAGCTAACATATACTTATTTTTTAATGTCATGTATTATTTCTCAATTATAATATGAAAAATATTGTTATAATGAATATAATTGTCAACAATGAAGACGATAACTGGCTGATATTGAACCGTTTGTTCTAATTAAAATATTTATTTATAATAATCTTGAGGTCAGATCCGCGATGGAATGGCCTTAGTCTTGTAATTCTATTAGGATTTATTAATGAACTGTAGGTCATGTTTATTTAATTTTTGTCTATATTGTGGGCGAAGGATAGTCACAACATGTTCATTAATCTTATAGAATAAATAGAGATATTTACTATGAAACATTACAATTTTGTAGTAGAAACAGAAGCTAGAGTGGTATTGAACGATGCGAAGTTAATTTTGAAAATTTTATAAAAACAACTAGGTGACCCGGCATACGTTGTTTTGCCATATGAATTATTTCTAGTGAATATTTTGGTAGTCGGCTTTGTTCTCATCCCTATTCCGTTCTGTTTACTGGGTGAGAAGCACAAACCTAGAAAAAATATAGACTGACCAGTGTCATATTGCCGGCGACCGCTAATTCATGGCTGTCCTAAAAGGTCCAGAATCACTAAAACTTGGTTTTTATGCCAATTTACGTTGGTTGTATTATAGCGTGAATCTCATTGGTCACATTGATGTCACATTCTTTAATGACATTTAAAATGAGAGCAAGTTAGTTAATTTCATATTGCAATGCAGCCATCATATTTGCACAACCGCCAACATAAAGCAAATAAAATATAAATTTTCTGGACCTTCGGGTGAAGTCTCTCTCTGTTCCGGAGAGTCTATTGTTTTAAAAAGATTTAAGCATATTTTTAATATGGATGTTCAAATTAAATAGGTATTTCGAGGTACGCCAGTTTGAACCAATGGGATGTAATATCCAAGTAACTTTGTGTTTTCAGTACTGTCAATTGTTAATTGAACTATTTTCCTTACCACACATACCACCACCCTTATTGCGCAAATCACCGAAGGGGTAGACTGTCCTTTTTTTGGTATCCACCTAGGAGACAGTTCTCTAAGAATCCTCTAAAAACCAGTTCCTAAGCCTTTTGTTGGTATCTTTACTGAATCATAATAAATAAATATCGTTTTTTTTTTTCATTTAATGGATGGTGAATCGTTAAATATGTAAAAAAGTTAATATATTGATATTATTATGTACAAGTTGGACAAAAAATTCCAAAAACAATATAAATAAGAAAGTACCCCTATTGCAAAAAACGCACAAGGGTCTCTACTGCAATTTTTTGGTTGGAGACAGCCCTCCATCTACCCTGAAAAAATCAGGTTGTGTGCATGTATTTTTTGCACTATATGAGTATTTGTGCAAGTACGGCAGTTTATACAGGCATTCGGAAAAGGGTTTAAGAGATAGGTTTACACGGCTCGAATTTTTATTAGAATAAGACTGTAAAACTGGCAAGGCTGGCAAGGCTTTCAACCTCAAGAAGAGCCCAAATAATCCATTACCATACAGATGAAGGGTTCTTGCAATTTACAGAACATAGTTGTTCGACGGAGACGAAAGCGACACTTAGTATCCAGATAAGGCAGACGATGAAATGAATTGCTTTGAAAAATAAATCCGTACTTTATTCTAAACGCTAAAAGGCGCTACAAAATGTACACGCGTATAAAAATTAGTCATAACATTTTTCTCACTGTATGTATCAAAATTATTATCATACTAATTTTTTGTCGCTAAATTTAACCATTTTCTGTTTGTTGTAATTTAATTTTCATGACATCGTCGGTTTTAATATACCTAATACAAATTTTACATTTTATTTAGTATCACATAACTTACTAAGTCGAAACATGAAATTTAATATAAATAAAATAATTTTACATACTCTTATCTTCAAAATTAAATTAGATAAAATGGAAAAATAGCAAATAAATTGAAAAGGGTTAAATTTAGCGATTTGAAATTAGTATACACTTATATCATATTTGTATACAAAAGCTAAGAGAATAATATTATTCTATTTTGATACATACAATGAGAAAAATGTTCCACCACCAAGAGTACCTACTACGCTATTTTGTAGCGGCCACTAGCGTTTAGAACAAAGTTAAGTACAAATTCGTTTTTCTTGTCTCAGATAATCCCCGAATCTAAATTTCCAAAGTAATTCACTGCAAACTTAGACAGACATGTTTTGCGACGTAAAATACTGTCACTGGCGTATAGCTTTCAATTTAGTTAGACGTGCAGTGCCACTGACGGAAAATGCCGTCGAAATTAAAATTACAATCCAGTCAGCAAATTCGCTATTACAACTCATATAGACATAATTTAGATAGTTTTCAACTATCAAATTTCAAATTTTATAGAAAAAAAATCCACTGGAATGGACAACATGTTATCGAAACTGCCACCGGCAGCGAACCTGTTAAATGATCATTTCCATTTTATTCATTATATTGAAATAAACAAATTTAATTCAATTAAACATAAATGTTCAATATTTAGTTGCTACCACTATAGCATTACAGACTACTACCTATTCCACTAATTCTTATGATAGTGCCCTATAAAAATCTATCTTACGGCTACAGTTATATTTGATAAAATTTATCTATACAAAATAATACATTTCAATTGTAGTTTTATGTCCGTTATGTCACGCATCAATTCAGCCTAACAGACAAAAGCTATTTTATTAGTTCTGTAACATTATGATTCTAATCCACCTACAACTTGACAGTGATTTTCTACAGCTTCGAAAAATTTAATTTACAAAGCCATAACGGATATTAAAATTACGCCGAAGTAATTTTGGCAAAATGGCAA
Organism: Monochamus alternatus; assembly: GCA_037114965.1. Taxonomy (NCBI): domain Eukaryota; kingdom Metazoa; phylum Arthropoda; class Insecta; order Coleoptera; family Cerambycidae; genus Monochamus; species Monochamus alternatus. Next base: position 29,414,674 of record CM073431.1, on the reverse strand, counting down.
TGCAAATATGTAATAAACATATTTAAATGTACATAAAAATATGTATGTATGTATGACATATTGACAGTGCAACACTGCTGTCCATTGCTGTGTTATAATATATAGGGATCACTATTACTAAGTAAAAAAAATTAAATTACGTGCTCAGGGGGGGCAAAAAAAATAAAACATTTATTTCGGATTTTTAGCTTTAATGCTTTATAAAAACTGGAGCAAAATCCCTTTTCTCCCGGAATATCGGCACCTATGATCCTGGACCAACTTTGAATTTTTCGCTTGATTACAGTTTTTTTTTCCAAAGTAGGCATAGAAAACTACAATCCCCAATTCTTCATTCTAACAAACTGCTCAATAACATTTTATCGTATTTCATATAGAAACGGCACTTACTAGCGAATAATTTGAAAGTCGAGTAAAAAGTTAAAGTAGGCTTAGGACATTAAAATTTTGCACACATCACACTTTTCTAAATAATTTTTAATGCATGGCAGATTTTGTTTCTTAAACAATCAGAGCTAAATCCTATCTTTCAACACCAAATTTTTGTCTCTTACAAGAGTCGTTTCAGCTATCCGGGGACACCTTGTATATTGTACATATACATACTTTACTTTCTTGTAAAATAGTCAGTTATTTGTGATTGACGAACGAATTTTTCATATTTTCAAAAAAAACTTTCATTAAAATTACTATAAATAGATTTAGCATTATGCTTATTAAGGGAAGTACAGATCGTATGTACAATAGTTTTCAATAATAACGACACAAATGAATTTTGCGATTTCTATTGAACTGCTGACGTATTTGTAATAAAATCTACCCACAACTTTTAACATTAATAATTAGTTGTTTCTCTGATCAATAGAGATTTAGTACTCAGGACTTCCAAAAATTCAAAAACTGTTTGGAGAGAGTGTTGTTATTATTGCAAACGCATGTACCTATAGGGCGACTGCATTTAGTCAACTTTATATTGTTTGACATTTGGTTTATAATGAACGATTGTTTTAAGTTCTGTCTTTAGTGACGCTTTTAGTACCATCAGTAACGTCGATTTTATATATAATTAGCAGCTATATATTTCAAACTGTTCTTATACTTACGGAAATAATACAGATTACAATTATTATTATGTTTCCCTTTCAGAATTCAGAAAGTAAAAATAACTTTTTCTCGTTACTAATGCTGTTGTCAACCAATTTTGTTCAACTTATCAAAAATTCAAATTATCGTTTCAAAGTTATAGAAGCTTGACTGTATATCTACTGTTTGTAAAAATAAATATACAAAAAAAATCCCAAAAAATTTGCCTGCGCTCAGTCCGAATTCAATTAATAGACGAACTGCAAATTTCGGGTGAAGGTTGTCCCAAGTTACACGTGTTAAACATACCATGGCGGTTAGTTAGTTCCACCTAGTAAAATTTCCATTGAAATTTAAGTGTTCTATGGAAATAATTACGTACAACCTCAGTGCCATTAAACGATCTGAATCGTTCGGAACAATGCTTCTATTTTCGTAAACTGCATTAATTACTCCAAAAAATAATTTGATTTAAATTCCTTCCAGTCATTTTTCTGGTGAATTATTCTGTAGCCTTGAAAATGCAATGTCAAAGAATTGAATGATTAAGGTACCAATTAAAAATTACATTAAAGATTATTTTATAGTAAATAGTGTCTAAACATAATATTCTCAGAATATTTGGACAGTTATTAGTATGTATTTGGACTTAATTTTGTGCTAATAATCGTTTTTTTTTTTTAATATATTCTTAGGTATTAACAATACTCTGTGAAACTAACTACTGTGCGGACTAATCCTCCGACCAGTGTTGAATTACACCCACAATATCTACCCATAATAACAATAATATTTATTTGCAATACATATACAATATGTACTTGCAAAAAGTACAACCAATTTAGTTCTATTCATTGCCAAAAGGAGCAGGAATTAATTAAAAGAGATTATAGTCCAGCCCTTAAACAGTAACTAACTATATATGCATGTGAGAGGAAGGGAATGATTCTAAAGTGTTTACGAAATAGAATAAAGATGTTCCTTAATTTAATTCTTAAATAATGCAGTTTTCAATTTTTTTAAGCAATGGTGGAATATTGTTTTATAGAAGATATACAGGGTGTCCAGAAAAGACGGGTACAACGGAAGACCACAGGCTCCTGGGTTCAAAATAAGCCGATTTAGCCCAATTTACTTATTTTCCGTAAAATGTTATCTGCATCTCGGATTTTCCTAAACAATTCCTCTTCATTATTAACTGCATAGGCATATATACTCGCGACAAGAATTCAGACGACTTACGTCATACGAACAAATGAATAATTCATCATATTTTCATCAAAATATTTAAGAAACTGCAACTGACAGTAATAAAACTATATACTGCACTAAAAGTTTGCGTTATATATTGCACTAAATTGCAAAAAATTATTGCTTTTAACGCGACCAAATATCAAAAATTACGTTGACAATAAAAACAAATGTGTAACGTCAGCTGTGACGTAAGACGTCTGAATTCTTGACGCGAGCATACTATGGTTTTTACTGCACTCCACAAAAAATTATCGCAAGGGGTTAAGTCTGGTTCTCGAGGTGGCCATTTTATAGGAGCATCGTTTCCTCTTCCAATCCACTTGTTAGGATACAGATTATGTAAATACTGACAGGTATTGTAAAATGGGGGAGTGCACCATCGTACATAAACCACATGTTACGACGAAGTAGTAACGGTAAATTGTCGAATAAATTAGTTAATACTTGCTGTAAAAAATTTAAATAGTTGACCCCATTTAATCGATGTGGAAGCACAATCGAACCAATAATAAAGTTGTCGATAATTCCCGTCCACACATTTACTCTGAATTCATATTGAAAATGTCTTATTTCAGTACAGCGTGGATTTTCATCAGCATAAACGTGTTTGTTATGGTTATTAATAATTCCTGACCTAGTGAAACATGCTTCATCTGTAAATAAAATGTTTTTACTGAAGTTGATATCATGGGCTCTTTGATCTTATATAAAATTACAAAATGCTAAACGTTTTCAGGGTCAATGGGTAGCAATTAATGTATCGATTGAATGTGGTACGAATGTAGTAACTGCTGCTTCAAAACATCATGAACTATGGTTTTTTGGTATCCCTATTTCATGTCCAATGCGTCTTGCACTAATTTTTCGGTTCTCTTCTATATTATCTAGAATTTGTTCGTCCACCTCTATAGGTTTTGTGGTACGTTGAAGCCTTTGAGCCGCATTCATTTGGTGGAAGGAACTAAATTCGCACTCGCCTTTCGATATTGGCAAAAGTTTGATGATTTGGCACTCGTCGATGAGAGAATCTATCCATGTAGACCCTAACACTTTTACGGCCGTTGCCTTAACAAAATCCATAAACCAAAAGCATATCTATTTGCTCGGAATATGTATACATATCCTTGATGAAATAATGAAAAATAAGGAACAGAAACAAACACAACAATAACGACAACAGATAAAGTAAGATCTAAAGTAACTAAGTAATTGAGCAAGAAGAATAAACCGAGAGACTAATTTCAGTAGCTGATTAGATTTGACACACAACTGACACTTAAAATATCAGAGCCAACTTCTGGTACTTCTGGTACAGAACGAATGCTGATATTGTTGACATACGAAAAATATTTTTTTTGCGTAAATTACTCATCTGTTCAAAATTCTGAACGTATAAAAAAAGTTTCTAAATAAAGTCAGCTACTAATGGAAAAAAACTGGGAGTACAGGGGGTTAAAAAAATATGTACTTATGTTTGCATGATACATGATTTTTCTTATATTTCTAATAACTGCAAAAGATTCTAAATAATGTTAAAAAGTGTCGGTTAGATTTATCACTGCGTAGTCCAAAAATGGTTAAAATCCATCAAGTCGTTTTCGAGATATTCGGAGTAAACAAAAATTTTTCGCGAACTTTGACGCTTTCTAACGGCTAAACAAAGCAATTTTAGAAATAAGTAAATTGGGCCAAATCGGCTTATTTTGAACCCAGGAGTCTGTTGTCTTCCGTTGTACACGTCTTTTCCGGACACCCTGTATATTATAAGAAATGATTCATTTAAAAAAAGTCGTTCTATGAGGAGGAGATCAAATGAGTCCCTTAAATCTTAAATTGAATGAACATCTATTCTAAATTTTATTTTATTATACAGATATGGAGGACACTATAAATTATATTATCAAACAAAATCATGGAATAAAGTTTTCGTCTGTCCTGCATCTTAAGCCATTTTTGAGACAATTGAGATAATAAATGACGATTAGGAAATAACATTTTAAGATTACAGTAAGCTATTTGAATTCCTTTATTAACATATAACGTAGATCAGTATCTAATTCCATACCCAAATTTCTTGTCTACACTGTGAATTTGTATTCCCAATTTTAGTTGAAAAATTTTGTTCAATTTCTTTTCTATGCTTACCAACTATCAAAACATTTAACTTTAGGGGATTTAAATGAAGCTTATGACATTCAGAAAATGCAGTCCAACGATATAAATCTTGGTTAATAGTATTATTTGCTATAAGTAACTCATTTGGAAAAAACTAATAGTATAGATGTGTGTCATCCGCATAAATGATGATGCTAAGATGTTCTTGTAAAAAATCAAACGGTCTTTAGTCTCCCAGTTGGGCAGAAAATGTTTTGCCAATAAATTTTGGACATCGGGCAGTTTCAGAGGCTTCACCACAGTACCTGGAACCACGGCCGAAATGTTACTTGGTGTGATGCAGCACACTGTGATTTTCAAACGCAAGTTTAACAAGGATTTGGCTCGTTTTGGCGAGGTTTCTTACTTCCAATAGGTGGAACATGTATCTTAGAAAATCGAAAAAAACGTATTTCTCAAAATTGAGGAGTTGGCCGGTTTTGCAACTAGACGACACATATATACTCTTTATTATTAACTTTAGTAATTTTTTTACTGTATTGTAAAGTTATTTAAGCTACCTAATACAATTCTCTTACAATTCCTATCAATCAAGTCATCTGTATTCTCTCCGTGGTTGAATTTTGGAATTTCCACAGTTTTAAAAATGAACGTAAGTATTGTTGTAATGGTTTCATTGAACCATGTTAGTAAATTTAGGTCACTTTTGACTTTCTCGATATTTAATTTAAAATAATTTTAATTTATAGATATTATAATTTTTATTATTAGATATTTGACTCAAAGGAAGAACCTGAAGAAACAATTCTAAAAAAGCGGAAATAGATCAGATCTCATCTATTGTGGTTGAATTTTCGAGATCCCACAGTTTCAAAAGTGAACTTAAGTATTTATAGAATGTTTTCATTTAAGCAAGTTAGTAAATTTAGCTAGACTAATTTTGTATTTAAGATAATTATTAAATAAAGCTTTGTCTATGGAATTGATCATAAGCATACCTAGATGTTTGGTATCAGAGGGTATACATATGACCTTATTGATAACAATACCTTTACGATACAGTCAGAAACATCCTATAAATTGATCAAATTATCGAATAAAATATATTATATATTGGAGAAACTCATCTTCAATAATTAAGATAAAATAATGGTTATCACTTTATTTACCAAATTCTGGAAACAATATTAAATAGAAGTAATTCAGAGAAAATGTCTAACATAAGTTTATAAATTCTGTTATGATACTATCAAGATTTCTATTCTAAAAATTGGTAAGTAACCAACATAAATTGGCCAGGTATTAAAACATCTTAAAAGGTGTCCAAAATTGTTAGATGTATAATTTCGATTATGTAAATAATATTTAGTCCTCTATTAATGAAAATTGAACTTTTTTTCCACTTGCCAACGATCTATTGAAAAAAATTACAAATTTTTATATATTCGCTACCAGAAACAAAAAAACATAGTTAAAGTCACCAAACTCAACCCATATCAAAGCTACTAAATAACTTCGTATTAGCCAGGCACATATTTTATTAGTTATAACCGTATTAGGTACCTTACTTTTAGTATAAATATTAAACTAGCGCAGCTTTTTGTATAATCAATGGTAGAAGCTCCTCGCATTCAGTTTATAGCACAAGATCAATCAGCAGTAACAGTTATTTAATGAATTCAAAGAACATTTTAGAAAGATGCAAATGTATATCCTTTCTTTTAACATTGTTTGCTGACACGCTTTCTGTAAAACAGTTAGAGTTCATTATATTGTAACTAATCTAGATTATTCCTTCCAATCCTTGACTGCATTAGAACCAGTTCCTGCCGACTGGTAACTAATAGAAACAAACCTTGAACGTTAGATTTGCTAAAGGATGACATTAGTCAATGAATTTAATATCAGTTTTTGTACTATAACTGTTCTTGAAATATGGGTCGTTATAGAGATAACATAAAAAATATTTTATAACACTATTGGGTAGATAATTTTTGTACAATGAAGATAAGTAATTTAAGTTGAGTTTAAAAAATGCGTATATAATCTATCATTGTAGAAAATTTATACCTGAAAAAGGGTAAAATGTGAGGAATGTTAAATGCTAATGCTTTCTGATAACATACCACTTTGCTTTCGAAATACATTAAGATATTTAGAAACAAGTTAAATGAATGTTTCTAGACAGTTTAGAGGAAAAGCACCTTTTAGAAATTTTGTTGGAAATATAAAAATATTTAAGTTATAAAAAAACATAAGTAAATAAGTGCTTCTCATTTTACTGAATTTTATTTTTCTATAATTTATCATCGATCAAAGATATTCTATTAAATTTGCTTTCTTTTTTATGTGAAGCAATTAAACTTTATTAAAATTTCACAATTATAAATTTTGTAAAACAAAAGCCCCAACCTGCGTTGAATTACACCCACAATATCTACCCATATATTCCTTTTGTCCACTGAGTAGTTAGTTTCATACCTAAAAATATATAAAAACTTTTACATAAAAGGTGAACATTTTTCAAGTAGGTATTGTCATATTTAATTCATTGACAGGATGTCACTTTTTTGTCATTGTCGATATTTAACTTCAAATAATTTTAATTTTTATAATAATTTTTATAGTTAGATATTTGATTCAACTTAAAGGAGACCACATGAAGAAGCAATCCTAAAAATGCAGAAATAGGTCAGATCTCATCTATTGTGGTTGAATTTGTCGTGTTCCCACTGCCAAAAAAGTGAAGTTAGATTTTTATAGAGTGAGTAAATTAGATTATTTTCTTTAGATAATTATTGAATAGAGCTTTGTCTGTGGAATTGTTCATTAGCATACCTAGATGTTTGGTATCAGAGAACATACATATGACTTCATTGATAGTAATTGTAGGAGATTTGATTTATATTAGCTTAAAATACCTTTCTAAAACATTAAAAAAAATAACATTTTGCTATTACTAACTATGGTTAGCAAAAAGTTTTACTTGCACTTCTATGCATCATAGAATGGTTTGTTTTTAGAGACAGTGTTGAAATTAAAAAAATTACTTATTCTGAAATATCTCAGGATGTTCAGTGTAGACTAAAGAAACAAGTTACGAAAATAGACACCAATAGATATTTTAAAAAATTTAGTTAGAGCTTTCAATTCCTAGAGCACTTCTGTCTTAGATACTTGAAGAAAGTGCTTTATGGTTTGATGTTTCTTATTTTAAGCAAAGCCTATTGCATAAGTTAAATAATGGTCAGTTTACCAAAAGAAGTTGGAAAATAGATTCAACAAAATCTCTTAGCAAAAGCTGAAAGAATGTATCTTACCGTAGCAACCAAGCTCGATTTAATTAAATCTAATTTGAGAAATTGCCCTTAAAACAAAAATAACTAAAACTAGGCGTTCCACAAGAAGAAAAACTCGATTTTAATTACATATACAATATGTTAAAACTTAAAAATAAAAAGAAATTGGCATAGAAATGTTCAAGTTCGTAAACAAAATGAGACATATTTTGTTATATCTAAAAAGGCACCTAATACTTTATAAAACGTGTTTTAAAGTTGTTTGGCTGTATGGTAAACTCACTTTGCAATCTAAGAAGTCACAACTCTAATGGAAATGTTCTTTTCTTAGAAGTACCTACCACAGGAAATTTTAAACACAAATATTAATTTAATTTCTAAAATGTTCAGTGGTATTAGCATTCTGATATTGCTGATGGTACTGACCTCAGTACCTCCATCATTGGTTGACGTATCTATAAGCCAACTTAGTAAATGTTTACCTGCTAATTAGATATATCACTGGCCCAAATTTCATCTGTCTACGTCAAACATCCTCAGAGATACTTGAAAAATTGCGATTATTTTTAAATTTTGATACCGTATTTTGAAAACGAAGCGTTGTATACTTGGTGTTCAATAAAACGTTTTACTTTAGATCATTCGTCACCTAGTCAGTCTCCCAACTAATATTTTTTAAAAAGAATTTACTAGAAATTTACAAAAAACATGAAAATTCATCTTAGCTAATCGTAAACACGATAACTATTATTATTGTGTTAATCAGTTAGTAATTGGTATTTTTTTCTAAGAAATAAATTAGTACTTTGCTTAGGTATTATAATTACAAGCCATGGATAATTTTATCATAAATGTAGATCAATGCAAGTGTTGTTATGTAATTTGTAAACAATTTGTTGTTAATTATGAGGTAAACAGAATGAATCATTTCTTATGTGGGCTCTCTTGGCATTGTGGTATTGCGTTTAATTACAGATTTGTTAATTTTTTTTGTTATGTAACCGCACTCATTCGTTACTCATTAATATTAAAATGATCAGTTCTTGAATGTTTCTCTTTAGTTTAAAATTATACTCCCATCATTCATCAATTCACCACTATATCCAAATAAATTTGAATAAATGATAGAGAACTTTTCTTTCATATAATATATGAGATTTACTAAAACAAAACTAAATATATCCAAAGTTATAAAGAAAAATTCAATTTATTAATTTTAAAATTAAATTAATTTAAATTAATTTTCAGTACCCCAAATACATGCCCACAAAAAGATTTATATACGAAAAAGTTATAATTTTTTATATTTACGTATTCTGAAATTTTCCGTAACTAAAAAGTATTTATCTGTGTGTCATCTGTCTCTAAAATATGCATTCAATTAAAAGCTAAAAATTACACAAATTTTCTTACAAAAAAAAATCCTGAGCAATGCAAAAATCTTCGTCCGATAAGTATGCTTTCTGTTTCTTTAAAAATCATGGAATCTATATTATATGAACAACTTTCGTGTTATGGCGTAGAAAATGTTAGTACATCAACATTGTTGGCTAATGTTACTGGTGATATTTTTAGGGCAATGGATAACTCTCAAGTTGTATGTCTTACTTTATTAGATATGACTAAAGCTTTTGATTCGATTGACATTAACTTTAATAGCTAAATTGCTTATCGTTGCATATATGGAAATATTCTTTGTTGGTTCTGCAACGTAGGGAACAATATACCATGATAAATACATGTTATTCTACATTAACATCTGAATGTTAATCTAAATTATATGTTGCAGCAAATTTTATAAACCATGGCCTAAAAGATATTTTCGAGTGGTCTCAAAAAAATACTTTATTAATTAATCCCATTAAAAGTCAAAATATCGTTTTTGAGACTCCTTGCCAATTAAGACATACAATTGTAGAGGAAATAAGCATTAAAATTAATAATGATATCTCTTGTTGCGACATAGTAAAAAATCTTGGTGTGTTTTTTGATTCTACATTGAACTTTTCATGGAAATAATGTTTGCCTAAAACTATTATATTTATTTAAACAACATTTAGATGTGCAAACTAAGATTTTACAAATTGAAGCGATGGTTCTCTCTCACTTACATTATGCAGACGTTAAAAAAGACCTTTTTTAGAATGAATCTTTTTCTACTCCTTATAACCGAAAATTAACAAATTGTTTACTGAATTCTTTCTCTACAGCAGAAAATTTTTACTTAATTTCATTTCTGCTACTTTTTTGGCATTTCAGAAAAAATAAAACTACTTCTCAGGATATGTTTAAATGATATTTTTTATATGAAATATTCACCTTATTTTTCCATAAGGAATCACCCCCTGATTTTGTCGCAGTTATCTATTTACACGCTGTATATTACTTAATCTGTGAAATGGGGGTCATCTATACCCTTAACTAAACTTGGTGTCCCAATAGTTTCAAAATATATAAAAACCGACATTAAGTACATAGTGTAAAATATTTCCTTTTAGGTACAAATGTTTACTAACAAACTGGTGGTGTAAAATACTCTTGTAAAAAATACAACTTAAACGGTAGAACCTAAGTTAAACAATAATCCATGACTAACCTTTTTATTTGTTTATAAATGTTCAACGGAATGTAATTACTTTACTTAATCTAGAATCAAGGTGACTGTACAATTTTCCTTGTTTTCAAGCTACAAGATTAAAGTATTATGTATCTGCTACTTTTTTATAAATATAATTTTTTTAACTTATTTCATTTCTTACCACAAATATTAAAACAATTTAGATTTATACGAAATATTGTGTACATAATACACAGACTTTTCAGTGGAAATTTAAGGCTCTAAGCAGTAGACAGATACTAGAGGTCAGAATAGACCTCATATAGTGTTGACTGAGGCAAAAAGTCTTACAAAATTTGAGAATGTCTTGTCTCGTCTTGAAAAATAGGACAAGAGTTTCTTTAAAGTCTTGTTTGTGCTTGTCTTAACAAGATCATGTCGTGTCTCGTCTTGCGAGAATCGCGCAAATTTCTTACCTCACAATTTTGAAAGAGTCTAACATGATGCATGATTCTTGCAAGACTCTTGCATACAAATGAAAAACAGAATTTTATTACGAATATTTTTTATTTGGTAACAGTGGTGGTTACTCTCGGTCCATTACGGTACCGCTCGGAGATCACTATAATCGTTATGGTCGATCGTCAACAGGGAACGATTAGTAGACGTTATAAAGTATAGAAACGGCCAGTTTTACATAATAAGTTATAAATAAGTGACAGTGAATTTATAATTACTTCTAGTTCAGCAGAACTGCATCTAAACTCAATAAACTTTGATTTTAAAAATAGTTTTATACATATTATACTAGATTCATTAAATAAAGTATATACCTACAATAGACATGCAATATTTGTTTTTTACCCCTTCTTGTATTTGCAAAAATTATTGATGAAGCAATATTTCTTGTTTTATCTCGCAATTCAAGCTGTTAAGTCTTGTCTTGGTCTTGTTTTGGCTTGTCTTGTGAGGCAATACTAAGGAAAAGCAAGGCAAAATTGCCAACACTATTGATCTCATATCTACACTTGTTTTCTTTAGACACAAAATGTTATTAATTGTTACTTGACACACTTAATAATTCTCACACTATTTTACTGACGTATAGGTATTCTCGAAAAAATCTACATTGTACTAACGGTAAAACTAATTTTATTAAAAATACACATTTTTCAAATTACGGCACAGCAAATTTCATAATTTTTAAGTATGAACGATTATAAAGTTCTAGAGCACTTAAGGAAGCTTTTGGAAATTAGTATAAAATTGAATATTTTCCATAAAAAAAACGTCAACGACGACATAGCTGCAATATCGATCACCTGACATACCTGCATAAAAAATGAATAATTAAATATGTAAATCGACGCATCAAAACTCGTTAAATATATTTTACCTATAATAATCTGCTTGTTTCGTGCTTTATCACTCTATATTTAAATAGTTTCGTCTATTTTCGTTGTGTTAGCAAAAAATACTGCAATGCAAACCAAAGCACTGACAATATATTGTAATACAAATATCAAATGTCACAATACGTAGAATAATTTAACAAACTTTGCAAAAACTACAAAATATTCATTGAAATTAATATTTATCAACAATCACTCTATAGAGCCTTAAAAACCTACATTTTATTCACTAGAGAAATAAAATTCGCTTTATACCATTAGTGAAATGTTGTTTTATTATTAAACACGACTAACATGAGCTTGTGATTGTGGATAAAATGTTGTATTGCATTCGTGTTTTGATCGCATTTTATACACTAAAGAAAATTAAATCCTCGAAATACGTGCTCGTATACATTCTTGCCTGAAAAAAATTCTGTCTAAAACACAATAAATAACTATTATGCAATAAAAAATATCAATACATGTATAAAATATTGATGGGTTGATATATCTTTAAAATGAAGCTTCCGATATCTCAGTTTTTAGCTATCTCTAGTAGTTTCTGAGGCAGCATATGTTATCATTTGAGTTCCAAAGGGTGATTTAGAAATACTAGGAAAAAATGTAGTACAGATTCTGCAGGAGAAATTATTGGACCTGTATTTTTTTTGTTTTGTTTTTCCGATTTCTCATTTTTGAGGGCCCTACAACCTTTTGAAATTGGGCCTAAAATTATGTTTCTTGCAAATATCTTCAGAATACCTATGCCAATGTTAATGATATTTGGTATGGAGTTGTAGATAGTCTATCTAAGTATTATTAAGAAAGCAGTTTTGTTAAGTACCACAGAGGGCGCTAGTTATGCGTAATGCCACTCAGTTTTATTTTCAAAAACTTTTGTTTCCATTTTTTTCTAAACTCTTGCATTCGAAGGAGCGTTTCATTCTAAAAAAGTAAAACCACTTTTTTTCATTTGAAGTTAAATTTTTCACAATTTAGAACAAAAAATAATTTTGAAAAAACTAAGAGGCATTACGCATAACTAACGCCCTCTGTTGTACTTGACAAAACTACTTTATAAATAATGTCCTTATAGACTATCTACAACCCCATACGAAATTCCATTAAAATTGGCTTAGGAGTTCCAGAGTAAAAAACTAAATTTTAGGCCTAATTTCAAGGGACTCCCTAAAAATTAGAATACATCTAATACTGGTAAAATATTTCCTCATGCAGATTACATACCCAATTTTTTTTCTAGTATTTCTGAATCATCCTGTATACAAAAGTAGTAAGAACATTAAGCAGTATAGGTATTTAACATTTCTCTAAAACTTCCTCAAGTTGGGTATTTAAAATATAAAAAATATATAAAATAAAATATGATATTACTTATAGTGTTAAGAAATATATATAGTGTTAAGTAATTGAACAACATTTTTCTAAAGTGTCTTCAAATTGAGAATTTAGTATATAAAAAATTGAATTAATAATGTTAATAATATGTATAAGAATTAAAGCACAATATTACCTAAATATGAAAAAAATATTTGAAACTGAAAAATTCAGAGAAAATTCGAGAACAACTAAAAATAAACTTTCATTGAATTTAAAAATATAATCAACTTAGTGCAAGTACAAAAAAACACTTATTAAAACTATATATATAATTTTTTTCCGTCATGTGGTATGTTAATATTTCAAATATTATTTATCCTTGCTAAAGTCGGTTTGAAATATAAAGCATATTTAGATATTTTTTACAACTCACAAACTATCAAGTTTGCTTGACATTATTTCAAAGGTATTTTTGCTTCTAGAAAAATCTTCACTACTCCTTAATACTACTGCCAAGAAGGCCTGACTCCTACCTGTATATATCGCAGTGCGCTCCCAAAATGAGGAAACCGCCTAGGACAAATGCTTTTAGAAGCATCGTTGTACAAATTTTTCGCAGTGCACTAGTTTATCACTGTGTTACTCGCTGTGAACTTTTTTGCTGAACTACTCTACCATTCTTCGGGCTGCCTCAATATATAAACACCGGGTCTGGTGGGGTCGCTCCTGCACGGCTGAAGATAAAACCGTTAGGTCAGCATCGCCTGCTTTGTTTATCCTTTGGATGCTTATAGGGTGAATCCAAAAACCTCAATGGCTACCTCAATTTTTAACAAGGCATTCAATCTCCTGTATACCAATTAAGAACGCATGTTCATCTTTGAATTACCCACGCAAATTTTGTGAATAGAAACAACAAATAGGAAGTATCAAAAAATAATTAAACATAAGTCAATTAGTTAAATCATAAAATTAATTAACCAATAGAAATTTATGTCGCGTCAAAAAATTGACTGTATAGTACTACAATTATTCAAAACTAAAAAGTTCGTCTGAGGGTACTCAGAGCAGAAAAAACGAACGAATTTTTTTTATTAGCTTAACTAATCTATATTTTATTAGATATTAACAGTATATTGTGAAACTAACTACTCTGCAGACTAAAGCCCCAACCAGCGTTGAATAACATCCGTCATATCTAGCCATATATTCTTTATTGTATTAGCTTTTGCAGATTATTTACTGCATTCTAAAGGTATTTAAGTTAATATATATTAATTTTCCTACAATTTCTATCGGTGAAGTCATATGCATGTTCTTTGATTTCAAATATATATGCAGGGTGTCCGGAATATGAGTGTCGTAATTTTAAGGGCTTATCTGACCAAAATCAATCAAAAACTCTTATGAAAACATGTCTAAAACGAATAGTTTGTCTACAAATACATTTCAAAAATAAAAATACAACTGCAATAATATGCAAAATTATGTCATTATTGTGTCATTAAAACTGTAGCGTTCGCCAACGTTGCAGTGTCAGGCTGCTGCTGATAATTTAAAAGTAATATTAGTCATAGCGGTGCGTATAGCTAATGCGTTTCATTTTTCTCTAGTTTTTCTTTGATGTTTGTGATAAACAAAATTGGAACAATTTATGGTAACCATAATCAGCTGAATCACATCTTAATTTACGGCGAATGTAGACAAAACTCTGGCTATGAGACGTTTGTACGATAAACGCTTCTTGCAAGAAACAGAAATCATTTTAAACTATTATTGCATGTTGTGAAAAGAGCTCTAAGAAAACCATTCACAGTACGTACCTATCTTTAGGTGTACCTATTTGTAAATATTATGTATAAATACATAGCAATCCTGATAGTATATTAGCGATGTTATCATATATTCAAGACCTGTTTGCTGTCATAATTCTGTTACCGCTGTCCAGAGAAAAAAAATCGTTAAGTCTAATATGTTTTGCTCCCCGAGAGTAGAGTAGATCAGTTATATCACAGAATATATAGCTAACGCAATATTTTCTGTGGTTATATTTGTGAGGATTGGCACTCTTTCTGTGGGTATGGTACTCTGGAAGAACATTGGCTTAGGTCAATGTACGAGATGGATTCCGATCAACGTTTGACCATCCCCCTAATTAATGAAGTTTTCCAGGTTGCGGCCTGTTTAATAATAATATACCGCCCCTTCTCCCGCACAAGTCTCCGGTTTGTGAGCTAATCCTCGTGATTAGAATGAGGAAAAATGTAGTCTAAACATTAATTGATAATATATTTATTATTTATCCACCAATTTTCAAGGAGGCTGTAGGTTTAACAAACTTATATTTACATACCAGGCAGAAAGATAAAGTTTTCAACCTTACGATCTATTTTGTTTCATCTTTTTATTAGTATCAAGTCTTCAAAGTTATGAAAGGTAGGTATTCTTTATAGCTTCTTCTTTAGATGCATACATGTCATAGAAATGAATAATATAATAAAATTTAATTAATTTTATATTTTTGATTCATTTTGAAATTCCAACTCCAAAATAGCTACGTTGTTAGTGTATGTAGTCAAGAGTTGCAGTCATAATAAAAACAATTTTGCTAAAGGAACCTAGTAGTGGTTAAAAATGTGTCTCTTAACTTTTGATTTATTACTGTAATTTCACTTTTTGATTACTGTAGTTTCTGTAATTTTTCACTCTAGCAAAAAGTTTTGTTAGGGCTGGCTCCTAGGTTTTCATTCTAGAATGACTAGTTCTATGGCAATGCCAGCAAATATTTTTTTTTTGTTTCAAATGAGTATTACTATATGATTTTCTTGACATTACTATATGAACTTAAATTATTACCTTTGCGTTTAAACTTTCTTTTTACATTTAAAAAAAGTTACAAGTAGCAAAAGATATCAACATTTAAACACGATCTACCATCCTTCGTTTTCCCTTTTAACTTTATGAATATAAAATAAAAATGTGGAATTAACGTTGACAACTGGACGGGACTAACAATGAATAATATTGGCACTGAAATTAAATACATTCTCTCATGCATCCTGCGTTTATTATCCTTCTAACCTTTTATATTTATTTTTTTTACTTCACAAAGTGTCTACCGGAAGATCTTGTAGGATATAATTACCTGTATTTGATATTAGTATAGTATAACCTTGTTTATAATATTTTAATGTATACGAAACACGGCCGAAGCGCGTCCTTTCTGTTGAAATGTTGGACATGGCACAAAATGGCTGTGGGTATATTAGCCACGAAAATATCCAGCTACTATTTCAAGTCTTCTAGCCATGGGTAAATTTTAAATTAATAAGTAGGCCTCACTCACTCAACGACTAAGTCAATTACCTACTACAATGTTATTTAGAAGTGGTAGAAAATATATACCAAGCTATTTACAGTTTATTTTGTCTAAATTGTAGATATATTGTCAATATAAATTTCTGTGAGATAAAAAAATACAAAAGCTACTGTAACAAGAAGGTGCTATTGCAACAATAAGTCAAAAATTAAAAAAAAACTTTTAACTACTGTACTAGGCTTCTTTAGAAAAATGGCAGTAACGTAGGTAAATAACTTTTCTGGGGCCTATTTAATAAAAACCAACAAAATCTTGTGATCTGTATATGTTATGTGACGTAATAAACTGTTATACGGTGTTTCCTAATTCAGAATGCTCAGGAGTTATTCTATGGTTGGAATTAAGGTAATTTTGTCTCTTCGAGATATATTTGCAAAACTGATAAAAGAAATTATTTATTTTTTATTATTTTGCACGTTTTTGTATTTTAGCTGTTTGGAGAAAAATTTAATTTTCTTAGAATGAAATCATTCCATAACTTTCAAACCAAATTCACATTTACATATACAAGATTGTTGGAAACTTTGGAAAATTTATACTAGCTTAAATCCGTGTATAATACAGTAAACAATCTGTAAAGGCTGATAATATGTATAATGTATAGAAAGGTAGATATTTTGGGTGATAGTCAACACTGGTCGGAGCTTTAGCCTGCAGAGTAGTTAGTTTCACACAATATTATTAATACCTAATAAAAAATGTGTAAAAGACATTATTAACCACTACTCTTTAGCAAAATTGTTGGTTTTTCGCTATAGATCTGTCCGTAGCTTTAGATATTTTGCTGGAGCTAATCACTTTCTACTATGGATAAAAGAGATTTATTTTAGTGTGGCTGCCTGATTAGGAATAATTGACTTTCTAACATCAAACAAGCCTTAAAAAAATGACTTTTTTTATCGTTTTTTAGATAACTTTTATCGCAGCTATTTCCACAGGGTGTTTCTTAAGAGGTCAAAAATCTACTGTCGTATTCTGTGGCCAAAAATAAAGGTTTTAGACAATTTAATCAAATTCGGTGTGCATATTTTGTATGACAGTAAGCGTGAAACGACTAATGACCAGCATTAGAAACTTACCAGTGGTGGAAAAAAAAATGTAACCCTGTATAATATTATAAATAAAATAGATCATCATACTTTTTGTTTCTTTACACTTTTTTGTATTCCAAACAGATTAACAACAAATTTGACTTATTTGATCAAGTGTATTTTACGATACTCATTACCTTACGTAAAATAATAACAAAATAATTAATTACTTATGAAATTATTATAACAAATGTTGGAAATGGCCACCTTCAGCCAAAATACATGCTTCAGATTTTGAAATTGCAGTTGGAGCACGGGGAAATATTCCAGTAGTATCACATCAATATTATCACATCACAACCAGCTATAATTTGTTAACGTAAGTGCTCCTCAGGTTCAATGTGAACCTCGTAAACTAATGTCTTGGGATGTCCCCAAACAAAAAAATCAATAGGGTTCAATCAGGTGATCTGGGTGGCCAAAGTTCTTGAGGGTCTCGTCCAATCACGTTATTACCGATTCTTTCAGTTAAAAATGCATGAGAAGTTAAAATAAAATGTGGGGAGCCTCGTCGTGGAAACCATATTCTTTGTATTGGGAACATTGTCAAGTAGTTCAGGTAAAACGTTTTCAAGAAAATGTCTGTAGGAGCCACCGGTTAAAATTCTTCTTCGTAAAAAAAGGCCCAACAAGAAAATTTCGAATAATACCTACCCATACATTCAAATAAAACTGATGTTGACATCGAGATTCCGTTATGGCATAAGGGTTTTCATCAGACCAAACGTGTTTATTGTGGAAATTCATTATAACATCTCTGGAAAAATTAGCTTCGTCGATAAACAATACGCCAGCGGTAAAATCAACATTGTGTTCAATTTTTTGCAAAATCCAGTGGCAAAACTGTAGGCGAGCAGGATAGTCTTGCGGCAGTAAGGCTTGAACCTTTTGTATGTGATACGGGTATATACTGTTGGTGATTCAGAATGGACCAAACTAATTTATGATTCCCATTAATATTTGCAGCGATTTCCCTTGTACTAGTATTTAGATCTTCTTCAGTTTTGTGTAGAATAGTTTCTTTCAATTCAAGTATTCTAACACTTCTCTTCAATCAATTTGACCTTTCTGAAATGAGCCTGACTCCGATTGAAAAACATTTCTGAACATTCTCGTATATGGATAATTTGGTAATCTCTCCATATAAATTTTCCTAGCCTCAGTACCATTTCCATATGCAAAGCTATAAATATTGACTATTTCAGCATTTGAATAAGCATAAGCCATTATTAAATCCTAATATTTTTAAAAAATTTGACAATATACAATATTAAATAAGATGATGGCGGCTTATTATTACTGTTTTGCATGGTTTCACTAAGATATGTTTAAATAATTTAAAGGGAGATATTTTTTGGCAAATAATCGATGATACTCACACACACAGTTTCTATAGCTGGCAATTTTTTGTTTCATACTACAGTCATGCACGCCTAATTTGGTTAAATTATCTCAAGAGGTTCAAAAATTGAAAACTGATTTCTTTTTTTTAATTTTTGACGTGCTGTAGCTGAACAATAGCTGTCCCCCACGTTTATATAACAGAAAACCCTTATTTTTGGCAACAGAATACGCCCCTGGATGTTTTACCTCTACTTAAAAAACACCCTGTATGAACGTTGAAAAGTAATACCATCTGAAAAATATGGAAACGTACATTGTAGTTTTATAAAATAATTCAAATAACAAAGCTATAAAAAATAGATTATTCTCAGACGACGACAACAGTTTGCCAGCTTGCATCTTGTCTCACCATGTAGTGACTGGCCATGGAAACAACACCGGTCTCATCTCAATAAGAGATCAAGAACCGGAGAGATGAAAGTCGATGATTCACTGAATTCTACATAAATCTGTAAAAACTTTCATGTTATTATCGTAGAGCCTACCGAAGGAATAACAGAGACATTTGTACATATCAATTGATTATTTTCTAGAATATATACACAAATGATTTTTGCAATGACTCGCTCAAAGCAAATAATTAATTATCTGATTTCAAGGAAACAATTCCGATTTAAAAATTGAACCGTTATTGTTCAAAGTGGGTGAAATTACACTGTAATTGTAGGTCATAGTTCGTCCGCAATTGCGCGCAGGGGGGATCGGAGCAAAATAAAGTGTAAGACATTGAATGCACCAATATTGCTAATGCTCCTAATAGAAGGTAGGTAGTGTAACTACATGAAACACAGAAGAGAGATTGGTAGCGTTTATATTGTAACAGATCCGAACCATATCCGAATTTCCAAATGTACAGGGTGGTTTAAATGTTTCTGAGGAGTGTTACGAGTGGTTCTGTCATGTAATTGGTTTTAAATAAATATTTTTCTCAAAAATCGCTAATTCTATAAAAAAATACAATATATCTTTTTTTTGTTTAGAATGATGACGTGGCTATTATTGCTAAAGATAGTAGATAATTAGAAGAAGTAACGAGAAAACTTGTGGAGGAAGCACGTAATGTGGGATTGCAGATAAATCAAGAGAAAAGTAAGCTTTTGAGAATAGGAGAACAAAAAAAGGATACCAATTTTAAATTGAGAGCATAGAGAGATGGAGTTTGAGGAAGTTCAAGAATATGTGTATTTGGGGGCGCTAATAACAGCTAATTGTGATGCGGAGCAAGAAATAAATAAGATAATAATAAAAGCAAACAGAACTTCGGCAGCAGTCAACCACTTATTGAAATCAAAAAATTTGTCCAGAGGAGTAAAATTTAGAATGTATAAAACAATTTTGAGACCGACAGCGCTGTATTGTAGTGAAACCTGGGTTCTCAATAAGAAGTCAAGAGAAAACCTTTTAAAGTGGGAAAAGAAAATCTTAAGGAGAATTCTAGGGGGTAAGAAGACGGAGGAAGTAGGGAAGTAAGGAGAAACAATGAGGAAATATATGCAAGGTACCAGGCACCAACAATAGACGAATTTGTAAAAGCCAGAAGAGTGCAGTGGTTAAGGCATCTAGAACGTATGGAAGATGAAAGGGCAGTTAAGAAAATAGTAGGGAGTAAACCTAACTACAAGAAAAAAAGAGGTAGACCGAGGAAGCGATGGAGAGAGGCAGTGGCAATAGATCTAAGGGAGAAAAATGTAACGGATTGGAAAAGAAAGGCGAAGGACAGAATGGAATGGAGGAGAATAACACTGCTCTGGGCCTAAAAGGCCTGTAAACAGCTTTATATATATAATGAAATTTGTTTCATACTACATTAACTAAAACTTGTCTTAGGATGGCATTTTCTACCTCTTACAACCGTATGGGAAAATCAACAAATAGTTTACTAACTGCTTTCTCGTTACCAAAAAATGTCTACTTAATTTCATTTCTGTCACTTTTTTGGTATATCAAAAAACAAAATAAAAACTCTTCTTTTTGGCATCATCTTTAAGGGGTTGTATTTTGACAGATGTTCAAATTATATTTTTTATATGAAAGACTCCGCCTTATTTTTCCACAAGAAAGCACCCTCTGAATTTTTTCGCACTTAGGTATTTATACCCTGTATATGGAGTTAGTATATCCAACGAATTCTGGACTTTTTTTGAGATACTGACAGAATACCGCTAAGATACACTAGCAAAATAGTCGGTGCTAAACTTTTTAGTACTTAATGCAAAAACACCGTTGAAATAAAAAGAAAAGTGTATTTACACTTATGAAAGAAAAGGTTTGGTGTAGGAAGTGTAAACAGTGAAAGAAGAAAAAACACCGAATAATTTAACACAATCTGACTTATTTATAAGTTTTTAACAAAATGTGCCATACTTACTAGTAATATAATTAAGTATAATGTGTTAAGAGTAATTCGTTCCGTGTTAACTTAACACATCTTTGTGTTATATATCCCCATTCATAACTCGTTGTTCATAACTGTCCTGAGTTCAAATGGAGAATGTTTAAAATTAAAATTTGAAGTTTGATCAAAGCAAGTAGTTTCAACTTTATTATGGAATTAGAGGTTTACGAAATTTTACTCTGAGTGTTTAGAATACTATATATCTGTATGTTTTTGAAAGACAATGATATTTTCAGATGACTACGAGTTCATTTTAGAATACTTTTATTATGTAACACCTAAATACATCTTTGCTTAATGTTATTTTTTGTTTTTTAAACGTAAACTACTTTTGTTAAATATTTTATCAGAAAACTTCTTGTTTATGCAAGTAAAATGTCTTTTATTATAATTTCACTTTAACACCTTATTCTGTAATAGGAATTAATAAATAAGGTGTTAAAGTGAAAGTATAATAAAATACATTTTACTTGCATAAACAAGAGTCGTCCGACAAATTAGCAAAGATTCAGTAAACTTTGATAATAGCAGTTTGGGAAAATGGACTCGTAGTAATCTGAACATATCATTGTTTCTCTCTACAATCATAAGAAGAGTAGATATAGGTAGTAATATATAAATATATACTTTTCTGAATAATTATTTGTACTATCTACTGCATATTTCCTCAACTTCGCCATTTTACCTCTATCTCCCGTACTAACGCTTAACTTTTCTCTGGATTGTTCACTTAATTGGTGTGCAAAACAATGGAACATATATTTTTTCCGGTGTTTATGTAATTAGACCATCATAAACCTTAATGGCAGTAAGCATTCGTCATAGAATTTCGAAGTGCTTTCTAGATCCAGAAGCAGTTAATTGTTATGAAAAATATGTTGTTCAAGCTGTATCTTATCGACAATAGTTTTAATAATATCATAAACAATGTTATATGAGTAATAAAGTTTAGCAGTAATCATCGACGAAAAATCGAGAACAAACATGACTAAAAATATTATCATCAATGCCAGTGCCATTGATAGTAATTTATAACCCTAACAAACTCGTCAAAAATAAATCAAGAATTTAAATATTTCAAACGAAAAATAATAATAATTAAAGGAAAACTTAGAGATATTACCCCCCTACTTAAGAAAATGTGTATAGTGTGCATAGCACTATTATTTTCATGAATGAATATACTATTTTAACGAATTTTCTAGCACACATTTTCAAGGATTCATGACACTTTCCCATACTGGGTGGTATTAGCCGAAATCAACATATTTATTTCTTGTAATAAATTTTCAGAAATAAAATAATAACCAATCAATTAGCAAAAACAATCATAATACTGGGTCGGTCAGTGGTCGCGCGGTTTAAGGCGTCAGTACTTGAATCGAGGTGACTAGATCGGTGTTGGTTCGAGCCCAGCTGCCGGTAGACCGTATATAAGCTATATTCGTGGAGAGGTTTGGCGCCCTCTCTGCGGGTATGGTAGGGTGGAAGAATGTTGACTTGGGTCAATGTGAGAGATTGATAGCGGTTGATATTTGACTACCCCCCTAATTAATGAGGTTTTCCAGGTTTCCCTCATTCCTGCACTGAATAGTGGTTAGGGCCTACCAACGTAAGTCGTTCCTGGGCGCAAATGCGACCTGCTTAATAATAATATGCCACCCCCTCTCCCGCACAAGTCTCCGACTTCTGGGCTAATCCCTGTGATTAGAATGAGGGGTAGAGATATTATTATTATTATTATTATTATTATTATTATTATTATTATTATTATTATTATTATTATTATTATTATTATTATTATTATTATTATTATTATTATTATTATTATTATTATTATTATTATTATAAATATAAAAATTCTAACATTTAAAAGTGTAACAAGTTTCATTTAGTTCCAAATGTGTAAAGCCTTGTCCTCATAGACGCGAAACAGGAGTATTGTCGCTATTTTCTTCATTATGTGGGATTAATAAGTTTAACTTGTGCTTCTGACAATATACCATGACAGTTCTGTGATGAAACTTTTTTTAAAAGTTGAGACTTTTCCCGCCATTAAATCATTCATGCAATTTTTCGCGAATTTTGGCGTCCATGAGAACAAGGCTCAATACACAGCAATATTTGATATTAAAGAAACATGAACTGCCTCACCAAATAAAAAATAATGGAAATCTACTAGATATGGATATGTAAATTAGATAGGTATTGGAAAGGAATTTTCCGATTTACAAATTTTATGTAAATATTTGGATTTCTTAATAAGTTATTTACAAATATCGAAAATAAAATTTTAACATTGACGCCCTGTATCTTTTTTATTATGCGACTTGGGATGTTATGTTAGGTTAAATCGATTTATTTTCACCTAAGGAATCTGTGGTCTTATTTTTGCTACTTAATTTAAAAACACTATACAGGGGGACTTTATTTCAGCACCTTATAGCAGAACGACGTCGGCTTTTTTTACCCTTAATTTTTTACACATTTTCAAAATCACACTGTAGACCTTTTTTGATATATTAATAATTTTTAAATAAATTTATAAAAGCATAAATTAATAGCTTCTGTCATAAAATTTAATTAAAAAGATTAATAGAAAAGTTTTAATTTCTAATTCACTTACAGGTACAGTTGGTTGAACATGTCATAAAGATAAATATTGTCTTATAATTTGAAAACGAATAAATATATCCCTTATATGTATATCAAATGTCTGACTTGACCATTGAATTTGTCTTGGAAATTGGGATGTAGAATGTATAATCAATATTTTATTATATTTTTTTGAGATACCCTGAAGTCTCATCTAATTATTTTTCTACACTTATACATTACAAAATTTTACATTTTAATATGCAAAATATTAACCTCTACACAAGCATCTTAAATGTGTATATTATGCAGTTGTAATTATTACAATATATATTTTTATTACTTCTAAAGAAGGTTGATAACGACGTATCTTTATTTAAAAGACTTATTAATACACTTATCTTTCGAATCCAAATTTCCGATATGATAATTTAATTAAAATGCAAAACCGTTTCCTAACAAAGAAATATGATATCTTAAGTTTGAATCATTCTGTTGTGTCCTCTGAATTGTCACATTGGTTGAATCATTATTTACAAAGTAAAATTACTAATGGAAACCCCCATGATTCTTAGAAACGCTAATTATACTGTATGGAAGCAGAACCGTCTACAAACAAATATAATCTTACAGGCAAAGTTAATATCTACATCTTAAAGTAATAGTTAATATAAAGTGGCAATAAGTGGCAATTTAGCAGTACCTAAGATTTTTGCATATGAATTTTAAACATTGATAAAATAAAACATTTGCATCTTCAGAAGTTTGCATTTGTGCAAGTCTGTAATTAACATTAATTGCATCAAGAAAAGCATTTTGCCAATATATTTCATATATCATGTATTCATCATTATCAGCCAGCGGTTCAAGGCGTCAGTACTTAAATCGATGTGGCCAGACCGCTGTGGGATCGAATCCCGCGGTCGGTAAACCGTATATCACCTATATTCGTGGAGAGGATTGGCATCCTCTCTGCGGGTATAGTCGACATTTGACCACCCCTCTAATTAATGAAGTTTTCCAGGTTTCTCTCACAAAATGCGGCCTGCTTAAAAATGATATGCCGCTCCTTCTCCCGCACAAGTCTCCGACTTCTTGGCTAATCATCGCGATTAATAATGTAATTAGGGGTAGAGATATTATTATTACAGCAAGTTTCATTTTAATCATTCAATGTTATTCCGTTTCATAAACGATTATAAAAATTATTTCAAAAAATTTTGCGCCTTCTAAAGATGCATTTTTGCATATAGGTAATTTAAAATCGCAGTATTTTACATTTTAGGGACACCCTGTCTATACAATACTACATATGGATATAAATAAATGAAAGAGAAAGGCAAGCATGTGCGAGGTTTACATACTAAATAATTTCGTTTTAAAATAAGGCTATAAACTTATTTGTTTCAGTTTATTCGGAATCAAAATATAGCATTTTAGATTCTAAATAAAGCTAAGTTCTTTGAATCGCACTTTTTTAACATTGATTACCTAGTACACTTTATCCATTTTTTATCAAGTAGGTACAATCGTTTGCAATAATAATGGCACTATTTAAAATTAATTTTGCGATTTGCTTTGAACTGCTGACGTTTTTGTAATGAAATTTACTTTCAACTTTTTACATTGGTTCTTAGTTGTTTCACTCACCAATAAAGATTTAATGAAATTTCTACTTAGAACCAGAAATTTAAAAACTGTTTTGAGGGAGTGTCATTATTATTGCAAAAGTACGTACCTTCTATACGATCATCAGCAATGACTGCATTAATTCTCATTTATTGATAAACAGTAGTTCTCCTGATACAAATATACGTTTAGATATTTTAGGCCTTTATACTTACTCCGCCTTTTTTAATATAACTTTTAAAATTAGTAGTAGTAATATATAGAACGCCAAAAGCCGTTACATTAGGCACTCAAAAATAGTCAGACTATGGAGGGGCTTAGAAAGCAGCCATCTAGGGAGAACTTAATGTAAACAGTTGGTTACACTGTATTTTAATCTCAGCATACAATAATTGAATCACAAATTGGACGTAAAATTTTCATATTTTGAAAATCCCGCCCATTAGTGTGAAGCTACCACTGAAATTTTATATTATAATGACTGGTATGCGCTAAAAGCTGCGCGAATGGATTATTCATGATCAGCGCCATATTTTGTTTTGTACCTCTAGCAATGGCGGAGCAGTAGGGGCTTAGCTGATTGTGAATTGAAATGAAATTGAATTCTGGTTATGGAGAATTATTTTGTGCTATATGCTGGTTAATTTTACAGTCCCTTATAAAACATGACATGTTCCAACAATAACACCCACAAAAATACACAAAGAATAACACTAAAGAGATACAAGATAAAAGAAGAAACCACACTGTACGCCAATGACGTGTTTACAAA
The DNA here is from genome assembly GCA_037114965.1 of Monochamus alternatus. NCBI lineage: Eukaryota > Metazoa > Arthropoda > Insecta > Coleoptera > Cerambycidae > Monochamus > Monochamus alternatus. The sequence continues at coordinate 29,388,369 of CM073431.1, read as the reverse complement.
CAAAATAATGGGAAATTAAGAACACAATTCATATCGTACGTGCAGATGGTTGTCTCTCTCGCACCCACATACATAACCAATGAAGTATGTCTTTGATGAGTTTCATGTGCCTCCTTTTGTCTGCTCGTAGGGTTGGTACCTTTATTTGGATGCGCAAATGGACCAAACGCATTCCATATCGTACATTTCAGTGGAAGCTACTCATGAAAGCTAAGTTATTTCAATATTACCAGACTCGCATATTTTATGATTTCTATGATAATTTCTAAATTATTAATGATATACGTAGTACCCCATCCGATGTCATAATACAATAAGTGACTCGACCATGACTTTCTACTAAAGACTGATAGCAAATTTTGATTTATACGGTAGCATAGTAATTCATTTAGAGTTTTATTTTGTATAAACGAATTTTCAATTTCTTTAATAACATAATTAATATGATGGGCGGTACACACACTTATCTGTACGTATGTCCTTTTCTATTAAAATGTGTAAAAGCATACCAGTACTCTATTAAAAAAGCATCTCCGTAATCCGATTTCTATTACTTTCGGAATCTAGGTATAAATTCGTTTACCAAAAATGAAACTTCGTATTTTTATGGTGAATGGGTCTTTCATATAAAGTTTTTGTCTAGGACGCTTCATATATTCGGTATTTTTGATTTTTTTTTTTTTAATATTGTAAAAACAACTGAGTAAAATAATTTGAAATCGAACACATAAATTTATATAAACATTCTCCAAAATCTGAAGACTTTTCCTAAAATTTATATCATCCAGAGGCAGTATTGCTGGTATATTCTTCTACATAAAATAGTACGCCACTGCTTTATTGTAAGAATCATAACATTTTCAGAATCATCATTCAATTTTTTACAAAACACTACTCTTTGGTTTTTCCGAAAAAACTGGTTCCGAATAATGACAGCAATCATCATTTCAACGATTTTACTTATGCTCTAAAATACCTGCAGTCGCATTATGCCACCAATACCTTGTACCTCCGCCATTGGAGTATAAAAAAAAGACTTCAGATGTTTGTATAAAGCCATGTACACAATTTCAAATTATTTCGCTCACTGGTTTTTAAAATATTACAAGAAAAAAAATCAAAGTTGGTTTTGTTTAAGTTTAACACCCCGTAACTTTGTAAAGAAACCTCCTGGAAAAAAACTTTATATGACAGACTACTCTTAAAACTAATCAAAGAATACGAGGTTTAATTTTTGGTCACCGTTTGTAAATCACCCTGTATATATAAAATTTACATGTTTTCTTTATCTTACAACATAAAATAGGGGTGGTGATAAATATTTCTAAAAATAATTAAACTAAAAGTAAAAGCGGTCCTGTATAAAAAATTATTAAAATGATTTCCACAAATATATTTTTTCCATATGACATACTCTCATGCGTTTAAACTGAACACTGTTATTAGCTTAATATTTATTTTCACATACAAATAGTGAAATGGAATACTCAAAACTTTCTATAAGAAATTTATTACAAAGTAGGTAAAAGCAAAACGACATTAAAATTATACAGGCGAACTTTTAGAATCTTATTTAAATTGCTATGTAATTGTGTATAGGTATAGGTGAATATGTTCGATAAACTGAGTACTTTAAAAATTAAAAACCAGCAAATGTGTGCCATTTTTGAGAAAATTTATTAAATCAAAAAGAAGTAGCAAAGCAAGTTCTCTACTTGAGTAATAGTCGGTATGAGCTCCACCACGCTCCAATAGTATATAGACACGTCTGTGTTTTGAGATAATCAAACGGTAATAATAATAATAATAATAAATTTATTTTCCTGTTAGACATGACAGATACATGTATAGAAATAGTCAAAATACTAAAAGCTAACTTAAACATTTAAAATATTCTGTTACAGAATAATAACATTTAGTTACTAAAAAGGTTTTTAATTTAGTTTTAAATAAACGCTCTTTTTTAATTTTTTTAATATCGTCAGGTAAACGGTTAAACATTAAAGGACCTATATAATTAGGTGAATTAAAAGTTACTTTTAATCTAGCTGTTGGAACATGGAAATCATATTTCTGTCTTGTGTTGACATTATGGTAATCTCTATTAATAACGAACTTACTAAAATTTTTAAACACATACAAACAAACTTCAAAAATATACAGTCCTGGTAATGTAAGAATAAAATATTGCTTAAATATATGTCTACAGGATTGAGTGCTGGACAAATTAAAAATACATCTTAAAATACGCTTCTGAGACAAAAACACAGAAGTTGAAAAAGTAGAGTTCCCCCAAAAACAGACACCATATCTTAGTCGGGACTCGACTTGAGCGTAGTATAAACAGAGCAACTGGTCAACATAAAGTACCGTACGTATATTTCTAAATAAATAGTTAATCGATGATAATTTTGACGCCACCGCTTCGCAATGACCCCTCCAATTAAGGTTTGCATCTACAGTTAAACCTAAAAATTTGACCATATCCGTATTCGAGCATAAAGAGACATTATTGATATTTATATTTAATTTATTGCAAATTTTTTGAAAAGGATGAAATCTTATAATATTTGTTTTTTCAGAATTAAAATAAAGAGAATTTTCAGAAAACCAATCACACATATCAGACATTATTTTAGTGCAATTCTCTACCAATATGTCATCAGATTTATTAGAAATAATTAAGGATGTATCATCAGCATACATAGTGACATGACATTCAGACGAAACCTTATCGATATTATTGACGTATAACAAAAATAATGCAGGGCCCAAAACAGAACCCTGTGGTACTCCCATTGTGAGAGAAGCATAATCCGAGCTATAAGTATCAATGTTATTTTTATTGTTATAGGTTATGTTAACAAATTGATTTCGATCCTTGAGAAATGTTTTGATCCAAGCCAATGCAGGACCTCGAATACCATAATTATATAATTTAGATATCAGTCGCTCGTGATTTACACAATCGAATGCCCTGCTAAGGTCACAGAAAACGCCCACAGGACATTCATGAGCTTCTAAATACCCTAAAACGTTCTCGTAGAGACTGTGCACTGCGGTGGCAGTACACATTCTGTTACGGAAACCATGTTGGTTAGGCATAAGAATATGATATTTGTTTAAAAATGCAAACAGTCGGTCTAAAAAACAATACTCAAAGATCTTAGAGAATCCGCATGGAACAGTTACAGGTCTATAATTATTCAACAAACAAGGATCACCCCTCTTAAATACAGGAATAACCTTTCCCGTCTTTAAAAGAGATGGAAAAGTTCCCTCTTCGAAAGATAAATTTACAATATATGCGATTGGTCCCGAAATATATTTTATAATTCTACTGATAAGAAAACCAGGCACGCCATCGGGCCCAAATGACTTTTTATTTTTTATTTTCTTCGTAAGAAGACTTAACATTTCCTCTTCAGAAAATGAATTGAGAAACAAAGTATTATAAAAAATTGGTTCAGTAGTTAGCAATGTATTTGTTTTCCTGATCTGACCAGTTAAATTTACGGGAAAGTTAACAAAGAAATCATTGAATAAAGCAGCTACATCACTAGGGTCAGCATGGAAACGATCATTTTTATTAATTGTAATATTACCAGAATGTTTATTTTTATTACTCAATTCAGACGATCTCTCGCGGAATATTGTTCCATTCCTCTTCTGCCGCCACGACTAACTCAACTGCAGTCTGAGGTGGAGGATTATGAATGGCTCTAGCAACGAAATCCCACATGTCTTCAATAGCATTTTTGTCAGGAGAGTTGGCTGGTTAATCTAATCTATTGATATGTCCTGCTTCAAGTGTCTCTTGACCCCTTCTTGCGCGATGTGGTCGAGTGTTTTCGTCCACAAACACAAAATTTTCACCTAATTCATTACGTAGGGAGTAGAAAATGGGCGTAATAACTTGTTCGATGTAAATTTAACTGGTCATATTCTGTGGTATGCGAATTAATGGGGTGCGGCGGTTGAACATTATTCCACCTCCAAATATTACGGTATCCCCTTCATACGGAGCAACTTCACGGGGAAAATAAAGTCGCTGTTGATGACCTGGTTCTCTCCAGACTCTTTGTCGATTGTCATCAGTAACCAGCCCAATTCTGGTTTCGTCTGTAAATAAGAGCCACCGTCACTGGCGTAAAACCCAACCCCTATGCTCTCGCGCCCACTGGAGACGGGCAGCACGATGCCTTGGAAGTAGAGTGGGGACCCATAAATGGTCTTCTAGTATGTAAATTTGCATTGTGGGGTCGTCTTCGAATAGTAGGTGTCGATATAACACAGCGAAACGTCCCTTGAAAGTGGACCCTGAGAGCTGAAGCTGAAGATGTGCGGTGTCTACATGCATATTGCACCTAATACCGATCCTCAATCTCATCATAAACATGTACATAATAAACAGGTATGTATAAAAATGACAAAAATAAAATTAGAACTTAGTTGCAGGTGAACCCTTATGTAAGGTTGCCGTAGGAGAACTAGTTCACTGACCGCGTTGCTAAGTCTTGGCGAATAGTGATTGCAGGTTTGTAGTGAGACATTACCTATATGACTCAACCAACCCAACCCATGGGGGGGGTTCTGACCCCCAAAACACCCCCGTGGCTACGCCACTGGGTCCAAGACTTTTGACGTTGTGTGTATATCATATGATTGAATATTGTTGTCCATATTTACTTTACAAGAACCTGATAAATTACTATAACAGTTACGGTTTTGTTACAGTTATGGCTATAACCTTTTTTTTAATTTAAAGTGACTTGCATTTAGGATAGCTCCTCAAGCAATTTATAGATAGTATATAAAATATGCACTAAGAGAACAATCATATCAGCAAATCTGCTCGGTTTCTAAATTATTGTATGCCTGTTGGCTATTGTAGAATATTAAAATTATAAATAATTTTAATGTTCTCAATAGGATTAGAATAATTTATTTTTTCACTAATTTTATAATTTTTATGACATTATTTCATCTTATTTTTATCATTTACAGGGTATTCCTAAGTAGGCGTATACTGTGGCCAAAAATAAGGGCTTTATGTTATATACATGTGTGGTCTTAGGACAGCCATTGTCCAACTAACAGCTAATTTTTCCAGAGATGCTATAGTTAATGACCATAATAAACATATTTGGTCTGGTAAAAACCCTAATGCCGTAATGGAATCTCGATTTCAACATCATCAGTTTTCTTTAAATGTGCGGGTGGGTATTATTGGAAATTTTCTTGTTGGACCTTACTTTTTACTAGCGCGACAAGTTCCCTATGCTATAAGAATGTGGTTTATGCACGACGGGACTCCCCTACAATTTAGTTTGACTGCTCTTGACGTGATTGGACGAGGCACTCAAAAACCAGGTCAACGATGGCCACCCAGATCGCCAGATTGAAAACCATTAGTTTTTTTAGTTTCGGAAAAATTATCTCAAGCGGTTTAGAAACTAAAAACTGATTTTTTTAATATTTGACGCGCTTCGTCTAAAATTTGATACTGATTCGGATTGGAAACCTTTGTGTTGCGACAAGTGTACATGATGTTTCTAAACCATTGTTCCGAATTGAAACAGAAGATGATTAACTAAACTATTAGGGTTAACTATGACTACAAGTATAAGTATTTTAAGAGAGGATAGAGAAAAATAAGTATAATTAACAAAATCGTCCTTCAAATAATTCCCAAAATTATTTATAAAACAGATTTTTTTTTTAATTATATTAAACCCCTATGGCCGCTTGCCAGATACGAATTTAAATTATTTCACATACGTCAAATGTATATGATTATTATTTGATAAAAAACATGCAATACTTGGCCAAGAAAAAAATTCGCGGAATAATTTAAGTGCATCAGTAAATGAAATAAAAATTCAAACGTGATTACTGGAATCAAAGTTGCTAAGAATGTCTTAATTTTCAAAAAAAAAATCATTTATCCACAATCACCTTATAATCGGACACATATGAACCGAATAAAGCGAATAAGGTAACTTTATTTCATTAGTGGATAAAGTAGCTTTATTTCACTAGTAGAATAATGAAAAAATAATAAACCTACTTATAATAAATCAAATTTAATTTATTTACTTATTAGCGTTCACATTTACATTTATAATAATACACATTTCGTTTTTTGTTTTATTACATTTAACTACCTTTCCGTTAATAACAACCCGTGTAGCATTATTGCCATCATTTTCGGAACGCATAACATTTGCCGATGTTTGTGAAGATTTTGCACAAGTTACGGATGTCTCTTTTTTCTTGCAATATGAAGTTTGTGTTACATTGAGTACTAGGAAATAACAAGTCGTGCGAATATTTTTTTATTAAATTCCGATAATTCTGAGTCGACAAATGAGATTGCGATGTGACTGTGGATAAAATGATGTATTGCATTCGTGTTTTAATTGCCATTTATCCATTTAAGAATATTAAATGCTCGAACTACTTTCTCGCGTCTAAACATTTTTGCGTGGATAAAATGCTACTGAAAACACTTATACAATAAATAACTATTATATCGCTAGTGCTTAATTATTTGCAAAATTTTTTCAAAGCAACGAATATTTTGAATTTTTTTTCGAATTGAGGAGAAAAAATGATGATGATTATTTAAAAACATTATTTAAAGACATGCCATATTCTGTACTATAAGAATATTTCACATTGAAGTTGTGAATAAAATGAAAAATTGAACTGGCATTTTAAGTCTAAGCGTTGAAATTAAAACTGCAAAGAAAGGCGTCTGCATTAGCGCTGCACATAAGGGCAAAGGTAGGCACTTACCCCTTGTCTACCTCTGGCTTTTGCATTGGTGTACGAAATCAAAAAATTTTCACAAACTTTCACTTGTTTAATGATTTTTATACCAATTGTTTAAATATTACATTGCATGTTTTTTATTTAATTTTGCTCCTGGTAATTACTCATATTCATTTTTTAGTCCAGGATGCAAAATAATCATTCAAATAGAAATTTTTTGCGAGTTCCTGTTCATGACCGTCAGAATACTAGCGGTTCATCCCCTCCTTATCATTGAACAAAAATTCTTTACTCTTGTTTGCTCTCAAAATTAAATTCGCGAAAATGTGACGGTAACCGATACCGGTTGTTTTTTTTTATTAATTTTCGTTTTCAGGTTAGCTTTATGTTTATTCTCGAACTTTTCAGAAAAATGTTTTTATTTTTACTCTTGAATTTTTACTCTTTTAGGCTTTTCCAATATCTCACAAAACATCACATTTGATAAAATAGATATACAGGGTGTTTGTAAATATTTTAGGAGGTGATTGCCGAGATTATTTTGTAAAAACAAGTTCATATAAGCGTAGGTCGAAACATCGTTTCCGAGATACAGTGTTTAAATTTAAATTTTTTATTTATTTTTATTATTTCAAACAGTTTTAAAGAAATTGAGTCGAAATTTGAAACACGCTTTGGAGAGATAAATGTGCATTTTTTGGGTAGATCCGAATATTTCTACTTGCACCAGTGACGGTCGTGCGAGAATGCCACAACCTTTTTAAATTTTTTTTTTACACATTTATGTCAACTTTTTATTTCCAATGTTTAATTGCATTTTTACTTTGACTATAACAACACTAGTAAAAGAGAAATTAACAAAACCTACAATAAAATACGTTTTATTTTTTCCGTCAAAAACGGTGCATCCTACGAAAAAAATTGAAGAGACCAATTGCATTCAGAATTGATGGCGGATTTCTAAAAAAACTGATGCAAGTAGAAATACTCAGATCACCCCAAATAATGCACATTCATCCCTCCAAAGCGTGTTTCAAATTTCGAGTCAATATTTTTAAAACTCTGAAATAATAAATAAAAAAAAAAATTAAACACTATCTCGGAAAAGAACCATATTTCGACCTACCTTAAATGAACTTTTTTTCACAAAATAACTTCGGCAACCACCCCCTAAAATATTTCTCACTTATTTACAAACACCCTGTATACCAAGAACATGCATGTATTTTTCCACTTATTTCGTATGAAAACAGATACAAACTGTTGAAAACAGAAATAGAAAATGATAATACCTGTTTGATTCACAAAAATTACTGTTAGTGGAAATGCCTAATCTTAATTTTTATCTATATAATTCACAATAACCAGTAGACACCGGGAAGTAAATCAGTTCCCGTTTTAATGACGTCATAAGAGCAACTTACTCTTGTATTCCCCTGTTACCGCTATTACGCGAAAATAGACTGGTACCTAACTGATTTTTTGTTACCGTTGATCAAATGGGAACTCGCGAAAAAATTATTTTGTCCCTAAATACACCACTGTGGATTACCAATTAAAATAATGATAAATATAACAATAAATTTTGAAAACATTTTTCCTTTATAAGATGACTTTTTAAAATAACGTAATTAACAACAAAATATAATTATAAATTTTTTCCCTAAAAAGATTTTGATGGCCATCTGATATACAAAGAAAGTAATAAAGTAATAGAAAAAATTCTATATAGGTACTTAGTTATTTTCATATTGATATGTGATTAGATTAGATTATTATGCATGCTTGGAAAACTACCAACAGCTATATGGGTTTCTCCCATTAAAAATCATCACGACTTCAAGAATGTTCTTACCCGTCGTCTATAAACAAGCTGAATTAAAAAATTGCTCTGTAAATTTATAATAAAAAGTAATGGTAATACGTTTCTAGATTCAGTCGACTACGATTTATCTAGATAATACAATTAATAAACAACATTTATTTATATAATCGTAATTGTTTTCTTAATTACAAAATTAATAAATATCGGAATTTTCCTTTGCTATTAATTATTATATGTATGGTTCTCTAGAGATATTCCAGAACCATTGATATTGTATTATCATATCATAAAATATTCAAGAGTATTCGGAAAAATCATGTCAAAAATGTAATGGATGTACAGGAGAGGTCAAAATAGTTGTGATATTTCATAAAAAAATTCTTATCGGACTTCGTTATGAAGTTATTCGCCTTCACATTAGGAAGACGGAAATCAAATTTCAGAATAACGACAATGAAATTTGGGCAATTGAAGTAACTCATACATACTATAAGTCTTTTTGGAAATGAAAGAGAGTAATAAAACCCCGAAATAAGAACCGATCGTGGGCGTGGTAATATTTCGTTTCAGGTAATTATCGGGTAACACTAATGCTAACAGGTAATGGGTGTACATTAGTATATTTTACTGGATACATCATTTGGCAGGAGCTAGTGTATTGTGACAGATCAATGCAGTCTTAGAGCTAAATATACGAAGACGTGCTAATGCAGCAGAGTAAAATTCGACTTGTGTTTAGTGACTATTGTGCCAATGGATATAATATTGTTTGGGTAAAATGTGGAGCTTATCAGATTACGTACCTGCTAAACGCGTGAAAAGATGTGCGTTGTCTCAGAATGAAAAGATTATTATATTAAATGTATTTAATGCATTGAAACACCAAAATCCTACCAACAGTGTTGACGACATCGTGGAAAAGTGTTTCAAAATGACAGGGATTGGAAAATCGACTATTTACACGCTTTTAAAGGAAACAAAAAATGAACAAGATACTATAAATCCCCCAAAATCATCTACAGGGAGGTCAAAAGTCGTTATAAATGATTTCTTCAAGAATGTCATTCGCAGGAAAGTACACTCATTTTATTTTAAAAAAGAAATACCAACGCTAAACAAAATTTTAAGTGAACTTTCAGAGGACAACGATTTGCCAAAAATCAGTAGAAGCAAATTATGGGCCGTCTTACGAGAGTTGAATTTTTGCTGGGAAAAGCAGAACAGGAAGTCAGTTCTTATCGATAAAGATGAAATTATTTGTTGGCGAAGATCCTACCTAAGATCAATTAGAAAATTCCGTGACGAAGGGAGAAATATTTATTAGTTAGACAAAACTTGGGTCAACGAGGGATATACTGTAACAAAAGTATGGCAAGATAAAAATGTCAAAAGTTTTCGACAAGAATTTTTGGATGGACTTTCAACAGGGTTCAAGGCACCTTCAAGGGCGAAGATTAATAGTGACACATATAGGTAGTGCCAGTGGTTTTGTAGATGGCGGTTTACTTTTATTTGAATCTAAAAATACAGGTGACTATCACGAAGACATGAACGCAGATGTTTTCGAAGAGTATTTTACACAGATGTTGGATCTTATTCCTCCGGGATCTGTAATTGTCATGGATAATACCAGTTAGCATTCACGGCAGACCGAGCGGACGCCTACGACTGCTTAGAGGAAAGCCGATATAATTCAATGGTTATCCGGAAAAAACATTTCTTTTGAAACAAATATAGTGAAAAAGGAACTTTTGACACTTGTCAATCTTAATAAAGATCAGAAAAAATATGTTATCGATGAAATGGCAACAAATCGCCAAATAACGGTACTATGGTTACCACCTTATCACTGTGAACTTAACCCAATCGAATTAGTCCTACTTTTTTATTTTCTTTATTGTACATTTATACAACACTACATTTACTCACCATAATTTGAATGTTCAAAATACATATATTTTTGTGTGGAATAAAAGTCTATTTATTAAATTTAAATAAATATTTTGATAATAATATTGACTAATTTTATTTGAATTACTAAAAACTCTTTTAACCCGGAAATGATGCTTAAAGTAGCCTCTAGTTTTGAAATGCTGTTTTTATATTGTTTACTTATAAGAGAAATGGACCGAGAAATTGAAGCGGCATAGACAAAGATGGACTGTCGGGAATTAAATTTTAGCTACCTGCTACAATTTAGTATGGTTCGATCACACAAAGTTTTTTTAAAAGTACACCTCATCTATAATACTGATAATACATAATATAAAAATATTGAATATAAGCACCATTACTACATTTATTTACGATTTGCATACATAATAAGCTTGTATTACTCTCTTTCATTTCTAAACAGACTTATAGTACTTATTTCCAAGTCTAAATTGATATTCAATACGCCTGCACTATACAGGGTGTCCGGAAAAATGTGGGAAATCTCTCGGGTGCAGATACAACATGAAAAAATAAGATGAAAATAAGTTCCTATAAAATGTTTTTCTACAGGCCCTCTCTACAGAGATGTGTGTCCCTGAAGGGCGCCGCTGGAAATCGTTTTTTTTTTTAATAACAAAATACTCAATATAATTTAATAAAAATTGAATGTGATGGACACTAGTAAGGACCTCTTAAAAGAGTGTCCTTGAAATATATTTAGCTTTTTTAGTTTACCAGGGTCGGGCTAAGCGTTACAACTTAATGAATACATTTTTAACATCTTGTATGATAGACTTTAAAATAATAAATCTAGGTAGCTTCAACCTTAGACTAAAACTCTTGTTTATTGTCGATAAAATGAACCGTTTACGAGATCAACTTTTAACATTAGTACTTAGTTGTTTAACTCACCAATAAAGATTTAATAAAATTTCAACTCAGAACTTCCAGAAGTTTAAAAACTGTTTTGAGGGAATGTCATTATTATTGCAAAAGCTTGTACATAAGTACAAGTAAAACATCTTTTTTTAATCTAACTACAGTGATTTTTTGGCAAATTAATTTTATATACGGCACCTTTTGTTTAGTTCTAAACAAAGATAGTTGAGACAAATGAAACAAGGATACCTGAGGTGATTTTAGAGGGGTTATTGCATGAAAAAAAAAAATGTTACATGATGGGACAGTTCAATTAAACTCCCCAATTTTTGAATGAATGCATTTGTGTGAAAATGTCACTTTCCTGACCTATTCCACTCGTTATCACCTCACAGTAAGGGGATGAAATAATACATCCCTTGTACGTTTGTTATGAGAAGGAGTACGTATACTAATTTTATTTATTCTTATTTTTTAATAGCTCTGTTCAAAACAGATGCTGTTTTTGTCTCTACACAAATTCCAAAGTGTATTCTAGTTTTCGTACAAAATAAATAAAAAATTCTCTGAACAATACTGTCATTTTTGTTGTCAGCCTTTATTACCAGTTTATTTAATTGACATTTATCATCCTTATGACAAATTTTGCTGGTGTGTTGACACTGTTATAAGTTTTAAAAAAACCATGGAGACTTGATTTCAGCAGGATTGTAACTTAGGGGATCTTTTTTTATATGAAGCACCCCCTCTAAAATTGGCTAAAGAATTCACTGTTTCATTTTCCTCAACAATTTTCAAACCACCCTGTATAAGTTCTAGAAACTAAAAATTGAATAAATATATTATGATGTGCCAAATTTATTGATTGTTTCTAATTATAACTTTTTAAGGAAGTATAAATATTTATTTTATGAATTTATACCTAATTACTTTTATCAATAAATGATAAACTATTAACCTTGTAAATCTTTAACATAAACTATAAAATTATAATTGTTGCCTAAAGTTCTTTGATCCCAGCTTGTCTATATAGGTGTGTTTATACAAAAGATATTATGAAATATTTTTTAATACATAAAATGTTCCTTAATTAGCAGTTCACATATTCAAAATCAAATGAAATTAAATGTGGCAACTACAAAGTTGAAGAAAAAAAATACTGAAAAAATTTTAAATTAGAACAGTTTGAAAAAATATACTGGGTGTCCCATAATGTGTGCGTTCCTTTGGAGGGTGTGTTCCTTGGGCCATTGTAGGAGGGGTTTTTCCTATAATTTTTTTCGATTTGGGCCTTCCCTGTCTAATTTAATAAAATAACAGAGGTTGGCAGTTGTCTCAGTTTTACACATTTGTTAAAAATAAAAATCGTACTCAGCAATGCCACTTAAGCTGAATGTATTCCGCCAATTTTCAGATCTATAGGTTTAATCGTTTTTTAGGAAAAAAATTAAAACCGAACATTTTTCAGTTTTTTAGAAGCCCTTATCTCGTCAGGGTGGGCTCAAATCGAAAATCCAAAGGAACGCACATATCATTATGGATCACCTTGTATACTGGGTGTCCGGAAATTCCAGACTTCAGGAGATGATTTCTCACAAGAAATTAGGGTCACGAAGTCCTATAATAATTTTTCGAAAACTCAATATTATCGGAGATACAGGGCGTTAAAGTTAAAATTTTATTTTTGATATTTGTAAATAACTTCTTAAGAAATCCAAATATTTACATAAAATTTGTACATCGGTGGTTTTTGCGGACGAGAAATTCAAATATGTTTCTAATTTTGACGTCACTAGTAGAGGGCGCCACTTATGGCACATCATGTTTCAAATGACAGAACTTTTTTGCTGGTTAGTGTATCCATCTGACTATTGAAACAATCAATTCTCCTACCTGTTATATCTGTAAAAGGTATACCTTAAGTTGCTAGGAGTAACAGTTTTCGAAATAATCTTATTTGAAATATTCAGTGCACCGAATAAAAACTATTTTGATTTCAGTTAAAGTATCTTTCCTACTGAAAATACAGCAAAATGTTACTTGAAAAAGTTGTTGAGAACGGTAAATTATGGAGATGTGCAAAATTTTTAAAAAATCGGCCTGCTTTGATAAAACCTTTGTGCTTTGTTGAAAAATGGTTTCATCAAACCACGCCGATCTTCTTGAAATTTTGCAGGTCTCCATAATTTACGATTCTGAACAACTTTTTCAAGTAATATTTTGCTGTATTTTCAACAGAAAAGGCACTTTACCTGAAACCAAAACAGTTTTTACTCGGTGCACTGAGCATTTCGAATAGGATTATTTCAAAAATGGTTACGCTTACCGACTTCAGCAAGGTATACCTTTTTCAAATAAAACAGGTAGGAGAATCGATTGTTTCGATATTAAGATGGAAAAAAGTTCTGTCATTTAAAAACATGATATGTGGAACAAGTAGAGTGGCGCCCTCTACTAGTGTCAAAATTAGAAGCATATTTGAATTTCTCGTCCGCAAAAACCCCCGATTTACAAATTTTATGTAAATATTTGGATTTCTTAAGAAGTTATTTACAAATATCGAAAATAAAATTTTAACACCCTGTATCTCCGTCAATATTAAGTTCTCGAAAAATTGTTATAGGAATTTGTGACCATAATTTTTTGTGAGGAAACACCTCCTGAAGTCTCGACTCACAATTTCCGGACACCCTGTATATAAACAATTTTAAAAATACAGATGTGACAAACTACAGGATCCGATTATTGAAAAAACGGAATTCTATAATAATAATTGATAATGAAAGAATCTTTTTTGAATAATTTTCAAATCTTCCTAGGTTAGAGAGGACAAAACTAGTACCCCCACTCTATCTTACATTAGATTTTTTAGGAGCTAACGTTGGAGCCTCTACAAACATCCATTTCAAAAACTTGCATCGAGTATATTTGACAAATTATGTTTTTAAAGATATTTGAAATTTGAAGAAAAAAGTTCCTATGAACGTGGATCTCAGCACAATATAATTTGATTATCGCAATGACCTTTCTATAAAGAAACAGTTTGTTGGTATATTATTTACACTCCAGATGAGACATTTCAAATTAAATAAATATTAAGTATTAGAAATGTAATACTGATAAAATTATAAATAGCAATATTTCTATTAAACAATATACATAAGAACAAGAGTAATTTATTTGGAAGATATTTATCCGCTTAACAATATTGATTTGTTTTTCCAACTTAATCGTAACCTAAAAAACTTATATGTTTAATACGCATAATTAATTGGTTTTGATTGAAAATTGATGATTAAATAATTATATTCTACAACTTGTCATCCCTTATCATTTTAAAAATATATATTTCTTTAGTACCGTTTTATGAATTCTAATTAGTTTAGATAGGTACCTATCATAAAATGTTCTTTCTTTTCTATACCAGCTCCGGACTGTTTATAAAATGACATTGGCTTTCACTAAATAAAAAAAATAAAGTAAAAAACGAGGAAATAATTTAGATAAGGAAAATGTAAATAAAAACATGTTTAAAATCAATAAATATTTTAATGTAAAGCAATATAACATAAATTATATATTGTATACAAAACATATAAAACATAAATGTGCTTAAGATTAAAATTTATATTAAAACGTATCAGCTTGCTTTTAACTTCATCTCCTGAAATTTCTGCCCCAATAATTTCATAACATCCCCGTGTTTAAGATTGGTTTTCTTATATACACTATAATTTTCTTTCACAAATAAAGCAAAACCTGTTACTTCCTTTTTCGGCGTGGCAGGTACCGACTTTGTTTCCCCCTTCTTACTAACTTTGTTTAGTAAAACCTCAAATTTTCCCAAGCAATACCCACACCTTTTTCTTTCTATGTCCAAAGATTTTGAATGACGACCAATGCTGTAAAATTTATTTGTCTCAACTAGTCAAGAAAATCAATTTCAGACTTTCAAAAACACACATTCTCGTATATGGGATGTCCAGAAAAACTAAAGCGGGCATTACAATAACAATTCATTGCCGAAGAAATTCATGAATTAATTATCAATTTCTTCAAGGCCGCACTTTGGTGTTACATGTGTTCAGGGCTTTGTCAAGTTTCTTAACAATTTTACTGTCAGATGTCACTCTTACCAACCTAAAAGTAGTTTTAACTTTTGATGTTATATCATTTACATTTTTTGTATACGAAACAAAAACTGTTAAAAATGAAAAGTAACTTTAATAATTATATTTTAAGGCAAAAAAAGTGAAAAATAACTAAAAAAAGCTTCCATTGCATTTATTATTGCTACTGCTCGGTTACTGGTTAAATATTTACATTTATTTTAGGTTGGTATTCCTGAATTGAAGTAAAAATTGATGAAGAGTTTTAAGTCGTCAATAACTTTACGAAGTTCTTTATCAATTTATTTGACGTCTAAGTTTTAGTATTATATTTATCAATTAACTTGACGAAGCCACTTGATCAATTAATTGACAAAGAAATTGTTAATGTAAAGCGGGCTTAAGGAATATTTCAGATTTGAATGTTATAAATTTTTGGCAATTTCTGATTAATAGTTATATTATTTGAACAAATTATTATTATTTCAACAAATGCATTCATGGTAGTTCAATTTTATTTCCACATAGTTTGACGATTGCTAGAATTATAGTTTTTCATATAAATTTTTCCTCGTGATATCTACCTTCATTTTACAAATAATGAGCTAAATTTTTAAAGATTTTGAATATCTCTCTGTGAATTATTTTCATGTTTATGACTGCAACCCCACATCCCAATATTGCTGTGAAAGAACGTCCTGGATCCATAAATAGATTTAAACTTTGGTCACTTAAATTTTTTCGTTTGGGTTTATTAAAAGGTTGCATACGAGGACATCGTACAGTAATAGACGCAGAAGAATTACATGAAAAAAAATCGTATTACTTGAATGAAATTCGATAAAACCAAGAATGTCATGAAAAATCAATTTCTCTGATTAGAATATGAAATTAAATATTAAGTTTAGATTTACATTTAATTAGTGCCAAATTTTCAATAATTTTAAGTTTATGATAATATTTAACATACAGTAGAATTAGTAACAGCATTTGTCAGTTTGGATTTGATTTACTACATGAATGAACTCTTTTTTTTCACGTATGTATTACCATTACGTATTAAATTATAGTTACCTTAGATAGATTATAGTTACAAAGACAACTTGATCTAGCTCATTATGTGTATTGCTTTGAATATTTTGGAAATAAAGTAGAATCTACATAACTCTAGTGTAATGAATAATTTATTTTCAACTTCAAGAACTCTGAAAGGCGAGCTTAGACACAAAAATCTATATGAACTCATATCGTACAGTTTACTCAGATCGGAGAGATTGTGCATTATTTTCTAAACATCCTATATAAAATATAATAGCACGGGAATTTTGCACCGAAAACATTGTAGTATATTAGCATTTTCAGAAACGTAATATTATTTAAAATAAATATATGAATGTATTTCTATATATAAATTCAAAATCATATTTTACACATACCTGTATCCACAACCTGTACACTTATATGTATATTTGGTATTTATTACATAATCATGACATCTTTTTATTGGAGGTAATTCTGGAAACGTTTTCATAGCCTTGCATGCCCTACAAATATCAAATAAATTTTATATTCAACCACTTATAATTTCATTAAAAAAAAAACACTAATTAATTTTAGAACAAAATTATTACTTAAAATTATTAAGTAATAATCATTATAATTCTATTAATTTATTACATAGAATATTTCAATATTAGCTTGCCAAACTTTTAACCTTAGGCTCTACATAGCATTTTTCAAAAAGGAACTTATTTATTTTTAGTTGAAATTTAGCAGACTAGATGTTGGGACACTATGTATACATTTTTGTGTTATAAAATATTTACCATGACTTCCAATAAGGGCCGTGGCCATCTGAAATACAATTGACTATCCAAGTAGCAGCATGACACATTTCATGAATCAAAGTATCTCTCAGCCTATAAGCTGCGTCTATAACTTTTGTCGACAATACAATTCTGGCTGTTCTCTCCACAGCTCCTGTCCTCCTAGTAATTTTTTTGCAGTAGCAAAATCCCGCCGTACCCCTCATTCGATCATTCCACTCTAGCGCTGTATCTTGGGGAATGGCATTTTCAAAAACTTTTTCATTATACAGCTTAAATAATTTCGTAAGCAACTGCTCTTTGTATAATTTAAAATTGTTTCTGTATATTCGTGCTGACATGTCACACTGAAGAATTGGTATATTTGCTAAAAAAAAAAAAATAGTTTCAGTTCTGCAATTCTATTCTGAGGATAATCAAGAATTATTTAAACAATTGGTAGACAATTTTATTCAATAACTCATGCTTAACAGCGTATCGAGGTGGAGATAAGAAGTACTTCAACAATGTGCATGCCATCTCTTGTTATAACATTATGCAATCAATATTGCATGGAATTGGCAAGATTTAAGCAACACAAAACACAATTCTCCAGGGCTTCAAATAATTCTGGACAATGACAAATACTTTTTTTTCATTCCATAGATGTCCAATGGAGTGCAGACTATTATAATCGTTGAATAAGCATAAATCTCATGTTTGAGATAATATTGTGCTTAAAGGAAATGCAGTTGTACTTGAAATCTTATTTTTCACAAAAATTCATATATGAGGCTGAAGTAAAAAACAAAGTAATGAGTACAGATAAAGGTGTTTCGAATTTATACTCCCAAAACATATCTATTATATTAAATGGGGACATGGGACAATGGAGACAAATGGTTTGTGTAAGGGGCCTCTCTGTTCAAAGATTTGACACCTTTTGCCATTTAGAATGCTGCAATCAAGTATTGCTCATAGTACTATTAATTATTACTAGATTTTGTCAAGTACCCCTTAATTTCTGCAAGGCCTGCCTTAATACCATAGATCCTAGTGCTATGCATAAAAGTGCCTACTATGGCGTTTTAAAAGTAGCAACAAATTATGTTTTTGACAAATTTTAATTCAGAAAATGCTAGTTTTGTTAAGACAAAAATACTAGAAAAAATGAAAAAAGCAAATTTATCTAATTAAGATAAGGGTATGGATACAATAATATTTTATCATAATATAATAACAAATTAAAAATAATTATAAAAAATAAAGGAATTTGATACTAAAAATACTGTTTTAATGAATGCAAAATTACTCCAAACGCAATATCCAAAAAAGTGAAAGATTGTAAGAAGAAAAAAAATTAATGTCTAGTTTTCCAAACGTAGATGCTACATTGAGATAGATATTTTTTATGGCAGTAACTAACTGTAGTGGGGAGAGATAATTTTCAACTTTAGAAAAGGTAAAAAATCATAAACAAAATTATATGATAAAAAACTAATAATCTTTCTTTGTGGGCCATAGAAAAGATCTTAATAATGTGAACCAATTAAGGAAAAGTCAATCAATGGCCAAAAAAACTTTAAAAGTTTCTATAAACGATTCCTCCATTCCTTTGTTTTCAATATCCAGGGGATTAAAAATGTTTTTCACATTTTCTTAAATGTCCCTTGCAGATTTAATGATACATACCAAAATGCAAGTGCTTCACACTATTAACAAATCATAAGCTGAAACTTTTTTACAGTTCTAATATGCAAACTTCCACAAACCATCACAGTAATTTGAGATGTCATATTTTTGCACAAAACGACTAAATAAATTCAGAAATATGGGCTTTTTTATCAAGTAAATTTTGCAATAAAAGAAAAAGAAAACGTCACAATATAATTTATTACTACCTGATAGTGATGCCAGAAAACTGTATTTTCCATTGATGGGTTTACTTTCATGAATAATTTTACTAATTTCTTCTTCCCATGTATCATCACTAGAAATGCTAGAAAGAGATAATTTTCTATTGTCAGTCTTCTTTTCTTCTTTTTTGGTTACTTTATCTATTTTTTTATCAGTCTTATTAGAATTAGTATCACACCTTTTCGTCAAAGGCATTTTGTCATTTGAATTTTTCTTCTTGTTTCTCTTACTTCCAGGTACATCTTTAATCCCATTAATTTTCTTACAAATTCTGTCTTCCAGAGATTGTCCAAGAAATGAGAAGCTATTGAAATTTTCTTTGTCAGACTCATTTTCTTTTTTAGACTCAGGTTCAGGTGCAGTTTTCTTATTTAGTCCTAGGGTATCTCTAAAGTATTTTGATGTGGTTTCATCCTCGCAATCAGAATCATTGAAATTTAGTTTTCCTCTAGGTTTTATGGGAGCATCAGAATTAGAATCTGTTTCTGAATCGCAAAAATCATTTAATCGTTTTATTGCTGGAGATTCTACATTATTTTTTAATCTGGACTTTTGGAGAGTTATTAACAAATTATAAGATTTCGTTTTTTCAGTCTCCAAATATGGATTCTTATATAAAACAGACAGTTTTGGTTTTCTATAAAAAAAAAAAAAAAATGAAATCGAAAACATATCATTTCGCCGTTGAAAATACGTAAAGGCGTATATCGAAATTCGGTGAAAATCGGATAGATACGCTGATGCACATATTTGAACGTACTTCAAGTTGTGACGTAGTGGCGTATCTCAAAAACGCACTGTTCGCTAGATTGGAAACGAAAAGTAACAGGTGATTTTTCAAAGTTTAAATAAATAAATTAAGACTTAAAGGCGCTACTCAAGTTACGCCTTTTGTACAAATTTTTGAAAGGCGGATCTCGGAGATACGCCTTAACGATTTGTTCTATAGTGCAATTGTTATGAAAGCGTAACTCAATTTTTGCCTGTCTGAACTCGCCTCGAAGCCTATCGTTGCGGCGTCGCTCGTAGCATTATATCAAACAGGCAGTCAGTATTCAGTCTAAGCTGGTTTGTTGTAGTGATGTACTATTTTTAAACACATTAGGCATACCTGAAAATGTAATGCGTACAGCGCTCGAAAAACTCCAAGATACTGGTATTGTAGTAAAGGATCGCCGAGGTGGATGTTGTAATGCAGCTGCTGAAATCGATAAACCTAACAGAAAACTTATCAGCAACCATATTAATCGATTTCAAAGAGTTGAATCTCATTATTGTAGGAAAGATACGTCGCGAGAATACCTGCATAGTGATTTAACACTAAAAAGAATGTATGTGATGTTTATAGACAAACTGGGTCCTAGTGCTAACAAACCTTGCCTTACAACATATCGATCCGTGTTTAACTCAATGAATCTGTCATTTTTGAGACCCAAAAAAGACATGTGCGGATTGTGCAAAACTTATTACGATGGGTCTCCCAAAACAAAGTTAAAAATGCAAGAAGTTTATGAGCAACATACAAAATGCTATCTGGGAAATAAAAAACTCTTGCAAGGGAGCTGCTCAGAATAATCCTAAATTGGTCTGTTGCTGTTTTGATCTGCAGTAGGTCATTTATCTTCCAATATCTAACGATGGAGCAGTATTCTATAAGAGAAGATTAGCAGTATACAATCTGACATTTTATGATGTTGCTTCTCGTGATTGCTATTGTTTTACTTGGAACGAATGTGATAGTGGCCGCGGAGCTTCAGAAATTTCAACAGCCCTATTCAAAGTTTTACAAATTTATGACGAAAGAGAAACCCATTCCGTCTTTTTGTTTGCAGATATAAAAACTTTATAGTTGCCGGAACTCTTATGTCTATTTTGTCTACACTAAAACACACACAGAAAATAAGTCTAAGATTTTTCACACCTAATCAAGGTCAAAGTGAAGGGGACTCAGCACATAGTGCCATCTCTTATGCAATTAAAAAAGCGAGAGAACTTAGGGTGCCTTCCCAACTTATACCAATTTTCTAACTTGCGCGACGGGCAAAACCCTATGAAGTTTTTTCTTTTAAATTCAATGATTTCCTAGATTTTAAACAATTTAACAAAAACCTTAGACTGCATTCAATTTGAGTTGACGAGGGCAATCAGTTCAACTGGACCGATATGTTTGAGTTCATGGTAACCAAAAACGAACCCTTTAAATTATTTTTCAAAGTCGATCATTTAAAAAAAAATTATAGGGCAATGTCCTTAAAACGGCAAATTGCACCCTTCCAAAACATACGTATTAATCAGTTGAATAAGGAACCTCGTCCAATATCTTTTCAAAAATATAATAATTTAATAGCGCTATGTGCTGGAGATAGATACCACGGTAATAAATCTTCCAGAGCACGTACAGTTTTATTACAAAAATTTACCTCATACAAGATTTTGTGCCATAGTTTGGTTTATTTTTATAGCTTTTCTATTTCGAGTTTTCTTTAAAGGGGTTACTATATGCACTAATAGGTATATTAGCAATTAGTTTTAACAGTTTTTAATTTTTATATCGTACTAGTAGTTGTTATTTTATATCCTCGTCTTAGATTATTTTTAAAACTGTTTTGATTAGTTTGTTTTGCTTCAGCTAAAGCATGTAAGTTCCTAATGTTCACTAGCTGAATTTTTTTGAATAAATAAACATTATGTTCTTAAAATTTATATTATTCTGCCTACAATCAATAATGGCGTATCCTGTAAATTGAGGTAAAAATATAATTGTTCAAAGCGTAACGTAGAGGCGTATCTTAAATAAAATGTTAAAAAAGGCCTTCACAGTAAATGTACCCACATTTTGACTCATGTATCTTCTTAATCTTACTTTGTACAAAATAACCCCCAAAAACATATCTTCTAAGTTCAGTACTTCTTGACTTACGTGTAAAAAGAGTATAGAGATTTTCTTTAAATCGCTCTCCTGAGAAATTGTTAAAAACTAGATACGCCTTTACGTATTTTCAACGGCGATTTGAATGTATTTATTTTGTTGTTAAAAAAAAACCATTTTGTTCATTACACAATGGCGTGCCGTGAAATATATATATGGGAAACTGCTTACAAAAATAAGACTTAAAATATTTATTAAACATTGGATTGATTCTGCATGTGGCTACCATGAGTTGATTAGTACCAAACGATGAATTTTTTGATAAACATTTTCCACGTAAAAAAATGCAAGAATTCAGACGGCTTGCGTCATACAAACAAATGATAATTCATTATATTTTCATCAAAATATTTAAGAAAGTGCAACTGAGAGTAATAAAACTATATACTATACTAAAAGTTTGCACTATATGTATATTGTACTGAATTGAAAAAATTGTTTTTAACGTGACCAAATATAACAATTGCCCAACGTCAGTCATGACGTAAGACGTCTGAATTCTTGCCGTGAGTATATTAATTCTTCATAAATCCTTGGACTCTGTAATAAACCTGTTAGATACTCTATTTTGTGGATAACACCACTAAATTAGATAATCTCTCTTTTCCTGTTGAGTTGTTAAATTCATATATACAGGGTGATCGCTATTTTTGCGAAACCTGTTAATATTTGTATTTTATTTTTAGCAGGTAATGAATTCTAAACCAAACTCACATTAGTGATTACTAATTGTCACATTTATTTTGACATTTATGATTTAAACGCTTATTTCATAACTGTCTCATTTATTTTTACATGTGTCCATTTAGTCGGTACTGCACACACTTAATTTCGTAATGCCTGCCACATTTAGTTATCAAGAATATGCTAACTACGCATGGGAAGTCATTCACAAAAATGGTATAAAACCTTTCCACATTCAGCATTTCCAGAATCTTCAGGACGGTGATAATGATTTGCAGTTGCATTTTTGCAATTGGATAAACACAAACAATACACTTTACAAATACATTTTGTTCTCTGATGAGGCTCAATTCACTTATGCTGGAATACATAACTGTCACAATCTACATCATTGGTCATACCACACCACAGTGGAAAGTAACTTTCAACATCGGTTCAGCATTAACGTGTGATGTGGTATGATTAATAATAAATTACTTAGCCCAGTTGTACTAGATAATCGATCTAATGGACAATGTTCCATTGGATATTAAGCAAAAAATGTACTTTCAGCATGATCGCGCCTCTGCCCATTTTAGTCGTGTTGTGAACAGTCATCTTAACAATCGCTTTCCACAATGCTGGATTGGCTGAGGTGGTTTCCAAAATTGGCCTTTGGGGATAATTTAAATCATTAGTGTATGCAACAAAAGTGAACACAAGAGAGGCAACCGAGTCTTTGCCAAAGCCAATGAGACAAGGTCAAGTCAACGTAAGCCGTAAACAAATTTTAAATTTAATTCTATATTTAATGGCATAGATTAAATATTGATCAATGAGGTCAATTAATAAGAACTCGTCTCAACAACACAGCCAGATATGGTGTAGAAGTAGGTATCAATCAACTTAGAATGTATGGATTAATGTTGTTATGACTTTGAATGCACAAGAAGCGATGCTGTCATCGCTTTCACAGACAAGCACACCACTGTCATTAAATATTCTAATAGTAGCAAAAATAATTTTTCTTTTGACATTTCTTAAAGTAATCTAATAGAACTTTAGCAAAACCTACTTACCGTTCAGAGTTAGTAATGCAAACATTATTTAGCTTAGACACGTGTTTTCTAGGTTCTGTTTTAGGAGTTTTAAATAATACATGTTCTTCCTTTTCTCTCCACTTATGGCCGTAAAGATCATCCAACATTGATGCTACCTCTTGTTCATCTGCACCTAATAAGAAAGACAAACTTAAATAGCCATTAATTTTGTTGTATGATTTATACCATTACTCTCAGTACCGCTTTGTAACTTACTCCCTGAATTTTTGTCTCTGTTGGATTTATCTGAAGTCTGACTCTTGCTTGTACTGATATTTTTATTTTTACTTTTACGAAGTCTTGTATTCAAACTTTCATTCAGAGAAAAGGAATTATCAGAATCATTTATATCCTCATCACTTGCACTGACTTCAACTTGAATATGGTCCTTATTTGTGTTTCTCTTATATACATTTTTCACAGATTTTTTATGATTTAATCCTTTATTAGATTCTTTCCCTTTGAGAGCGTTTCTATTAAAATTTTCATTTAGAGAAAAAGAATTTCGAGAATTATTCATACCTTCATCGCTTTCACCAACTTCAGTTTGCTCAATTGAATTATTTATATTTCTCTGATGTATACTGCTCAAACTGTTTTTCCGATCCAATCCTCTGCTCGATGAAGATATAACCGATTTTTCAGAATTTGAAATAAAGTTAGTTTCATCAATCGTAGAAACTGTATCTCTTCTAAAATCAATACTATTTCCTTGAATACTTTTCGTTAAGCTTGCGCCTTGTTTGATATAGGATTCGTTGATAACAAGTTGGTCGTCAATATCAGAACCATTTTTTCTTGCGGATAAAGACACGCCAGTTTCTTTCTTAAATAATTCATCAAAATTTATAGGTGCTGGTTCAATACCTGTGGAGTTAACTGCTCGGCCAGTTCTCTCAGTAATAAAATTTTTCCCATTTTCTTCACCATAAATTGTTGATAACTCACTGTAAGCACTGACAGTACTAATATTTTTCACCTCACTTTGAAGATTTACATTGTCAACCCAATGTTTGATAATCTCAAATTTATCTTGAGAAAGTAAAAAGTTATTTTTAACCTTACATTTAGAATTTTTTTCTGATTTCGGCAATTCTATCAATATATTTTTACTTGATGTGAATTTTAACTCCTTCTCGCTATCACTGTCATGTATACTAATAGGAGTTGTATTTAACAGCTTCTCAGATGATTTGGTTGACTTACTAGATTGTGAAGTGGAACTACTAATAATTTCAGTTACAATTATTTTGTCATTTTTTTCTGTATGTATGGACTTGTCGTAAATGGAGGATTTTTGTAAGGATTTTCTTAATGCTAGAACTGTTGTACCTAAAAAAATAAAATAATTAATATAACAGAATGTTAAATAATTTAAATATTTGTTCTTTCTACCTTTTCTAAAGTGTTTCTGACAGTGCTTTACGTTTGGAGACATGGAACTTAATAATTGAAATGATTCTTCCTCCATCCTACCACCATCCTACAAACAGTAAATTATTTAATGATTATTTAGCACTTGAAAGCTGGAAATTCATGTTAAGCTGCTACAATTTATATAAACAGAAAAGTAACACAATTAATGTAAATAAATAACTCCATTATAATGGCTTATTTTAAATTTTATAACTGAAATGAGAACAATGGAGATAAACCTGCTATTTCAATAGGAAAATTCTAATGAACTAATGATATATCAAACACGAAAGTAAACAAGAAATATTAATAACAATAATTAATTATAAACAAAGTGAAAACTCACAAGGAAAAGAACGAGGAACAACGGTATTTCCAACTTCGACCAATGAAAAATATTTAGTTATCAGGATAGCCAACAAAACGAATAGTAAATTACCATTTCAAATTCACATGCTGTGATTATGAATTTTAAAAAATATACAAGGTGGTCCAAATTTTTAGAGATGATAGAGATTCTAATCGATAATATAATATCAATAATAATATATCTTAATGGTGTTGTCAAGAGGTGACTTTCTAGGTGATGATGTATGTATGTATGTGGATTTATATTTTACGTTTTTTTGTTTTTGTTTTATTTTGTTTTGTATTAAATATTAATGCAATGTATTTTTGACCTGATGTTTCGAGCAGGCCTATCACATTTATATGCACAAATAAATGTATCTGCAATAAATCGAAGGCAGCTTGTATGACCAAAATTTTACAATGTATTTTTCTTCAGAATACAATAGAGAATTTGGTGGATTAATAATTTTTTGAAAAATAGCCAATAACAGTTTTTGTAATTATTTTTGATTTTGTACTGTATATAAGAGTTTGCATTAGGAAAGGTATATACAATAGTATGCCAAAGTATCGCCTTTACCTTTCCTTAGATATTAAACTATGTAAAACTTTTGTTTGTATGTATATATTTAAGATATGTATTTTTGGAAGGTCTGGAAGATCCGGACTAACTTGTTATTAATTATAATTATATTATGAATGTATTATATTACACCATAGAGTTGAGTGAGAAATTAGAAAGAGGCGCAACCTTAATGGCGAAATGCGTATTCGATCTACAAGTTTAACACTCTGTATCTTGAAAACAAAGGCCCTAATAGAAAATATCTATAGGGCAAAATGTTTTTAAAGTCGGACAAGAAATAAAGGCCTTCATGTTTGACGTTCCATTATGTTACACCGTGTTTTACAGTAAGGGTTCTTTGGGTCCGAGATTTGTCCGTCTGTCGAGAACTATTGTTAACGACAGTCAATATTGAGTGTTCTGTGTGATTCAATGGTTTGCTATTACCTAATACTATCGCGGGCCCAAAAGTGGATACGCATTTCGCCATAAGGTTGCGCCTCTATTATAATTTCTCACTCAACGACTATAGTTAAAATATAATTAAAATACAAAGTAATTATTCAATATCGGTAATTAATTATTAAATTATGACATCTTTTTAAATCATTATATATGTTTATGATTGACTTTTTAATCAAATGGTTTCCTACCTCCTATTGTTATGACCTTTAAAATGAAATAAAAATATACCAGACAATATAGTAAAAAAAGTAAACCTATAGTTATCAAAAAAATATATATATATACTTCTAATATTTCCACACAATGTAAATATATGTTTATTTCATATCACAGTATTTGTTCTATCTTCATTATTCACTTAAATAAAAATTAAATTAAATAAGATAACTGTGAAATACAAATGAGAGCGTACTCGTTCACCGTCTAATGACAGTATAATAACTCGGTTTACTCTCTCCTTCCACCTGAATTTGCCCTTCTAACGACTCTCTTCTTCCTACCTACCCACCTTCAGTGACTGGCTTGCCGGTGGTGACTTATTGTTGCAGGTTGTGAACCCCACAGTGGATATGAATCCTTCTACTACAAATGAACAGTTGTTATTAAGATCCTGTCTATCGCACTGATGTCTATTGACTTACTTTGTTACACAAAAGCAATCACTTAATCTTTCCGAATTTGTATATTTGGGTATATTTCTACTTATATGTTTGATAAAGACATGAACTATGGATACAGGATGTTTTGGAAATAAATACGTTCCTTTAAGAAATCAATACTATAGTAGAGGTCTAAAAATTGTTTTTTCAAAATAAAAATAATTGTTAAATCAAACAGAAAATTTTGAAATCGGCTCTGTCTATAGGAAATAAATGGTAATGTCAAGGAATGTCACCTCGGAACATTGCAGAATGTTTAAAATAGAACATGTTTTTAGGTTAGAAAGTATGAAAACAGTAAAACGGAAATTAAAGAACACGCCACAATTCGATATTAGATAATTACCACAAATCAATATTAGATACTTCTACAAATTATTTTCAGGAATTAGTAAGCATATACTACTAATGATCATCTGTATCGACAATGAGTGTCTGGTACACGCATTTCAGACAATATCTGCTAATTGTTAATTTGAATATGGCATTTGGCAAACATCCATAAATGCGCCAATAACAACAATGAACTATGTATATATAGAACTTCATCCAGCTTGAACAAGGACGATACAGGGCCAGCCTAAGTTTCATATGTAATAATTCTTAATATTTTCGAACACGATACTTTAAACCACAGATTACTTAATGAAAATGGTTTATTTTCACGTCCTCTATTAAACTTTGAAGGAACGCGCACACGAGGTTAGATTTATTAATTCAGTTGTAAATTAATTTACCAAGCCATGTTTTCTCTGTTGTTTTGATTTAAATACAGTTGCCATGAAGTTCAAGATTCTCTTGCCAAATCAAACCTACTATTTCCACAACGAATAACTTAACTAGTCATCTGCCAAATTCACTTTCTGTATTTAATGATTTGAACAAAATTTAGTAAAAAAATGTCGCCGAGAATTAAAAAATCTGCAATGTATACTATGTATCAGATGCTATGAAATACGACAATAACTGTAAAAGTTTTGTGTCAACCAGCATTGAATTACACCCACAATATCACAGTAAAAAATGTTGCAAGAGGTAAAAATAAAAAATGGGTTGATATTGTGGGTGTAATTCAACGCTGGTTGGGGCTTTAGTCCACAGAGTAGTTAGTTTCACACAATATTGTTAATACCTAAAAGTATATAAAAAAAACGATTACATAAAGGGTAAAATTTTGTTATTAATTATAAGTAGGTCGTTATCATGTTTAAATTCATTGACAGGTTAATAATCACTTTTGACATTGTCGATATTTAATTTTAAATACAGTATATATCGGTTATAACGCCGGCTCTTGGACCATGTAAAAGGCGTCATTATATCCAATCGTCGCTATAGGAGATTGGTACCATTTGTTATATCTTAAAGCTTTTTCAACTGTTTCATTATTTGATTGTCTTATTTTTAGAACTCGTACGGAATTTCCACTGTTTATAAAATGACTTTTTCTACACCCGTATTATAACAATGCACTTATATGCCCATAATCCGTTTCATAATGATACCCATTACGATACAGATTTTTAATCAATAGAAACCCATAATTTTTCAATCAAGCATGCTGTGCATTTGACGTTTATCCTAGGTTCGTATGTAATTATTTTACATGTCAAAATCAGTACGTATTAAATTTTCGTAGATACCTAGCTAAACTTCGATAACTTATCAAAATGTCTGATATTAGCGATATAGAAGAATTACCATCGACTCCTCCACACATATCGGAGAAAGCAGAAAATGCAGTTCATACGAATAATTACTGTTACCTATTGTGTTCAATAAAAATATAAAATTTATGGTTTTTGATTATTTATCGGGTATAGAAAAAATAGCGTATGCAACTCTCATGTAATGGTTATTAATACACTCGCATAAACCATACGAAACTCGCCTTCGCCTCGTTTCGTATCCCGGTTAATGCTCGTGTATTAATAACCATCATTACATGATCATTGCATAATATACTATTTTATTTTATCTCTATTTTTCCAAATTGTAGCAATAGTTGAATGAACCACCTACATAAAAAAAATCATATGTATGTATAGTTTTTCAAACTGGCCGTTTACACGTACGCTAAATTCTCCTGCAAGCATGGAATTCTTTGCTCCACTTGATAGGTGCTCTATTATTTTCATTTTTTCAGCAACTGCAAAAGCCTTACATTTATTTTTTTTGGTTGATCAGCCATACTATTCTTATATGTACCTCGCAACAAAGCCTATCGAACTCAAACGCTCAACATCTGCATGAGACTAAACAAGAAACAACTAGTATGATAACTGTGACGTGTGATGACTACATCCTAATGTCAATTCTGCGCATGAGTAGGTCGTTATAACTGATTACGAACGATGTAAAATCGTCGTTATAAGCGATACATTGCTTTAAACAATGTCGCATTAACCGATATATTTTCACAAGCAAATCAGACGGGACTTCGAGATTTGGTCGTTAAAGCCGATATGACGTAATATCCGATGTCGTTATAATCGATATATACTGTAATTTTAATTTATTGGTATAATAATTTTTTATAGTTACGATATTTGACTCGACTTAAAGGAGGCCACCTGAAGAAGCAATCCTAAAAATGCAGAAATAGGTCAGATCTCATCTATTGTGGTTGAATTTTCGAGACATTTTCAAAAGTGAACTTTGATATTTATAGAATGTTTTCATTAAACCAGATTAGTAAATTTAGCTAGATTAATTTTTTTAGATAATTTTTGATTTTTAATTGAATAGAGGTTTGTCTGTGGAATTATTCATTAGCATACCTAGATGTTTGGTATCAGAGAACATAGATATGACTTCATTGATAGGAATTGTAGATTTGATATATATTAGCTTAAAATGCCTTTCTCATACAGTATTAAATTATCATGTCTGCATAAACAACCACAAAAAACTTTAAAAACCGAATGATGAATAAAAAAGCTATATTATAGTAAAAAAAATTTATTATCATTATAACTGTAGGTAAAAATAGAGTTTACAATTAGAAGTACTAAAGACTATGTCATTATATTGAAAAAAAAAATAAATAAGTTACACTAACTCCTACAGTTTTTAAGAATACGTAAAAAGAACTTAAACATTTACAAATAAGGTAAATAATACACTATATCTCTATCATACAATAAAACTGTCATACAAAATACGAATTTTTTGTTTCATCTTATTTACAAGTTACATAAATTTTAATCTCAAATTATTTACAAATACGATATATTGCCTGACGTTGAGCACTTTAATTTCACAAAATTTTGATAATTACTTTAAATTTTATCACAGAACACCATAATTAAATGGTAATATAGGCCATTTTGTCCACACTTTACACTAATATGATCTGTTGTCGATGTTTTCATTAAATAGCTATTACTGCTTACAAGTTTGGTAATCAGCCTGGAAACACTCTCCGAAACTGACACGAAATTTTCACAAGGCTTTTAAATTTATTTTGGAACATATCGGAAACTTTATTTTCTTTGTGATATGTAAATTGGAATGGATCCTAAGACACTAATTTAGTATCACATCACATGTGTATTGTTGCCGCTGTATATCTGGCCTCTCCCCTTCTCCATCTCCATTGAGTTGGTCGATACTAAAACACATAAAACTAGTTATTAATAATTTACGTAATTAATAACATGAAGTTTATTATTATTTTTTTATTTAACTGGGTATTTCTGCCATGCAGAAGAGAAAATCAAATTTGAAGTAAATAACCTTATACAAAGTTATTTTTTTTTACAAATTTTACCAATATGTATATCCAAAAGTAGATAATCTATTGTATTGAAATTGGTCAGATGTTTTAGGAGATCTTAGATGGCTTTATAGCACTGTTTTTTTTTTCAAGATTCTAGGTTGACCAATGTTCCTGTTTATCAAGATAATAGCAGTTAAGTTATGATAACTAAAAATGGAAAGATTGCTATGATCGAATAACCAGTTATCTGTGCCTGTTATTATGGCCATATAACCCTGTCATGGGAGTTAATTCTTTACAATACGTCATCTGTTATCACTCAACTATATGTCAAAAATTATCCATTAACGCAATTAAATTTTAAAGCATAGGTACTTAAAAGTGAGTACAAATGGCAAGAAAATTAGGGCATATGACCCAGCGTCAATATCAAGAATGCTAAATTTCATTAAATGTAAGAAAATGTTGTTGGCAAAATTTTGAAGTACATCTAAATTCTTTAGTGAATCGACCGCAAACAAATCCCCAACAGTGGTGGCAGGTACGTTAAATATTTCATATCAACTTATTGAGACAATTATTTTAGATTAATGCAGAGTGGAAGCGGAATGTAAAAAAGAAGAGCAGGAAACTTCATCAGAACTGAAAAATTAGTAAAAACTGGATACAAATATTAAATATTTATACAGTTTACGTAGGTAATCATAAATTAACCTTTAGGCATGTGATCTGTACTACTATGCCAATTACAATTTAATACGTCGCCTTGGTGGCATGGTTAAAAAAGATAAAATGTATTATTCATACCTAATCTTTATAGAATCTAAATTACTACCAATAATTAAAAACTAGGTAACTGTTTCCATTGTGTCTTCCCCCTATTGTATTCATAAAATAATTATAAATAATATTAGTTAATAAAATATATTTCTTTTTGTTTGTTAATACTCATTTAAATATCACTATCATCCTCAGAAAAACAATCTCAATTGTATAAAATTGTAGTCCGACTTAGAACAAACTTGAGTTGTTTTTTTAAATTTGTATTTACTGTCAAACTAGAAATACTATATTTTACTTATGTAAAACTATGATATGCCAATGAATTGAAACTAAATTGTGCTATAGACAAATAATATTAAAATTTGTGACCAATAAGATGCCCCTGTTACATTTAACGGCAGGTTATTCCAATCAGTTTCATAACTGGGTCACTTGACCATTGTTAAGTAACTGGGTGTCAATCATGTACGAATTTCTGATTAACCTACCAGTTACCTTTAACATGCCTGTTAGTGATAACTGGATGTGATCAATCATAGGCCCGAATGGCAATTTGACAGATGTCATTTTCTATTCCAAGCATGCATTTCAATAAAATAATAAAAGTTGGCCACGAAAAACGGACCACCCTGTATATAAAAAATAAAGTATAATAAAGAATAAAGTTTGCTGGAGATACTAGGATCGCAACGCTAAAAAAGTTGTGATAAAATATTTCAAGATTGTAGCATCACAAATAACCCGTATAAGTGATTTAAGAACTATTCAAATAATTAGGGCCTGTGGAAAAAATTTTAAATACAGACGCGAGAGGAGGGCAAGTGACCGCCGCGAGTGGGGAAATGCACGTAACCCTACCCGGGAACCCGGGCCCTTAACCTAAAGTAGTAGTACAGTATCGATCGGGATAGAGTATAGATCGATGTTCCCTTATTCTGTAAATGTTTATTTTTTATTTGTGTTCTACAGCTGAGTAAAGAGTGTTAACGAATCAGGTGTTTTATTTAACAACTAACGAACATTATTTTACATTTGGTGCCGAAACCCGGGACTCGTGCTGTGGAACCTTTAAATAATAATCAGTATTTAACGAAAAACTAACGTAACGTAACGAACTAAAAACAAAATGGAGCAAGCTATGAGAAAAACGTGTCGTGCACGAGTAACAAAACTAATTAACGTGGCTAACGAACTAATAAAATCTGAAGTGTTTGACTGTAAAGAAGCTGGTGTGCTTATTGTCAGAATAAAAGCAGCTCGGGACAGTTTGAATATCGCAAACGAAAAAGTGGCAGTGTTTATTGAAAACGAACAAATGGATGACGAGTGTGAAAAAATTATGGAATACGAGGATAACGTGGTAGCGGTAATAGCAAGGTTAGAACAACGAATTGCAGAGTGCCAGACAAATACGCAGCCAGCAGTAGGCGACGATTTGGAGTTGGGAGCCTCATCGTCGAGATTTGCACTTTTCAACAATGCAGAGCGTCCGCAACCAGTGGCGTAGCAAAATGAGGGATTTACACAAGGAAAAATGTCGGTGAGATTACCAAAATTAGATTTAATAAAATTCAATGGCGATTATCACCAATGGCCGGCATTTTGGGAGCAATTTAGTTCAGCTATTCACACAAACGATTCATTGAATGAGACTGATAAATTTGCATATCTAAAATCCGTTTTAACTGGTAATGCAGCGATAACCATCCAAGGACTTACGTCTCGTAAAACTAGCTATAAAGATGCTATTCAGTTACTTATGGACGAATATAGCGATATAGATAAGATTGTTGATACTTATATTCAACAACTGTTATCTCTGACACCTGTAAAGAGTAGAAGTGACATCTTGTCTTTAAGAAAGCTTTATAATACTGCATCAAAAATTATTATGTCATTGCAAACATTAGGAATTCCTGCTAATAATTACGGAATGATGGTCAAGTCAATACTTTTGAAAACTTTGCCATTTACAATGAGAGTTGAGTTCAACAAACAGCAAGCCATTAGGGATAATAGCCAGGAAAATGAAAGTGATGCGCAGTCGATAACGGGTTCTGATGCTTCGGGTTATCATGTAAAACTGTCATCAGTGTCCTACGAAAAAGAAATCGCTATGCTTTTATCATTTATAAAATTAGAAGTGGACTCTGTCGAACGAGCACGTACCGCAGCAGGGGAAAAAACTAGTGAAAAACAGGAAGTTAAAACTCGCGAAAAACAGAAGTTTTATCGTAATAAAGATGATAGTTCTTTTACAGCGGCGGGGTTGCTTACAGCAGTTAATGAACAATGTCTGTTTTGTAAATCTAAAGAACATGCTACTGCAAATTGTGACGGGACTTTGACTTTAGAACAAAAAAAGGACATTTTAAAAGCAAATAAGAGGTGTTTTAGGTGCACAAAAGCAAATCATAACTCTCGTATTTGTCGAACAAAGATACAATGTTTAAAATGTAAAAATAAACATTCTACTTCCATGTGTGATCCGAATTATATTAGAACGAACAGTAGCAATGTGCAAAATAAAGTTAACGAACATTCAGCATCTACGTCTACGAATTTATTTGCTAGCGAAAATGTGAGCAATATTTATCTGCAGACTGCTTGTGCGCGTATCGTGTTGGGAAACAGTGCGAATAAAAATGATGCTGCACTTGTAAGACTAGTTTTAGATGGAGGTAGTCAGCTGACTTTTATAAAAGAGTGCGTGTCGAGGAAACTGAACTTACCCGTTATAGGAACTCACAAAATTGCGGTTATGACGTTTGGTAAAAATGAAATGGCACCAGCGCGATTGTGCAAGCGAGTAGCTTTAACGTTGCAAGGGCTTCATGGAAATAGTGAACCAATTCGGATGAGCGCTGTAGAGGTACCTGAGATTTGCTTCGACTCCCTGGTCGCACCTTCTCAGTCAGATCCCATTCTTCAAAGTTTTAGTAGAAATCATCAGCTGGCAGATGTGTCTTTAAACGATCCTGATGTTTTATCCAGTATCTCAATATTGGTAGGAGCTGACGCGTATTGGAAAATTGTGACTGGAGAAGTAAAAAGGCTCTCGCCTTCATTAACGGCTACTAATACGAAATTTGGCTGGAGTATCCATGGTGGTAGTAACGAATATATGTTTGTAGCAAATATGGTTAATATACTTCATGCACAAGTTGAGTCATACAATAATGACGATTTTGATCTAAAGAAATTCTGGGAATTGGAGACTATTGGAATAAACCAACCAACAGTTCAAATGAAGTTCGACACAGACAAATATATAAATGAAAATATAACGTTCAAAAATAGTCGTTATATTGTGAATTTGCCATGGATCGATAAAGTTGGTAAACTTGATTCAAATTATAATGGTGCCCTAAACCGAGTAAAAACTCTAACCAAGAAACTTATTCGGAATGAAAAATTACTTGAATATGATAGTGTAATAGGTGAATATTTGAAAAATGACTGTGCAGAACAAGCACCTCCATTAGCTAAAGGAAGCGAAGCCTACTATATGCCTCATAGGCCCGTCTATAATAATAATAATAATAATCTTTATTGCCCAACAGATAAAATCCATTTATAGGACAAATTATTTACAAAACAAAAGTGAATTGCGTCTATAGAGAAGACAAGGACACAACTCGCATTCGTTGTGTATATGATGCCTCTGCACATATGCCAGGTTTTCCTTCACTCAATGATTTGTTGTGCACAGGTGAAAATTTAGTTCCATTATTGTTAAGGATCTTAATTAACTTCAGAATTGGAGAGATAGGCCTTATTGCCGACATAGAAAAGGCTTTCCTTCAGATTGGATTACATGAAACCGACCAAGATTACCACCGATTTTTGTGGTATGAAAAGCCCATTAACGATGCAGAAAAATTACCTAATCTGGTGGAGTATCGAATGAAGAGAGTGACATTTGGTGTAACATGCAGTCCCTTTCTACTGGCAGCAACTTTAAAGAAGCATTTAACGGCACAACCTATAGAATTCCAACAAGTGAGTGAGATCCTCTTAAAATCATTCTACGTTGATGATTTAATAGTTGCAGCTGATGACGTAGATTTTGCTTATCAAATTTATGAGCAAGGGAAGCTAATTATGTCCAAGGCCAACATGAATTTACGAAAATGGTCAACTAACAATATCAGTTTAAGAAGAAAAATGGGACATGAGCTTACGGACAATAAGAAGATACAAAAGGTACTTGGACTCCTTTGGTATATTGATTTGGATGAAATCGGAATAGATATAGCTTCTATACTTAATAAGAATCATGATGAACAGGAACCAGCTACGAAGCGCAGAATATTAAAGATCGTGTCCAAGGTTTATGATCCACTGGGTTTTGCTTCGCCATATGTTATAAGGGCAAAGATTCTTCTTCAGAAAATTTGGAAATTAAACTACGACTGGGATGCTTTGCTACCGGAGGAAATAACTAAGGAATGGAATGAATGGATTCGTGAGTTACATGAATTGTCAAATTTAACTATACCGAGATGTGTGGGATATAAGACTGCTGTTTATTTCACAGAACTTCATGTGTTTGCTGATGCCAGCCCTCGTGCCTATGGGGCAGTGGCATACCTAAAGTTAATTATGTTGAACAATGAGTTAATGTGCAACATTCTAGTAGCAAAAAGCAGAGTAGCGCCGATAAATGAAGTTGGTGATAAAACATTAACGTTGCCCAGACTAGAGCTAACTGCAGCCCTTTGTGCAGCTAGATTGCAGAATTTTATATTGACCAGTTTAAATATTGAAGTGAAATCTTGTATTCTATGGACAGACTCAAAAATTACTTTACACTGGATAAATGGAAAAGCCAGCAAATGGAAACCTTACGTTTGCCATAGTGTAACAGAGATTCAAAAGCTGAGTGTTGGTGACTGGAGATACTGCCTTGGGTCCGAAAATCCAGCCGACTTATTGACTAGAGGACTTAAAGCAAGAGTTCTTATCGAGTCAAAATTTTGGCAACATGGCCCTATTTGGTTAGCAAAGGATAAAAGCGAATGGCCTCAAAACAACAGTGACGTGTCCCTAGAGCAAGTATCAGTGTTTGCGGTGCAAGCGACTGTTAACGATGATCAAGAAGTAATATTTCCAATCGAACGTTACAGTGATCTTGGAAAAATATTGAGAATTACTTCTTATGTACTGAGATTTATAAAAC
Source organism: Monochamus alternatus (assembly GCA_037114965.1). Lineage (NCBI taxonomy): Eukaryota > Metazoa > Arthropoda > Insecta > Coleoptera > Cerambycidae > Monochamus > Monochamus alternatus. The sequence continues at coordinate 29,351,288 of CM073431.1, read as the reverse complement.
GTTTAAGAAAATGTGCAGAAAATTATAAAGATAAAGACGTAAAATCAAGAGAATTACAAGAAAGTGAAGAATATTGGATAAAAGTTACGCAAAATCAGAAATTTAAGGAAGAGTTGATTTCTCTAAAGGTAGATGGGAAAGCAAACGTACATTCTAAAATTTTAACGTTGAACCCATTCTTAGATGATCATGGAATATTACGCCTAGGTGGACGTCTTCAAGAATCACTTTTATCTTATGAAACTAAACATCCTATTATTCTGCCGAAAGTGTCTATATTAACTGATAGATTAATTTGGGCTTCTCATATAGCAACTAAACATGGGGGAGTCAATGCAACCTTGACGAAATTGCGAGAAAAATACTGGATAATACAGGCTAGACAGCGAGTGAAAACAGTGCTGCATTCTTGTTTAAAATGCAGAAAACTAAGAGGTAAACCTGCGAATGAACATTTTGCTCCTATCCCAAGGAGTAGATTAAATACCGTATCTCCATTCAACGTAATAGGCATAGATTTTGCCGGACCTTTGTTTATCGTATCAGAAACTGGAAAAACTAAAGTTTACATCATGCTCCTCACTTGTGCAGTAATACGGGCTGTGCATTTAGAGCTAGTTCCTGATTTGACCACGGAAAGTTGCATTAGGGCACTTCGTCGATTTATGTCTAGAAGAGGTGTGCCTGAAGTAATATATTCAGACAATGCCAAAACTTTTAAAAGAACTGCAAGGGAGATCAAAGAACTATCAAGAATCCTGTGTGAGCACGAGGTGCAACAAATGGCCGCTAGAAAACGAATTGAATGGAGATTCATAGTGGAACGTGCTGCATGGTGGGGTGGTTTTTGGGAGAGACTTGTTAAAAGTGTCAAAGATGCTCTTAAATTGACTTTGGGTAAAACCTCTATCAACTATGATGAGCTCCAAACCAACTTAACCGAAGTAGAGGCTACAATAAACACACGACCTCTGACCTATGTTCATGATGACCCTAGTGACTTAATGATATTAACTCCGTCACATTTTCTATTGGGTTCCCGTAATTGTGGGTTTTCAATAGACATTAATCACCCTGATATAAATAGAGATGATATTCTTAATCAGTGGAAGCTACGAAACAAGCTTGTTAGAAAATTTTGGGATAGATGGTCCACGGATTACCTCCAGCAGCTGAGATCTGCTCATACCAATGTCAATGTGAAGTCGACAGCTTTCAAAGTTGGTGACATAGCTATTTTGCACGACCAAAATATGCCTCGTTTAGTATGGAAAATGGTTAGAATAACCCAGACATTTCCTGGAAGAGATGGAAAAATACGCGCGTGCGAAGTTATGCTGCCAAATAGAACAGTACTAAGACGACCGATTCAACTCCTTTATCCTTTGGAAATCACTGCCGCCGGGGAGGATGTGGAAAAAACTTTAAATACAGACGCGAGAGGAGGGCAAGTGACCGCCGCGAGTGGGGAAATGCACGTAACCCTACCCGGGAACCCGGGCCCTTAACCTAAAGTAGTAGTACAGTATCGATCGGGATAGAGTATAGATCGATGTTCCCTTATTCTGTAAATGTTTATTTTTTATTTGTGTTCTACAGCTGAGTAAAGAGTGTTAACGAATCAGGTGTTTTATTTAACAACTAACGAACATTATTTTACAGGGCCTGTTACAGCTTATCTCCAGCAAATTTCATAATATTGTGTACTTCTTTTGAAGATATTGACAAAATTAACTTTCCCACTATCTTAAGAATTTAAGAAAACAGACTCATAATTCTTAAGAAAAAAATGCCTGTAAATGTAATGAACATCATTCTCATAATATATTATTAAAGTCCCCATATTAAATAAATTATTTCAATCAATCACAAATTTCTATTGCAAACAGTTCAAATTTGGAGTGGAGTGTAAAAATTATCGACGCTGTTCTGACAAAAAGTGTAAGTACCACCGAATCAATTTTGTAAGAGACACAAAAAACGTTTTCTTTCTATTCTAACACATAACTAAGCAAAATCATTATCATCTCAAACAAAAAATGAATCAATCAAAAGTTAACTAAAAATTACCACAGCTTCATTTAAAATTGACAGAATTAATTTTTTTGCCTACCCTTACGACTTGTCAGTAACTTGGTGGTTAAGTATTTTTGTATGATACCTATTCAATTTTAAATCAATTTATTTTACAATTAAGTTAAGCCTTGTTTATGCCTTTAATAATTTACCCATTTTATGTATCTCTCGTTTACAATTTTACTACTAAAGGGATATTATTTTTTATTCTGTCATTAAAACAGTAGTTAATATCAAATCCAAAGTATTTGTTCTGTTGCTTAGAAATAATTATTAGAAGAGAATAAAATTATAAAAACATTTGCAAATATTTTCCAGCTTTCAATATAATATAAATAAATACATGGTTGGGATAGAAAATGACATATCAAACCATCATTTTGGGGCAAAGGAGAACAATTGGTTGCGGTTCTTGGTTAATCTACGAACTTTATACATACTTTAGACATATTAAATTCTTTCCTTTTATAATGATTACAAAAACACATTATTGGAAAAAAATATATCTATTCATCTATTTATTTTTTGTTTCTTTGGTTTTGTGGTTTTATCAAATTTTGGCTGTACTAGCAATTATTTTGTGTGTATTTTCTAGTTTGTTTATTGATCTATTATTTCTTATTTTATGTATGTTTTATACTTTATCTTGTCATGTAAAAGGTAAACTAACCAATATAATTTAAATACAGTAGGGATAAAAATACAATTGACAATCTGATTACTTTAAGATATTGGTAAATTCATAATTCATTTTACTAGAACACCCTGTATTGTTTGTATAAATAATCTTGGAATAGTTTTAGCAAAAACTAACGTGTATGTTTTTAAAACTTTTTTCAGTAACTGACCTTTATCAAAATTTGACCACTTGTGGTATGTGGATTCCTGTAGGCATAGAACACCCAGAACGCAAGTCCGGCCACCATGGTAAGCAAAAAGATGATGGCTAAAATTCCAGAAATTCCCACTTGTTCCGGTTTGTTGATGGTCTTAGCGTAAACCCGGGATGCAGTAGAAGAGTGGTCCAAGGAATCTACTGAACTGTAGTTGAAGTCCACGTTATCTGTACTGTTTACGTGTGAACACATAGTTTCGTTCTCAATTCGTTTTCTGTTACAATCTTGAGCTAACCAGTCTTGTCGATTACGATCTATGCCAGTAGAGCATTTATTGACAGAAGGACACCACATGCACTAAAACATTATAACATGATAATTATGAAATTTATGAATGCGATGCATTAAATTCGATGAAAAATGTTAAATCAGAAGAGATTTAAAAAATATATTAAGAATACTATTTATGTAGAATACAATAGTATAAAAGAAAAAATTACTGTTTCTGTGTTTCACATAAAACTTTTACTTTTTTAGTAACACTGAAATATATTACCGGGAAAGATATGCTCCTACTTAAACATGTAACACAGTCAGTGCTGTCGAGGCAAGTTTGAAGAGGTGTCAAATAGATGACAGTCCAATTTCTGATGTCTTCCTTTTTAAAATCAACACGGTGGTATTCATATATTGTTTTCTTTCGTACAACTAAAAAATACATAAATTTGTAGTTATTAAATAAGGCATTTCTGCTACACTGAAACAAAGACGACATTGTAAATAAGTAACCCTTAGAAGTACTTAGAAGCATTATTCAAGGGGTTGATTTCATAAATTTAATTTTGCTTAACTTGCTTAACTTAAAATAGGTATGTCACACTGGGAAAAGTACAAAATATGACATGTACAAAAAGATTCTGAATACAATTTTTTGTTATAAAACTTCCGTTCAGATACTTTTTCATATTATTCGACAATGGTTACAATTACGATAAAAATGCAAAACACAAAAAAGTTTTTACATTTAACGTGGAATCCAAAATTTTTACAAATAACAGTCAGTGGCATGCCACAAAAAAGTTCTAAACGATAAAATGGGGCCTAACCCCCCGAAAAAATATCACGCTGTACGTTTTCAAATCTTTTAAGCATATCAGAACTTGTGGACTATCATAGGTAATCTATGATAAAAATTTGCATAAATTATCTCAAAAACTATAGGAGCTGTGTGGAAAAAAGTATAACACTTTGACACCCTGTATCTCAAAACCGAAGCGTTTTCCGACATACGTTCATATAACATACTTAACTTAAAATAAGGTTCTCTATCGAATCTAAAAGTGCTGCTAATATAAATTGATTCACCCTGTTATATTTATATTAGCAATAAGACTTTTTTAAATAATATAATTTTAAAAGCAGCTTTGAAGGAATTTTTAAACATTACTATTAGGATAAAAGAAATCAACACTACTCCATAATAGGTATGTTCAAGCAAGGAATACAGACAAACTGTCAGAAATATTCAACCAGTAAAGTTATGAATTTGTTTTTAGGAAACATCATGCAAGAACTAGTTGGACAAACATTTCTGACAGTTTCAAACTAGTCTGACTGCTGCTTGAACAAAATTATCCTTAATCTATTTTTATTTCACTTTTTAAGAGATTAAAATTTTATCTTCTTTTCAATTTCAACATATCTGTTAATTTTTTTGTAAGCTATATAGAAATTTCTCTTTTTTAAGTATAACAAATAAATTATAATACAAATGTAATATTAAGTAGATACTTTTCTCAGAGTAAAATATTTTTGGTAAATCAAAAGTTTATAAAATCATCCCCTCGACTCAAGCCTTTCATGCAAAAGGTTATATCTTTACAATTTTTTTTCTTTTCAGTATGACACTCGGTATGAGAGAAACATAATTTATAAAAAAAGTAACAATGAAGTCATAAATAAATCGTTACATCAGTATAAAAAAATTAAACTGTAACTTTACTGGAATGAAAAGTTTTCAGTGATCTGAAAAATGTACTTAGTGATAGGTAGCAGCTCATTTTCAATAAGCGTTTCACTATACCCACTTCAAAATATTAGAAAGAGACTAATTTACAGCACTTAGATGTGTAAGGCAGATGAGGGTTGTACTTGAGAAGGGTTAAGAAAACAAAATCAGCAAAGAGAAGTTGACATATGTATTTTGTGTAGTCATCAACTTGTATCTGCTTCTTTCTGCGAGTTTCCATTATTTTTCGTGTCACAGTTATATGTTCTCCTTTACCACTGTTTTTTGCACGACACGCCATCACGGACACTCTTGTTAACTTGTTAATGAACTACATTTCAAATGCATCATTTACAGTCATAATTTGTTTTTGCACCTTTCATACATGATTTTTATTATCGGATATTCCTCACTTGTTAGATTAGGTCGTTTATGATTTTGAAAACAAGCTGTAGAGCTTGAATTATTCTCCATACTTAAGATCACAAAACAAAATCCATAATAAGGTATACTAGGGCTAAGCAATTTTAATCATAGACTTGGAGCTGAAATATCCGGATCAGAATTAACGCAGCCTAATTGATGTCATGCCATCATTACCAATAGAAGCCTTAGGTCTTGAAAAACTAAACCAAAGGTATGCAATTGGGTATGCTCTGGGAGGTATGTGGAACACACAATTTTATATGAAACATTTGTAAACGACTCGTATTTCTTTTTGTATTGGTCTAAATTATGAGCAGGATTATGGATGAAATGAGTCAATTTCTACTATTTTGAATCCTGACTATACATACAAATAAGATTAACTTACAGAATACTGTACGATCCATAATATAGGCATCCGATAAACCAACTTTCACTGGATGATTGACATCTTGAATGTCTTTAACATACAATGGCACGTTCTTGTATACAAATATAATATCACCATTTCTGTGAAGGGTAACTTGAAATGTGAATTCTCCATCACTTGGTTTTTCCTGCAAGTTTACTTTCTCCCATTCCACAGTAAAAGCAGTACCATTATCCACATATTTAATAAAACTGGTGTTGGATATACTAGTGTCGAAATTGGCCATTAAGGGTGCGATGTATTGAGTGGCAGCTAACCAAGAATGTACATAGTCACCGGTATACAAGAAACCTCCAGTGGCTATGGTAACATTTTTTATCAATTGCCCGTAGAATGGAAATTCGAAGGACAATTTGACGGTCTACAATAAAGCTTCCATAAGAACAGACATATAAAGAATAGTTTCATTACTTACAGCAGCTCTTCTGTGAGACTGTGACAGAAGTTTATTGACAATAACATCACTGCGGTTAGCCATATCTACCCAGTAATGCTGGCCAACCTTAGGATTATTCTCTAGACTACTGTTGTAGTAAATGTGAGTGTCCTACAAAAAAAATTGTTTCCAAAATTTTGAACAGACTATCTTATGGTGACGGCCGATTAGAATATTTCAGAAACTACATCGACTTCAGTTTTGAAAATTTAGGTTTTGGGATTTTCGATATTGCTCTCTTTAAATAAAATAGTGCCAGTCTTGTAGCACTTCCGGTTATACCGGAAGTTACCATCTACTTGCTTATTTTATAAATGAAACACCTTGTATATTTTTGCATATCTGGATTATATCTGTAATTTTAGGTTGTCTTTTGTGTATCTCTAATGGTTTTTGAAAAATTTCAATTCAATAAAAAAATGTTACCTTGTCAGTTTTTTACATCATGAAGTATGATATTTAAATCAGAGATAGGGGGATGTCTTATCATTTACTTATTAAAGATATTTTAAAAACAGTTTAATTCTATTTAGAGTGGTGAAAATTTAATGTCGAATTTGCGTAACTTCGAACTGTCAAAACCTGGTTTTTCTAAATTCTACAATAAACTATTGTAGTATACTACTACTACTATACTATTTCCCTATTCCTATTATATTTTAATTTGTCTGTTATTGACGGTTTTGTGATAAGTAATTAAAATGATCAATCCCAATTTAGTCATTATTTGCTTGGCAAGTCTGTAGCAACTTCACAGCCATCCTCACAAGAAATTGAATGATTTTAATTGTTTATAATAAAAACCATCACTAACAGAAAAATTAAAATAGACAGGTAGAGGGAAGTGTAATATGGATAGATAGAAGGTAAAATTTTACAACAGTTTTTGATTAAATTTACAGAAACCGTTTAGAAAAACCGAGTTTTGGCGGTCCGAAGTTAAACAAATTTGACGTTAAATTTTCACCACCCTGTGTAAAATTAAACAATTTTTAAAATATATGTAACAAATAATAGACATCCTCCTATCTCTCTTTTAAACAATCAATAGTTCAGCTTACACGATGTAAAAAATAGCCAATTTTGAATTAGGCTGTAGAAAACCAATTTTTTTTATAGAATTGAAATATATTGAAGACCATTAAAGATCGATATGAGGAAACTTGATAAAACTCCCTCTAAAATTACGCGTATGGTTCAAATATGCAAAAAATATACAAGGTGTTTCATTTAAAATAGTCTAGTCTTCAAGGTACAAGGTCGTATTCACGCAAAAATTGCCTGCTCCTCTGCACCGTTATTCAGTGGCGGTCGGTACAATAGGTATGTCAAATTTTTATAATGTATCACAAATAAATATTAATTTTCAAACTGCTGTAACTTTAACAAAAATTAATTTTTTTTAATAAAATCTGAAATCAGTAGAATTATGTCTAGTTTATGAAAAAAAATGTTTCTCGAAATTTAAACAAGCCAATTTGGAAATCTTGGGCGAGGCCCACGTTTTTTTAACTTTTTTCGCAAACTACAAAATCGTTTTCCTTCTACTGAAGTTATCTATATAGCCACAGTATATATATACTAAAGTTTGGTTTGGGTCCCATGTCTGGGTATTAAGATATGACATACCTGAAAAAGTAACCGTAAAAAAACCCATTTTTTTCGCCCGTTTTTGCGTAGTGTGTAGCAAGAACGGGGAAGGTCGGCCAGAGGTCTCCGTGGGCTTAAATTGATCGTCATGAAAAATCTAGGTCAGCATAATTCGATTTTTTCAATATTTGTCCGACTTGCCCCTACTTAAGAGGTGGAAAATGGTCGATCAATTCTTGGTAAAAATTGGCGGGAACGTGAATGGCAAGGAAGAGATCAGGGATGTTCTTCCAAAACTGCTCAAGGTGAAAAACACCCCCCGCGTGGTGGTAAAACTATCCCTATTGCCGAAAACCGACGGCAAATGATGTTCTCTTCATGAATTGCCTTTTTTGTGCCCACTCTTCCTTATAACTCCAAATGATATGAAATACATGGCCCTATAATTCGTTTTTCTGTCGGATTCTGATCAGTTACCCCTACTGAAGGGGTGGAAACCACCCCTAGAACAAGAAAACAGAAAAAATGGTCACCAAAATCTGGGTTAAAATTGGCGGAATTCCACATCGCAAGGGTAACATCAAGAATGCCCTCCTAAAAATGCTCAAGGTGAAAAACACCCCCCGCGTGAGGATAAAACCACCCCTACTGCCGATAGCCGACGGGGAATGATATCCACTTCATGAAGTACTTTGTTTCCCCCACTACCCGACAAATGATACGAAAGACGGGTCCCATAATTCGATCTTTTGCGAAATTCTGACCAGTTTTCCCCGACTTCAAGGGTGGCTTAAGTAGGGGTAAGTCGGGCAAATATTGGAAAAATCGAATTGTGCTTGCCTAGGTTTTTCATGACGATCAATTTAAACCCACGGAGACCTCTGTACAACCTTCCCCGTTCTTGCTACACACTACGCAAAAACGGGCGGATTTTGCGGTCACTCTTTCACCAGCCGTCACTGCCGTTATTATACAACAAAAGAAAGATACAAAAAAAAGTGTAAGAATGAAAATTGTAGGTACTTTTATATATTTTTTAAAGCTTAAATCATATATCATAAAAACAATTGAATAATTTTCGCGTGATCACCCCATATACGGAGTTAAATTTAAACAACATTTATTCACATACCTCTAGATGTTTGACATAGATTGATTAATTTGAAATTAACAAATTAAAAGGCAGAACGCATTATTATAGACGGTGTTTTTAAAATATGGTGTCAAATTGAAACGGAAGATAGAAAAAGTCATATTAAGCAGTGTTTTCTATGAACATGGGTTTGAAAAATGTTTAATAAAATTTACAGGACAATAAATGTGCATTGCCAAAACAAAATTTTCTTAAATAACTTCAAAATAGATTATTTTAAAATAAAACTTGGCACAGGTCTTTAGATTATTATCGATTGCAATTATTTGGTAAGGTATAGTTTTATCCTCATGTGCACTGGCGGAAAGTAGGAGGCAATAAGGGTACCCTTATCTAAAAAAAATTGTGTATCAGTGAAATGTCACTTTCCTCAAATAAGGTTTAGATTATACTCAGTGGTTTCGAGACTTTCATAGTTAATGTTGTTATTTGGTCTATAACGGTTTTCTAGACTGCTATTACATGACCTAGGTAACTAGTCATTGTCAGTAACATAATTAATGTGCACATAGCTGGAATTATTTGACTTGCCCTTGTTGTTCTCGGGTTGCACCCTCTGTAAAGGTGGATTTGCTATCAGTGCTAGTGATTATGGTTATTGTTACTGATATTACTGCTGTTATGGTCGGAACCTCTTCGGAGAATGGTAGTCTTCCAAGACATCCCATCCCAACTGATCGCATAGTATGCTTCCAATTTGCTTGGAAACATGGTTCCAACCGTAGCAGCCACAAACCAACAACACATCAAAATCAATATATGAGCAAGTCCAGAGATACTAATAGCAAGCTGGCCCCACAAAGCCTAGCCTGAGAATAACATGGACAGGTCAAAGAATTCCAGCTACAACTAAATATGTTCATGTAAATTCTGTTAGTGGCAACAACCAATTACCTAAGTGAAGATATAAAATCCTGCAAACCTCTACAGATCAAATAAAGATACAGATTATTGACAAAGTTTAGGTAGGTATCTTTTTTTTGTCTTATATAGGTAAAAAAAAAAACTCAACTCAATCATGGTTTAACAAAAAAGCCAAGGAAATTAGTTCAAGTAAAAATACCTCAATTACTATCTACATCTCCACCACTGTAAATAGGGAAAAACCATTCCTTCTATTAAAAACCTCAGAATTTATTAAATAAATTTAAAATAACAAAGTATTTGTTATATAAAAAGTGTGATTTTATATTCTCGCAAAACTTCGTTATGAAGTTTTATTTAAAATATGTGGCATCAAAACAATGAAATAAAATTAAATTGGGTATCATGAGTAAATTTTATATGACCTTTATGTACAATTTAGACAAAATTCCTCTAATCAACAATTTACATAATTATTACTAATATTAACAACTTATTTTGTATTTCACTTATGCAGTATCTACACAGTAATAAATTCAAAGCTGTGAATAATATTTAATATAATTTTTTGTTATTAGAATAAAATTTTTGTGAAAATATATTGGACACAAAAAAGATATGATATGAATACTAGGTAGACTCAGTAATACAACTGTGAATTATATATATATATATATATATATATATATAAGGTCGATTGCAAGCAAATACATACTTTAGACATGTATGAACAAAAAAAATGCCTCGTACTACTTTTTGTGCAAATATTCTAGAATCTAGAAGAATCAAGTTCTCTGAAGCTGACTAAGGACAGCAATTCCATAACTTAATGCCTTTGCCATGCTAGTGAACAGTGAATTTTCCAGTAACCTTTCTGAGGGTTTTGTGACAAATATTCTTAAATTGTGACATGGAGAAAATCTCTTGTAATATTAAAATAAAGTAATAACCAATATAAATAAACACTTACAGTTTTCACTTGTGAAATGTTATGTTTAGCTGCCAATTTATCATAATCCTCCTCTGTGTCAGGATCGATATATTGTTCATCATCATCTTCTTCATTATCTGACAATTTAGAGTTGGACAGCTCAGAATCGTTTTGTCCGTTTTTATTTTTTGTCATGTAAATAGTATGATTTAGAAGAACTGGAAATGTTAAATTTTTCTGGTCAGTTACATTAGCTATACTTCCGTTAGCAAATGAAATGTTGACTGTTGGTTGCATAGTACTCGGTGGGTATAAATTTTTTTGGATCTTCCCTGATTTCTGAAACAAAATTAACATACATTAAAATTTACATGAATAGGAATATTTGGAATATTCCTCAACATTGCATATCTTAAATAAACTATGATTTTATTAGATTTAATTTTTTTTTCAATTCGATTATACATTTTGTTTTATCGTAAACCTATTACATTATCTACATGTTGATTCACAAAAAATTTGGAAATAGATGCATCACGAAAAATAGTCAATATCGTGAAACAAAATTTTGTAAAATCCTTACAGTTTCCAAGAAAAAAAATTATTGAAATTGTAATATTTTCAACCTTCACATTATTGGGCTATCGTAGTCTAGCCAGGCGATTCCAAATATTGAAATCTGATTACTTATTATGTATTAACGTTTTTGTGATGTGATTACATCAGTTTTTCAAGTGTCAAAAATGAATTATGTGTATAGCACCTCGGGAGTAGATGGATATCGTTTTAATTTATAGTGAAGTGAAAATGCTTCAGCGGAACGATTTCCTGATAAACGTGCCAAATGCAGCTACTGTCACCTCGATGTGTAGCGAGTGTAAGTTGTAGTTCGACACGAATGATACGGGAAATTTGCAACCGAATCGTGGAAGAGATGGAGGTCTAGGGCGTCCACGGCATATTGCAGCAGTGTGGTGTATAATACATGCGGCCCAATACCAAAGGATTAGACGAGGAGGACCGGTATTATGGCCGCCACGATCTTCTGACTTTAAATTAGTTAAAACTACAAATTAATTACTATAATTAATAACAACAGCGGCAGAATAGGTTAAATTTGCTGTACAAAATAGGTGTTACAAAATGTTATTTATTTCTTTCAATTCTTTGTCCGGTCGCCTATTGCATGCTTTGCCTTGTCAGGTTTTACAGTGAACCAGTTTCCAGTGCCGTGCAGAAGTGCATTTTTAAATCATTTTCTGTCCTTTTTGATTTTTTGTTTACAAAATTAATTGTATTTTTAGGGGTCTCCTGTACATTCAAAAATTTTTATTTAGATAAGTTCTGAATCACTTTGTATACCTCTCAAAATCTTCATATATTAGTTTATATAAATATGTATTCATGATTAAATTTCACATTCACATTTTATAATATAAAGGTTCTGAGGAATATACTAATTTTTCGGGTTGTTATACAGTGGCGTGCAGAAAGGGCCCGCAGGGCCCGCAATGCGGGGGGGCCCCGAGAATCCAGGGGGCCCCTGCTCAGCCTCGACCTCGACTACCTCCAGCAAGCTTTTTACATAGTAATAAAATAACTATTTCTGTAATTTTCCAAACCTAAACCAGAACTCATATTGGCCATATACTATCGCTGGAATTTGGTACGTTTATGACGCTATGAAATATGAATTTTATTAATTAGAATTCTTATTCTTCAAAAAGTCGAAAGAAAAAAAATCAAAATATAAAGGCAGACAGTAATTTCGCTGTCACCCAGTATAGGCAGTATATTAATTTTTTTAATGTAGAGTGGGGCCCCTTGAAAAAAATTGCGGGGGGGGGGCGAAGACCTTGGCACGCCACTGTTGTTATATTATTTATTCAATTGTTATAATATATGGCTAATATTACAATTTTTAAATCAAAATGTGTAGAATATCATACATTTTTTTTTTAAATTGGCACTTAAAAAAAGTTGTGGTTGGTTAAAGTCAAGTTGTATCCAAAATTGCTTAATTTAGTTGTTATGATTTTTGGTGCAAAAAGCCAGAAGATACAATTTCACAAGATGTCACATCTATAAAAGTTCCACATTTTTATAGCCAGTCAGTATACAACTAGAAAAAGGAATTTTATAGTGTACTTATAGACTACACCAAACATCATTAAAATCCATGAGCAAATGTTCAAAAAATTTAGAAAAATTTTTTTTTGAAAATCTTGGAGAAGTCTGATATAGAGCATGCTTGACGCCACAAATAATATTAAGTATTCTTCAAGAAAATATCAACAATTTTACGTGTCAGACTCTAATATATTAATTATTGTAGTTTTAAGTGCGACAAAGCAATTTCCTACATTAAATTGATGCAATAACACTATTAATGGCACACAGATGAAAAATTGTGTCAACTCATTCTTAATTGCAATGAGATCATCTGGGTGGCAATCACACAAATATTTATTATATTTGCAAACTAAACACATGGTTTGATGTATTTTATACCAATATTTAAAATAGTAAAGACGCCATTTTACTTTCTTTATCTTAAATGAAATAGTGTATTTAATACATGGATTTACAGTTATAAATTAAATAAGTTTTTTCTTTAAAAAGTACTTATATTTTTTACAAAACATCGGACAGAAAATTGCTCGCTTCATCATTACATTTTGAATGAAAATGACCTTTTTGATTATAACATCTATTTTCAAGAATAAAACTCATGCTCTAATTTAAACAAATAAAATCATAAATAACTTTTTACATAAATATTTGTTTATAAAGCGCGAATGTTAACATAAGAGTTTCTTTCCAGTTACAGTTTTCTCATATTGCAATTTATCCAGTGGCGTAGCCAGAGATATGACAAGGGGAGGGGGTTCAGTGAACAAAGTATTTCAAACTAGATTTTTTCAATAAAAAAAATAAATAATTTTTAATAAATTGAAACAATAAAAAGTAAATTAAAAAACAATCTCATCATAAACATGTAAATAATAAACAGGAACGAACAATATTTGTTACAAAAATGACAAAAATAAGATTCGAACTTAGTAGCAGGTCCTAATGTAAGGTTTCCGTATGAGATCTAGTTTACTGATCGCATTGCTAAATCTTGGAGAATAGAGTGAGACATTACTTATATGACCCAACCAACCCAACCCATGGGGGGGTTCTGAATTTATCACCACACACACTAGCACAAAATAAAAAAAATTAACAGACAATATTACTTTAATTGTTATATTTCAATTTAATTTTATTTTTCTCAGTACTAAGTAAAAATAACCATGTGCAGGGTCGGAAATTCAGGAACATTTCAGATGGTATGAAGTGTATCATTGCACTTACTTTTCACAATATATGTATGTATTAAGATTGAGATAAAAACGATGGCCGTTCTTTGACGAGAGATTTGCCTCGATCGACGCCACTACAATGCAACGGGATAAATCTAGTCAATTTCCTGGAACTGTGTACAAAATTTGAGGCATTGCGAATGTTTGTATTGTCACGGAATTTGCCCCACTCACACCTAAATCAACGACTTTGGTACCGCGAATTGCTAAGATTGCCCCGATCGCCCCTACACGCTTCTGTTAAACAAACAAAAAGCCGTGGATCGAGACGGGACTAGAAAATTAGAGAAACGACGAGAAGCGTTCGAGAGATGCTAGAAAATAGATCTAGAGATGCTAGAATATACCTGGAATATTCGTTGGGTCTATAAAAGTAAAATAAACGGCCGATTAAGTTAGTCTTGTATAAGTCTTGTATTATAGTCTGAATTGAAGTGTTTAGTTGGAGATATCAAAGCGATTTAGATAGCGATTAATTAAATAAGTGTTTAGTTGAGTTTTAATTAGTGTTCAGTAGTGTACTGAGTATAGTTAATAAAGAAGTAAATAATTAACGGATTGTTTTTCTGGCAATAAGAAAATTCGGATTGGGAAATCCGTGACAATTTGGTGTCGGAAGTGGATTTAACTGGAAGTTTTAAAGAGCTTTCTGGAACCCTGTCCACAAAGTAGGATTTAACTGAAAGTTTGAGGAGCTTTCTGGAACCCTGTGCGTGAGTGGGTTTAAGTGGAAGTTGGAAGAACTTTCTGGAACCCTGTGCGTGGGTGGAATAAAGACCCAAGTGTGACATATCACCGTACTCGTTGTGACTTTAGGAAGTGAACGGTGGTATTCGCGAAGGACAATCTCGAACATTCTAGAACTTTGTACGCGAGTGAGACAAAGACCCAAGTGTGACATATCACCGCACTCGTCGTGACTTAAGGAAGTGAACGGTGCTATTTGCGAAGGACATTCTCGAACATTCTAGAACTTTGTACGCGAGTGAGACAAAGACCCAAGTGTGACATATCACCGCACTCGTCGTGACTTAAGGAAGTGAACGGTGCTATTTGCGAAGGACATTCTCGAACATTCTAGAACTTTGTACGCGAGTAAGACAAAGACCCAAGTGTGACATATCACCGCACTCGTCGTGACTTAAGGAAGTGAACGGTGCTATTTGCGAAGGACATTCTCGAACATTCTAGAACTTTGTACGCGAGTGAGACAAAGACCCAAGTGTGACATATCACCGCACTCGTCGTGACTTAAGGAAGTGAACGGTGTTATTTTCGAAGGACATTCTCGAACATTCTAGAACTTTGTACGCGAGTGAGACAAAGACCCAAGTGTGACATATCACCGCACTCGTCGTGACTTAAGGAAGTGAACGGTACTATTTGCGAAGGACATTCTCGAACATTCTAGAACTTTGTACGCGAGTGAGACAAAGACCCAAGTGTGACATATCACCGCACTCGTCGTGACTTAAGGAAGTGAACGGTGCTATTTGCGAAGGACATTCTCGAACATTCTAGAACTTTGTACGCGAGTAAGAGAAAGACCCAAGTGTGACATATCACCGCACTCGTCGTGACTTAAGGAAGTGAACGGTGCTATTTGCGAAGGACATTCTCGAACATTCTAGAACTTTGTACGCGAGTGAGACAAAGACCCAAGTGTGACATATCACCGCACTCGTCGTGACTTAAGGAAGTGAACGGTGTTATTTTCGAAGGACATTCTCGAACATTCTAGAACTTTGTACGCGAGTGAGACAAAGACCCAAGTGTGACATATCACCGCACTCGTCGTGACTTAAGGAAGTGAACGGTACTATTTGCGAAGGACATTCTCGAACATTCTAGAACTTTGTACGCGAGTGAGACAAAGACTCAAGTGTGACATATCACCGTACTCGTCGTGACTTAAGAAAGTGAACGGTGCTATTTGCGAAGGACATTCTCGAACATTCTAGAACTTTATACCGAAGTGAGACAAAGACCCAAGTGTGGCATATCACTGCACTCGTTTCATTGTAAGGAAGTCAACGGTGACATTTACAAACACATTCCTGGACATTCTAGAATATTCCAAAGAAAATAGAGTGAATGCCTGTAACTAGAAGTCAAGTCAACATGGATGCACAACTGGCGAAACTATTGGAAATGATGCAAACGATGCAGGAGAAATTAGAAAAGAAATTAGAAGAACAGGGACAGGCGATGCAAGAAAAATTTGAAGAACAAGGGCATAAAATGGAAGATCAGTCCCAGACGATGCAGGAGAAATTAGAAGAACAAGGGCATAAAATTGAAGATCAGTCCCAAATGATGCAGCAGAAATTAGAAGAACAAGGGTATAAAATGAAAGATCAGATACAGGCAATACAACAAGAAATGAGGGATCAGACAAAAGAAATGCAGACAAAATTAGAAAAATTGGAGAATTCACTAGAAGAAAAACTAGAGGAGCAGTCATATAAAGTGGAAAAACAAGTAGAAGAGAAACTGTTAGAACAAAGAAAAGAAATGAACGAAGAACTGTTGGTACACAAAAAGGAAATAGACGAAGAAATAAACCAGGTTAGAGAAGAACTTAGACATAAATTAGACAAGATAACAAAGGAAGGCGTAATCAAATCAGAAGGACCTGTTATCCGAACTCAGAAAACGAAACCCCCTGAATTCGACGGCAAGGTCTCCTGGAATGTCTATCTGCGTCAGTTTGAAGCAGCAGCTGCAGCAAATGAATGGTCTGATTATGAGAAAGCTACTGCTCTGATAGTTGCTCTACGAGGGGAAGCTCTTGACGTCCTGCAAGGAGTTCCTGCTGGGCAGCAGAATAACTACGACATTCTAAAACAGCATATGGAAATGAGATATGGGGATAAGCACCTGCAGCAAGTTTACCAAGCACAATTGAAAAATCGTTACCAACAGAATGGAGAGAATTTACAGCATTTTGAGACCGATGTTGCCCGACTGGTTCGATTGGCTTATCCAACAGCCCCGTCCGAATTCTTAGACCAGCTGTCCATCCAAGTTTTTACCGATGGCCTAAGAGATTGCGAAACCCAGCAGGCATTACGACTCGCCAGACCTAAAACGTTGAACGACGCTCTTTCGCATGCACTGGAATTCGAGGCAGCAAAGATGGCATCTGGTAGGCATATTAAAGTTCGGGCCATCAGTGATAACAGCGATAGTATGGCAAATGGAGACATAATAAAAACGCTAAAGGAGATTATTGATAAATTCAGCCCAACTACTAGGACAAAGAAAGAACAATCTGATAGTCGAAGGGATCGCCTTGTTCAATGCTGGAACTGTGGGCAGATGGGACATCTGAAGAGACAGTGTAGGGCCCCAGTCGCAGATCAGCAAAGGCGCGACTCCCAAGCGGCAGCCTCCAGGGAACATGTTAAAGTGCGGACTATCAGTGATAATAGCGATAGGATGGAAAATGGAGAGATAATGAAAACACTGAAGGAGGCCATTGATAAACTCAGCCTAACTACCAGACCAAAGAGAGGACAACTCGATAGACGAAGAGAACGCCCACTTCAATGTTGGAACTGTGGGCGGACGGGTCATCTAAAGGGACAGTGTAGGACCCCAGTGGCAGATCGGCAATGGCGCGACTCCCAGGCAAGAAGGAGACATGGAAACGCAGATGCTCTTTCTAGACATTGTCCGATCAACGGCAAGCACTGTAGTAATCTTGAAAGAAAAGAGGACATATCATTTGTTCCATGCAAGATGGTGGCAGCCCAACCTGAAGACCGATGGAGTTCAGCGGCGATTCGGGAAGACCAGCAAGCTGACTGTGACATCAAGCCATTATTAGACTGGAAAGAAGCCAACAACCGACCCTCTTGGGCTGAAGTCAGTAGTAAAAGCTCAGCATTAAAGAGCTATTGGGCTCAATGGAATTCTCTGGTGTTGGAAGACGGTGTCCTAAAAAGAGCATGGGAGAACAATGACGGAACGGAGGTCAAGAAACAAGTACTACTCCCAAGGTCCCGGGTCAAGGAAGTGCTGCAGGAAGTACATGGAGGTACTGGGGGTGGACATTTCGGTATCAATAGGACTCTACAGAAGATTAGGGAGCGTTTCTACTGGTTGAGTTGTAGGACGGATGTAGAAGATTGGTGCCGAAAATGTGACACATGTGCAACAAGCAAGGGACCGAAGACCCGTTCCAGAGGCAAAATGCGCCAGTACATCGTAGGGGCGCCGTTTGAGAGGATTGCCATTGATATCGCTGGCCCCTTTCCGAAAACCCAAAGTGGAAACCGATATCTGCTAGTAGCCATGGACTACTTCAGCAAATGGCCGGAAGTATACCCCCTTCCCAATCAAGAGACCACAACCGTAGCAGAAGCGCTAGTCAATAACCTGTTCTGCAGATTTGGTGTGCCCATGGAACTACATTCAGATCAGGGCAGAAATTTCGAATCAGGTGTGTTCCGAAAGGTCTGCGAGCTTATGGGAATCCGGAAAACCAGGACCACCCCACTGCATCCCCAGTCAGATGGTATGGTGGAACGCTTCAACGCCACACTAGAAACCAATCTGAGGATGTTTGTGAACGAGAACCAGACAGACTGGGACAAGCTCATTCCACTCTTCCTGTTAGCTTACCGCTCAGCTGTCCATGAAACAACAGGGAAGACTCCCGCAAGGATCATCTTTGGAAGAGAGCTTCGACTTCCAGCAGATTTGGTATTTGGTCGTCCTGCGGAACAGCCCACAGATCCAGACACTTATATCCATGACCTAGAACAAAGACTAGCAGCCGTACACGACCAAGTCAGATCTCGAATGCGACTAGAGAGCGATCGCATGAAGACTCGATACGACGTCCGGGCCAATACAGTCGGATTCCAACAAGGTGACCTGGTGTGGCTGTACAACCCCACGCGGAAGAAAGGAAAATCGCCTAAACTACAGAACCGTTGGGAGGGCCCCTATACCGTGATTAAAAGAATCAATGACGTCGTCTACCGGATACAGAGGACTCCCAGGAGTAAGATGAAGGTCGTCCATCTGGAGCGTCTGTCCCCGTATAGAGGTGTATCCGATCGGGACGATCGGTCCTAAGGAGGGGGCAGTGTCACGGAATTTGCCCCACTCACACCTAAATCAACGACTTTGGTACCGCGAATTGCTAAGATTGCCCCGATCGCCCCTACACGCTTCTGTTAAACAAACAAAAAGCCGTGGATCGAGACGGGACTAGAAAATTAGAGAAACGACGAGAAGCGTTCGAGAGATGCTAGAAAATAGATCTAGAGATGCTAGAATATACCTGGAATATTCGTTGGGTCTATAAAAGTAAAATAAACGGCCGATTAAGTTAGTCTTGTATAAGTCTTGTATTATAGTCTGAATTGAAGTGTTTAGTTGGAGATATCAAAGCGATTTAGATAGCGATTAATTAAATAAGTGTTTAGTTGAGTTTTAATTAGTGTTCAGTAGTGTACTGAGTATAGTTAATAAAGAAGTAAATAATTAACGGATTGTTTTTCTGGCAATAAGAAAATTCGGATTGGGAAATCCGTGACAGTATTATGATTAACTGTGTTTAGCAATTCTGTAGGTACGTTGAGAATGTATAGGGTTATTAATAAAACCTTTAAAAATGTGTTAGTTGTGTTAGTTACAAATCATAAGTGTAGTAAATTAGTCACGTTTTCATACATTATACGAAAAATGAAGACAGCAATCTGTGTGCATCTGAAATGTTCCTGAAGTCTTATCCCAAGTAATAATCCATAGAGGGATTACCTAATAGGTAGGTATTTAGTTATTAATAAATTAAAACTTACCTTTTTGGGAGGTGGTATAGAAGGTTCCTCGATGGTACCATTTTGTCCTGCCGTCACGTTTATTGAGGTAGGATGATCCACTTGCAATTCTGAGGTTTCCCTTTTTTGAAGAACGTGCTCGTTTTCATTTTCTAACGCTTTTAATTCTATGTGGTGTTCTGAGCTGTGATATGAGTCTGTTTCATAAAAATGGAAATCTGAAAACCAAAAAAAATGCAAGTAAATATATTGTTCGACTTAAAAGTCGAAAGATATGAAAAAATCAGAAAAGTGGGTTAATGTTTGATGGAGACAATTGTTATCAAATCGGTCGATAATATTTACAGATTTTTGTGGTTTCTTAACATAATACCATTGGGTTTATAACGTGGTAGTTAGCATACAGTGCTTTCGAAAAGTAACGAATAAATTCATTATTTTTGAAATTGAGAAGTTTTCGAAAAAATCCTCTGGCACGTCGATTTTGTTTTTAAAAAAGGCACTTTTTGACATCGACCCATATTTGTAACGTCATCGTTACCAATTTTGACCAGGCCATTTGAAAGAGCGTGTCATTCTACATACATACATCATGAAAAATTATGGTGTTACATAACAAAAATTTCAAGAAAATAATGTTTGAAGATTTTAAAATTTAAGTTTCATAATACTGTGCACCTCTCCATTATGCAACACCTGTCCGTGCTTATTTAGATGAGCTGTTACAAATCGTTGGATAGGGAGAAGGTGGCCGATTGAGTGGCCAGCCAGATTGTCTGATTTGACACTCCTTGATTATTTCTTATACTTAAAAAGCAAAGTATACGTTACTAGACCGATTAATTTAGAATATTTAAAAACAAGAATTCGTCACGAGATGCATCGTATACCTCCTCAAGTTATTGATAATGTCCAAAAAGAATTTATTAATCGTCTTGGCTACTGTCAGGCAGCCAACAATGCACAATTTGAACATTTAATTTAGTCGATTTTTTACATAATCATTATCATTTTCAGTATTGTGAAAATTAAATTTTAAAATCTTCAAACATTATTTTCTTGAAATTTTTGTTGTGTAACATTTGTAAACGTTCTTGGCATTGTTTCTTAGCACTAAAAATGCTCATTAAATAATACTTTTGACAATGATTTTCACAAACGTCAGTTTACACAAATCACTGAGTTTTGTTTTCATGGGTTGCTATAACGTTAAATGAAATTTACGCGGCGGTGCGCTACACTGTCACCAATTTCTTTGAATATCTCAGAAACAAGACCAAACGTCGAAAAAAAAAGAGGAGACGAAAAAGTTTCGAAATTAATCAGGTCAAAGTGGTGTGTAGATGTTTTATTGAAATTATTATTTTTTTTTTGTAGTTTTGAAATAAAGTAAGAGGGAGCATACATAATACACTTCTAAGAGGGGTAGGTAGTTCAAACTTAAGAAGCTTATGTAAGATCATAAGGAGTGTTTGTGATCCGAATTTCACTTAAATCGGATAAGTGGTTCAAAAGTTATGAGGGAAAAACGAGAAAAAAATCCCTACTTCAACGCCCTCTTTCTCGGAAACGATGCGTTTTAGGAAATAAGTTTATATCACAAATGAACATTATCTTAACCTGTTCTATCGATTCCTGAAGTTATCAAGATTAAACCTGAATCACCCTGTATACACAGTTTATCGATCAAAACTTAGGTATGATGTCATTATACCAAATCGTTCCAGTCTAGTTCCGTTATATGTAAACCAAAACGAATTCAATATCAAATAGACCGTGCCGATTTTGTATGAATGAAAAATGGGTTAGACCATTTTTTTCAATTCATCAGTGGTACCACCACCAACGTAAGTCGTTTAAGAATAAACATGGTTTTACCCAAACAGTTCAACAAATTGGTAAAGAAACTGCTACAATTCCCTTATTTGCGGCGTAAGTATTTGTGTAAATTATTTATAACAAAGAATTTTTACAAGTGCATGTATCCAAACTAAAATACAATAGTAAAATGTGATTTTTAACAAGATTTCTATGAACATGGTTCCAAAAACACTTAGTATAAAAGTTATAATGATAAAAGTGCACAATTAAAAACATATTTTTAAACAAACGCTACAATGATTGATTAAATTCAAGCAGCATTCGATCTTGTCGGTCAGTGGTCGCGCGATTTAAGGCGTCAGTACTTGAATCAATATGGCTAGACCGCTGTGGGTTCGATCCCCGCGGCCGGTAGACCGTATATCAGCTATATGCGTGTAGAGGATTGGCACCTCGCTGCGGGTATGTTAGAGTGGAAGAATGTTAGCTTGGTAATTAATGAGGTTTTCCAAGTTTCCCTCAATCCTGCACTTAATGGTGATTAGGGCCTACCAACGTGGATGCAAACGCGGCTTGCTTAATAATAATATGCGGCCCTCTTTCTCCCACAAGTCTCCGACTTCTCGGCTAATGTCCGTGAATAGAAAGTGGGGGTAGAGATATTATTATTAATATTATTATTATTATTATTATTATTATTATTATTATTATTATTATTATTATTATTATTATATAAATAAAAAAATAATATACTTTCCTCTGATTTGGTATTGTTTGATGTATGTAGATTTTCATTTTTTTCTGTTTACATTTTGTCTTATTGATTGTTGTGTTTACTGTATTTATTTGCTTTTATTCTACTTTTTTTGCCTCAGGAGGTGGTGTAAATCAACTCTGTTGATACACTGTCCTGATGAACATAACTGAAGTAAGAAATGGGGATGGATATGAAATTTCCTTTGATGGAACAATACTAGGTTGGGATTTGTAGGTTTTCTAGTTGTAGTTTTATTTCCTAGCCTCCTGTAAATGTCTGGTGAAATGAGTTTTGAGACTGTACCTAATTTCCCAACGGATATCCCAGTGAAAGAATGATCTGAATAGATATTTCTCGGAAATTTTATGTGCAACTTATTTTTGACATCAGAATCCTGTACAGCGAGAAAAAAATTGTAAGGAAAGTATAGTGGGACCTCCATCATCTCATGCAGAAATAGTTTTTTGTTACTTTTTCAACAGTAGTGAAGATGCCACGCGGATAGGTATGAATTTTTTAACAATATACTGGCCTATAATAGAGACGAATGGAATGAAAACTCATATACATGTGTGCAAATGATATTGTTATAGTTCCGATATGTCGATTATCATTAACAATAATAAACTAGCTGTTATTAAAATATGAGTCATTTTAATAACATAAAACAACTGCAACTGGTATGCAATAATCTGATTAAATATCTTATACAATTAAGAGAAAATAAGGCAAAAGAACTCAGTTATTAAGTAGGTAGGTACTATCTATTTTTGAGTTGCTTTATGATATTTATTTATTTTACAAAACTTAATTTCTACAAATCTGTATCTTCTACTTTTATTTCAGCAAATCAAGACAGCTTATGCTCATACACAGGGCAATTCATGAGTAGAGCCGAAATTAGTTTAGTCCAAAACTTGATAGTTAATGAGATACAGAGTGTTAAATGTAATAGGTAAGTATATTATTATTATTAATAAATGCTATCCATAAAAAAAAGTTTGAGGTTTAGATCGAGAAATCTGTTCACAGTTTGGTTATAGTTCATAGAGGGAGCCAGCAGCAGTAAACTGAGTGAGTTGAAAACGACAGAACATTTTTAACCTTTAAAATATCTCATCTTTGGTATGAAATTCATTTTTTCCAACTTTCTTACACAAAATGGTATATTGTATGAAAATCCCTCTCTCGCATTGTTTTCGATATATTTGGCTTTGAAAAAAGAATGCTTACAAATAAAATTTTTTAATAAACGTGTTGATAAATGTATGGAAATTAGAGGCAGACATTTTGAGCAATAATTATTGTCAAAAAAACATATTTTTTATTAATATTTACTATTTTACTGTTCATTACAATTCTTAATTATAAATAAACCCTTGTTTATGACATTTGTAAATTATTTTAATTATTTCAACTATCAGCATTGGAAGTTTCAAAGCCAAATATCTCGAAAGCTGTACGAGACAGCGAGTTTCATAAAGCATACCATTTTTGTGTGAAAAAAAGTTGGAAAATATGAATTTCAATTCTTCGACCCAAAGAAACCCAACGGGGTCCCCAAAATGTTGTACGGATATTAGCACCACGTATCTCTTTAGTTATTAACTTTTGGACTAAATTAAGTTCGCCAAAATCGCAATATTTATTATTGACCCATTAACTTGGGACCCGTAAAAATAAAATAAAAAGTTCATAGCAAATGTCTTAAAATCATTCATTTCCGACATTTTCTTTTTCAACTTTGGAAAGCTGAATTCGAATTGAAAAATATTTGGTTAGATATTTCAGTTCAATGTTTGCAAAACATTGGTAACGAAATCATTGTTTTCGACATATTATGTGTATAGTTAAAAGGGTTGACATATGACTATTTATGATAC
Source organism: Monochamus alternatus (assembly GCA_037114965.1). NCBI lineage: Eukaryota > Metazoa > Arthropoda > Insecta > Coleoptera > Cerambycidae > Monochamus > Monochamus alternatus. Next base: position 29,326,914 of record CM073431.1, on the reverse strand, counting down.
CATTTTCTGAAAATAAAATTTTAAATAGACAAAAAATATACAGGGTGAGTCAGAAAGAACGGGTCAACACTAAGCTAGAGATACTAGATACCAAAATATTATGTTTGAGCTCATAATGCTTTATACGAATGTCGCTGGTTTGAAATACGGAGTGTTCAAGGTTTAAATTTTATTCTGAAATTTCTCAATAATTGAGAAAGTTTTGATAGCATGACTGAATATTGGTAGGTTTTGGGTTTTTAGGTGTGAGAATTACGAAGTGGAAGTTTATTTTGACGTTGCTCCTAGAGGACGCTAGTGTCACCGTATTATTTAGGTAAATCAAAATATATTTTTTTATCTATTGAGCTATGCTTAAAAAAAGTTAAAAATCTTAAAGAACGTTTCAATTCTACATATAAAAATGTACACCTGTTTAAGTCGCCTAACTTTATCGGTTTCTGAGTTATTTGCATTTAAAATTTTCAATGTATTCTGTGGTGATTTTCTTTCAGGTACTAATATTGCTACTTCTTTTCTTAGTGGGCTTGTGTCAAATTTTCATGTCAATAAATATTAGCGTATTTTGCGTGCGTGTGATTTTTTATTCGTGCAAATATTGAAAAATAAAATTTAAACCTTGAACACCCTATATTTCTTAAACCCGCGACATCCATATAATATATAATAATAATAAAAAAAAGGCGCAAAAAAGGATCTTAAGATGTATTTATGGAGCTTCTCAGAACACTTCATGTAAGATGCTCTTTAAAAAATTTAATATTTTAACATTAACTTGTATACTTATTTATGAACTATGTACTTCTGTTTTTACAAAAAGAAAGGATTTTGTTTTAAATAGTGATATACATAATGTAAATATACGTCAAAAAAACAAATATCATATTAAACATTTTAAATACAATGTAACTTTTAGGTCGCCACCTTACTTGGGTTTATATATGTATAATAAGTTGCCAAATTTTATAAAAGATTCTCCAAATCTATCATGTTTTAAAAAACAACTTAATATTTATCTGTTAGAAAAATGTTTTTATACTGTTGACGATTATTTTAAATGTAAATAATTAAATTTATTAATTTAAATGTTTGTTATATTATATTTTAACATGTTTTTTTCTTTTTTGTTGACAATTCCGATACAAATGTATATATTTGTCTTAAGGAATAAAGATATTATTATTATTATTATTATTATTATTATAAGACATGATGACATAATATTTTGATGTCTAGTATCTCCAGCTTAGTGTTGACCCATTCTTTCTGACTCACCCTGTATATAGTCTTATCTCATTTCGACTGAAAAAACCGAAATTAACATTTAATAAAATTCCTTCTGAAGATAAAAAAAGTAAGAATAAAACTGGAAAACGATGACTTTAAAGAAGGTGGTAAATATGACCCACCTTATCTGTATAAGAACAACAAAAAAGAACCTAATAGTCTGTTTATATTTAACTAACCGATTCAACAAAAGCGCTGAATTAAGTAACAAAGCCCTAGTTCAGCGGCGAAGCAATTTATTCATTGTACCTAGTCAATATTTATCCCTTTTACAATTATTGCTCATACTAACGGAAGTTCATCTCATCACAATTCTCTTGTCATATTCATGTGCGACGTTTTCGAGTAGTTTCCGGTCACGTGGAGATTCATACATATTACAACATTTACATATTACGAAACTTATTTTATAAAGCTTAAACGTTTGGCCCCGTGTAGTTAACATAATTATCTACGTTATCATTAAAGTTTTTTTATAAACTCTGTGTGGGGTCCGTCAAAGCGCTTTACATTCCGCAATTCTTTTTGCAATGAATTGCAGCAAGGCTTTGCTGCAATACCATTTCTAAAATTCTGACTTGCAGTTTGCTTTATGGCGAGTTTATAAAAAAATCTTAGCCCTAACTTGGTCCCATACAAATCACTAAATTATTCCCTAGAATGGCACAAAAGTTGTAAAAATCGAGCAAAACCTATATTTTGAAAGTGCAAAAGTCTTTCAGATACGACGGTTTTTGGAATACGCTATTGTTCAGCATGGGGCAAAGTTAAGTCATCAAATGTGGATGGGCTAAAGTCCCGAGTGGACTGTTTTAATTTCGGTTCTGAAATGTGTGTCAGATGTTTACGAATATTTTTGAGGGGGTTAATTCGATTTTGGGGGGACCGCGTTGTTATACCGTGATCTAGGTAACTTCTCGCTTCCAGTAATAGAATTAATGTTCAGAACTTTAACATTATCTAGAATTATTTGACCTGCCCTTGTTGATTTCGGACTAGGCTATGTGGAGTGCACTTGCTATCAGTATTAGTTTTATTTCGGTTTCCGTTGTTACGGCTGTATTACGGCTGATACAATCAGAATCTCTCCTTGGATAAAGGTGCAGATATTAAAAAAAAAACCTTTAACAAAGTGACTATGATACTGATAATACAGAATTAAGCTGCACCACCCCTGGTACCCACTTGGGGTTTTAATAGTTCAATTTCTCTCATTAATCCTGTTAGGTATTTATTAGTACCTACCTGTTTAGTATTTTACTATTAAATGAGACTAAATGATCCATGAATTAGTAAATTTCGCACATACATCATTAATATAAATTATAATTATTACCTACAGAGCCTAGAACGAGAACAGCAATGGCAGGTCAAAGAATTTCAGTTAAGTCGAGGAATGAGCAAAAGTCTGGCAGCATGAAAACCTATATGTAGATCAAATATCAAATTTCTGCGGTTTAAAGTGCTTCATTAAAGAATGTGACCGCGTGAACATTATTCTTTAAAGTATTACAAAAAATATGATTTTATTTTATATACATTGGTGCCATGGATGGCCTGCCTGATCATTTTTATACCTCACAATTGGAGAGCGATTAATAATATTTATCATTTTTGCAAAGTAATAATAAAATGTGCAGTTACAATAAATACTGAAGTGAATACTCAAGTTCACTGTGCATCCTAGTCTCAAGAGTTAGCCTTTTAAATGGTTGATCTATACTACTCTGTACCTACTATAAAAAAATTGCTATCAGAACAATAAATAAGATTCCTGATTTAAAGTACCTATTGATTATATTAAATTTTTACATAAAAACTACAATTACAAAAATCCAAGTTCACGATAAACCTATTTAAATTAGTAAAGTATGTAGAGATACAGGGGGGGGGGCACTGTGGAGATTATTGCCCAGCGAGTGTAGTCCGCCACTGGTAATCTAGGGGGTAATTTTTTTTATATCGTAAAAAATAAGATATGCACACATGCTATCAATCATGAAATTCAGAATATTCGTAAATGCAACGTTTTGAAATTGTAAACGGATATACTTTCTCCCGAGGGGGAAACCACGGGTATTTTACTGTACAAGCTGTAGGTAATTAAAGGTACTTTTTGAATTTTTTGGGTATTTGTGCGTATTTATAGGTATTTTTTTCAATATTTTTTTAGGTACTCTGTGCATTTTTGGGTACTATCAAGGAAATAATGGGTATTTACTCGGTATTTAATGGGCATTATAGGAGAAAATTAGCATTTTCCCGCCAATTTTTAAATACAATGGCGATCGCGCATGCGTTATGACGATGGCACAGTTTAAATATAACTAACCAATGGCAAATATAAAAATTGGTCGGGTGATATCCGGGCTGGTTGCCACGTCGTCTTAGAACTCTTGACGTTTCGAGGGACATAACGCTATCTTCTTCAAAAGTTACTCTGAAACTGTTGTCCATAAAAGAATTTTGTTGTACTTTGTACTGGAGATACCGATGGTACCCAGCAGTCGTGTACCCGATGAGTATTTGGGATCCGGACAATAATTTAAGGGACACCCTGTTTAGACCGAATATTATGATTTCATAGGTGAGGATGAAGTTTGTTTTTAGTTAGCTTGAAGTGGGCATAGTGTAGATATTGGCATCCTTCTTGGGTGCGCCAATGGGTTTATGATACAGTTTATGTAATTCAAAATTTTATTTTCAGATGTATTCAGATCGAGTTGAGGGATCGATCTAAGTATCAATTCCACAATCAGTCGCAACATGATAATCCACAATATCCTAGCAACTTGGACACGAGTTTAGATATGTTTACTTATACTGAATAAGGATTAGAAACTAAATTTCCCTTAAAAAATTATATATTATTTACGTAGATCTGTAGATGGAATAATTTCTAAAGAAATATGAAACAGTTATGGAAAATTAAATTAAGTGAACTCGTGAGACATTTAATGTATTTTTCGTTTCTTATATATATGGGTATTTAAGGGTATTTTTGGGTACTATTCGGTATTTCTGGGTATCGTTATGTTTAGGTACTTAAGGATATTATTGGGTAATAGTCGTAGTTATTCTTTGGGCAATTGGAGGTAATTCGTGATTTTTTGGTATTTTTGAGGTATTTTTTTTTTTGGGAAAATAAGGTATTTACGGGCAATATATTTTTAAAAATGGTATTTCATTGTACAAATTTCAAACAGTGGTTTACCCTTCGCTTTCTCCTTATCTGGTTAGTCTCGGGATACTCTGTACAAATAAAATGAAATTACATTTCCTATAATATGAGTGATCCTATATAATTGATGTGCAAATTTTCTTTACAAAAATATTGCTACTTATGGTTTCTCCAAATTTGCTTATATAAAATCATCGCGGCAGGCCTTGGAATCATATCCGAACGGCGGCAAATTATCAAAAGTGCAAAATTTCATGTCCTTTTACTAACAACAAACAAAATAATTATTTTTGATAAATTTATCAGTTTTAAGTCTTCAACAGTAATCAGTTGTTCATTATGACTGCTTTCAAAGATCAACGGTAACAATATTAATTCTGAATATCAATAACGTCTGACGCAAATAGGTTCACTGAACCGTGCAGTTAAATTTATTACTCTTATTTTATTTATATACTATAGGGTTTTCATATGGAAAGCAATCGCTAATGTTGTATATTATATATCGAACTGCATTTTCACATCATTTCATGAGTTTCATAGAATAGAATTGTGCAGTTAAAGTTCTTAAATAGGAAGCAGAAATTCTTTGGGGGTATACTGTAAAATTTCAGGACATGTTTATTTAATTATAATACATTAACACGATACGAAAAACATGAACATTAAAAAATTGCATTGAAATTTATTAATTTTGAATAAAATTCTTGCCATAAGATAAGCACAAAGTATAAACTATTATACTTTGGGCAGATAAATCAAACTTTAGTTTGACGACAAATTTTGACGTTTTTCGCCCAGATCCAGAGGGCATTGTGATTGACGCACTCAGATCTAACAAATTTGGCAATTATTATTTATCACATTTATTACTTTTACTACCCTATTATAACAGTTTAAGCGTCAAATTGCATCTTTTTGTGACAGAGGTGCTTAAATATCTGTCAGTGCAGATCGCAATGCGATCAATGGATCCTGACAGTCTACAAACGTCAATAATTAGACAGATCTTCTTGCTCCAATAAAGACATAACTTATCTAAAACAGACACATACAAGTAACCAATTTTTTAAGCAAAAAAACAAGTGTCAAAATACAAATATAATAAGTATCTATTACTAAATAAACAAAACATTGATAGTTTATCACATTTTGGACATTTCAGTTTTTTTCTATTATTAAATACCATCTTCAGGTCTGCCTAAATTTATTGCAAAAATTAATCAACTTACTAAAAGTGAATTGCGATATCACATTGTAATTATAACTAAACAATATCACATATTTACTGCATTTTTGCCATAAATTTAGAGGAACCTGAAGATGGTTTTTAATAATAAAAAAAGAAAACGTTCTCCAAGATGAGATAAACTATCACTGTTTTGATTTTAATTTAATCCCTTGAATGTGATACCCATTTTACACAACAACATTTATGAATAATACTAACATAACAAAGAAGTTTTATTAAAAATTAAGTCATTAAAAAATCACAAAATTTCTCAATATATTAGTGTACCAGTCCTATTGGCTTCAATACAGGGTGATTTACAACTTATCTAAAACAATTTGGGAATAGATGCGTCATGAAAAATGTAGGCAATATCGTAAAACAAAATTTTCGTAAAACTTATAGTCTCCGACACAAAAATTATTGAAATTGCAGTATTTTCAACCTTTACATCGCTGGGTTACTGTAATCTCTAGCAAGGCGATTCTGAATAATACTAAAATCCCATTAATTATAGGTATTAATATTTTTGTGGTGATGCGAGTAGCAACATGAAGTTGATGGACATCGTTTTAATTTATGGCGATATGAAACTGCTTTAGCAGAATAATTTCCCGGTAAACATCTGCCAAATGCAACTACTTTTACCGCAGTGCGCAGTGAGTGCAAGTGCAGTTTCACGCGAGCGTAACACGGGAAATTTGAAACCGAATCGTTGGAGAGATGGAGGTCTAGGGCATCCACGGTGTATTGCAGTAGTGTGTATTTATCAATTGATGTATGAAAACTTGGGTACTCCTAGCAGGTGCGTCCACCCCCTGGGGATGCAAAAACGCATTTTCAGGGATGCAAATGAAATTTCTTCGATTGAAACAACCGTCTTCGGCTCTGAAAAATACGCGAATTACTAGCCTACTTAGCAGATATATTTAACCATCCGAATGAACTAAATTGATAGTTTTCATAGGCCGTACGTTCCACTCTATTTTAAACATTTCTGCTCACATTTGTGTGCATTATCAAAATGAAATGGTATTTAATGGATGTTTACCTTTCTTTGTCACGTAGTATCTATACAGGATGGCCAGATGAGAACGAAACAGAGCCATTTTCAAGAACTGCGTCAAGACTGTAGAAAAACGCACAGACCCGTTGATTCTAGATTAAAGGGAGACATTCTTTTCTGGTATTTTTGACTCCGCCACTTTCACCTCCAAGCAAGGGTAAGCATCACCCCAAAATATTTAAATGGCATTGAGGGTTAAGTAATATTTATTTTGAAAGCTCTTACAATTTTCTTTACAACAGACTTTTATAATTCCACCCAATACGTAAAAATGTCACTCACTCGAGTTAAGTACGCCAATGGTATAAATTTAGTATCTCTTGCATTAGGTACATTAGTTTTTGGCGATTTGTTCACTTTCGTAAAAAAACACAATTATAAAAAACAGAAATGAATACTACACACACAACGAAGATAAAATTAGTGGATTCCAAATTTATTTTCTAGTATTATTCGGAAGCGTTGGTTGGTATTTAATTGTGTTTTTATAAATTAAACACTATGGTTTATTCCATTGCGGAAAGGGTAGATATCATTTCGCTTTACTTTATGAACAATAAATGTGCGAATAGAACAGCTCAGATATTTAATAACAGCTGTCAGGACATGTCAGGAGGAAGTATGCTCTAGAGTTAGTAGAACAAGAGACAGGGACGTAGCCGATAAAAAACGAGAAATTGAAAAACCTATAGTTAATGAAGCTAGTGAGGTTGCAGTTTTGGGGTAAGTTCATCTTTAAGTTGGTAACGGACGGTGAGCTATAAATATATATCTGATATATTAGAAAAATATCGCTTGTGATTAAAATGCATAGAACGTTACGCATTGACGCTATACTATATATTTATATCTATGGAGTTTACTTGTCCGTAGAAATATATCTCATTGCAAAGATATCGCTCGCCGTCCGTTACCGGCTTTATCCTACATTAAGAACGAGGCAGCTGGCATCTGTGTTTGGGATCATTTATTCCAGGAACTTCATGAAAATGATTATGACCGCCGTTTGCAATTTTGCGAAATAATCAGTGAGAGCGAGCATGGAACGATCCACAGTCCCTTTTTAACATCTGTTTTTTTTTATGAATGCAGTTTTTTCTTGGACAGGGCAAATCGTCACATCAAACCCAAGAGTTTTTCATGAGGTGTATACACAGCAACCGGAAAAATTAAATGTATGGGCTAGAATTGCCGGTGACCAGCTGGTGGGCCCTTTTTTTTTCTACCTGGTAATTTGACTGGCCAAATGTATTTGCAGTTACTGAAAGACGCTATTGACTCTGACTTGACTGATGTTATTGAAAATGTTCCCGAGTACTACGAAGATCATTTGATATTTCAATAGGACGGTGCTCCTCCGCATTATGCGTTAATTGTCCGTCAGTATTTGGACCAACGTTTTCCGCGGAATTGGATTGCGACAAGAGGCATCATTAGCTCTTTTCCAACACGGCACCTGACTAGTTTGAAACCTGTCCGAAGCCGTCAGTCAGTTTAACATTAGATACAACTCCGCTGCAGTAGGTCGGTGAACGATTTGGCTATCCACTTGGGACAGGTTTCCAACCAGTCAGGTACCGTGTTGGAAAAGAGCTATTGAGTGGCCTCCACGATCACCAGATTTATCGCCCTTTTTGTGGGTATACCTAAATAGTAAAATCTATAAAACACGTCAAAAAATCGTTGACGAATGCCGTCGAATCACTCCGGAAATGCTTCAGAATGTGCGCGAACGTTTCGAACAAAATCAGGTTGAACATTTAATCAACTAAGTAATAAGTAAGCAACTAAACATAATTTAAATATTAAAATGTAATTTTTTTCAAAGTATTGGGTGGAATTAAAAAATTATAAGTCTGTTGTAAAGAGAATTGTAAGAGCTTTCAAAATAAATATTACTCAACCCTCAATGCCATTTAAATATTTTGGGATGATGCTTACCCTTGCTTGGGGGTGAAAGTGGCGGAGTCAAAAATACCAGCAAACAATGCCTTTAATCTAAAACCGACGGGTCCGAGCGTTTTTCTACAATCTTGACGCAGTTCCTGAAAACGGTTCTGTTTCGTTTTCATTTGGCCGCTCTGTATTTGTATTTCCTAAATCTAACTTATGAAACACATTCTTCAAGGGGGTATCAGAATTTATTTTTGTATCATTAAAATGGCTAAGAACCACTGTTCTAGCAAGACTTAAGACTGTATAAAAATACTGGTGCCTTTGGAAGCGCTTCTATCAGGAGACAGCGGTTTGTATTTAAAAAGAATGTAACTTTTATGCAATAGGAAGAAAATAGTTATAATAAAAATGTCGATTTTTGAGACTCATCTTCAACAATAATTAATAACTGTGCAGGATGGATCCGAATAAGAAAATACCGGTTATCATTTTTGAGACACATTATATTCTAGAAAAATATACATTTTGCAGATTATTTCTACTTTGTTTTAATATTAAACAATTCTGGATAAGAAATATCAAAAGTGTACAGTACTGGAACTATAAAAATATTAAATACGAAAATTAAGCCTTGTCCTCATGGACGCAAAATTCGCAAAAATTCTCGCGAATTTCTCAGATTTTAATTTAAATTATCAATGGCGGGAAAGTGTCAACTTTTCGCGAATTGCAAAGATATCTCAAAAACAGGAATATTTTCGCCAATTTCATTATTTTGTGGGGTTAAGTTTAACTTGAGCTTCTGTCAATCTACTATGACAGCCAATGACAGTTTTATGATAAAAATGACAGAAAATGTTGCAGTTGGGAAAATTTGCTAAAAGTTGAGACTTTTCCCACCAATAAATAGTTCGCGCAAACTTTCGCGTATTTTGCGTCCATGAGGAAAAGGTTTTAGAAAGCGACAATTTTCAAGATTACTTGAATAAGGCCTCCTTAAAACAACTGTCATATGCTTTAATCATCACTCTGAAGTGGTATTCAGTTAACCCAAATAAATATTTTGATTTTGATTTATGACCAAAAGTTATTATAATTTAATGTTCAGTTGTAATTCAGATTGCGTGTGGGATAAAAATTGTTTTATAACATTTTCAGTTATATTTTAACTGAATCTACATACATGTAAATTTTTGTAGGCAAGAACACCTCGTATACACATTTGTATATTTAGTACTAAGGATATTTTAACCTCCGATTGATTTTTGGTAGAGGTTCTAATTTTAAAACAAAACCATGCATTATCTGACCAAAACCATAAACAAAGAAAACATACATGATTAAAAAAATATGTTTATAAAATTGTTTGCGGCTAACCAAACATTTCCATCCGCGCAGATAAAAAATTTGTTGTTAAATATTTATGTTATAAATTATACATTTTGTGACGGCAAAAATAATTCAAAACTTTTTATCACTCTAATCTAGCGACAAATAATAATCTAATGGCAAGAATATACAGGTTAACTATAAGTACAAATATCTTAAGAGGGTATAGAGAAAAATAACACTTTTTTAACTATATTAAACCAAACCCTTATTTATCGACGACTAAGAGCACCCGTCCGCAGCGAGGTCATTTATTTGGCACGTTTGACGTTTGGAGAGCATGGCAACCAGCAACACAACAACGCCGGCCGGGATACTAAATGGTAAAATTCGTTGTTATCTAGACAAAATTTTATAATTAAAGGCTGCCGTGGGGGTTCTCTATTATCTATTTGTAATAAATAGGCATTTTATTTAACTGCACGCAGAGTGTGTGTTTTGTTGTCAGTGTTGACAGATCTAAGCCATCTGGGACGATCATTATCACAGGCGCCGATTTTCCGAAGGAAAAGAGGGAATTGCTCCATGTATAATTCTTATTAATTTAATAAAAGTATACGTAAACAAGGTTAACAAACACTTTGTAAAAATGTTGGGAAATTGATTATCGTTACAAATAAAAGTAAAATATCTACAGAATAAGAACTCATTTTATTAAAGTCCACTTTTGATTTCTTATTATATGAAGGCGGATCAATTGAAACACTCATTAGGTAAAGCGAGTAGCGCGATGTCTTGTATTACGTGGGGTTGTGAGAAGACCAAATCACCGTCAGTAATACCATGTCTGAGCAAGAGGTATACGCGTCCGTTGAACAACGCATTATTATTAAATTTTGTAATGAAGAGTATAAAATTCGCCGAAATTTTGCGACGATAGTATTCCAACAAAACATTTTCAGTTTCCAATATACAGTATACGCCAAAAGTATGGAATAAATTCAATAAAAACGAAACAATTATTTTTTGGGGAAAATCCTCGAACAGGTCGATTTTTAATTTAAAAAATACATATTTTAGCTTAAATTGCGATTTTCAAATGTCATTTGTTTTCGAGTAATGACGTCATCGATTTTTTTTTAAATGGCAACACCATATTTTTTTCCTTGATTCTGAAAGATCGTTTAATTCTCTATCAGACAGTACTAAAATTTTGCCCTCTTACATAGGAAAGTTTTCGAGTAAATGACGATTGAATGTTAGAAAACGTAAATCAATTAAAATAAAGCAAAAACGTTATCAAGTTTACTTTTTCGAATTTCATAGTTCTTTTATGGATCACGTAGGTGAAAATCTTTGCAAAGTGTCATTGTCACACCGACTTTCTAATAAGTATTGTAAGCGACATAGAAATTATTATTCAATTTAAATTATTATGGCACATTTAACTGTTACTCAAAGAATTGAAATTTTAATTCTTATCGGATGCGGGAATATGACTAGAACTCAGCAGGAAGTTTGCGATTTATTTAATGAAAAATATCCAGATCGCCCTATCAGCCAATCAGCAGTCAGTAAGGTAGAGTCCAAATTTAGAGAAACTGGCAATGTTGTAAATATTCCAAAACCTAGACATCCAAGCATTAATGAAAATCAGAAACAGAACATTTTGAAGTATGGGGGATAATCCTCATAATTCTTCACGATTGGTTGCATTAAACAATGACACTAGTCAGAGCACAGTGCTACGTATCTTGAGGAAGGAAAAATATCGTCCCTACAACATTCAGGGGAGGTGCAGGAACTCAATGAAGATGATCCCGATCGCCGCTTACACTTTTGCGAAATTCTAATGGATTTATGTCAAGGAAATAGAAATTTACACCGGCAAATACTTTTTTCAGATGAGGCCACATTCTGTCTGAATGGTACAGTAAACCGTCAAACTTGCAGATATTGGAGTCGGGAAAATCATCATTGGATGGCAGAGGCACATACCCAACACCGTCATAAATTAAATGTGTGGACTGGAATAGTTGACGACAGAATAGTAGGGCCTTTCTTCTTTGAAGGAACCCTTACAGGACAAAGATATTTAGAGTTTCTAGAAAATGACCTTGTTCCAGCCCTTGCAGTAATTTTACCTAACGATAATGACCCTGACATTCCTGACGATACCATATGGTTTCAGCACGACGGTGCACCTCCGCACTATGCGCGCCCTGTACGAGATTTTTTGGACAACTGTTTTCCTGGTAGGTGGATCGCCAGACGCGGACCGATAGAATGGCCTGCAAGATCGCCAGATCTTACACCTCTCGACTATTTTTTTATAGGGATGCTTGAAGTCAAAAGTGTACATTAATAAACCACGTAATTTAGAAGAACTTCAAAATCGCATTCGAAACGAAATACGCAGAGTTACATCAGAAATCATTCATAATGTGCAAGAAGAATTTCTTCACAGACTTGCGCATTATCAAGAAGTTGGTGGATGGCAATTCGAACATTTAATTTAAGTATAAAATTTAATCAATTGTATTTTATTTTACATACCTCAGAATTGTTACTTTTTTATGGATAAAATTTACGTTTTCTAACATTCAATAGTCATTTACTCGAAAACTTTCCTATGTAAGAGGGCAAAATTTTAGTACTGTCTGATAGAGAATTAAACGATCTTTCAGAATCAAAGAAAAAATATGGTGTTGCCATTAAAAAAAAATCGATGACGTCATTACTCGAAAACAAATGACATTTGAAAATCGCATTTTACGCTAAAATATGTATTTTTTAAATTAAAAATCGACCCAAAAAATAATTGTTTCGTTTTTATTGAATTTATTCCATACTTTTGGCGCATACTGTATGACTGGTATATTTAAGTGGCCGATAATCAATGGAAAACGAGTCATGTACTTCGACCCCGGACAAGTATCAATTAGGCGAACATTCGTGAGTGGAAAAAATGTATCATAAAAGTATAAAGTATGTAGAAAATAAAATTCATGTTACGAGTGATACGATAATAACGATCTGAACAATCGTGTGTAGTTATTTAAAAAATGTACTATTACATGTTTGATAACAGTGCATTTGTCATAACGTTTCAAAACTATGTTTATTCTGCTTAAAATGATATTTTCTTTTTCCCTGTAACACACAACACTTTAGCACTGTATAATTATCTAATTTAATAGATGGTTTATACATCTATTGGAAATAACACAGTAATTAACAACTATAATTATAAATAATTGATCTGATGCAAATAAAATTATTACTTTATCTATCTACGTCCTAGTCTGTAGGGTTTCAGTATTTACGTTAGTGTTGAAATTATTTGTTATAAAAAGCAAAGTTCAAATTTCCAAAATGTATACATTTTGGAAATTTTTCAGATACGAGGACGGATCGAATATAGACTGGAATTTGATTTTATTAAATTTATTGTCGCAGTAAAAGATCGGGCACATTATGCCTGAACGAACCAGCACAGTGCGGACTTACAAACCTGCGCGACTTTGCACACTTGTCCAGCACAAACTAGCAACCTTTTGAACACGTTATGTGTGTCGGACGCGTTTTAAAGTGGTAATTTAGTATCTCCAGAAGATTTTTTTATTTTAGCGATGTTGTACGCAGAGGGGGAGGGAGAAGCCAGAAAAATGAGAAAACTGCATGGCAAATTTCATCATTTATTTCCTGCATTGGAGAGAGATCAAGATAATTTTTTTTCAGTATTTTCGAATATTATTTTTTTTAACTCTTGAATCGTTCTCGTCTACAGCACCAAAACACAAGATTTCGCAGAGCAGTGTCATCTGACGAAAAACTTGCAGTTTTTAGGTAAGTAAATAGAGGTTGTTGATAAGCGAGGCTGCCCAACAGTTCAGAGACACATTCACAACTTAACTGGTCGAATATTTCTAACAGTTTGAAACCAATCCCTGATATTTATGGGAATAAAACGGTCGGACTCGTGCGGCCTGGCATAGAAATTGACAATTGTTGGTGGTGACGGTATATGCAGGTGCTGGTCTAGTGTGCGATGTTCCATTAAATAACATGGGAACCTCCATAAGCAAGCTTTGCAGGTCCGTGCTGCGATCACCAAAATTCGATGTGCAACATACTCTTTAAACCAATAAGAAGGAGGTTCTGGTATTTTTTGCAAATATTTTCGTACTAATTTTAGAAAAAAAATATAGAATCTGCAATTTTTTAAAATGCGATAACAGTTTCCAAGCTATAACTGCGTGAACTAGTAAGTCCGACGCTCCATCGACGCACTACACCAATACAACAGAATACCTCGATAGTTTAGAATCAATGATATGATCACCGGATAATGTTTACTATGAAAAAATTTGATAGATGCAGAAATCTTTGTTTCGTATCTCAACACTGAATGACTTCTTTTTCGATGAAAGAAGGAATAGATTATACCATTTGAATTAGTGATGGGCGAATTCCAAATTAACCTTTAATCAGGTTATTGAAATCACCTCTAGGACCTGATTATTGCTTTATGTAATTCGAATTATGTGATGTCATAGCAGCATGCAACCCGCGGTACTTTAGCCTTATTAGGGTTGCAGCAGTTCTACGACGATCCAATACAGTTATTGAAACTATATTTGGAACTGTTTTACTATTTTGAACTTTGAACCCACCTGGATGGGTCCGCTGTCGAAATCCGAATGTCTTTTATGTCATAAGAAATTACATTCCAATAATATGTCATTATAATGATCTTTATGTACCCTATATTTAGTTTAGTTTATCTGAGCTTTTAAATGCTTTATGTTATGGTATTAAATATATAGTTTTGCAATCGTCAGTTATGTTTTGAGTGCAAATAAAGTTAATAGTATAGGTATTCATAATCAAATTAGTGGAACTGTTGTTCCAGTTTTATCTGATTTAATTAAATTACTTGTTTATTAAATAAGAGTGGTGCTTAACTAACTAACTTAAAACAATATAGTAATATTGTCTCTACTTGGTACTTACTATACTCCATAGATATGACGAATAATTAAACTGTCACCATTCAAAATTGTTAGGTATCAGGTCAACCTTTATATATGAATGAATTAAAACAATTATGTAAAACGTATATAACGATTATATTTCTAACCTGACTTTTGCCTTTTTTTCATTTTACATTTTTATATTATTCATAATTTATATCATGATTATACAGTACACCCTATTCGATACGTTTTGTAGTACTGGTTGCATAAGCCTGTACATGTCCGATTATTCATTTGGTTATTAAAATAATTGAATCGGTAGAACTTGATTCTGAAAGGACATTGTTAAAAATAGCCGATTTTTGGCTTATCCGGGGAACGCATAAATCATAAAAAAAATCAATTGATTATTGTTAATTAACATTAGAAATGGCCCAGAAATACGTCAGACAGCTGGGGAAATGTCGCTACTACCCCTAAACCTATATAAACTACCCTTAAATAGCTGTAAATGGATAATCATTAATTATTGTTATAAAATTCGTGTAAAATGAAAAATATGCTTGAAAATGATTTGAACAGACAGTATGTCAATATAAAAAGTGATGAATAACTCTAAAAATGTCCATTCCATCCCTAAAAATTAAAAAAACGACTTTCAAAAGCTAAAGGTGAGCTTACTTCACCATCAAAAATAGATAATGCTTAAATGTTCATGGGAACGCCTATTGCTAGAAAAAAATTATAGATTACTGTCAAAAAATGCAAAAACTGATACTAGAGTACATTAAGTGGGGAAATATTAATTGCACCCCTAAATCTATATAAACTGCCTTTAAATAGCTTAAAATAGATAATCATTATTTATTGTTGTAAAATTCGTTTAGAATGAAAAAAATGCTTAAATCACTTTTAAGGTTCATTTATACTATTGCGACCTGAAAAATGGGCGCAAGGATAAATTGCCATTTTTTCAGTACGAGCTCGCAAAGTGAGAACAATTGCGCTATTTCGCCATTGAATGGGCACTTTTACAGTCATTTATCACTTTTTATATTGACATACTGTCTGTTCAAATCATTTTCAAGCATATTTTTCATTTTACACGAATTTTATAACAATAATTAATGATTATCCATTTACAGCTATTTAAGGGTAGTTTATATAGGTTTAGGGGTAGTAGCGACATTTCTAATGTTAATTAACAATAATCAATTGATTTTTTTATGATTTATGCATTTCCCCGGATAAGCCAAAAATCGACTATTTTTAACATTGTCCTTTGCCGGTTATGCCCATCATCACTAATTTGAATATACATATTTAGAGATGTCAAAGAATAGATTATGGAAAGAAATTATAACTGAACTAAATCAAGTAAATCAATGTCAATGGTCTCGACGTTTGTGTCAATGTCGAGTTCGGCTGCTTTTGATGGGTTGGGTAGACTTAGGCCTTGCTTTATTCTTCATTCTGTCATACTTACTGGCTCATCCCAATTTATCTTAGTTTTCTTACATTCTGTAGTCTTTAAAAAGCATTAGGAAAAATGTTTTACGTTTACAATCTGTGCATACAGCATCATCCTTTGATGTGATGGAAAAATATTTATAAGTGTTGAGAACACTGCAAACCTCGATGTTCGCGACGAGGTTCTGATACAAATGAGTACGCGACTTAAGAATATAGCAATGAAATATAGATAGAAACAAGAAAGAAGAACTGAAAGTTGTTCTGTTCACACAAAAAACTAATAGAAATATTTAGTTTACTACACTAATCACTGACTAAACTAATAGAAATATACGACCAGTTAAGTAGTGAATGCGTCGCTGAACTATCGGACACCCTCGGTTATCAACAACCTATCGTCTTTCGTCAGATGATACTGTTCTGCGAAATCTCATGTATTGGTTCTGTAGACGAAGACGATCTAAAAGCTCGAACAAGCTGAAATACTGAAAAAATGTTTGTCGATTTCTCTCCAGTTCAGAAATTCACTATACAGCTTTCTCTTTTTATTGATAGGGTGAACCCAAAAATTTTTCATTTCACTGGATTCTTCTCCCTCCTCCTCTTCATACAACATTGTTAAAATAAAAAATTTTTCTTCCAAACTACATTCAACTACTACTTAAAATACTTCAAAACGTTGCTGGTGCGTACTGGTTCGTGCAGGTCCATGCAAGCATAATGTGCGCAATCTTTTAAGAATCCTTAAAATTAAAACTAGCAAAAACACAAACCAGTAATAAGCTAAAATAACTATAATAACCTAAAAAGGACTTTATTCACTGCGTCATGTTTCCAAACAAAAGAAATTACAACACCTTTGGTTGAACTTTATCCCCCAAAAATATGAAGCTCATTTGCGCTTATGGTGGAACCCCATATATCTATAGCACTTGTAATTTAAATACAGAAGTGGTAGCATGCTTGTTTATCAACTGAATTAGGTATTACGTTATAAAACTGTGTTCTTGAATAAGTATTTTAAAAAAAATCATTGATAGATTTAGGTCTAGGTCTGGAAGTGCCCATCCTTTATGTTGTATCTAAAAAGAGTTAAGAATACAGAACAGGACTATCTATGTGTTTCAGTGTTCTTCCAAGTTTTGACGTTTATTTTTTAGGTGTCGTTTACAATAATATAACTTAGGACTTGGTTAACAAGAAATACCGCTACCAGATTTCAAAATAATACGTGAAAAATTGAAATGAACTGATTTATTGCGAAAAAACTATTGCAAAAGTTCAACTTTAGCAGCACCTGGTTTCTTTTAAGGAATACATTTTTGTGTACAGATAAACTAGGTTAATTCCTCGGTCAATTCATCAATATGCAGTCAATGGGATTACCTGTTTTTTCACATACTGCAGAATATGTATAAGGAGGCCCAATTTTCCCATAATTTGCATTGTTTATTTCATCACCACCACAATTATGTTTAACTTATCAGTAATCAGATACTCTCAACTGATGGTTTTTCCGAGATATTTTCTTTTATTTAATTAATCTTAAAAATATCGATTATCATATTACAAGCCAGGATCAAATAATTTATAAGTTTTTTAAATTATGATGTATACAGTATGCGCCAAAAGTATGGAATAAATTCAATAAAAACGAAACAATTATTTTTTGGGAAAAATCCTCGAACAGGTCGATTTTTAATTTAAAAAATACATATTTTAGCGTAAAATGCGACGTCATCGATTTTTTTTTAAATGGCAACACCATATTTTTTTCCTTGATTCTGAAAGATCGTTTAATTCTCTATCAGACAGTACTAAAATTTTGCCCTCTTACATAGGAAAGTTTTCGAATAAATGACGATTGAATGTTAGAAAACGTAAATCAATTAAGATAAAGCAAAAACGTTATCAAGTTTAGTTTTTCGAATTCCATAGTTCTTTTATGGATCACATAGGTGAAAATCTTTGCAAAGTGTCATTGTCACACCGACTTTCTAATAAGTATTGTAAGCGACAAAGAAATTATTATTCAATTTAAAGTATTATGGCACATTTAACTGTTACTCAAAGAATTGAAATTTTAATTCTTATCGGATGCGGGAATATGACTAGAACTCAGCAGGAAGTTTGCGATTTATTTAATGAAAAATATCCAGATCGCCCTATCAGCCAATCAACAGTCAGTAAGGTAGAATCTAAATTTAGAGAAACTGGCAATGTTGTAAATATTCCAAAACCTGGACGTCCAAGCATTAATGAAAATCAAAAACAGAACATTTTGATAAGTATGGTGGATAATCCTCATAATTCTTCACGATTGGTTGCATTAAACAATGACACTAGTCAGAGCACAGTGCTACGTATCTTGAGGAAGGAAAAATATTATCCCTACAAAATTCAACTTGTGCAGGAACTCAATGAAGATGATCCCGATCGCCGCTTACACTTTTGCGAAATTCTAATGGATTTATGTCAAGGAAATAGAAATTTACACCGGCAAATACTTTTTTCAGATGAGGCCACATTTTGTCTGAATGGTACAGTAAACCATCAAACTTGCAGATATTGGAGTCGGGAAAATCCTCATTGGATGGCAGAGGCACATACCCAACACCCTCAGAAATTAAATGTGTGGGCTGGAATAGTTGACGACAGAATAGTAGGGCCTTTCTTCTTTGAAGGAACCCTTACAGGACAAAGATATTTAGAGTTTCTAGAAAATGACCTTGTTCCAGCCCTTGCAGTAATTTTTCCTAACGATAATGACCCTGACATTCCTGACGATACCATATGGTGTCAGCAAGACAGTCCACCTCGGCACTATGCGCGCCCTGTACGAGATTTTTTGGACAACTATTTTCCTGGGAGGTGGATCGAAAGACGCGGACCGATAGAATGGCCTGCAAGATCGCCAGATCTTACACCTCTTGACTATTTTTTATGGGGATACTTGAAGTCAAAAGTGTACAGTATAAAAGTGTAAGTATAAAATTTAATCAATTGTATTTTATTTTTATACCTCAGAATTGTTACTTTTTTATGGATAAAATTTACGTTTTCTAACATTCAATCGTCATTTACTCGAAAACTTTCCTATGTAAGAGGGCAAAATTTTAGTACTGTCTGATAGAGAATTAAACGATCTTTCAGAATGAAGAAAAAAAATATGGTGTTGCCATTTAAAAAAAATCGATAACGTCATTACTCGAAAACAAATGACATTTGAAAATCGCATTTTACGCCAAAATATGTATTTTTTAAATTAAAAATAGACCTGTTCTAGGATTTTTCCCAAAAAATAATTGTTTCGTTTTTATTGAATTTATTCCATACTTTTGGCGCATACTGTATGTATAAATAATGCAGAGGCGCACTCATGGTTACATACACATGGGTTATATTCTTTTGCAATTATAACACGGCATTTACATTGTAAGATTTATGTTGAATTTAAAGAAGGCAACTGGCACAGCTTTGCTACCATTTAAAAAATAATAATAAATAAAAAGTTTCCATAAATTAATTCCATCGACAATGTTTAAGTATTGGAGGGCTATACACAAAAATTATATGATTAAATATACACTAAATTTATCAGCCCATGACGATTATGTATTATGTAAAATGGTATTTGAGAGTGTTACAGTGGATATTTTTGAAATATGTAGAAGAATAGATGTCCAATCTGAAAGTTCTAGACTTCTAATATCTGATCAACATCATTTTAGTGGTCAGCTTGGATTCGCGTTAAATATTGTTACAGACTACATATTGTTTTGAAAACGACAGAGAAGTACATATACATGAACCAAACATAAGAACTAACTCAAACATTTGCAAAATTATTTCTATATAAATACATTGTGCAATAAACTTGTACTTCTACTGCAATCCCAAGTAGCACAAGATATTTTATAGCAGTTGTTAAGAACGTTCCTGTAACTAATTTTTGGAGAGTTAAAGCTGCAAGGTTTAGTCACATAAACATCTTATTGGCAACAACATAGCAGTTAATAGCGTGGAATAGGCACATTTTTATAAAACATAGTTGCTGTATAAAAATTATATAATTATGTTTTAATAGTTCTATAAAAAAAAACAAGTCATTTTTTAGCAATGTGCTTACAGCATTGATACAATAAACTATACGATTCTTATAGAGCACACAGATGATATTTTATATCTGCTTCCAGTATAACAATTATAAAATACATTTGTTACCACTGACACCGAATACGATTTCTATAAAGCCATTTTATAGTTAATGGTACTTGGGTTGTGTTACAAATGTCATAGTAATGTCTTATACAAACGTTATATAATTATTCTGTTTTATTTACAAGCCCATCATAACTATAAACTATAAAGCTAGTAGAGAGTTATTGGACGTGTCATAAGGTTAAGCAGTATTTAGGTGTCCCTTATATTGACATCTAAGCATGCGCATATGTGCTGTATTATTAAGGCAGCAGTAATAATGATAGTGCTCGACCATATTTATGCATGATTAAGGTAACGTTGAGCCGAGGGGTAAACCACTGGGGAAGTAGGTGTACACAATGAGGGAAGTAACAGGGAAGTACGGGGAAGTAAAGGAAGTACGGGGGAAGTAAAGGAAGTACGGGGGAAGTAAAGGAAGTACAGAGGAAGTGCGGGGAAGTACGGAGGAAGTATGGGGAAGTACAAGGGGAAGTATGGGGAAGTCAGAATAAAATATGAGGAAGTAACGAATAAATGTGATTTTGCACACTGGGCTACTAACGCGGACGAGGCAGCTAGTGCGATAGTAATGACACACAAAGCTTTCCACTCGCTGAGTAGCAAATTGACTAGCGAATAAACCTATTACTGTCAATACGTTGTTGTTGTTTGTTTTTTTTTTCATTTACAGTTTTTTGGTTTTTTAGCGTTGAGAAATGAAGTAAAACGCAAATAATATTATGGAATTTCTTAACGTCTACCAACAGTACCCGTTATCATGTCTTTCTATCCATGGTTTCACCCACACTTTTCTTTGCCTCAATTTCGGCCTTTCTTCTTAACTCGTTTATAATACCATGAGCTAAAATAAAGACTCCCACGAGAAATAGTTCTGTCGACATTTTGTAGACATTGAAACCAGGTACCGCCGGGATACTCTACAACTAGCAACTATGATGACACGCGGTTAGTTTACTAGCTAACAAGCCCTACACGCCAGCGAGTAAAGTAGCCCGACTTTCAACTTTTCTCGCAGATTATCTGCAATTTGCTAGTTAGCTAGTGAACAGTGTAATCACACTGTGCGAGTTTACTAGCAGCTAGTGAAATTGCCGGGTAGTAGCTAGTAAATTAGCTCAATGTAATCGAGCCTTTATATCTATTTATCTATGTGGTACCTATTGTAATCTACAACTCGCTGTCATTTACATAAGGAAAGCATGGTTTAGATAGCAGTACCTCTTCAGGCGAGGAAGGAAATAAAATTATTCAAGTTGATGAGTCAACACATGTAACAGGAATATTGTAATATCTCGGGTTGTATTAGTCTGATTCGCTCGATATTTTCATTGTTGAGTTGGTAAACATTTCTAAAAAGTATCTCTGTATTATTAGCCATAAAGGATGTTTAGTCTGTTGTCACTTGTCATAAAGTTTACATGTGTTTTGGTATTTTTTTAAAGAACGAACCAGAGAATTTGCATTTTGCTATAAGAACGGAATAAAGTCCAATAATATTTTAGAAATGTTAAATGTTACTTTTGATGAGTCTCTTATAAGAAAAACAAGAGTTTACGAGTGGTGCAAGCATTTCCAAGAAGCTGTGAAAACATTAAAGATGACGAGCCCCCTAGACGCCCCAGCACATCAACAACTGACCAAAATTGAATTTGAAACACAAACAACGGCGAATGGACTCGCTAATGAAACCAAAAACGATGCAGAACTACTGAAACGTGTTTTAGCGGTGCATAACGTGTTATAACACTTTATTTCATTCTTATTGTCAAATTGAATGCAAATTTTCTGTTTTTTTAAGTCGCCGATCGTACCAGAACACATGTGTAATCTTTGTGACAGGTGACAACAGACTAAACATCCGATATTGTTAATAATGTACTTTTAATTCCCGAACATTGTCTAATACGCCTATAGTCTCTAAGCGACTATACTTAGTACTTATTATTATTAAATCACTGATAATGCTGGTAAAAAATTCTTCTTACAAAATTTATTATTATGACAAGTACTATGCAGTTTTCTACGACGAAACATATTGTATAGGGAAGTTTGTTTATAGGTTGTTTGTTTGTAAAAGGAGATAGGGACTTTTAAATTACAATTTTTGCATCAAAATTTAGATGAATTGTTATTGCCAAAAACAGCAAACATAAAGTTGATTGTAAATAATCTTTCTCAAATCAGTTGGAATGACTGCTTAAAAATAAAAAAATATATGAACAAAATAAAAAAGATAAGTGATATATAAACATGTTATATTTCTAAAAAAGTGTTCGTTACAAGAGAGTATTGGTATAAATATATTGTTTTTATGTTTTAAATAATGATAAATATATTTTTGTTTTTCTTGGTTTACAATAATTATTGTTTAAATGTTTCTTTTTTTCGAGTTTGCAAGTGTTGTGAAAACAAATGTCTCCACAAAAGAATGTATATGTGTGTATAATATTGATAAAATAAATGAGTAGTATGGGGAAGTTTGAGGAAGTGAGGGGAAATACGAGTAAGTGTGGAGGAAGTACGAGGAAGTGTGGGGAAGTACAAGGAAGTATGGGGAAGTACGTGGAAGTAGAGGGAAATACGGGGAAGTATAGGGATATACGAGGAAGTATAACGACTTAAAAGGAAGTATAAGGAATTATTTAACGAAAGGGGAAGTATGATGTACAAAATTTGAGTCAGTGGTTTACCCCTCGCGTTAAGCAATCCCTTATTTAATAGAATGGGCCGTAATCGGTCATACTCGTCCCAACATAAAATAAAAATAAAATGTTTTTCGTTTTTTTAAATAAGTTCCGTCGCATGTTTCAAGAAAAATAAAATAAAGATAAGTAAACTTATCTTAATTTTTTCAAAATATTGACTTTTATTCCTTTTCTCATTCACTATTAAAATGGCAATAATTGAGAAATATACAAAAGATAAGGGAATTCCATTCGTCAAATTATTAACCAATAACTATATTTTTCTGGACAAAATAAGTACAAGCAGCATTTAAATGAATTCGTACCTAATACTGTTCGGCAGTATTAAAGGGATTTCCAATAACTCTAATATTCGACTTTCTTTAACTTTTACGTTTTAATTATAAGTATAATAGGTATACAATGATATACTTATAAACTCAAAAATATCTAATTCACAGTGGAAATTGCGGTGCGACTAAAATTTTACTGTAGGTAGGAAGGTAGGTTGAAAAAGTACAACGCGCCTTCAAAGTATTAAAAACAATTTTTGTTCACAAAAAAAAACTGAAAATTTAAATACATGCACATTTGCTGTTAAAAAAATTCCCCGTTCGAATTCTAAATTCCATATAATAAAAACTCTTGTTTTTAATGAGCAACGGAAGTTATTTTCATCAAAAATTTCACTTTAAAAGTTATTGTTTGCATTTTTATCAAAATGTACGCTGAAAAGTAATTGGAATTAAGTGAATAAACATGGCGCTAAAATAATAAAACAGTTCACTTCTGTTAAAATACTTGTTACGTAAAAGTAAAACATGAGACCGTTCAGTTTTGTAGAAAATCGTTTAGTCTTGTTAATTACTTTTAAGAAGCAGCTTTATTGTGGTACACAATTTTTTAATACAGCATTTATAAAACATACGCGGGAAGATATGTTCGACGAATGGCCATTATTTTATACTTGCTGTGTATGGACCTTTAAGAAGCAGTTTTGCTTTATTATGGCGCAAACATATTATACCGTTTTATTTTTTATAGGTGTTCAAACTTATGGTTTTGTTATGTAGTCAATATTTTATGTTATGTAGTATTGTAAGCAAAATAGGGAATAAAATAATATTTTCTAGTAAATATATATTTCTTTCTCTTTTTCAAACATTTTCCAAATACCTAATTTATAGAGCATCAAGGGTATAAAAACAGTTTCAGTTTCATTTTCATTTTCATATCATTCAATGCAAATCTGACGATTGAATGATTGTCTCAAAAAAGTTCCTTTAAACTGGTACACTGGTAACGTACTTTTGCTCTAAGAACGTTCTCAAATATTTCTACTATGATCACTAAAAAATTAATTAGCTATATAAGTATTCTGTAATTATACAGCTAAACAGCTTTTTACAATTAAAGTGCTGCATAAATGCAGGCGTAATAACTTTCTTATAGTAATTTAAATAATTTCTATAAAATACTTTTAGTTTTGCTGTAAGAATCTTCTCAAATCTCAAATATTTCTCTTGCGACCACTACAAAATTGATTTATAACGCTTTAGTCAGTGGAGTAAGTGCTTGCTATAAACATTATACAGCAAAGTGGTCTTCTGAAGCAAAAATACGGTACGTTCTAAAAAAAGTTTAAATATTTTCTATAAAACATTTTTTTTTGTTGGGATTACATTATTCTCACAGATATGTAAACAGCAAAATAGCGTCCGGTAACAAAAAAGTCTCAAATGGAACAATAATACGATGAAATTGTTGTCATGTAACCGTTATACATTATCTTTTATATAAATTTTTGTCTTATAATTTTGAATTATAAGATTACTTGGGACAGTAAAAGCACAATTTTATTTTTTATTTCAACACCACGAACAAATTTGGGTTCAAATGCACCTTATATACAGATTATCTACAATTATAAATAATATAGAAAATGTAGATATATTTTTCGATAAATTGTTAAGTACTTATATATTTTAGTACTAATAGTTGTTATCTTTTTTTTATAATATATGCATTTTATTATTGATTACTCATTTATATATTTTGCGATTTAAGTTAAATATTGTAATCGATAATAGGACTTGTTCTGCAAGTTACAATATCGCAATAAGTAAATAAAATATATAAATAAATAAACCGACTGTTCATCAGTTTCAGCTATTCAGCAAATTAATTCGCCAGAACACATTGATGTTATCGTTATCTAAATAAAACAATACATTTCTCTCTAAACAACGAATCTTATCTGTTGTCATGCATTTATTGTAATGTATTTCTGGAAATATCAATACAAAAATATTTATAAAAGAATTACTCATCATAAGCAATAGTATGCAGGTATACTCTCAAAGTTATTGAAATCTTAAAATGTATGGGTGACAAAAGTTCAAGAATAATATTTGACTGGTTACTGTAATTTTATAAAAATAATCATGATGTAACTATTAACAAAAATAATAGTTATTTATTGTATAAGTATTTTAAGTAGTATTTTATCCACGCAATAATGTTTAAACGGCGAGGTATTTTTCTATTTAATTAATCTTTAAAAAATCGAAGTTTAAGTTATGTAAAAAAATAATGCAACAATGCTACAAAAGTTGTAATTAACGTAAAGGAGGTTAAATGCGATAAAAAAAAAAAAAACGATATGTGCATTACTATAAATGTAAATATTAATAAGTAAATAAGTTAAATTTGATTTATTCTAGGTTTATTATTTTTTCATTATTCTACTAGTGAAATAAAGTATCACTTTAGACGGTTCATATGTGTAGATAAAAGTCCGATTATAAGGCGATTGCGAATAAAAGAATTAAATTTACATTCGACGCCTTAAAATTTTGGATCAATTTAATCGATTCTTATAGAGAACCAATATTTGTGGTGAACCCAGTATTCTTAAAATAGTATTTCTATAGACAAATGATATTAAACATTTAATAAATGAACTACGCAAAGCTTAGCAAATAATGGGAATATTACCTCATGCCACCTGGGTATTTTCAAAAACACCGAAGAAACCCGAACAAATGTCAACAAAAAAAACGTATAACCGACAAAGCTTTAAATTTATCTGTAGGGTGCATGTACTAGCGAATCGTTGTATGTATTTTGACCCTAAAAATGATTTACTTATTTAAATAACTACTACTATTATTTATTTTGATATCCAGTTTTGCACAATGTTTTCGTCTGTTGTGAAATCTAATTAAATGACATTTATCACCGTTAAGATGAAGAGTATTGGCCGCACGCCAATCACCTAAAATGTTTAATGCAGCGTTACATTTAGATTGTATTAGTTTATCACTGGAATTCGAAATGACCATGGATGTGTCGTCTGCATATGTAATAAGAAACGCATTCGAAAGCAAAGTGTCAAGCTCATTAGTGTAAAGCAGAAATAGGATGGGACCCAACACGGAGCCTTGCGGAACCCCCACGTTAATTTAGCCGTATTCTGACTTAAAATTATTTACGCCCGAATTGTCTGTATAAGTCAAGTTGACATACTGTTTCCGATTTCTTGAAAAGGAAGCAACCCAGTCATGTGCCAGACCTCGTATACCCTATGCCTCAAGTTTAGATAACAACTTTTTTTGATTCACACAGTCGAATGCCCTGCTGAGATCACAAAAAATCCCAACAGGGCACTCTCCGTTCTCTATGTCGATCAGTTTACTATAAAATGAATGGATGGCTGTGACTGTGGACAAATTGGCCCTGAAACCATGTTCGTTATGTGACAAAAAAATATATTTTCCGATAAATCTTAATAAACCATCTAAATAACAATATTCAAATATTTTAGAGAACCCACAGGAAATAATTACGGGTGTCTAATTTCCAACGTATCTGGGAACATTTTTTTTTTGTAAATGGGTACTACTTTTCCAGTCTTTAAAATGCTTGGAAAAGTCCCCGACGAGAACAATTATATGATATAGGTGAGGATAGGTTGAATAATGATACCGATGACTTTTCTCAATAGAAACATAGGAATTTCGTCTGTGCCAGAGGAGCGTTTGTTTTTCAATTTCGATCTAATTAAAGACAACAGCTCGTCACACACAAAAAGTTCAACAAAAATAGAATATCGGTTAATAGATAGGGAGAAAATTCTGTTATTCGCAGCAACAGCGCTTGTGGATAATATGCTATCGACAATTTTCTTTGGTGTAGCTATAAAAAAATTATTTAAAATTGTTGCCACTGCACAGGGTTCCTCAAACAATACATCGTTATGTAATAAATTAATATTTTATTGACTTATTAATTTTTATTAGTTAATTCAGCTACGACCTTCCAAGTCGTTTTAGAAATATTATCAGAATTCATAATTTTATTCTGATAAAACTGTTACTACTTTGCAATAACGAGGAATGCTTTCTTTTGGCGGTTCTGTACATATCTGCAAATTCAGGGCAAGCACATTTTAATTTATAAAGGTCCTTTAGTTTAATACTAGATATTTTGATCTCATCTGTGATCCAATTT
Source organism: Monochamus alternatus (assembly GCA_037114965.1). Taxonomy (NCBI): domain Eukaryota; kingdom Metazoa; phylum Arthropoda; class Insecta; order Coleoptera; family Cerambycidae; genus Monochamus; species Monochamus alternatus. The sequence continues at coordinate 29,299,052 of CM073431.1, read as the reverse complement.
CTGTTGCGACTTCCCCCGTTATTAAGCGTTTTTTTTTTCAAGGGAAAATTATTGTTAAATTGAAATACAAATACATTATAAAAGTAATCGAAAGCGTCGTCTAAAGAATTCAAAAAATACCAGCCTTTCCAGGACTTCTCCAGCAACTCCAAATTATTATTTATTGAACTGTCGGAAAATATTCGTTTCTTTTGGTGACTTTTTTTATACGAGTTTATACGATTTTATACATTTATTACCCATCTCGAATAATATAGATCTATGATCTGAAAGGTCATTGTCAATAACACAAGAGACATTAGCACAATTTATATTGGAAAATACATTGTCAATACTTGTACAAGAATCGATAGTTACTCTCGTAGGCCACTCGACCATCGGTTGCAAATCAAAAGCAAGTAAAACGTTTTTAAAATTAGTGAAGTCGTTATTAATTTTCGAGCGTGCATCCAAATTAAAATCGCCTCATAAAATTATATTAATATTAGGTTTACATAAAAGTTCTAAAACATTATTAACATTAATAAAAAATTCATTTAGATCTCCCTTGAGTGATCTATAACAAGTTAAGATAATTGTTGTACCCAAATTTTCATCCTTCCAGGTGATGCCACATATTTCAAAATGCATTTCTAAACAAAATTTGTCTAAAGTTATTTTACTGACAGTTAAATTAGATTTGGAATAGATAGCGACCCCTCCTTTGTCATATAATTTTCGACAGAAAAAACTAGCCAAACAAAACCCTTCGATATACTTAGTTTCAACTGAATTATCTTTACCGTGAGTTTCAGTTAAACATAAAAATTTAATATACCTATTTCCAACAAGTTTACAGATTGGTTGTTTAAACTCTGTGCATTTAAAAGCAAAATGTATTGTTCAATCCGAAAAATGAGCATGTGTCGCTTCTGCTTATACCCATTCAAGTGCTCAAATTTGTTTAGAGGAATCTACGTTTTCAGCGCGTCCTTGGTTTTATTTATGCCATCAACAACTGTCTCGAATTGATCTGGAACACTTCATTGACACAATGTATATCGTATACATAAGCAGTGAATTATAATAATGACGTAAATGTTTTAGTTTAGCGAATTCCTTTGTTTTTTTGTGTATACAAGGTGTTTCCCAACTTTTAGTCATACACAGAATGTCCCTGAAAGCATATACCAGGGGGCTACCCTACATAAAGTAATTCTTCGTAATAAATGGTAGCATTGCATAAAATATTATCAACTTATTTCGAAGCATTATCGAGATATTGTAATAAAATTGAGTCTTAATGGCCCTCTTTAAAGGGGCGTGACGCCACAGGGAGGTGTTTTCGGACACATGTCGATATTAACTTTTTTGCTCAAAATTACTTTCTCTATCATCTGTGTGCGTTTGGCACATCGGAAATGAAACACCCTATACATTGATAGGTCGATGGTCGAATCGCGCGCTTGAAATAAACCGATTTTTAACGCTCGGCCCATAACACTTATTTAGACAACGAATAAAGATAGCGGTCCAAATAAAAAAACAATCGAAAGACAAAGTTGTTTCCTAAGGCTGCTGTGTAATATTTTTTTCAAAATTAGTTTTTATTACGGGATATTTGGAAATGCTACTGTAATTTAATTATTTAAATTTAATGAGTAAACTGTGCAAGAAATCGTCATATTTACAATTTATTTACTTAAAAATAAAGGCTTCAATCAAAAATGGGTTACACGAGGCAAATAAGTCTGTCTTTTAGCTTTGCAACGATACCAAAATTATATCGAATTGATAAAAATTACTCACAATTCTATGCTAAATGCCGAACGTCTACAACTTCAGATACGAATATATTTTAAATACTGGAACCACGTGTGTTTCACTCAGTGGGATGGGCTTAGAGATTGGTAAATGCGGGCAGGACCGGAGTTCAAAGAAATACATAGTCACTTATAAGATTATAAGATAGTATAGATATACGTTCTCAGTTGAGACAGTATTGAATTAATCGATCTTATGGAGTTCGATGCTGATTCTTTTGTTGGCGGTGGTGTCTAAACCTTTCTTGTAGAATACATTTTTTCGTTTAGACCAACAGTTCCGGAAATATAAGAAGTTCTACTAGAATCCCTTAAGTATGCAATTTTTACATTGCTTATTAAAACAATGTCATTTTTTCGTAAGTTCCAAATTGAACAAAATTCTCCGCAAATTAAATATCTACGTATTTTCCATATTAAAATAATAAAGAACATAAAACACTAAAATAAATGTAGTCACTATATTTATTTTATATAAAAATTTACCTGTTCTCAAATCTTTGTTCTTCTCATTTTAAAGAGGGCAATGTCATAAATATTAAACACAATCATAATATGTACAATAAAAATGTTGTCTCATTATGGAAAATATAGATATTTTTAACTCGTCGAATGAATGCATCACAAGTATACACACGGCGCACAAAGTTAATTTCTTGAAAAGTGTAACACCGTAAACTGCTTTTAAAAAACGTTTTTATAGTTTTGATTACATTTACTCGATATAACTACATATCAATAGTAAATAATTAATATAAGTTTGTAATGCACAAATTTGCCGGGTCGACTTTGGAACATTTTTTTTAGAAAAGGCGTTAAGTTATTAAAGATTGGTGTGTACCGTGACAAGTACTGTAGTTTTTTATATAAGCTGTCAAAAAATTACGAACATAAGTAAAATCGTTGATTTACAAGCACGCTGTAACGAAAAACGTAATAATTGTCAAATAATGCCCCAAGCATCGATAATTTGATTTTATTTTTATAAAATGAGGACCTACTAAAAAAAGTTGTACAAGTCCATTTTGGATACTAAAAATGTCCTTCTACAAGATGGTTATATTTTCTTAAAAACAAAACGGCATAATTGCTACCCGACCCCGGAGCGCTACCCGAGCACTGGCTTGGATCAATGAGAGATTTTGATACCGGTTGACATTTAACCATCCCCTAATTAATGAGATTTTCCAGGTTTCCTCATGTGCCTGAGAATGTGCAGAGGAAATTTCTTAAATATTTATATTTAAATCGTTATGGTGTTCATCCCGAACAGGGATATAATCATACTACTTTTTTATCCCAATTTGATATATGTATACCCTCGAATTTAGAATAATACTGCGTTAGTGTTTCTGTACAAATTATTTCAGAACCGGATTGATTGTGTGCAACTTCATTCCAGAGCAACATTCAGAATTCCATCTATTAATGTTAGAAACACGACACTTTTCTACCTTCCACAGGCAAGAACAAATGTTGAAGTCACCTATATATTCTATGTGCAAAAATTTTAATTTGATTAATAATTTAGTAGATATGTTTTGTGTTTCACAGAATTCATATGTTGGTACGATTTATCAGAATGTACCCTTATTAAAATTATCTATTAATATATTGCAGTACTTCATCTGAATCCTGTTGACACTTTTATTAATTTTTATCTCTTGTATTATTACCTACTATGCTATCTATCTTGTATCTGTCCGATTTTATTCTATCTTATATTTTTATCGCATCTGTTTGTATCACTCTTATTTTATAGGTTATTTCTGTTTCTTTTTGTTATTTGTCGTTATCATTCAGCCCTATTATTGGACTTTGTCTGTTGGGTCCTGTAATTAAATAAGTAAATAATAAGCTTATTGAAATATCTTAAGAGAAAAGACTTATGCTTTTTAGAAAGCGATATACAGTTTTTGAATGATAGTTTGTATCTATATTTTCATTTTTCAACAAAATGTCCGAATTTTTCTACTGTTGTCGTGGTTTGAAAAATAAGGGCCAAATATCAAAATATCACATCAAACCAGAACTGTGTGTCTATATAGAGGTTGTTAAATTGAATAAAATTTTTAAACAACATTACTTGATATTTTATTTATTTACTCTACCATCTAGGTGACAATCACATTCAGTACATTTTCTGGTCATAAAATATCAATGAAGTGTGCTCTCTTATCCTCTTATCATAGGTACTTTTTGACTATACGCATTGGACTCTGCTAAAAATAGTATAAATATGTGCGATTTTATCTTTACTGATAATATTTCAATTATCAGTTTACTTCACGATGCTACCAAATCACCATATTTTTATCTTTCTAATATCACCATCATAACTATTGTTGTTATTGGTTTAAATTCATTATTTATACAGGATTATTCAGACCCCAAAAAAATTTGGGAATAGATGCGTCATGAAAAATGGAGTCAATATCGTCAAAAAAAATTTGTAGAATCCTTATAGTTTCCGAGTAAAAAATTATTGAAGTTGTAGTATTTCAACCTTTACATGGCTGGGCTTAGATTTCTTTTGTGGGAATATTTAAAAAATGAAGTGTATCGCACCGAAGTAGATACGTACTATTGATAATTTACGCAAACGTGTCATAAGTTGCTGCCGATAACTTACGAGCTTAAAACGGACAAGAAGCAGAAACATTTGTGTTAGTTTGTAAAAACTGGGTAAGACGGGTCCAAAATTTTGTTGTAACATCAGGTATACCAAACTATTTTATTAATTAAAATCACGAATTAATTCTATTAATAACAATAGCGGCAAAAGCAGTTGAATTTGCTGTATAAAATAGGTGTTATAAAATGTTATTTATTTCTTTCCTTGGGAATTTATTTCCATTTTTATCCGGTCACCGATTCCATGCTTTGCCGCCTTATCAGGTTTTACCGTGGATCAGTTGCCAATGCCGTGCAGAAGTGTATTTTTAAATCATTTTCGAACTGATTTTTGATTTTTTTTGCAATATTGTATTTGTAAGTCATAGGCATATGCATACATTCAAAATTTTTTTTAGATAAGTTCTAAATCATCCTGTATAACGATTAATATAGGTATGATGCAGAGAAGGTTAACAAGTAAATCAATATCAAATATCACAATAATATAAATGCAAATATTATTGTGCCATTATTTAGAACTGACCTATTTTTTTCATTAACCCTCAAAGGTCAAATTGGAACTTACTGCTAATCATATTTTTATTGAACGTTATTTGCCACAATGAAAATCATATCATATTAAAGAATATGCATACCTACTTCTAAAGAGTGTATGACGAATGAGCCATATTTCAAGAGAGGTTTCATTAATTGGAAATCAACGGACAACGATTTTGGTTTCGTAAAAAGTCGCGCACTACCAAAAAAATAGTTTTTTTTTTCATTTTCTCCCGCCGCTTTTATTATGTTTCGCTGAAAATTCATACAGGGAGGTTTTTAGGAAGCAAGGAACACTGTCGTAAAAATTCGCACAATTTAACATGTTACTTGAAGTTGAAGATTATATTCAAATGTTTTAAAAAGATAATATTTAATTATTAGAGAAAATAGCATACTAGTTGAAAACAACTGCTGTCATTAATGTAATGGTCATGTCCATTACAACTGTAATAATTCTGTCTGAAGGTCATTGATCGTAAATGTAAACCCGACGAATATACTCGTTAGAAGCATTAGTCTAAAATGTAAAAGTAGAGAAGCTATACAGTATATGTACCGTCAACATTTATGTAGTTTTGAAATATACAGTATGCGCCAAAAGTATGGAATAAATTCAATAAAAACGAAACAATTATTTTTTGGGAAAAAACCTCGAACAGGTCGATTTTTAATTTAAAAAATATATATTTTAGCGTAAAATGCGATTTTCAAATGTCATTTGTTTTCGAGTAATGACGTCATAGATTTTTTTTTAAATGGCAACACCATATTTTTTTCCTTGATTCTGAAAGATCGTTTAATTCTCTATCAGACAGTACTAAAATTTTGCCCTCTTACATAGGAAAGTTTTCGAGTAAATGACGACTGAATGTTAGAAAACGTAAATCAATTAAAATAAAGCAAAAACGTTATCAAGTTTAGTTTTTCGAATTCCATAGTTCTTTTATGGATCACGTAGGTGAAAATCTTTGCAAAGTGTCATTGTCACACCGACTTTCTAATAAGTATTGTAAGCGACATAGAAATTATTATTCAATTTCAAGTATTATGGCACATTTAACTGTTACTCAAAGAATTGAAATTTTAATTCATATCGGATGCGGGAATATGACTAGAACTCAGCAGGAAGTTTGCGATTTATTTAATGAAAAATATCCAGATCGCCCTATCAGCCAGAAACTGGCAATGTTGTAAATATTCCACAACCTGGACGTCCAAGCATTAATGAAAATCAGAAACAGAACATTTTGATAAGTGTGGTGGATAATCCTCATAATTCTTCACGATTGGTTGCATTAAACAATGACACTAGTCAGAGCACAGTGCTACGTATCTTGACGAAGGAAAAATATCATCCCTACAAAATTCAACTTGTGCAGGAACTCAATGAAGATGGTCCCGATCGCCGCTTACACTTTTGCGAAATTTTAATGGATTTATGTCAAGGAAATAGAAATTTACACCGGCAAATAATTTTTTCTGATGTGGCCACATTTTGTCTGAATGGTACAGTAAACCGTCAAACTTGCAGATATTGGAGTAGGGAAAATCCTCATTGGATGGCAAAGGCACATACCCAACACCCTCAGAAATTAAATGTGTGGGCTGGAATAGTTGACGACAGAATAGTAGGGCCTTTCTTCTTTGAAGGAACCCTTACAGGACAAAGACATTTAGAGTTTCTAGAAAATGACCTTGTTCCAGCCCTTGCAGTAATTTTTCCTAACGATAATGACCCTGACATTCCTGACGATACCATATTTTTTCAGCAAGACGGTGCACCTCCGCACTATGTGCGCCCTGTACGAGATTTTTTGGATAACTGTTTTCCTGGGAGGTGGATCGGCAGACGCGGACCGATAGAATGGTCTGCAAGATCGCCAGATCTTACACCTCTTGACTATTTTTTATGTGAATACTTGAAGTCAAAAGTGTACATTAATAAACCACGTAATTTAGAAGAACTTAAAAATCGCATTCGGGACGAAATACGCAAAGTTACCCCAGATATCATTCATAATGTGCAAGAAAAATTTCTAGACTTGCGCTTTGTCAAGAAGTTGGTGGATGGCAATTCGAACATTTAATTTAAGTATAAAATTTAATCAATTGTATTTTATTTTACATACCTCAGAATTGTCATTTTTTTATGGATAAAATTTACGTTTTCTAACATTCAATCGTCATTTACTCGAAAACTTTCCTATGTATGAGGGCAAAATTTTAGTACTGTCTGATAGAGAATTAAACGATCTTTCAGAATCAAGGAAAAAAATATGGTGTTGCCTTTTAAAAAAAAATCGATGACGTCATTACTCGAAAACAAATTACATTTGAAAATCGCATTTTACGCTAAAATATGCATTTTTTAAATTAAAAATCGACCTGTTCGAGGATTTTTCCCAAAAAATAATTGTTTCGTTTTTATTGAATTTATTCCATACTTTTGGCGCATACTGTATGTTATCCATATTAAGAATTAACAACACATTTTCAGAAATGCATGCGCGCTCTAGAGAATAGCTGACCACACATTTACAGTCTCATCGACGGTTTTTGACTGTGCCAAGTTTTGCCGTTCAGTAGGCAGTACCGGCAGTGTGTGAAGTATAAGGGTACGTTTACATCTGACACTTGTGTCTCGATATATGTGTCAGATATATATCGCTAATGACTGTTTACATTACAGATAGAAGTTACTATATATTTATATCATGAAGATGTGTATGACACTTCTCGTCGCTACATGTGTACGAACCGTTTATACATATGTATTAAGTAAATACACTTGTGTCATACACATCAATTCATATTAGAAAAATAAAGTTCAGTCGTGCCACGATGAGTATCGAAACAAAAAATTGTTACCCGTGTGATTGCCCTGGAGATATTGCTTAAGAAAGAAAAACGTTCAGTATAGTTTTGGGAATCAATTTTGAAACATGATGAATTAGGTGTCTATAAATTAGTTAATCCCAGAACTAAGTGGTGAGAATCCGCAACAATTCTCTATGTTTTCTCTTGATGTTGAAAAATCTTGGCAAAAACATTTAGATTTTCTCAAATTATAAAAGGCCGTTTATGCATCGCTAAGACAGACGGATATACACAATAATTTAACAATTACTGTAAATGTGTTTAACTAATATGTTTCTTAAATACTAGTTAAATTTTTCTTAGTAAATGAAATTACATAGTTAAAAAACATTTGTTTGCGTAAATATGGTAAAGCTGGCTAGCCCTACGTTCAGAAACACTCTGTATAAAATCAGTTATCAGATACTTAAAAACTCGGTAAATTATCTACAATATTGTTTCTTGAGTGTGAAAAAAAAAATGTTATTAAGTACAATGCTCTTTTAAAATTTTAAGAAAAATTATCAAGTTTGATAAAATAATCCAAATTTGAGGATTTCGTTAACCACAAGGACTATACCACATCACCAATCAATAACAGATGTATGATGAAAATGAAAAAAAATGTTACAGTTGGCAAAAATGGCTAAAAGAAGGAATTTTTCCCGCCATTAAATAATTAGCACAAATTTCTACGAATTTCGCGTCCATGAGGTCAAGACTTTTAAGTCTTACATAATTTTTGCCAGACGAATGCATTTGTATTAAGCATGCATTCAAAAACAAGTATACTCGCGGCAAGAATTCAGACGACTTACGTTATTTATATCCCATGTGAATGTACCCAACTTAATTATTAAGTTCAGAAACTGGTAAATATAAAACAACTTTTAAACAAATGCTCAACTATAAGCAAGAAATTGCTGAATTTTTGAACAATTTGAGGCAAAAATATTTTGGTGTTTAAACTCAAAATAATTGGTAAATAATAACTAGGTAATTTAATTTTTTATTATTTCAAATTTATTAGATTTCAAACTCATAGCAAAAGAATTAATATTTTTTATTTTAGTGGTGCTTTCGCTACATTGAATTTTTTTTAATATAAAAATTACTGATTCCTCATAATATGAAACAGAAATTTATTTAATATTTCTTTTTACAAAAACAGTGTAGTATATTTAAAAATATGGAGAACATCATAATATATTATAATTGCGTATTTAATGCTGTACAATAAACCGTTATTAAACAAAAAAGTAATAACTTTTAAAAAACTGAATCCGACGAAGCATAACGGTTCCTCATTCGAATTTCACAAATAATTAGAAATTTTCAAGCACAACCGTGCACTTGCTGCTTTTGATAGAGCGAAAGCTATTTTCATCAACAGTAATTTCGGACAAATTCGACAGAAACCTGAAAGGAATAATTGCAAATATTGAAAAACTTCTAGTGACATGGTGTCTCATTTCGTGTAAATGGGAATTTTATGATGAAAATGAAAGAAAATGTTGAATATTGCTTTACTAAGCGGCGTCAAATCTAGAAAACATTTTTCTTTTTTTTTTCAAATAAAACATTATATTCAATTTAAATAAAATTTGCGTGTTATTAGATACTAAAGTAATTACACTTTTACAGATGTTTTGTTTTTATAGTTATACAAGGTGCCCCACTGGGAACTATGTCGATCATACGATGAGGATCTGGGAAACTCTAGATCCATTTCAGTTTGATTTTATAGAGCAAATAATTGCCAGAATTTTGTTCCTGAAGAAAGTAATTGCGCAAAATTGTATTATAATAGTTTTTACAACGTATTTTATAGAACAAATAATTTTCAGTTCTTAAAATTTTTATAAAAGCATTGTAATACGTTATATTGATTGTAAACATATTGTGAAAGAGTTGTATACTTAAGCAAATGCTTTTTAATTATAATCTTATAAAATAGTTGTATAAACGTGTCTTATTATATATAAGGAAATTAATAAAATTATTTTTTAGCCTCGAAATGCGCTTATTTATAAAATAGTTTTATAGTTGTGTTTAATCTATAATCCCTGTTTTATAAATATGTTATAGAACAAAATTGTGGCTTGAGAAAACAAAATTATTGTATATACCGCGTAATAAAATTCTAACCTTAATTTTTGAACTCCTAAGGTATAGTGTATTACCAAGCACTAATCAAGAAAGAATACAAACAAATTCTTGAAAGTAACGTTTCCAGTCAAACGTGAGGACGTTCAATTTTATTTATAGGTTTTATGATATTGCCCCGCTCGCACCCAATTCGACGACTGTGGTATCGCGAAACGCTAGATTGCCCCGATCGCCCCTACGCGATTCTGGTAAACAAACAAATAATGCCGTGTATCGAGGCGCAACTGGAAAATCTGAGAAACGACGAGAAGCGTTCGAGAGTCGTTCGGGAAATGGATCTAGAGATGCTAGAAAATACCTGGAATATTCGTTTGGTCTATAAAAGAAGAATATACGGCCGTCAGTCAGTATTGAATTAGTCTTGAATTGGAGTGTTTAGTTGGTAATTTCGAGCGATTTAGATAGCGATTAATTAAATAGTGTTTAGTTGAGTTGTAATTAGTATTCGGTAGTGTACAGTGTTAATAAAGATAAGTGATTAATTAACGGATTGTCTTTCTGGTAAAAGAGAAAAGACGGGTTAGGAAATCCGTGACAATTTGGTGTCAGAAGTGGGATTTAATTGGAAGTTTAAAGAACTTTCTGGAACCCTGTGCGTAAGTAGGATTTAAGTGGAAGTTTGAAGAACTTTCTGGAACCCTGTGAGTGGGTGGAATAAAGACCCAAGAGTGACATATCACCGCACTCGTCGTGATTCAAGGAAGTGAACGGTGGTATTTGCGAAGGACAATCTCGAACATTTTAGAACTTTGTGCGGGAGTGAGACAAAGACCCAAGTGTGACATATCACTGCACTCGTCGTGACTTAAGCAAGTGAATGATGGTAATTGCAAAGGACAATCTCGAACACTCTAGAACTTTATACGGGAGTGAAACAAAGACCCAAGTGTGACATATCACTGCACTCATTTCATTGTGAGGAAGTCGACGGTGATAGTTACCAATACATTCGTGGACATTCTAGAACTTTCTAAATAAAATAAAGTTTATGCCTATAACTAGAAGTCAAGTTAATATGGATGCACAACTGGTGATGATGATTGATGCAAACGATGCAAGGAAAGTTAGAAGAACAGGGACGGATGATGCAAGAAAAATTTGAAGAACAAGGGCATAAAGTTGAAGATCAGTCCCAGACAATACAAGAAAAATTAGATCAGTCCCAAACGATGCAGGAGAAATTAGAAAAGAAATTATAAGAACAGGGACAGACAATGCAAAAGAAATTAGAAGAACAGGGACAAACGATGCAGGAAAAATTAGAAAAACAAGGGTATAAAATGAAAGAACAGATACAGACAATCCAACAGGAAATGAGAGATCAGACGAAAGAAATGCAGACGAAAGATATGCAGACGAAGTTGGAAAAGCTAGAGGAGCAGTCACACAAAGTGGAAACACAAGTAGAAGAGAAACTGCACAAAAACAGGAAATAGACGAGGAAATAAACTTGGTTAGAGAAACCTACGAAGAGCTTCGACATAAGCTAAACAAAATAAGAAAGGAGGGCGTAATCAAATCAGAAGGATCTGTTATCCGAACTCAGAAAACAAAGCCTCCTGAATTCGACGGCAAGGTTTCCTGGAGTGATACAGGACATCCGAAATGACAGTGTAGAGCCCCAGTCGCAGATCAACAAAGGCGTGACTCCTAAGCGGCAGCCTCTAAGGAATATGTCATCAGTGATAACAGCAATAGTATGGGAAATGGAAAGATAATCAAAACACTTAAGAAGACCACTGATGAACTGAGCTCAACTACTAGACCAAAGGGAGGACAACCTGATAGCCGAAGAGATCGCCCACTTCAATATTGGAACTGTGGGTGGACAGGTCATCGGCAATGGCGTGACTCCCAGGCAGGCAGGAAACATGGAAACATAGATGCCCCTTCTAGACCTTGTCTATCTCATCAGTTCCTCGCAAGGTGGTAGCAGCCCAACCTGAGAACAGATGGAATTTAGCGGCGATTCGGGAAGACCAGCAAGCTGACTGTGACATCAAGCCTTTACTAGACTGGAAAGAAGCCAACAACCGACCCTCTTGGGCTGAAGTCAGTAGTAAAAGCCCAGCATTAAAGAGCTATTGGGCTCAATGGAATTCCCTGGTGTTGGAAGACGGTGTCCTAAAAGGAGCATGGGAGAACAATTATGGAACGGAGGTCAAGAAACAAATACTACTCCCGAGGTTCCGGGTCAAAGAAGTGCTGCAGAAAGTACATGGAGGTACTAGTGGTGGGCATTTCGGTAGCAATAGGACTCTACAGAAGATTAGGGAACGTTTCTACTGGTTGAGCTGTAGGACAGATGTAAAAGATTGGTGCCGAAAATGTGACATATGTGCAGCCCGCAAGGGACCGAAGACCCGTTCCAGAGGCAAAATGCGCCAGTACATCGTAGGAGCGCCGTTCGAGAGAATTGCCATTGATATCACTGGCCCCTTTGCGAAAACCCAAAGTGGGAACCGATATATGCTATACTCGCGTCAAGAATTCAAACGTCTTGAGTAGAAGCGCTAGTCAACAACCTGTTCTGCACATTTGGTGTACCCATAGAAGTACATTCAGATCAGGGCAGAAATTTCGAATCAGGTGTGTTCCAAAAAGTCTGTGAGCTTATGGGAATCCGGAAAACCAGGACCACCCCACTGCATCCCCAGTCAGTTGGTATGGTGGAACGCTTCAACGCCACACTAGAAACCAACCTAAGGATGTTTGTGAACGCGAAGACAGACTGGAATAAACTCATTCCACTCTTCCTGTCAGCTTACCGCTCAGCTGTCCATGAAACTATTGGGAAGACTCCCGCAAGGATCATCTTTGGAAGAGAGCTTCGCCTTCCTGCAGATTTGGTATTTGGTCGTCCTGCGGAACAGCTCACAGAGCCAGACACTTATACCCATGAGCTAGAACGAGGACTAGCAGTCGTAACGACCAAGTCAGATCTCGAATGCGACTAGAGAGCGATCGCATGAAGAATCGATACAACGTCCGGGCCTGGTGTGGCTGTACAACCCAACGCGGAAGAAAGGAAAATCGCCTAAACTACAGAACCGTTGGGAGAGCCCCTACGCCGTCATTAAAGGAATCAATGACGTCGTCTACCGGATACAGATTACTCTCAGGAGTAAGATGAAAGTCGTCCATCTAGAGCGTCTGTCCCCATATAAAGGTGCATCCGATCAGGACGAAGGGGTAGTATCACAGAATTTGCCCCGCTCGCACTCAATTCGACGACTGTGATATCGCGAAACGCTAGATTGCCCGAATCGTCCCTACGTGATTCTGGTAAACAAACAAATAATGCCGTGTATCGAGGCGCAACTGGAAAATCTGAGAAACGACGAGAAGCGTTCGAGAAATGGATCTAGAGATGCTAGAAAATACCTGGAATATTCGCTTGGTCTATAAAAGAAGAATAAACGGCCGAGTCAGTCAGTATTGAATTACAGTCTTGAATGTGAGTGTTTAGTTGGAAATTCCGGAGAGATCTATTAGAATTCAGAGCGATTTAGATAGTGATTAATTAAATAGTGTTTAGTTGAGTTGTAATTAGTATTCGGTAGTGTACAGAGTGTTAATAAATATCAGTAGAAATTAACTGTTTGTTTTTCTGGTAAAAGAAAAAGTCGGGTTGGGAAACCCGTGACAATATTATGGTGTCCATATTCGAGAACTCACATTAAAAACGCTTCATGGCTGCGAAAAAATACGAAAAACCACTACGAGCAAGTAACTTTGACTTAATTTTTTGGTGATGCAATAATTAGGTTAGTTTTAAATTAAATACCTATTATTACAATTAAGTAATAATACTTAGCTAATACCTAACAATATTAATATAGATACATAATATTTTAAATTTCTAAATTTTTTATAAAGCTTAGCAACTTTCTTCGATGCAAACATTTTTTACTTGCGCACACAAATATTTAAATATATTTAAGATTATAAAAATATTTTATCGTACAAAGTTCTAATTTACACTAAAATATTTTGTTATGCTTTTATGTGGAATAGAATCATTGTATTATAAGTCGCCATTTTTAAATGAAGATTTGTTGGATCAGCAACTGCCACCATTATGGGAAATTAGTTGAAAGCCTTATTAAAATTATATCTAAAACATAATTTTACTATTTTTGGAAGACTATTTTATAACAAGATCATTAAATATAATTACATGATATTATAAATTAAAGAAAACAATTTTAATATTTTATAAATTTATTTTTTTATAATTTTAAAGCAAATGTAGTCTAAACTAAAGCGTATATTTTTTTTTGTCAGAAACATATCCATTGTTTGCCAATAAAATTTGCGGCGCAATAAAATTTTCGTTGTTCAAACACTGATTGTTGAAATGATAATATTGTAAGTATTATACCCACAGACCACCATTATACCTATCTACCATTTATACAAATGATGGCCATTCAGTGACCCCGTTTTTAAATATAAGTACAAATAATTATGAATCTGCGTTATACACCAATCTTAAAATGATTTGGTTCTAATATTCTTCACTAAAAAATATAATGTTTTTATAAATAATACCAAAATACAGACTACAAAACGTTGCTGTATAACATTGTTTTAAAAGTGTTGTATACATTTTTTATAGAACTGTTACATTACCAGAGTGTTTTATAAAAGTGGGTCCTTTTTGATTCTATGAGTATCGTATAAAGGCATTTAACCACGTTATATGAATTGAAAGCTCCTATAAGATTTATATTATAGCAATTTATACAACCTTAATAAAATTTATTTTGCTAGTTGGGCTGTTTTCCGGTGATCATGAGTAATGGATTTGATTCCGATTCATATTCATAATCAAATGCGATTTGTATTATTAATATCAACGTATGAGCTCAACTTGATTCTGCTCTCAAGAATATAACGAAAAGGTGAAACAAAATAATGTTTTATCCAAAATGATTTACTGTATAAAATTTTGCGGAGCTTTCTAACTTGCATTGCGAGGGCATGATAACTGAATTTTACGTTAGAACTTGACAACACGCTTAATAAATACCTTAAGAATATACAAAAAGTATACATTTTATATTGCAAACAAGAAGTTCGTTATTAGAAAAAAAATCTATCACTCCACTCATGAAGATGCTGTTATTATAAGCATGTGGTCCTGGCAACGCAGCTGGACTTCTATATTGCTTCAATACTCGTACTCGTATCAGAAAATTTGTAGCGTACCAGGAGTGTCGTGTTACCGATTGTTATAGGGTGATTCGTTTATCTTTTGAAAGGTCGAGTAAATAATATTTAATATAACAGTTTAAGTGGTTAAAATTAATGACAGTATGTCTGAATCATTCTGTATATGTTTTAAATAAAAGAGAAAGTTCTAACTAAAGGAAACCCGAATTTAACAAAATAACTATAAAAGTAATTAAGTAGATGTTTACTAAATTTAAAACGCATACTAATTTCAGCAGCTTTGTTATAACTTATTAGTTTGATTTTTTTATTGGGCCACCTTGTAAAACCATAATAAATCAAAAACTAACAAATATGTCACGCTTCATTGCTGTTTGCCACAATAAATACTACTGGGACATTTCGCCACGATACAATATTCATTGATTGTTTTCGTTTAGTGTCTCTAATGACATCTTCAATATTTGAATTTTTCATAATTGAAATAAAAACTGAAATCCTAACACCGGCGGCCTCCCTGCGAGCGCAACCCAGCATATAATTTTTTCAGATCCCACTAAAATTACAAATTCATTCTGAAAATGTAGTAAATGGTAAATGACCCTATTGTGGTATCTATATCCATAAATTTAAAATTACGGTTACATTTTGACAACTTCAAACAGTTATAACAATTATAAATGGAACACTATTTTTTCACTCTGTCTTGTGCACACTGAAAACTAGGTTTTTAAATCCGGCATAAAATAAATATACCTACGTATTTTATATTATTTATATTGTTTGGCGCTGAACAAACCCGAGTACCGATGCTTTATTCGGCACGAAATAATAAATTTTTGTTTGATTATCGAAAATTCAATTTCAAAATTGTATACAATTTTATTCATTAATCGACCAGCCCAAATTAAAGTATAAAACTCTTCCATCAGACTTATAAATCAATTACTTGTGTATAAAAAGTTTCGCAGTGGTGTTTACGTTGCTTCCAAATATACATATTATTACCATGTCCGACGAGACAAGACGGTCCCCAGTTATATTTAGACTCAACAGTCGACCAACAAGTTTCGAAACCGCCCAAGAAATAATTTTATCAAAGTTGAGGTGCGTACTGTGGTGCCTATTCCCAAATTCAAAATACTTTTAAAATACATTTTGATAATGGATATTGCGTTTAGGAAACGCCAATGATTGTTACTATGAATATATTTAGAAACCCTGGACAAAATTAAATAAAGGTTATACGTTACTGTTGCCTTAATTTATAACATTCATAAGAAATATGGAAGATAATTTCTATTTTTACACCACCACCAGCAGCGAATTACAGGGTGGCAAAGTATTAAACTAGGTTCTATCCTTTTATGATGCTTGATGTGATCATTATTATTTAATTTCTTAAAAGTAAAATTTCCATTATTTATTCGCAAAACATTTTCTTTATGTGACCATTTGTATATTTGACTCATGGACTATGCAAATATGTGTCAAGCTTCTTCAAGTACTTTTTAAATGGTTATAAAACAACATATAACTTGTACATGGTCCCAAATTCCAGGGCCATCATTGGAATCTTGGGAAGTATAAGACAATGTTAAATGTTGCATAATATGCTGTTCAATCATAGATTTAAAAAATAAATGTACCTAATTGTTTAGATTTTATAGCAATCCCAGATCATTCTATTTTATCTATCTGAACCGCTGAATATTTCATACTGAAATTAAATTTCAGCAGTTGCCATATGGCAATGTGGCTTCCTGTTCTACATGCTTGTCCATTGATATGCTCGTTCTACTACTACACAAAATACATAGTAAGTCTTAGTGTACAGTGTTGCTGTTAGTCGGAAGCAGGAATAACACTTTGTGATCGGAATCTGTTTTTTGTGGTTTCTGTGTTTTTTCTTAAAAAAACTTTTATTCGAATTGTTAGAAAAATGATGCGTCGATGTCAATTGTGTGGAAAAATGAATTTTTCTCATAGTGAATTGTCTTTTCATAGATAACAATTAGAATTGTCAACACGCGCTAGTAAATTATTTGCAGCGAAGTTTGCTGGTTGCATATTTAAAATTAGAAAAGCCGGACGCCACATAGCACATGGTTTACCGGGAAATCATTCTGCTAAAGTATTTTCACTTCACCATAAATTAAAACGGTATTCATCAACTCCGAGTTGCTATACACGTACGCCATTTTTGAAATTTGAAGAACTAATGTAAACACTCGCATCGCAAAAACGTTAGTACCTACTATCGTTGCTGCAAGAATTCAAATGATATACGTCACGGCTAGAGTTATGCAATTGTTAATATAATGTTCGATATTTGACCGTTAAAAACAATCATTTTTAAAATTTAGTGCAATATGTAGTGCAAACATTTAGTGTAGTATATAGTTTTATTAATCTCAGTTGCAGTTTATTAAAAAACTGGCCACAAAAAACTAGCCCCAATTTTAAAGTTGGCTTCCTCGCGACCCGCTCATTTGATTTTGATGATCTTTTTTTTAAATTGTACATTGATTTCTCAGGAACGGTTGCTATGTCGGAAATTTTTATTCGGAATTTAATTTGAGTATATACGGGGCACAACAAAAAGTCGAAAATTTTTTCCCGAAATTTGTAACCCCCTGTGGGTGCAGCAGCTACAGTCGCTGCATCTCTTGTGAACATTTTGTTTTTTTAATCACGACATTACCTCTGTTTTTATTGGAGATACACTGTTTTAAAACGAACGCCTCGGAAAAAGGCTTCACAGATAGAAATTTCTACGTGTAAGTAATCAAGGCGGCATAGGCGAAAACGGATTGATTGTTTGAAATATGACACTTAAGAGTTTGTCAATGTTTGTCAAATTAAAAAAATTCTATTATCTGTGACGGATGTTGTTGACCTGCAAATTGGACCTCAGGAAGAATTTGATGCAATTCCACAAGGATTTGTTACAAACCTTATTGATTCGATGCCATGTCGATTCAATAAAGCCATTTTGAACCGAGGAGGCCACTCTAGATATTAGTTTCTCAAAATTGGTTTATCTTTTTTTTAATTTCAATTGTTTTCACATTAAATCTAAGTTTTGATGTATATTTAATTTGTTTTTTTTTGATGCGTTCATTTTAAAACAGTGCATCTTCAATAAAAACAGAGATAATGTCGTGATTAAAAAAATAAAATGTTCACAAAGGATGAGGCTACAGTGTGACTCCAGTTAGCAACAGCGACTGCAGCTGCTGCACCCCACAGGGTGTTACAAATTTCGGGAAAAAACTTCGAGTTTTTGTTGCGCCCTTCAAATTCAATAAAAATTTCCGACATAGCATCCGTTCCTGAGAAATCAATGTACAATTTAAAAAAAGATCATCAAAATCAAATGAGCAGTTCACGAGGAAGCCAACTTCAAAATTGGGGATTTTTTGCCGGTGAGTGTATTTTAATCAAAATTTGTTCGCATGGCGTAAAAGTCGTCTGAATTTTTGCCGCAACGATATGTACATATAAGTAATCGGATTTCAATATTCAGAATCGCCTGGCTACAAGTAGGCAGCGATGTAAAGGTTGAAAATACTACAACTTCAATAATTTTTTACTCGAACACTATAAGGATTAAATTTTTTTTTCACAATATTGACTCCATTTTTCATGACGCATCTATTTCTAATTTTTTTTAGATAAGTTGTGAATCTCCCTGTACAAACGGTTCATATATTTATTGTAAATTTAAAACGTCGCAAGATGTCATACACATATCCTAGACACATATTATTGATAGCAATTTATCAGCAATCAGAATGAAACCAGTCACTACTGATGTGTCTGACACTTGTCACATGTGTCCTGATACAAGTGTCAGATGTAAATTTACCAGACGAGTTTTTTCGAAATCTGAAATAAAACATGCAGGTCCGTATTTATAAACATGGAGTTAATTATGAACTCGAAGAATCGAAACGTCGAAGCCAAAAGCTGATAATGTCACTTTGTAGAAGAGAAAAAACGGTACAATTAGTTTTAAAAATCTATTCAGAAAGAAATTAAAATTGGTAACAGGAAATTGAAACTCTTGTACACCAAAACATATACATTTGTCTTAGTGTTCAATTCAATTTGAAAATAAACAAAAAGAAATTACTAAATACCTCTCAAACTACGCCTCTGCAAATGAAAAAACGTAAAGCTGCGTGCCAAAATTTAGAAAATAATTGCTCAACTGATTTTTTATTTATTATAAAACAGATGGAGACATGTATAGGAAGTTTTTTTCACCATAAGTATTTTTGTTACACCCTATATACATATGTGTTGTAAATCAAATCAAAGGCAACACAGTGCTGATATCAGTCAAAATAAATTACCGACTAATTTAATTTACAAATCTAATCCACCTTCAAGGTCGATTAATAGATATAAATGATAATATAATTTTTACATTAATACATCTGTGTACTGAATTTATTTAATATCTACTTGTTAATACAATAATTATTGTTCCAAAATATTTTCTACACTCCAACTAAGAAATAAATTCATATTATTTACTCTATTTTGGAAAGATACTAGCACATAATAGTTGATTTTATGAATGGGTACTACTCTTCTTCTTCTTTTTAATGAAAAATATACATAGTGGTCAGCACAGATACCTCGGTAATGTATACAGGGTTAAATTAGAAAAAAATTGTGCATTTTTATGCCTTTCAATTTTTATAACTTTTTTATTGTTAACGTAAATGTTATGGAATTTGGTATCCTTATATTATTCTACATAAGCTTTCCATTGGGAACAACATCCTACGCCTACTAGATTGATTTTCTTATAATAATAATATATAATAATAATATCTCTACCCCTCATTCTAATCACAGGGATTAGCCCAGAAGTCGGAGACTTGTGCGGGAGAGGGGGCGGCATATTATTATTAATCAGGCCGCATTTGCGCCCAGGAACGACTTACGTTGGTAGACCCTAACCACTATTCAGTGCAGGAATGAGGGAAACCTGGAAAACCTCATTAATTAGGGGGTAGTCAAATATTAACCAGTATCAATCTCTCACATTGACCCAAGCCAACATTCTTCCACCCTACCATACCCGCAGAGAGGGAGCCAAACCTCTCCATGAATATAGCTTATATACGGTCTACCGGCAGCTGGGCTCGAACCAACACCGATCTAGTCACGTCGATTCAAGTACTGACGCCTTAAACCGCGCGACCACTGACCGACCTTATGGCCGCCATATTTGATTAACATTAACAATGTTAAAATAAAACAGAATTTTTAAACCCAATTCATTTCTTATATATTTTTAGGTATTAATAATATTGTGTGAAACTAACTACTCTGTGGACTAAAGCCCCAACCAGCGTTGAATTACACCCACAATATCACCTATATATTCTTTATTATTAGCTTTTGTGGCATTTTTTACTGTATTAGAAAGGTATTTTAAGCTAATATAAATCAAATCTCCTACAATTCCTATCAATGAAGTCTTATGTATACTCTCTGATACCAAACATCTAGGTATGCTAATGCACAATTCCACAGACAAAGCTCTATTCAATAATTATCTAAAGAAATTAATCTATCTAAATTTACTAACCTGGTTTAATGAAAACACTCTAAAAATATCTAACTTCACTTTTGAAACAGTGGGAACTCGAAATTGAAGAAATTAATCTATCTAAATTTACTAACCTGGTTTAATGAAAACACTCTAAAAATATCTAACTTCACTTTTGAAACAGTGGGAACTCGAAAATTCAACCACGATAGATGAAATCTGACCTATTTTTGCATTTTTAGGATTGCTTCTTCAGGTGGTCTCCTTTAAGTTGAGTCAAATATCTAACTATAAAAATTATTATATAAATTAAAATTATTTGAAATTAAAGATCGACAATGTCAAAAGTGTTTTTAGCCTGTCAATGAATTTTAAATTAAATATGACAAATACCTACTTAAATAATGTTTACCCTTTATGTAATCGTTTTTTATAAATTTTTAGGTATTAAAAAAATGCAGAAATAGGTCAGATCTCATCTATAGTGGTTGAATTTTCGAGTTCCCACTGTTTCAAAAGTGAAGTTAGATATTTATAGTGTTTTCATTAAATCAGGTTAGTAAATTTAGATAGATTTCTTTAGATAATTATTGAATAGAACTTTGTGGAATTGTTCATAAGCATACCCTAGCTGTTAGGTATCGGTATCGGAGAGCATACATATGATTTCATTGATAGGAATTGTAGGAGATTTGATTTATATTAGCTTAAAATACCTTTCTAATACAGTACAAAATATTTAATTTCTTAAATAAAAATTGAACATCGCAATTTTTTCGTGTTAAGAAAAATTTGTACAAAAGATTAACTTTTTGCATTTTTTCACGATTTGTGAGAGTTGGTGTCTTTATAAGTATAACTCCAAATATTATAGGAAATGTCCAGATATACATGTGTTAAACATATATATTTTTTCGCTCTTTTCGGTGGTATCCAAAATCATGGCAGCCATAAAAAAACAAATTTTGGCTATGAAAACTTTGACATCTAGCAGACAGTAGAATTTTGTTGCGATCTTCATTGGAAAGTTTATGACGGACAATATAACGGTGCCAAATTTCATATTAATAAAAAAAAAGTTATGAAGGGAAAAAAATACACATTAGTTTTCAACGGGTATTTCAAGAACTACACAAAATACTATTTTTTTCAGAAAATTGAAAAGCATAAGAACGTGCAACTTTTTCCTAATTTAAGTCATCCTGTATATATTACCCTTTCCGAGCACCCTGTACTGGGCGTCGTAAAAGTGACCACCCTGTATATTTTTCATTAAAAAGAAAAGTAGTACACATTCACAAATTCAACTATTATGTACTAGTATATCTTTCCAAAATAGAGTATTCGAAGTATAGAGTAAGACCCTGTCTGTATATCGAAAAAATAACAGTACATACATTTTACAACAAATTGTGTTTACCGAATAATATTCAATATAGAGAAATGTAACTACATACAAAATACTAGTTACCGCAATATAGACAAATATAAATAAATAAATACAACAGTAGGTAATTTAATTTAACAGTAATAAATAATATATATATAAAAAGGAAAATATAATGCTGACCATGTAGCGAGTAACGATACCCTTCAGAACGGCTCCGCCGTATCACCCTGTGCATTGGTAGACCTTTTTGTAAAGCGACCGCGTGATGTATTTATCGTTGAACATTTCTTATATGGTAGGATAAGGTTTTTAGGAGTAGTCATTATTCTGCTTTCTCGCTATGTAATGAATAGACTTGTACATTTTACAATTTGTTAATAAACGTAAAATTGCTATTACAAATGCATTTTATTCGTAAACTACAATAGTCTACAATAAATATTCGACATCTGGATCAAAATTGTAAATTTTAAGATTCAAAATAACAACATACATATAAATCATGTCGAAACAATAAACAACAAACTATATATAACTTGAGATATAAATACAATGTTTTTCAAATGTTTAATTCAAGACGTAGAACTTTATGATGAAGAGTTTTATTATTCAGTGGACCTGGTGGTCCCACAACTTAATTTAGAATAAGTAAATGATTTAATTACACATCATTAGAGAAACATTACATGCTATTACACACGTAATATCACACAAATTTAAATTAAAGCAATATTTGATGTTTTGTCATATTTAAATTTCCCGCAATTGTTGACAATTTGCCTGATTGCATTTACCCAATACAGGGTAATTCAGCACTTATCTAAATGAATTTGGGCATAGATACGTCATGAAAAATGGAGGCAATATCGTACAAAAAAAAATTTGTAAAATTCTTATAGATTCCGAATAAAATATTATTGAAGTTGTAGTATTTTCAGCCTTTACATCGCTAGACTACAATAGTCCCTCGACAGGCGATCCCGAATATTGAAATCCAATTGCTTTTTGTAGGCACCAGGTTTTTGTGACGCCAGTCTTTACATTAGTTTTTCAAGTGTTAAAAATGGCTTACGTGTATAGTAGCAACTCGGAGTTGAAGGATATCGTTTTAATTTATGGCGATGTGAAAATGCTTTAGCAGAACGATTTCCCGGTAAACATGTGTCAAATGCAGTTACTTTTATCGCGTTGTGCAGTGAGTGCAAGTGTAGTGCAACGCGAGAGAAATTTGAAACCGAATCGTGAAAGAAATGCAGGTCCAGGCCTTCCACGGTGTATTGCAGCATTGTGGCGTACCATACACGAGGCTCAATTATATCCGTACCATGCACAGCGTCTCGAAGCGTCTCCAAGGCATTGGACGAGGAGGACCGGTACCATGGCCGCCACGATCTCCTGATTTTAAATCATTTGAACTTCATTTTGTGGAAATATTTCTGCCAATAACTTACGAGTTCAAAACGGACAAGAAGCAGAAACATTTATGTTAGTTTGTAGAAACCGGGGCCCGCGGGCCCAAAATGTTGCTCTAACATCAGGTATGTCAAACTATTTTATTAATTAAAACCACAAATTAAATTTATTAATAATTAATAAATAACAATAGCGGCAAAAGCAGTTAATTTTGCTGTATAAAATCGGCTTTATAAAATGTTATTTATTTTTTCCTTGAGCATTTCTTTTCATTTTTTATCCGGTCGCAGATTGCCGCCTTATCAGGTTGTACAGTGGACCAGTTTCCAATGCCGTGCAGAACTATATTTTTAAATCATTTTCGAACTGCTCTTTTTGTTTTTTTTTTTACAAAATTCTATTTCAAAAAACTTCCCTGTTCACTCAAAAATTGTTTTTAGATAAGTTCTGAATCATCCTGTATATTGATATTTCAAGGTATCACTACACAATTAATAAAAACAATTGACAAATTATGAATGATACCATATATTGTAATATATTTATTGTATCCATTAAATCAGAGACTGCATACACACACAAAAATAGTTCACCATATTACGAAGATTTCATGTATGAAGCGGTAGGTAGCCGTAGAAGGAAGTTTCAATCAAGACAACACTTTTTACAATTAATTTTAATAGGATTTAAAGAAATATATGAGAAACATCTATGTATTTTGAACACCAATTGTCAGCTTAACCCGACGAGACGCCAATGGGAAAACACGTACAAAATAATGTGATAATCGAACCTAGTTTGCAAATAAACATCGATCGATTGCAAACCAGTAATTCAGCAAACATATTGGCTCGTTGTAGTATACCTACACCTAAATTAAAACTCAATTTGCAAGTCAATTTGTTATTAACGACCAGTGAAAATTCTATAGAAACACGTATTTCCATTAGTTTATTTTTTCAGAAGTGTTTAGAATATCAATTAATAACCTTAATAATAGCTTTCATCAGTTCATTTTCACACTTGAGTAAAAATTTCATTCAACTTTTTCATAAATTTTGAGAGATTATCGGTACAAATTTCTTCATTACTACCAGCTCACCTGAAAACACATTTTAACCTTGTTTGTGCCAGAATCTGTTGAGAGCAAATTGGAAAATATATTTTTGCCTTTTTATGTTATTCTTTTTTAATTAATTTTAATTTTCATTTTAAATTCAAAACAAACGTTTTGATATTCTGCTATCCACTTTTACTATTTAAATTCTCTTCAAATAAAATATGTAATAACTTTTAAAATGGGTTTGAAAGATACATACACATTATTTTATTTTTTATTATTTTCACATACTTAAGTTTACGTTGTAACAATATCTACATCTAGTTAAATTTAAAAAAATACGTATTTTGAAAGATTTCTGTACCTAAAAATTTGTTGGTTAGACCGCTTTCTGTCGTTATACAGGATGTTCGGAAATGATGAGCAAAAAATTCAGGGAATAATTCTAGACCGAAAACAAATTTTCTATATCATTTTTTCCAAAACTGATTATTAACGGAGTTACAGGATGTTAAAGTTAAAATTTTATTTTCGATATTTGTAAATAACTTCTTAATAAATCCAAATATTTACATAAAATTTGTAAATCGGGAGTTTTTGCGGATGATAAATTCAAATATGCTTCTAATTTGGACGTCACTAATAGAGGGCGCCACTTGTGGCACACATCTTATCTGACTATCGAAACAATCGATTCTCCAACCTGTTTTATATGAAAAAGGTATACCTTGCTGAAAGTCGGTAGATGTAACTATTTTTGAAATAATCTTTGAAAAGCTCAGAGCACTGAGTAAAAACTGTTTTGGTTTCAGGTAAAGTTCCTTTTCTGCTGAAAATACAGCAAAATGTTACTTGAAAAAGTTGTTCAGAATCGTAAATTATGGAGACGTGCAAAATTTCAAGATCGGCGAGGTTTGATGAAACTATTTTTCAACAAAGCAAGATTTTATCAAAGCAGGCCGATTTTTTAAATTTTGCACATCTCCCTAAAGTAACGTTCAGATAAACGTTAGTGCAATGGCACTGCAGTTGTACTGTTGTATTGTAATTGTATGGTGTTAAATATTATTTATTCTGTTTACATAAAATTACTGTAGACTTAAGAAGTTGGGGAATTTTTCCGCTGTAAGTTGGCGAAGAAGATTCTTGACCTTCAGATGAGGAAGTTATGTTTATGTTTTTGTCAACTACGTCTCTGTCTACGGAAATTGTTGGTTTTTATCATTTGTCGAATAGTAATTAAAAGCCTACAATCTGCAGGAATAGATGGTCTATTTGAATGTTTGGTTAAATGAGGCCCCACTAATTTCAGCAAGTCATCAAACATTGCCAGTTGCCACCGTCATTCGGGTGTAATGAAAAAATAATCATTCTCATTTCGCATTTTTTTACATAAATCACCTTGCATGTGCTTTCTGCTGATAATAGGTCGCACCCACCATCTCCGAGTTCTGTTCATTTTTTTTGCATGTATAGTTTTTATACATTGACGTCGCTGCGAATAAGAGCAGCAAAAGTAACTGTTTTTTAACCAAACAGTTCTCTTCATCCATTTTCTAATAACAAATCAATTCTAAACAAAATATCTAAATTAGGATCTAATTTAAAAACTTAACCTGCAACAATGTGAATCTTCTGTTTACTGTCAAAAGAGCTGTTTTCTGATTGGTCCTTGTATGATGGTTGGAAAAGGAATGGTAAAAGCTAAAATGCTTTTAGCTTCTGCCATATAACTGCAGTA
This sequence comes from Monochamus alternatus, assembly GCA_037114965.1. Classification (NCBI taxonomy): domain Eukaryota; kingdom Metazoa; phylum Arthropoda; class Insecta; order Coleoptera; family Cerambycidae; genus Monochamus; species Monochamus alternatus. The sequence continues at coordinate 29,272,694 of CM073431.1, read as the reverse complement.
TAAACGTTACGTTATCTGAACGTTACAAAAGTCATCCGTATTTCTCGTCGTTTTACTTCAGTATCTTTGAATATTTGCAGGTGGGATGAGTTAACATTCCTATTATTTGCTAAACCCTAGATTATTCAGTTATTAAATGTCTAAAATTATTTGTATTTGTGGAAAACACTATTTCAAGAATACGGCGCCCTTTTTAACAACTTTTCTGCAGTACCAATGCAACCGCACTAATTTTATGTGAATGAAGCTTAATTTACCGTTCTGAACAACTATTTCAAGTAACATTTTGCTGTATTTTCAGCAGAAAAGGCACTTTATTATTTCAAAAATAGTTACGCCTGCCGACTTCAGCAAGGTACAGTAAGATGCAAAAAAGTTCTGCTATTTAAAAGAAACATGGTGTGCCACAAGAGGCGCCCTTTATTAGTGACGTTAAAATTAGAACCATATTTGAATTTCTCGTCCGCAAAAACACCCCATTTACAAATTTTATGTGAATATTTAGATTTCTTAAAAAGTTATTTACAAATATCGAAAATAAAATTTTAACTTTAACACCCTGTAACTCCGTTAATAATCAGTTTTGGAAAAAATATTATAGAAAGAGGTAGCATTTATTTTCGGTCTAGAATTATCCCCTGAATTTTTTGCTGATCATTTCCGGACACCCTGTATATTTATTTTACTTCGATACCTTTGAATATTCAAAGGTGACATCCTGTTATTTGCTATGCTCTATATTATTCAGCTTTTAAATGTCTAAAATTATTTGTATTTGTAGAAAACACTATTTCAAGAATACGGCGCCTTTAAGGTGTAAAATTGTCAAACTGATTTAAATTGTATTTTATAGTTTAAAACACGAGCTGGAGCTCAAATACAGGATATCCCCGGTCTTTCGTTATTTACTTAGGAAAAAGATAAAACATGAAACAAAATAATAGTTGTCTTTCCCATAACATTTTTCTCTGTGACACCCCGTTTTCCTGATACAGGGCGTTCAACCTTTAAAACAATATTTAATTTTATTTTGTATCGACTAAACTAATAAATAATTTTTCTTCAAATTTGCTATAAAGTAATCATAATAAAAGGTTAATATTATGACGTGAATAACTTTTTTGAACTAAAGCCAGTGCTGTAGGTAAGGGTTTTCTTCACCCTTAAACCCCGTAAATTTCTACGCGAATGGTAAAGTTTTTTTTTCAGTAAACATTAAAATTTTATTCTACTTTCTAAAATAAAGTGCTCATGAGGAGATTCACCAAGAAGCTTTGTTTTTCTGATATTTTGACTTATGGAATTACAAAAATGTTACAAAAATTATAGAAATAAATAGACATTGCTTGTTTCTCAGTTTGTAACAAACAAACAAATGTCATGTCAAACCAGTTTGACGGTTAGGGAATGTTGAAATGATAAGTTGATTAATTATAAGTACATATTATGGGATAAGGTGGACTGGTGGAGACGGTCCAGTTGCTTGGCCAGCTCGATTACAGACCTTAATACACTAGATTTATTTATTTGAGTCTATTTAAAGGAAACAGTGTATGCAACTCCGGTGTATAATAGAAAAAATCTGTGAGTGTGTAATATAATAGTAAAAGATAAAAGTATAAGTAGCAAGTGTAAACCTCTGTGTAAACACCTTTTACGACTTTAGTAATTCGCATTTTGTATTTTACTACAAATGTAAAAATCATTATAATTATACAATGCACCTTGAAAATAAAATCACAATTTTAAATACTAGGTACTTAAATATTTTTATTTATATTCTCTTTCTACCACTGTTAGTAAAGCAATAGAATACACAAAGACCAAAACCGGCTATTCTGATTATCATTGGAATTTTATTTACTAATTTTGCATAATATATACGCATTTAATATAACATTCTATCACATATATAAAGTAGTTCGAACATACCAATAAATACCTCCTCAAACAATACAATTAAACCTTTACTGGTTCTATTTGCAAAATTTTTAATTCCTCTTAAAATTTTAGGGCAAAGCCTATCTAAATCCAGGACAATAGGAAGTAGAAATGTGATGAGATCATCATTATTCTAATTTCATTAAATCAAGAATATGAAAAAATTTATTAGGTATCATGACAAAAGGAAAGAGACGAATCACGGTACAAAGCGCAATTATTTTTGTTAATTATTAAAAAGGGTAGGAAAATTATATTAAGATATACTGCTCTACTACGAATATATGCGAGATATCTACATACCGAAAATGTCTAATTTATATATGTACAGGCAAACTGGTATGTTTTTGAGGAGGGTTACAAGTGGTTCTATGATAGATAGAACAAATCTGAAGATCAAGTCCTGGGCTCTTTTTTCATGAAAATAACAATGACAAAAACCGCATCTCTCTATTTCTTAACGTATTTAAACTACAGGTGGTTTGCAAAATCAAGTGATGCCTAAATACACCCTGTAGCTCGAAAACGGTAAAATCCGTGTTAGAGCCTTTTCACAAGGGCCACCGTGCAGCGCTGCTGAGTGGAGCCACTAATTTATGGTTGACGTTTCGGTGGGAGTCGGTGACTATGCGCCACCGTGGCGCACCCGTGTGAATAAGTCTATATAAAATAATGTTTCGTCAAAACGGACCACTCAACGGCGCTTCCGAGAAGCGCTTCATTGTGGCCCGTGTGAAAAGGCTCTTACAGTCCAAATCTTTTTCTTGAGTCAATTTTCTTGTGAAATCGCTTTACAGTTCACAATTTTCTTGAATTTAGTGTAATGCAGTCAACGTCTGAAACCGAAAATATTCTAGGGATTTTAGATCGCCATTTGTTTCTCAAATTTTAGCCAATTGATTGCTTTATTGGTCACAAAAATAGTGATTTGTCATAATTTCTTTAACAATCATAATATATGTACTTTATATATTAAATCTACTCAATAGTGAAAACTATGGCCCAGATGATGAATAGTAAATAAAACTACAAACCCATAAAGTAACATCCAACCCCCAACCACGGATCAATTGTTTGTTATAAAATAAATATTATTTACAAAGTAAATAAATTTTCTAGCTATTCACTACTGCATATATGTTTTATTTAAATTGGCACGATTTGCCACCAAAAAATGAAAAGTAAAAACTAACAATTAACCTCAAGCTCCCCAAACTATATAAAAAATATAAACTTTCATCCTCGCTCACGTCTAATGGCAAAATTGTAGCAAATTTCCTAGCATCAATAAATTTTCCAAGAAATTGAAATTAGTATTCTGCAATATCTGTACTTATTATTATATTTATCCAAGATCTAAGTTAATCTCACTTAATTGACCAATTAGCATTAACCGACACTTAATTGTTTTAAAGAAGTATATAAAAAATTGGTTGCACATACATATTATGTGCTGCGTTATAGAAGTTTTGTTTAAAATAAAAGTTAGTGTACTTATGACAATTTGTGGTTTACTGTTATGAATAATTTAGGTATGTCAACTTTAGCCAATAAATTGGCCAATTAATTATAACATGTACACCCTGTACATATTTTAATTTTGTTAAACAAGATTCCTGCACTTAATAAATATTATGATTAGTGTCAAATTTTACTGAAATTTAGAAATTCTTAAGGTAAATGTAGGTACGTTCAATTTACAAAAGAACATGCGAATACACCAGACCAAGAATCTAAATAAGATCAAAAAAATGTTCAGATATCAATCTCGAAAATCCGGGGTTTTGAACTTATTCCTGATTTAATAATTTTGTAGGTGGCAGCCTTTATCTGACTGAAATAATCATAAATATATCTAAAAGATGTATTTACTTTGCTTAATTAACCTACATATTATGTTCTTTCGCATGTATCTATAAAAATACAAATATTGATAGCGTGACTTAACTAAGGTACACAAAATATTGGTACAAAACATTTTCTGCAGAGCAAGGTTCCTGGTAGATAACCAGCCTTCCCCAAGAACGATAATTATCATTCTTGAGCCGTCCCTTTCAAAGTTGTCAATTTTATTTTTGGGTTTGCTTGTACAGAATACTAAATGTAAAATAAAACAAATGGATATGTTTAATTCAATTTCGATTAGGTGCTTTTCTGCCAGTTTGGCAAAACAAGAATTATGTATAAACAGTAAGTAGGTAGGTATATTAGTACTAGCACTAGACAATAGAAAACTATAATTCTTGACAGATATAGTTAGATATCAATAAATATTAGATGTTATTTAAAAACTTTGGCAAAATGTATCAATTGCGTTAGGTATATCCATAAATAAATGACACATTTAAAATGTGTCTGATCACTTTTCTCGGGTTCGCAACAAAGCACAATACATTTTAATTGGTAGGTACATTCTAGATTCAATATTCAATCAAAATAATATGAATTTAACACCTTTGTTGCATTCTAGCCTTAATTCTAAAACACCGTTACTTGAATCTTTTTATTTACAAGGCAACTGAATATAAATCATTAAACTGTATAAAAAAAGAAATAAAACAAGCAACAGGTGAGCGAACTGTGGCCAAATGAACAATTTTATCATTTTTCTTAAGTAGAAAGGTGCAGTTTACCGACATATTCTACATTAAGTAAACAAAATACAATAAGACTTACCGTTAGAAGGTAACACCAACGATATTCTAAAAAATATAATTAGTAAATATAAGCACAAACTACAACACGCCATTTTTGTATTGGTGTTAAAACTAAACTAGAAGAAAAATTGAGAACTGTCTGACCGGCTGACGTCAGAAATTATCTCAGGTTGGTTAATTGCAACAGTGCCAAATTTCCTATAATGTCATAAAAATTGCTGCGAAATAATATGCCGCTGCTTATTAAATTTGCAAATTTTGATAGAAATTATCAATTTAATTGTTTATAAAAGAAGAGATAATTATTTACTACAGCGTAAAACTTTCCAATCTTAAATAAAAAATTCCTATTTTCGAGGGTGCTAATCACGAATGTGAATTCAGATTTCGGCAGTAGCATGTAGTTTTTGAAAATAATATATAATTATATCTGATATATAATTATATAACCTCTATGTATACATTACATTAAGTTGAAATTGCAATATAACAACTTTGCCTTCTTCATTTCATGACGTCCAACTATTATCAAAATAAATAAGCATTATATTGCAACTTTAGTCTAATGTAATGTATAAATTGAGGTTACAATTTTGATTTTTCTTTCGAAGACCGCCACAATCTGCCTTCAGATTCTTAATCTTAATTAAATTAGAGTAGAGTTTTACGCTGTAATAAATAATTTCCAAAGAGAATACAAATTATTGTAGATAAAGTATAAACTAAAACTAATAGCAACTTTTCAAATGTATTCTAAGGTTAGACGTTAGTAGTATTTACCAGACCCCTAAAAAAACATATTTGTACAAATTGAAAAATTGTTGATGTAGCTGCGATAGAATGTAATTACTGTTTTATTATTACTTTTAATGATTTCTTTAATATTTTTATACGTAGTAGTTTAATTATGCAATTAATGTTTATCCTTCTTCATCTGTACTTTTAACAAATAAAAAAAGTTTTAAGTGACACCTGTAAGACGAAGGACCCTTTTGATTTAAATTTACTTTGACCACAACCAATTAATAAGTTAACATAAAACCTCGTTGTTCGTTAGATATGGCTTTGTAATAACCTATATATTTATATTACCGCCACTTATGTAACCCTAATTTTCAAGTGACCTTTACAAATTTCGTTAATAATATATAGGTATTTTGCTCATGTATGTAGTTAATTATGTTGCAGTAGAAATATTAGAAAACAAAGCATCTTTATTATTTAGGGTAGTGAAAACAGGTTTCCTGGTCTGATCAGCGCAGTTTGCCCGCAGCAATGCAAAATTTGTATAGTTTCGTTTATACAGTAAAGTAGGTTTAGAAATACAGCTGCAACATGTTTCTTTAAAATAATTAAGTTAATGTAAATAATATTTTTTAACTTTACCTGCTGTTGCATGTTTTATAAACGTTTCTTAAAGGGTAAAATGGGTTGAAACATTAGAATCAAATAGATAATACAATACTACCAATAAAATAATTGTAAGTATGACTTACTTTAGCACTAATAATAACAAACCTCAATTACGCTAAATCACCAAATTGTGCATTTATTTGGCGATTTAAAACATAATGAACTAAACCTATTAAAAATGTGCTTAAAAAACTGATGTTTTATCAGATATTGAATAAGATTAAACATATTTTTAAAGTTCATAAGAATTGTTGATTACAATTTTCTTTATAATTCAATATAAACAGATAAAGCGGCAACGTAGCATTAAATATATTCAGTAACCCTGTACCTGTTTAATACCAATACCTGGGCTATCTGCGCATGCGCTCCTGTTCGTCTCATCGTCTGTCAACTGTCGAAATACAAAGGACTTGAGATTTGTCAATATTTTGTGGTCGCGCGATGTATTTTTATTGAATGAAAATGTAATCTTTTACAAAGTTTGTTAAAAAGATTGTAAAATGAATGCGAACGAATATGTCATGTTAAGTCCTATCGAAGACTTTTTCTACTTGGTAACAAATGTTGTGCGGGGAGAACCGGTAATAATTTGAGAGAACACTATTTAATTTTTATTATATTGCAATAAGCACATAATTTTGAGTAATAATGTGCCCATTTGGTTGATGCCGTAATAATATAATTTATTTATATTTTTCATATAAGTACTGTCAAAATTTGTGTTTTAATATAAATGATAGATTTAAAAGTAATTTAATAAATGATATGATTCATAAAGTTAAACATAATAACTATATTTGAATTGTCTTTAGTTGAAATTTTCTGTTATTGAATTAATTGTGCAATATTGTATTCTATAGCTATATTTTTGGAACGAGATTACGTATCCAAAAGTTTGTCCTTAGTAATTCCTACGGTTACAAGAGTATTACCATGACACTAAAAGTTCTGATACATTTTTATAATATAATTTAAAAAAAAATGAAATAACTAGATTTTATATTTGTAGACAGTAGAAGATTTAATTCTACTTCTTGGAACTTTAGTTGCATTTATAGCATTCATATTATGGTCTTGCTTTCCTGTTCATCATAAAGATGCTCTTCTGCCTGTTCTGCAAGGTCCAGATAAGAATGGTAAGGATGAAGAAAAATACAATCAGATATCAGTGGACTATGATTTAGACGATAATATGTGAAAGTATGTACAAAACTATCTGGTACTGTATATTATAGATATTCTACCTAAGTATATCTAGTAAGTAACCTTTTTATCTTAAATATTTCTAATAATTGTTTAAAATCAATACAGATATATTACTGTTTACTTACTATTTGAAAATACGATATATAATATTTTTAATGATCAGGCTGTTCTTATTGTATATTTTAATAATTCCTGCTGACTAATTTTGGTAGATGTATATAATATTGCTAGACTGATTTATATCAGTAAGTTGGAAGTAAGACAGGTACTTACCTAAGTTGATAATGTTACTCATATTATCACAATGAAAATTATTTATGTTGATGTTTCACCAAGCGTTTGAGTTGAAGGAAAATGCCTTAATTTATTTAAAATGAACTAATTTGGAATGAATGAAGATGATTTCGAATTCTGGATTTCTCAATGTATAAGATAATTTTAAAATGTTACTGTTATGAATTTCTATTTCTTCTTGTGTAATATTTATTAACTACAAATTTGAAACTGTAGGTCAACCACTGCAGAAAGTCGTAGAAACATATGAATACTGATAACAAATCATTTTTATCACAGGGTACCTATTTAACTATCTCTTGCTTAAAAAATCTGTCTTTTATATTCATTCAAAATAATAGTAGGGTAGTATAGTTGATCATAGAACTGAAACATTTTTTAATTTACCTATACATTAAATAAGTACTATACTAAATAAAAAAATATTTGAGTATGATGCAAAAATAAAATGTATTTTAATAATATCCTAAAAGTGTTAATGGAACTATACTCACTAGCAAGAAAACCGAGTCACTCAAAATGTTGCTACTTTCTATGACAAATATCGAGACGTTTCAAAAAAGCATTTGATACACAATAAAATAGATTTTAGCCTTTCAGACTTTTTACAGTTCTGGGCTTTCTTGCTAATTCTACAGGGCCTTTTAAATTTAATGCAGAATTTGCCTATTGTAAACTCAACGAGAATACGTCCAATTTGACGAAATAATCATCTAAATTGATGGAGAAATAAAAAAAATATAAAGTAATAAACTTTGGCAAAATTTTAGGTGGCCTAGTTTTTTGCTGGTCAGTATATTTAAGGATAAATTACTAGAGTTATACTCATTTAAATATTTTTCAATATTATTCTGCATGAAACAATCATATAATATGTATACCTATTTGTAAACGATTAAAAATAATAATAAACCTCTAAATGTTTTTCACACTCTGGTGGCTTCCATTGTTGTAAATATAGTTTACGTGATGTGTAAACTCAAAAATATATTGTCGAAGTAAGTATTTTTCCACACAATTAAAATTAAAAAAAAAAAAGAAAAATAGAAGCATATTGTAAAAGGTACTCTATTACTTGATGTACAATGTATTTATTTATATTAATAAAATATATTTATTCTTTATAGACCAATTTATTCTTATGGTTACTGTAATAGGTCCTCTGGATTGTCTATATCACATTCGATTTTAGACTCTATTGGAGAAATGGGCATCAAATCGGTCTTCTCTGCGCTTACTGTTTTTGTTAAATTTACCGTTTGATTGAATACAGGCTGAAATACAGTGCAAGTTGTTAGACACTATTGACATCTAATTTTAGTTTAGTAATTTTTACAGTTGTTAAAATTGCTGTGTTAAATATTTAAGTAAATAACTTACTGTTATACGTAGGGCGGCAAAATAGGTTCTATGACTTTGAATATTGTGAGATTTTACAGCATCATCGATTTGTTTATTCTGTTTAAATTTTTCGGATATTCGAAACATGTGTTCTGAGCATCTTGCAATAGCTTTTAATTCACTTAATGCCTCCAAAGCATCAGTCAGTTTCCCATTTGCTAAATGTTTATATAGCTTATACTCTTTAAATAGTTCCTTAAATGAAATTTTAATAAGTCATTATGGTAAACGATGCTTAAATATTAACCTTTTCATTGGCGTTTTGTATTATCTCATTTTGTACACTCTGTAAGTATTCTGCCAATTTATGAGTTCGTTCCGTAAGAGAACAAAGAAGTTTATGGTCATTAGAAGTAAGGATAATAGACGATCTCTCAAATTCTTCATTTAATTCAACCCATGCTTCTCCCAATTTTAATGCTAGAAAATTTTCTGCAACCAATCTGGTTACCTAAAAATTTAACTTGATTGCATCAGAGTTTTACAAAATTGAAATTATGTGATATTGAGTTTAAATTTTACTTGATCTATAGGTTGTAGCTCTTCACAGTATGATTTGTAATGTTCATCAGCAATTTCCACTGTTTCTGCATGCCTCATATGAAGCATTTGTAAGAGAGCATAAATTTTAGGTCTGTAGCTTATGAATAAATCAGAAATACATGCATCACCAGGTGTCATTGCTTTACATGTGCAGAAAGTCAAAAACCACTGGTCTTTTCCCATTAGAGGATATCTTGTATCTAGTAATTAATTCGAAATTTTATCAGCGATTAGTAAATATTTCATTACAAAAACATTACCTGAAATTTGTCCATGTGAACCAGTTTTTACTTTTAATCGCTTATTTTCTGCTCTGAACAGTCTCATTAACATTGGAAGAATCTTTTCTCCATTTCGTTTCCATGTTATTAGATACGGTATACAGTAATTAAACTCGCAAAGGTCTACTAAAGCCCCAAGAGTAACTATTTTCACAACAAATGGAAATTTCTAAGGAAAAGTGAAAAATTAACAAATTAAAAAGGTAACATTAGTAAAGGTGATATACAGTGCTTTCGAAAAGTAACAAATAAATTCATTATTTTTGAAAAAATCCCCTGGCACGTAGATTTTGTTTTTAAAAAAGGCACTTTTTGACATACGACCCATATTTGTGAAAAAAAAATTAAATTTTAAAATCTTCAAACATTATTTTCTTGAAATTTTTGTTATGTAACACCATAATTTTTCATGATGTATGTATGTAGAATGACACACTCTTTCAAATGGCATGGTCAAAATTGGGGGTGGCTATTTAAAAAAATTGTCGATGACGTCATATCTCGAACAACGATGACGTCACAAATGTGGGTCGTATGTCAAAAAGTGTTTTTTTTCTAAAAACAATATCGACGTGTCAAGGGATTTTTTTGAAAACTTCTCAATTTCAAAAATAATGAATTTATTCGAAAGCACTGTACATTAAAATTTTCATACACTTAGCGATAGAAAATACTTTTCTATACAGAATAATCATATTTGTCGTATAGTTTGACTCATTTATTGATGTTTATGTTTTTTGAACAACTAAATTAGATCTACTTTAATACAATTATTATTTTCACTTATAAAACCTGTAGTTTGAAATCCATCCTCTGCTCTATTAAGAGTTAGAGCAGAGGATGGAAGGATGGAACTCTGTATTGCAGAAAAAGTTCGAAAACTCCGACTACGTTAACCGATTTTAGTGAACTTTGTTTTGTTGCAAACTGTTTGATAACCAAATCATTATCTGTACAATACTTTTTACTTAAGCCTGAAGCACCAGATGGAGTAGAAAATATCGCTTACAACTAAAGTTTGGAAAATGATAGCTGCTTCCGGTTTGCGTCATTTTTTAAACAATTTTACGAGTAATAAGATACAAGAATAAAATAAAAATATAGTCTTCCGTTTAACTTTTCATAGAAAATTGAGTAAACTTCTAAAGATATCAAATAATGTCATCTCGCAGTACGTATTTAAACAGGAGCTTGAGTATTATTACACATTATGATTCGGCTATTAAACATCTAAAACAAGTTCAAGTTTGCTAAAATCAATTTGAACTTTTTCTACAATACGATTGTAGAGCAAAATATCAAATAAACTATTTTTAAAGTATTAGTAGCAGAGTTTAAAACCATTTGACATAATGTAGCCTCGAGAAAATCACATTTTTTTATTTGGATTTAAAAGTTTGCCATCTAGCAATACAATTTTAAAGTAGAAAATAATTGTAATAGGCTTCTTGGGATTGCTTTTATTATCAATTTTTATTTTCGAAAGCTGTAGGACATGTAATTTCTGAGATAGGTATAGCTGCTGGCCGACACCGTGTACAATGCATCACTCCCTATTTTATTTATTTATTTTTTTCATTAAATCCTTTCTTTTTTATTCTTCTCTCTGAATAAATAATAGAAAAGTATTCAATCAATGATGCCCAGTGAAAATTTCTCTTATATTTTTTTTGAAGGGACGATTTCTAGATCCCATAACTTTCGTGGCGAAAAAATTTGAAAAATTTGTAAAATGAAAAATTAAAATGAGATTAAGATTTCGAAAAGAGATACACATACATTTAAAAATTAAATCAACAGTCCCTTGTTTAAAAAAACAATACAGGTTTTTTTTTATAAATTGGTTTTTGCCTAACCATAAATAGGTACCTACCATTAATTGAAATTATTATAAATGTTTTTAATTATTCATTGAAATTTACTAACACTAGATATCCTCAATCATTGGTTATATTCTGTTCAATTCCTACGAAATACAGGTATTACCTACCCAAAGTAAGAGAATACATTATCTGTTTTTGTTTTGAGGGACTAACCAACGTTAGGATCCAACTATTTAGATACGTGTTAAAATGGCGAAACGAGAATAATCAATCTGATAATTTTTAGGCATAACTATAAACTGATAATAATATACTTAAACATGGATTTCACTTTAAATAGAATGTATAATATTGGAAAAACACAATCAGATAAATTAAGGTAAGCTTATTACTTTTATTACACTATTATAACAAATATCAAACTGCCTCTTTCTGCCTCCCCTGGTTCCTGATGCCCACATAGCTATAATTTATACCTACTTCTGTGCCAATGTCCTACAAATGTTAAGATTTGTAAGCAATGCCGATAGGTAGACGGACTCTTTTATCTAATGTCTTCAACAAAGTATGTCAGGTAAGTAACAACAATAGTAGTTTACGTTATATATCCAACAGGTAACTTATTACAGTACGAGTATGTTTTATGGAAAAGGTGACGGAGAAGCACGAGTCCAAAATATAAACAGGTACTATAACAAGATCTAAGGGATGTGCATAATATATATTTTTTCGTACTATCTTTATAATCCTTTTAAAAATGAATTAAAAATTATAATTATTAAAATTAAAAAAGACAATATTTCGTTTGTCAATGTCAAATCGTCGACCATTTCACGAAGTGGCTTATCTCAGTTTTTCAAATTTTGCAGGAGAGCAATTTAAAGATTCTTATACTTTTTGACCGTTTACTGAAGAAATAGGAGAAACGTGAAACTTGTGCAAGTCGGACAATTAGTAGTTAAAAGTATTAGGTTTCATATACTATAACTGAAACGTATCATTACTTTTGGGAAATATCAAAATTTTGCAAAAAATTGAGATACGTCACTTCGTGAAATTGACAATTGGTTCGCTGCCTGCTAATATAGCTGTTACGACGAAATTTAAATTAAAAGAAAGTATGGAATGAAAGACAACCAAATAATATATTGACATAAAATAACAAAAATAAATACAGTATTACTTCTGTAGGTTAATACTTTAAATAAATTATCAAAAATATAACAAAAAGCGTGAGTTATGGTTCATTTTACTTGTCTTCATGAGAAAGGTGAAGATAAAAGGTTTGAAAGTTTGTATTTCTTATTACTGTAGTATTTCTTTCACACAATGACTTTAATTGCATGTATTTATTATTACTGTTATTTTTACTGGTGCAGAATGGAGACTTTGTAACTGAATTCCCTTCAATGGAAATTTCTGTCGTTTCAATGACAGAAATGTTTATATTCTGTTTGCAAGTGACTTATTTTGAAAAATATTTCAGTTGGTCTATTTTTCTTAACTAAGTTCCATGAGATCGGTTCATTTCATAGGCTCACCCGTTTCAGTTACTTTTGTAGTGCGAACCCGCAAATCTTGAGATAATTTACCTCCTAGAAATACAACAGTATAGGGATGGTGTCTTCGGGAAAGCTTCATTATAGGTGGTAATTGCTAAGGTATACATATAAACGTCACCGACAGTCTTTAAAGCTTTGGATATGGTACTGTGTGCCGCATCCCCTTCATTTTGCCCATGGGATGTTTTGAAGAATTTTAATGTGATTTCTTCGATATTAACACTATTGGTTATAACATAAAGTAACATTGTTGCATTAATAGAGTTTTTGTTCTATCCATAAGAAAATACACACAAGTAACTAACCTCTGGTGATCCTCGTTTGTTGATGCTTTCATACCACATAAAGCATAAACAATCTTTAGTAGCAATGTCGTACAGTATGCAGTTGTAATTTGATAAACGAATTTTCATTTTCTTTTGATATGGGTAGATATATCACTTGCTGCAAATCAAAACTTGCCCAGGCTATCTTACCTATCCTTTCACATGTTTCCTTTTTACACAGTGCCTTAATTGTAGTATTCAAGTTTATTTTGGTATAAGTCTGAACAGGAAAATGTGAGATACTCCACTTATTTATTTCTATTTACCACCAAAATAAAATTTCACGAACTGGCGTAACTTAAGTTACGTCAGTTTTTGAAATTGTATTTTAATCGGAAAAGTGTTAAGCTGACAGTCTAATGTTTATTATCCTGAAAACTATACGAAATTGAGTTACGCCGCTTCGTGAATGTGTAAAGCATGTACTTTCGTTACGCTAGACCAAGTATCTCAAATTTCGATTTTTATGAGTTACGTCAGTTCGTGAAATGGGCGACAAAATAGAATAATAACATCATTTTTGCATTGTTTTGTATTATAGAAATTTCAGAAGAGACTTTCTGCGGAAGCAGTGTGACAATTAGATACATACATTCCAATTTAATAGTTATTAATGCAACAAGTACGAAAAATGTACAATTTCACGTCGCGTGCAATAAACATTTTTTGTACGAGCTGCATATAATATTTTTTCTACGTTCATGCCAAAATCAAAAAATGTTTTATTTAGGTGACACTAAGTCTAGGAAAATATGACGTTGATTTGAACCTTTATGTTTGTCATGATGACAAAATGCTGTAGTAGAATGACAGATGAATGCAATAAACATTTTATTGCACTAGTGCAATAAAGAACCACTTTTTCCACTAAATATAGTTCAATAAAGTTTTGTTTTTTTCATGAACGTAGAGAAATGAAATTTAGCAAAATATTAAATACTGTTGGTAGCCAACACACATTACGATATTATTATCCTGTAATGTGTGAGCCACTTTTCACTTACATACCTCTTTAAAATTTTGCAGTGTGTGATTTGAATTGTTATTTTTTTTATTAGGTGTCCTGCAAATGTATTTTTTTCTACGCACATGCAAAACTTTATTATATATACTTCACTAAAAGTGCATTATACATATATTGCACTAAATTGCAAAAAATTGTTTTGTTTTTAACACAACCAAATATCGAAAATTACGTTGACAATAGAAACAAATGTGTAACGTCAGCCCTGACATAAGACGTCTGAATTCTTGACGCGAGTATACAGCGTTTTGTCATGACTTAGTGTCATCTAAATAAAACATTTTATGGTTTTTGCATGAACTTACTTTTTGTACTTGTTGCATAAATAACTATTATAATATATAAATACAATAATTTCAAAAAACATAGAAGGCAATTTTGTACTAAAAAATGTCTAGATTAATGTGACATGAATTGTCACTTGTAATAAATAATATTTATCTTCAATTTAATATGGCAAAAACAAGTACCTGTATCATGTCCAGCATTAAAAAAGCACCATTATTTTTTACGAATTCTTTGGCAAATACTTCATCCTGAACAATGTGTTGCCAAATAAAATTCATAACACATATAATTTCACGAATGTCCCGTACAGACAATTCTTGACGTGGTGTTACAAGTTTCTTCATGTATGTGATGGTAACTGCAATAACTTTCTTCGTAAATTTTTGTGTCGAATGCCCGTATAGCATGTTTAAGAGGAGAAAAGCTAAAGTTAAACATTTTTTTCCAAAATTATCCTCAAATAAATTGAACACAATATCTTCACATAAACCTAAAATATGATTTAGAAAAAGAAAATATATTATTTCACGTAACTGATTTACCTAGAATTAAATTGACGCCATCATTAAATAGAACGGAATCCAGCACCATAACTGTATTTTTTAATATATGAAGCAAAGCTTCCAGACACTTTCTTAATATGAGTGTGTCAATATCCTTCGTCTTATACATACGAATGATGTTCAAAAATCTGAAATGATGTTAATTGAAGTAACAAATTTATTAATTAAAAGATTATTCAACTTTACAGGTATAACCCTCGTTTTTTACTAAACTTGGCGTAAAAAAATATGTATACAGGGTGTCCCAAAATTAACCTGCCAAAAATTAACTGGCTTCTACGATCAAAAATAAGAAAAAAAAATTATATACGTGGGTGAATCAAATATAAACGAGACATTTGGTCCTGGAAGCCCAGTGTAGGTGCTAGAGCATTCCCGCGTTTAGGGGTGTTGGGTAGGACTGTTAGGAGTGGGGAAAGCAGGCGGGCGCGTTTTCTCGACCGCACCATTAACCGTCGTGACGATGTCCGAGCAGGAGGTACCTCCCTCGATTGCGCAATGTATTGTGATCAAATTTCTTGCTACTGAAGGTGTAAAACCGACCGAAATCTTCAGAAGATTGACTGTACACTACCAAAGATCCCGCTCTAGCATCACAGTTGACAACATCAGCCGTGTTCGACAGCTTGTTGAAGGTGACAGGCGTCTAATCACCAGTGTCATTGCAAGTGAGGTTGGAATAAGCTATGGGAGCATTTTTTCTATACTCACAGGGGAGCTAGGGTTTCGTAAGGTGTGTGCCAGGTGGGTTCCTCATCGTCTCACAGCTGAGCAGAAGTTGAACCGTTTTCAAGTGTGTGAACTTCTTCTTGCAAGATTTCAGGCTGAGGGAGCCTCATTTCTCACTAACGTTATCACCTGTGATGAAACATGGGTGCACAATTACACCCCTAAATCAAAACAAGCGAGTATAGAGTGGAGACTGAAAGGGAAACCAGGACCAGTCAAAGCCAAGTAACGGCTGTCAGCTGGGAAGGTTTTGGCTACCGCATTTTTTGACCAGCGTAGCTTGCTGCATTTTGAATTCTTTGTATGAACGCAGGACCATCAATGCCGCATACTACTGCGAAATTTTGAGTGATGTCAGACTTGCATATCTCCGCAAAAGAAGGGACCTACCGATGAGAGAAGTGATTCTTCTCCAGGACAATGCTCGCCCGCATACTGCAGCCCTGACAAGAGAAAAATTGTAGCAACTGGGCTAGGAGATGCTATAACACCCTCCCTACAGCCCAGACTTATCACCTCGTGACTTTCACCTGTTTCAGCCATTCAAGGAAGCTTTGGGAGGTCAGAGATTCACCAGTGACGATGAGGTTGAAGCCTATGTGCGCAATTGGCCGGAGATACAGCCTACTTCATTCTATGAGATCGGGATTGGAAAACTACCTATGCACTGGGAAAAATGTGTTTTCAAATCAGGAGACTATGTAGAAAAATGAGGTGTATTTTTTTTGTGTTCAAAGTAAAAATAAAAAAAATAAAAATAAGTTTTGTTTATATTTGATTCACCCTCGTAATAATATATCCGTAGACGCCCTCTAACGGAAATATGACCCCTTAAATGGGAACCTCAAAATTTGATTTTTCCCAAATATTTCCAAAAGATTAAGATAAAGTAATTAAATTTGAAATTGAGAATCACAATTAGATTGTGAATCTAATGTTAATCAAAAAAATTCCACATAATTGGTCATAGGTGTGCCAAAACGGGGGCAGTGGATAAATATTGGTCCAACTTTTGAAAAAGGTACTCCTATTTCAATCAGATAAACTCCTCTGTGTTCAAGTAATATTAATTTAAACATTTTGTGACATACCACAAAAGTTTAAGATGGAAACTATAAATACTCAAAATATCCCTAATAGGTTCTGAGAAAATACTGTCAAACTATTTAACACATAATAAATGTGTTAATCAAGCGTTTTAACATATTAAAATACTTTTAAAATGCATATCAGTAATGTAATTATTTGTAATTTTTTTAATTTTAATATAGCCTATTAATACTTAATTTTTTTTAAGAAACCTATGTAATATGTGTCAAATAAGCAGACAAATAACTTTTCAAAGCCTACTAGATACAATTTGACCGCTTGCATATCATATCTAATATTTTTGTGGTATGGCACAAACTTTTTAAATTAATATTACTCGTAAAAAGAATAATTTATTGAAGTAAAACAAGAGTACCTTTTTTTTGTAAAATTGTTCAACATTTTTAATTTTTTTGATGCTGACGGCAAAAATCTCGAGACATGAAAAAGTTAGAGCAGATTTTATCCAACAACCCCCCCCCCCCAGTTTGGCACGATTATGACTAATTATGGTATAGTTTTTAGAACATTAAATTCGCAATATAATTGTGATTCTCAATTTTAAATTTGAGTACTTTATCTCGATCCGTTTTGAAGATATTTGGAGAAAATCAAATTTTGGGGTCCCCCTTTAAAGAGCAATAGCTCCGTTAGGGGGCGTTTACGAACCTATGTTTATATAACTTTTTTTTCTTATTTTTGATCGTAAAATCCACAGTTCATTTTTAGCAGGTTAATTTTGGGACACCCTGTATACTATTATAGATATAGGTACTATTTTATACATATGATAACATGGATTTCTAGGTTACAAATGGATTCATATACATAATTGGTAGGAATGAAAAACAGCCACTTTTATCATAAAGTAATTCCTCAAATTTTTTATGTATTACCTAAAACTACACTTCTCCACAATTGAACTGGATATTACAAGATTATTGAAGTTATTAGGTCTTTTTTTTAATAAAAAAAAAATGCTTACAACAAATAAAAAATGTTTATTGATTTATGTTCTGACAAAGAAACCAAAAAAAACGGCCTTTAAGTGGAAACATTAGCATAGGTTAAATATAATATGCATGGATTATAATACGACGAAAAAAAAACATACATATAGATATTTTATTGTAAAATTACCATCCCACATAAACATTTAATATCGTGTAGGACCTCCCCTCATTTGTATCAGTGCTGTTACTCTAATTGGAAGACTCCTGATCAAGTTATTCATAAAATCCTGAGATATGACTTACCAAATTGCCTACAATGAATTGGCTAATTGTTGTAATTTTCAATGAGGCAGTTTAGTTGCCTAAACATTTCTGCCCAAACATGCTCAATATAATTTATGTCTGACGAATAGGGCGGTCACTCCATTCTTGTAATCGCATGATATTGTATCTGATCATTTACAATTTTCGCATGGTGAGGACGGGCATTATCATCGATCAAAACAAATTTTTCATATATTGCACCAAGGAATGGCACAATTATCAACTCTAACTATCCCGATATATCACAGCTCTCATATATAGTTTTATTAATTAATATTAGTAGTTCAGTGGGACCATTAAATGTTTATTGTACCACTATCCTCTCTTCTTCCAAACCAATGCTCGACCATCACACCTTAACAAACAAAATATGGATGCAAAAAGACAAAGACTCCAATTTAAAAAATTTCAGACCAATCTGTAGCATACAGATCCTTGTGCTCTGCTCTATATGCTACAGATCCTTGCGGTCTGCTTCCCCCCATCAACTGTGGATGCGTAGCACGTCCTGTAGCCCTCAAGATAGAAACATGCAATTTTCTTCTGATAGTTTGACTAGAAACCACTCTTGCAGTAGCCTGTCTATTAATACTTGAAGCTGTGAATGTTCAGTTTCTTCTTGCAGTTAAGGCAATGTAATAGTCTTGAGCATGAATTGGTCTCATCCTTCTCCAGGGGTGTATGCTGAAGACCCAGTTACTATACACATCTATTCCATGCTCAACTTATGACACTTTGCGACACATTCAGTCGTGTAGCGACTTCTTCTCGAGACAAGCATTCACGTATTCAAAGCACTAATTGCTTAATATGCATTGTTTCTAATCGAATTGCCATAGTAACATAATGCCAATAAACAGATGTATAGCTAACAGTGGCAGCACTAAAGGCAATACAAGCACTTCTATATAACTAAAATGTTATCTTTTAGAAATCACATATTTATATTTTTTATGAAAGAGAGAGCACAAAAAAAGGAAAAAATATATGCAAAAAATATTCTTATTGACAGTACATTTACCAATATTTATAAATTAAAATTTGAAGATAACAGAAGATATCCAGTTCAATTGTCAAGTGTATATTGTTATTTACTTTATTAAATAGAGAAGGAATGCTTCTATTGGAATGATCGAATATAAATTTTAATAAACTATTACATTTTATAAGATTTTCTCATTCCTAAACTAAAATGCAAGGCTATTGAATCCAAAACCAAAAATAAAATATGAACAGCGCGAAAACTATTATTAACGGTATATACATTTGTATTAACTCTCTATCATATAAAATGAACACTGTACATTTGTTCCTATTGTATCCATGCTAAAAAATGCAAGTAGAAATTTATCATATAAAATATTTTGAATAAGCTAAAAAAATGTTTACTATAGAGACAGTATTGCAGTTTTCACGTTAACATTTTGTAATGTTTGATAACGTTACATTAATAAAATCTGAAAGATCTATTATACAGGGTGTTTTAAAATCAAACGGCATCCTCTTAGGATCTAATTCCTCAAATTAAAAGAAGACAAAAAGTTTCTATAAGCATGGGTTAGCAAATGTTTCAGTACCAAGTTAAGGAAAATATGAAGGAAAATTAAAAGAAAAATTTTAAAAATTGGTGAACACATTTGGAGGTTTTAACGGTTATTATGTAAACGTAAACATCGTTTGTTTTTCTTTTTCACTGGTGTAGTTACAAGCCTTGCTGTAATTGAAAATGCGATAAACTACTGACTTCACATTTTGACACAAATTTCAAATACTTCACTTTATTAGCAACACATATTCTCTTTGACTTTCCCAAATTTTTTACCATTTTTAACTAACTTTTAATTCATTTAATACATAATGAAAGTTAGCATGTACTATGATATTTTTCTTATTAGGAAATAATAATATGCTGGCTACATATTACCATTGAGTATAATAGCTAAAATAATCAAGGATAATACATAATGAAAAATTAGCATATACTGTGATATTTTTCTTAATAGGAAATAATAATAATATGCTGGCTGCATATTACCATTGAGTATAATAGCTAAAATAATCAAGGATATTACTAAAGAAGTGGGAAAAAATTATCCTGAGGGTTTCTCGAGCGAAATAGTATTTTGAGTTTTGAGAGTATTTTAAAATTCTATGGATGTCTAAGTTTTTTAACTTTTTAAAGCCCTGCATTTTGGTAATGAAACATTTACGGATCCATGTTTACAAAAACTTTTCGCTTTGTTTTAATAAGAGAAATAACATCCTAAAGGGATGCCATTTAATTTTTAAGCAACCTGTATATTAAATATGCCTTTATGCTTCTTCAGAAGGCGTAATTTAGATTTCAGATTAGTTACCAATATTTCAAAAAGTATCAATATCAACTGAGTTTTAGAATTGTCAATTTTAATTAGAAAAATATTTTAGAAAGTATATATCAGAAATCAGATGAAATTCTATAATAAATTATTATTTTATGATTAGATAATAAAACAAAAACAAAATCACTGCCTCTGTCACTTTAGAACAGTCAGACAAACTAACTGCCATTTCTGAAATGTATATGAAATATATGCAGTACATAATAGCGCCACTGTTTTCAATAAATTCCTCTTCCATAAATGGTACAATTTTCATTAAAGTATCCAGAGCCAAGTGGCTAAGTACACAAACTTGTTGGGGGTTCCATTTTATAGCAGATTTATTTCTTGAAATAGAAAGAAGGTGATAAACGATTCTTTGTTCCTCTAATACCTGAAAGTTTGTAAATAATATTTTGAGAAATTAAAATTCAACAACTGTATATATAAAAAAAACTATTTTTTATAGCTTTTTTTGTTAGTAAGTAACTCATAAATATGCGAGTTTTTTTATCAGCTTTAAGGACTTGTGCTTACCCTTATTCCTCCAAAGAAATTCATATACAATGGCATTGCTGATATTAATAGTTCTAAATATATGCGATCTTCATCATCTGAAGAAAATTTGACATCTTTTGCCCACGATTTAGTATTTTCAAAATTCAGACCTACAATGACTAAATCTAAAAATAAAGTAGGTAATCTGTTATTTATACTTCAGAAATAAAGTTTATTAATACATATACCTTTTGCTAAACCACTTACAACAAAGTTCAGGTTTGGGAATATATTAATCATTTTTATTATAATTAGCAATATGTTGTTTCGATTCAATGCATGACTTGTTCTTGTAAACAAACGAAATGCATATTGAAGGTTCCTATAACAGAGTACTATATTAATTATAATAATTTTTAATATATGTATATATATAAAATTTATAAATATAAAGGGTGTTTTTTATTGCCATACCATTTCAACTCATAATTAATTATCTTTTTTATGCCAAATTTGACAAAATAAAACGACCCTCTCTCTACTGAGATAAGTTCATTGTTGTGCCATCATAGTTTTTCAGAAATAAAAGCAATATTTATTTTCTTTGAAGAAACACCCTGTATATATATATATATATATATATATATATATATATATATATATATATATATATATATTGTTTCTTTTTCTTGTTGAGATAGTTTACTTACCATAAAGAAAATACTTGAATTGTTTTAATATCATTTAATTTTGTTTTATTATTTAGCATATATTTTAGTAAAATTAATATAATTATTTCTACTTTGTCATAGTGTAAAACGTTTTCTACAGGCAGTGCTGGTGGACGTTCATTAGGGAATCTTTCTTTCCATGTTGGTTCTAGTCGCATTAACAAATAATTCAGTGCATCTTGTTCAACAAATGTCTTGCCTAATAAAATATTATTTTAATTCTTATTTATGAGCAAATATAGGGATAAAATATGAGTTTTTGTATAGTATTGAATAGGTACATGCAACACAAATATAAAACATAAGATAAGGATGTAATATTGAATAAATTTTCAGGACTGATTCCACCCGATAAAATACAAGAGTATGACTCTTTCTTAAAACGTTACTCTAGAGCTATTCATTCAGTTCTTCAGGTACTTACTGAGAAATATTTCCTCATCCAATACTCAAAAAGAATTGTTCAATTGAGAGGTTTCAAAAGTCAAAAAAAATTGTTTAATGTTTAAGTCATTATTAGTATACAGATTTGGAGATCTGAATAGGCTATATCTATTGAATGCTTTCATGCTTCTTGATTATGAGTAAATATCAATGGGTAAAAACCATAAATCAACTTTAATATTTAAGAGTTCATGGGGCCATTCTCAAGGATGAGCATGTACTCCTTGGAAATAATTTTGAAATTCTGTTTTTTTCCAAACTGTACTATTTTAGTTAAGAAACGTTTTAGGAAAAAATATTACTTGTTTGTATTGACGAGGGATATCAGTTTTCTCTCATATTTCTTATTCAGCCATTGTACAATACCTAATTACATAAATATTTGGTTACTTACAAGCTTTGTCTGCTGCTTTAGCCAGCACCTTTATTATATCTAAAACATTTGGATAAATTTTCTCTTCCGCAAGTTGTATTAACTGTGCTAGTATGTTTAATAATTGACTTTGTATAGCACATTCTATTCGTGCTTCTAGAGAAACGTAACGACGAGATTCGTGATTTTTTTTTGTGAACAAGCTTATTAATGCATCAGCTGTGAGAACTTGAAGATTTTCGTTTTTCACGAATGCTAGTGTATATCCTACAAAACATAAAAAGTATATTTTTCTACATTCATGCAAAAAACATAACTTTATTGAACTATATTTAGTGGAAAAAGTGGTTCTTTACTGCACTAGTGCAATAAAATGTTTATTGCATTCATATGTCATTGTGCTACTTGTCATCATGACAAACATAAACGTTCAAATCGACGTTAATATTCCTTTTTGGTTTTTGCATGAACGTAGAAAAAATATTGTATGCAACTCGTATAAAAAGTGCTTATTGCGCTCGACCTGTTGTCCTACTCGGCCTGACGGCCTCGTTGGACAATTTCACGTCGCGTCTACTTAAAAAAGCGTATCACATGCAATTTTCACCATTCTGATATCTCAGCTATTATCTGAGATACCTGCGAAGAATCCCTTAAAAGTAGTTTTTAATTAATGTACGCCCAGTATCTTAAAAACGAATAGGTCTATGAAAATTCTGTTTGGAGCATCTTATAAATTTCTTGAAAAAGTATCCCTGTGTTGGGAAAACCGAAACCTTCTATCTCTTTTAGTTTCTAATATATGTGTCGCACCTTCCTTATATTTTGTATTTGTTTTCATTTATGTCGCAGTGGACGACTGTGATGATTGCTCAAATGGTTGGTGACTAGTCGGTAGGCATTATTGTGCGATTGCAATAATTCTATAGCCGAGACCCAAAATAATAGAGAGATTCATGTTATAAACCCGATCACAATTTAAAGCAGCACTAAGATTATTTGATCCAGATTTTCCAAGTTGTTATGCCATAACCTCGGTAACTGGTCGCTGCCAGAAAGAGTTAAAATGCACATCCCTAGCAGGAATTCTTTTACCTGCACTGGTTGTTCTCGGATTAGGCTCTGTGGGGACAGGCCAGCTATCGGTGTCTCAGGGCCCGCTCATATATTGATTTCGGCCTCTTTGTTGCTATTACTGCTACGGTCGGAACCGTTCCTCGGATAATGGTGGTCTTCTAAGGTATCTCGTAGCCACCGCTAAACGTTTCGCCGCTCTTCACTGTCGGCATCTTCAGTGGTGACTCCGCGAAGTCTGGGTCTGTCCCCATAGAGCCGAGCCCGAGAACAACCAGGGCAGGTAAAAGAATTTCGGCTAATGCTAGGGATATAGCATTTTAATTCTGCTTCTGGCAGCGACCAGGACCATAGTCACGGCACAACAACCCGGAAAATCACTGGTATCAAATGATAACATCACCGGCCGTGAAAGCCTAAAAACCACTACAACACAAAGATTAATTAATACACGCAGCCCATACCTATAAAATTTAAATGCCGCGTATCTCGCCCAGCATATCTGATTACACCATTTCTGCTGTAGCAAATAGTTTGGAACGCGCAATTTCAATTTCTATTGGTAGAGACCTCTTGACAGATACAGACAAATGTTTCATCTATATCTGTCATCGGCATGCGCGTAGGAAAATAACGGGAGAAAGCGGACTAAACAATAATTTTACAGAAGTCTTTGAAAATATGTATTTATTTTTAATTTAACTGTATGTTAAAGTAGTTATGTACTACTTCAGGTGTCTGTTTTGTGGTAGTAAATGGACTCGGGATAAGTGTAAAATACTTTAAATATTTTAAATGTATGTTAATTTTGTTCATGTGTTGACAATTCGAATTATTTGACCGTTTAAACCATAGAAACAGTAACTTATTTATATAAATTTAGTATTTCGCAGATATCCGGACTTTTCCGGTATGCACGCCAATGGCCAGTTACGGGTGTTTCCGTAATTTTAACCTGCCAAATGAACACCGGTTCAGCTATGGCGAAGCCATCTGGGAAAAACTGCATGTAAGCTGTTGGTTATACCACAGTTTATTATACAGTTCGTCCAGTGAAGGTTCCAGAGGGTGTGGCTAAATCGTGGTTAAATGCGCAATGAACACCAATGAAATTCATATGTACACGACGAAGTGGGAGAAATTCTATTTCTTGACAAATGACCGTGCCCTTGAGCGCACGAATGTGCGCGGCTAAATACGCAGTTGTCTTTTGGTCGTCTAAAAAAACCAAATCTGGAACCTCGACATCAAAGGAGCCGACTTGAAGACGCCGGACTGTATAATAGACTGGTTATACCGTATCCCAGCATATGAAACCAAAACGGAACGTTTGTATACATATAATTGCACCATAGAAATCATACGTTTCTACGAATTGGACGTAAAATTTTCATATTTTGAAATTCCCGCCCATTAGCGTGAAGCTACCCCGTTAGTTCAAACAACTTGTAAAAGCTAAGTTCTGCAATATTACCAGCCTCGCGTGTTCTCCATAGGTTGATTATATTTTTGGTACCTCTTTTGGCGTTCTATATTTTATGATTTCTATAGGTTAGAATAGCAAAATAATGTAGTCTTATAAACGTTTTTTAAGTTATTATCTTATTCGAGAAAAATTCAAACAGTAACAATGAATAAACAAAACATTCAGAATATTATTTTTGACCGCAAATTTAATCATTTTACGACGAGAAATATGGCGACCTTAAGAATGGATAATAATTTAAGTCTACAGCATGTTTTCAAAATCGTACACGCCACACGCCCTCTAACCTCACAAAAGTGAGGGATATCGGATGATAAAAAAATTGTATGTAGGAATTAGTATATAGCGCTCGACACCAAAATATGAGGGTAAATGATGCGGTTTCAAATATGTACTTCAAATAAGAGTGTCGATAGGTATAGTGTGTATAACACCACAGTTTATTATGCAGTTCGTCGAGTGAAGGTTCCAGAGGGTGTGGCTAAATCGCGGCTAAATGCGCAATGAACACCCATGAAATTCATATGTACACGACGAAGTGGGAAAAATTCCATTTCTTGACAAATCACAGTGCCCCTTGAGCGCGGCTAAATGCGCAGTCGTCTTTTGGTCGTCTAAAAAAACGAAATCTGGGACCTCGACATCAAAGGAGCCGACGTGAAGATGCCGGACTGTATAATAGACTGTGGTAACACTATGCCCAGACTATGCCGTTCTCTGAAGCTAGCTTTATGAGTGAAGTGAATTACTTTACACCAACGCAGAAATTAGTGATATGATATTTGTTTATAGTTATTGTCAAGACAAAATTTTCAAACATATGGGAGTATGTTCAAATTTGACCTGTAACACTGTAAAGTTTGGACATTGCAATTTTAGTCAAATAATTTTTGCTTGTAGTGCTCTCCTGGATGTTATACATATTACGTTCATCATATTTATTAACACTTTTGTTCAAATTCATTTTTTTTAAAATATAGCAATTCTTTTATGGTAATAAATCTGACAATATAGCATTGCTGTTACTCTATTAAAACCCTGAAAGTCCGAATTTTGTAAAATTTGTAAAGGTATTTTCGCGGAGCTGGTTCCGAACACATGTAGAGGGTTATCGTATGCGCACTTTTACCAAAATATTCAAATATATTATTAAATAATATTAGATAATGCATTATTAAAATTCAAGTAACGAGAATTTGAAAGAGAAAGAAGACATAATATACTCTCAAAAGTACCCAAAAATGACAATGAGATATGGAAACATAACTTAATTAACAAACGTCCATAAATGTGTTCGCGGAATTAAAATATCTTAAACTAATTCAAAGATTGCTCATTGATAAAATTACTAACATATATATTCAGTTTATACTCTGAATGTATTAGGATTTATGTCCGCGAAAATATCTATTAGCGAAGATAATTTAATTAAATTCCAGCTTTTAGGGTTTTAAAGTTTCGTTGTTAAATTTGCATTTTAAAAAATCGATATAGTTATATATATATATATATATATATATATATATATATATATATATATATATATATATATATATAATATGTTCGATAGAGCCTTGCATGTAAAAATAAATCACAAAAATCGTACAATCCACCTGGGGCTTTAGCCTCCCTCCCCCACCAGAATTGATGACCTAACTTCACCCATGCCTATTCATAATGTTTCAAGTATTAACTCACCTAACATTGCAAAATATTCTTGAAATGATCTAGAAAATGTTAATATATCTGATGAGAGAGTCATTATAGGGGGAATAGCACAGACTTGCAGTATTTTTTTTAAGAAGCATGAGTATTCATCAACTTCTTCAATTCTGTTATTTAGAAGCTCTATCAGGAACATCAGGTCGTGCAAATCATTCATTAACTATATTATAAATTAAAGTTATATACGAGAAAAAAATATAAAAAGTAAGAATATGAAAAGGATACAAAGCCTGTCTTACAGATATTTGTGAGTCTGTCAATATACTCCCCTTGTCTTTGAATATCATTTTTTGTTATTTGTTCTGTAATCAATGAAATAATTTTTTGGATCACCACAGTAGGATTTTTATGTTTGAGATAGTCACAATCTTTTTTATTTTTGTCGCCTCGTTCCATTTCATAAATTTTTTTGTTAATATTGTGATTTATTGTCAATATCTATCACAATTTTTCAAAAACTGTTGGGCCATGACCCCACGTGCTTAATATACGACGGCCTACTGCCATCCATTTTTAGACTAATTATACATAATAATTCAAAATGAGCGCAAAAAAATGTAAATAAATGAGTCCTAAGTTATGAAGAAAATATAAACAAGCGTTTTATTGAATTGACCATCTCTTGATCTGTCATGAACGTGCTAATTTTAGTTTATCAAGTTTTTATTAAAAGATTCGTAAAAGCATATTCGATTAAAATTAAAATTGTATTTGCCACATTTGAGTTTCTCTGGAAAATGGGCGATCCATCTTTATTACGAAAAATATGTATATTAGTTTTTGGTTCAACAAGTATTAGTCGTATGTGGGTTCAACCATGTTATTCAAACACAAGTGTTTTAGCAGGATTGCAGTTGAGCCGCGTGTCATTTTATTTCTGCCGAGATTTAACCTTCATTGAACCGCACGGTTAAAAAGCAATGAGATATGTATGAGTATATGCAGTGGCGTAGCCACGGGGGGTTTTGGGGGTCTGGGGTTTATTAAAAATTATTTTTTTTTTTTTTATTGAAAAAAACTAGTTTGAAATACTTTGATCACTGAAACACCCCCTTGTCAAATTACTGGCTACGCCACTGAGTATATGTTTAATTTTTGATATTGCCATAAATTAATAGTGTACAGAAGTTTAAACAGTAAATTCCAGAGTTTAAACCGTCTGGGGCTAAATTTGCAATGAGCACCAATGAAATTCATTTGTACACGACGAAGTGGGGGACGTTCTGCCCTTGAGCGTTTGAAATGCGCTGCCGTTCCCCAAAAAAAAATAGAATAAGTATTTTTTATGTACCTCTTTATCTACAAAAGGAACTCAGAAAATTATTAAAAACACTAAACAGTTCACAAACAAATTAAAGTATCTAAAATTTACGAAAATGTGCATTACAGGAAATGTCAACATTCCTCCGAGCACTCCGAGGTATCTTCGTGACGTTACAACTGCGCGCGAACAAGCCAACGTTAAAGCTTAGCGATGGAACAATCATGTCTAGCTTATTCTTATCGTTCTTGGTATCTGGTATGATGACTGCAATGCGCTAAAAGCTGCGCGAATAGGATTACTCATGATCAGCGCCATAATTGTTTTGTGCCTCTAGCAATGACGGAGCAGTAGGGGCTTAGCTGATTGTGAATTGAAATGAAATTGAATTCTGGATATGACGAATTATTTCATGCTATATGCTGGTTAACAGTCCCTTATAAAACATTGTTCCAACAATAAAATACACAAAGAATAACACTAACGAGATACAAGATGAAAGAAGAAACCACACTGTACGCCAATGACGTGTTTACAAACAAAATAATGGGAAATTAAGAACCCAATTCATATCGTACGTGCAGATGATGTCTCTCTTGCACCCACAAACATAACCAATGAAGTATGTCTTTGCCGAGTTTCATGTGCCTCCTTTTGTGTGCTGCTAGGTGTGGTACCTTTATTTGGATGCGCAATGGAACTAAACGCATTCCATATCGTACATTTCAGTGATCGGTATCTTCCTCTCACTTCCTAATTACAAACCTAGAAAAAATATAGACAGCGTCGGTTCATGATATAGGTCACGTGACAGGTCCCGCGTTGCCGGTCTTACGGTCCAGAAAATGGATATTTTATTTGTTTTATGTTGGCGGTTGTGCAAATATTATGGCTGCATTGCAATATGAAATTAACTAAAGGCCGTATGACACGGTGTAATATTTCACATAGCTTTTTATTTGATATTATAATTAAAGTGTTCGTCCCGTATCATAGAAGCAAAATGTACAGTTTTCTCTATATAAAACTGAAAATTAAAACATGTTCTATTTATATAAAATTCTGAATACATTTTTATGTAAACAATAATATAACTTCCAGTGCATCTTTCCCATATTTTTGCTATGTTTGCTTAATTTATTGGTTATTGGTTATAATAACAATAATTGTTATTAGTACTAAATATTTAAAAAAATGCTTATATAATTCTGTGCAAAATTTTATATATAATTTTCTACCGTGTCGTACGGCCTTAACATGCTGCCATACCAATCACAGTAAACAAATTAGCTTCACGATACAATACAACCAACGTAAATTGGCATAAAAACCAAGTTTTGGCGATACAGCCCTGGGACTCTGTGATATAGAATTCTACAAATCGAAATGTTTCTATGCAGTTGGTACTGAACATGATAGTATTCTATTTTGTGACGTATTGAGCATAAGCAAAATATCATATTTATATAATTTCTTATCATGTTAGCATATTAACTATCCCTTTATCTATTTAAGGAAGATCGTGTACTGCTAAATATTCTGAAAACATAATAACAAATGATCTTCTTCTTCTTGTTAATGGTGTTCGTCCCATGGACATTTAACCAGTTTCACATTTATTTATTTTCTGATGATAAGGAAATGCACCGTAAAGTGCATCTGAGATAGATAACTATATTTTATTTATGCTCATTACGTTATAAAATAGAATTCTATCTTATCATGTTTAGTACCAAATATATAGAAACATTTCGATTTGTAGAATTCGATATGTCACAAAGTCCCACTGCTGGACCTTTTAGGGCAGCCATGAATTAGCGGTCGCCGCCAATATGATGCTGGCACAGTCTATATTTTTTCTAGGTTTGTGTTCTTAATCTATGTTGTTCGGTTAACTCATGGTTAACTAGCCTATAACATAACCTATATGTTCTGGCCAAAGTGTCCTCTGGACGAAGGCCATAAAAAGAAGAAGAATAATAACCTATAAGTAGATGTAGAAGACATAGATAATAAAGGATTGTAGAAGATATATATAGTTATGGCTAATTTTCACAATGTTAAAGTTATTTGTAAATGTTTAGCTAATTTTACTATTAGTAATTCAAAAGTATTAAATACTGCATCATATACCAGGTAGATATTGATATGACAAAACATATTAGGTACTAATTTTTTTTCTCCAAGTCGCCTTACAATCAAATGCTAAACAAGTATTTCAGAATGTACTAGCAAGCAGTCTAATTAGTCCAATTAGTTTAATTAAGTCAAGAGTACCATCCTTGTTTTAGAAATATATCAACTACTAACATAAAATATGGCTTGATGGAATTTTTCGATGATAAAAAAAATTGGGGAGTGCAGGAAGTTAAAAGTGGCCGCTCATGGAAAAAAGAAGAGTTAAGGCTTAAATCCAATGGTGATTTACATAAGCTGTGGTTAGTGGTTGAATTAAAATTTAAAGTTTATCGGTGTTTAATACGTTTTTTTCAGGTATATTCTTCTCAAGGAACGCAATATGTTGTTAACGATGGAACAGGAAGCAAAAGATAAAGTGAAATTATTTCCAAGTCCAGAACGTATTGACAAAGTTGAGGAATCTATGGAAAATTTGGAATCTGTTGTAAGGGAGCGAAATGTAGCTTATCATCAACTAGAAACTGGAGAAACAGGTGAAAGACCAGGAAAAGTTGAAACAAATGCATTTGGGCTTACGTATTACCACAAGTAAATATAATGAAAAGTGGAATGATATAATCATTTTGCCAGTCCTTTTGAATTAATTTTTTTTTAGGATGTGTGAATATGTGGTACCAAAACATATGAATACAAAATGGCATGAAAAATTTAAGTCGTATAAAAATACCCATGATCGTTACACCGAACAGTTCCTGTTAAAATATAGAGAGAAAAGATATCTAGATAAAAGAAAAAAGCAATCGTAAGAAAATTAATACATATTTAATCTAAAAATTTACAATTTTATTTTCCAGGAGGGATTTCAATCATGTTATTGGATTATTAAATAGATTCCCCGATATGGATATGGAGGCTTTAAAAGAACAGTATCCTGATGTAGATATTGAGAAAGCCAAGGCTAGTCGTAAATATGGTGGACATTTTGCACCAAAATGAATATACCTAAAATAATTAAATTTCTTTTTAATGTTCTCACTAGTTTATTTTAAATAATTCACATATTAAAGGAATTTGAATTCACAGAACATCCTTCTTATAGGTCTGCTTAAGTATTTTTATGTTTGACAAAAATGGATATAAACAGAGCGTCTAATCTGAATGATTTCGATTTACAGTGTATTTGGATTATCAATTTGAACTAAAACTTAATAAAAAAAATAACTTTATATTATAGAATAAATGTCTTTTTAATTATGTTGTTTTCAAAAGAAATTAATAACTACTCTTTTTAAGTGTTATATATAATCATTTTGTATTATCAAGGAACAAAATTGATTTGATTTCTTAGAATTTCGGTTTATCACATCAAGTTACAGGGGCTATACTGTACGTCACATTTTTTATTGAATTGACCAAAAATCTTGAATCTATATGCAAAATGTAATCACATAAACTATTTACAGTTTTGTATTTGACCCTTCATCTATATTTTGTTTTGAATTTAAAAAAGATGGTTCTTTGATGACTCTTGGTAATTATTAGGGTATCACAGACTTTATTTATTTATTAGACAGCAATGTCCAATTTAGGTACAATTATAATAAATATATAAAAAAAAAACAGAAATACAAAATATATTCCAATACAATGTGAACTTAGTACACATAAACATAAAAGTGCAAAAGTTCAGTAATATTAAAAAAAAAGAAAAAAAAAGTATACATTGTTCAAGACATCAGTGAATTTATAAAATAAAGAAAGACGATAAATACACATGTAAACAGACAGATTCACCTATTGTAATGTGCGTGAACTTAGCCCCCCATTTTTTGATAAACTAAAAAATAAAGGTTGTGCTGAATTGTGCCGGATTTTTGCTACATTGTGCCATAAAATTTGAAAGAAAAACTAATAGCTATTTTTCTAGAAAATGAAAAATTCGTATTTTTCACGTAGCTTCGTGAAAATCGTATGTGTTATATTGTGCTAGTTGTTCTGAACATTGTGCCGTTTAAACAAAATTTTTGTATCTGCTTCCGTTCTCCGAAAAAACCGGAATTTTTTAGCCCCCCATTTTATCACAATCCGGTTTTTTTTCGATGTGCTGAATTGTGCTAGTAGTTCTGAACATTGTGCCGTTTAAAACAATTTGATATCTGCCTCCGTTCTCCGGAAAAACCGGATTTTTCTAGTCCCCCATTTTACCACAATTCGATTTTTTTTCGATGTGCTGAATTGTGCTAGATGTTTTGAACATTATGTCATTTAAAGAAATTCGATATCTATCTCTGTTTTCCGAAAAAACCGGAAATTTTGACACGACCTTACTGCGCCTCCCATTGTTCCCAAAAATTGGAAAACGTGGTTGTCAAATTGTTGGTAGTTGTGTCGAAAAATAGGGGGCTAAGTTCACGCCCAAATTTCCGGTTTTTCCGGGGAATGGAACCACATATCAAATTTTTTTAAACGGCATAATATTCGGAACCACTAGCACAATTCAACACATTAATGAAAAACTCGATTTTCGCAAAGTAGGCGGCACAGTTAGGTCACGTCAAAATTTTCGATTTTTTTCATTTTCCGGAAAACGGAGATAGATATCAAATTTTTTTAAGCGGCACAATGTTTAGAACATCTAGCACAATTCAGCACATCGAGAAAAATCGAATTGTGGTTAAATGGGGGGCTAGAAAAATCCGGTTTTTCCGGAGAACGGAGACAGATATAAAAATTTTTTAAACAGCACAATGTTCAGAACAACTTGCACCGTTCAGCACATTGAAAAAAATCGGATTGTGATAAAATGGGGGGCTAGAAAATCTGGTTTTTCCGGAAAACGGAGGCAGATATCAAAATTTTTTAAACGGCACAATGTTCAGAACAACTAACACAATATAGCACATTAAAAAAATACGATTTTCACGAAGTGGGGGGCTACGTGAAAAACACGATTTTTTAATTTTCTAGGAAAATGGCTATTATTTTTCTTTTAAAATTTATGGCACAAAATGTAGCACAAATCCGGCACAATTTAGTACAATCTTTAATTTTTAGTTTATCAAAAAATGGGGAGAAAAGTTCACGCACATCCTATTGTATATAAACTAACAAAGAGACATAACATTCACATATCAAAAGATAAGAGTGCAATCATAATTGATTAAAAAATGTTGAGACTTTAACATACAAGGTATCTGAAATATGAAGGTCCGAGTGTTATTACTGAAACGGCTCATACAAGATGTTTAAAAAAAGGTTATAAACTTTGAGACATAGGAGAGGAGGATAAGACATGAAAATATATGGTAGGAATTACTGTACTATTTTGGCACAAGAGTCTTATAAGCGCTAAAAATTTGATTTTTCTTATGCAAAACTAGAAAGAAAATGTAGCTTAATTTTTTAATGATGACCTTGAATTTCATTATACCTATGCTCGAGTAAACATTGTGCCATAAATTCTTTTAAGGATGCATAGCCGGTATTAAACACAAAACAATTTTTTGGTATTTATAAGCCTTTGATGCCAATATGGCACATTTTCGGACAGAAGCTTGTGTTCCTCTACTATGTCTGTGTCAATATTTGTAATCTTTTTTTGAAACACCCTGTATATCTATAGTGGTTTTTAGGTTTTCACGGCCGGTGCTATCTTTTGATACATAGTAATTTTCCGGGTTGTTATACCGAGGTAACCCTGTATATCTGACCAGACAAAAAACAAGAAAATAAATAAACTTCTAAAACAAATAGTTTTTCTACAAATACCTACATTTAAAAAGAAAAATATAACTCCATAAAATGCCAAACTGTGTTATGAAATTATTAACTAAACTACAGTTAAGAGTAAGTGAAAACCTTTTGAATGTAATTTGTTAAATTTAAGTTTTTTGTATTAGTAGTAAAGCAAATGGTAGCTTTCCTAAAAAATCCTTCAGTGTAATGTGGGACAAGGTTACAATCCATAATTACCCTGGTGTTAACGTAACGTTGTACGTACTTACTTCGTATTGTGACTGCTTTTCAGTGTTTTTAACTTAGTATTTTCTTGATGTTTGCTGGCGTACATAAACCAAAATGACATGACATGTTAATGTAAGATGAAAGGTTACAACAAGATATTTGTATGGTGAACGTTTCCCACAAGCACCAGCAGTATTTTGAATACTTATTTTAACCATACTGTGTTGTGAGAAAAACTTTAAGAAATATAGAAACACATGACATGCCAGGTCTGCGACATCATATATTCTGACACGAAAGGTGTAAAAATTTAACTGTAACAAGGCTGCCGCTTGACCATTTTAAAATATGTTATTAAAAATTAAAGGCAGATAGTTATGACGGTTCCAAGGTCATGGCAAACACTTGAAAGTTCAAGAGTATGGTATCTCCCCCAATTACAGGATTTCAAATAAATTTTTTACAAGATTTTTCCAAATAAGTAAAGTAAAACATATTTCTGCACAATTTTCAAATTTTTATCATTACAATTACCTGATCCGTATTTATATGAACTTTGTTTCTAAAATGTTCTACCACTTGGTTTAGTCTCAGTAATTCAGGACTTTCTGTATAATAGTACTTAATCATGTAGGTATTTGTAGACAATTGCTTTAAACACATTAAAGTAGTTCAAGAGTAAATGAAAAATTAAAAAACGAATTTTATTCTATTGATGATATTGAAATATTAATTCTTAAATCAATTGCAATATAAGTACCTAATTGATCGGTTGACAAAACTATTTTTTTGAAAACATTGCTGCTTTTTCATCCATCTATAGTGTTGTCTATATCTTTTTATTTACTAAAAGTCAGATCCAATTGCATAGGTCAAATTGTATCTGGTGAAAGAAATTCCAGTAAACATGAACTGAATGGTTTGTAATATCATGTAATATTAAGCTGAAACTCCTGAATTTCATAATATATATATAAAGAGCCTTAACGTAAGCAACTAAAAATATACAAAATCACTTAACGTTTTTCCCTTTGATAAAATAGAAAGTTACATAAAATTAAATGCTATAAAATTCATTTTAAACAACAAATATAGAGTATTATTATTGAAATGTTATTATTATTGGGGTAAATTATAAAGAAATTATTATTATTGGAACTATAAAACTAAACATATCGAAAGAAGCCTATTATTATATTAAATTAACAAAATTTTACAAATTTTAATAAATTTAATTTAAAAATGTATCTATCTAATTTGGACATGACAAGACAAAAACACACAGTACATAAAGAAAATGAATTCAAAACCAAGACATTGACATATCAAAAGAAAGCTTAAAGAACAAAGATTTAGCATATATGCATATCGCAAGACGAAAACATCAGTTAAATAAAATATTAGTTAAATAAAATGAAAATTCCAATTTTGAACAAAATGACAATTAGAAATGTCAAAAGTAAAGATGGCTATACAAGGAAAATTCAACATCTCTGACAGGACTCTAAAAAAGAAACAAATTAAAGAATATTTCATTATAA
Organism: Monochamus alternatus; assembly: GCA_037114965.1. Classification (NCBI taxonomy): domain Eukaryota; kingdom Metazoa; phylum Arthropoda; class Insecta; order Coleoptera; family Cerambycidae; genus Monochamus; species Monochamus alternatus. The sequence continues at coordinate 29,236,679 of CM073431.1, read as the reverse complement.
AATTGATAAAAAATTGTTATGTAGTTGTAATTTGTAGTTATAAGAATATATAAAAATAATTAGTGTAGTGAATAGTGCTTCGAAAAGATAATTAAAAATAAAAGTGTTAATTGTGTATTGACCCTAAGAAAAACTACTATACTCGCGTCAACAATTCAGACGTCTTACGTCACGGCTGACGTTACACATTTGTTTTTATTGTCAACGTAATTTTCCATGTTTGGTCGCGTTAAAAACAATCATTTTTTTCCAATTTAGTGCAAGATATAATGCTAACTTTTAGTGTAGTATATAGTTGTATTACTATCAGTTGCAGTTTCTTCAATATTTTAATGAAAGTATATACTCGCGACAAGAATTCAGACGACTTACGTCATACGAACAAATGAATAATTCATTATATTTTCATCAAAATATTTAAGAAACTGCAACTGATAGTAATAAAACTATTTACTACACTAAAAGTTTGCATTATATATTGGACTAACTTGCAAAAAATAATTGTTTTTAACGCAACCAAATATCGAAAATTACGTTGACATTAAAAACAAATGTGTAACGTCAGCCGTGACGTAAGACGTCTGAATTCTTGACTCAAGTATAATAAATTATTCATTTGTTCGTATGATGTAAGTCGTCTCAATTCTTGTCGCGAGTGTGTCAATCTAGAGGGTAAAATTACCTAGAAACAATAGTTTATTGATTAGTTACGAAAGAACCTGTGAAGCGAGAAGAGGTGCACGTTTGATAGAGCCGAAAATTTCATATTTAAATAGTTAAAATTTAATTAAAAATTCATAAATTCATATTTAACAATTTCACAGCATCATTATAAAAATAACGTAACTCAAGTCAACCTCTATCAATACAACATTCAAGGAATTTAGTGGAAATCATCTCCATAACCAGACCAGACCTGGGAGTTTGCAAAGGGTCGATGAAATCCATGTCCAGAGGAATTAACCTCCAAAATACACACCAAGACATCAACAGGTGTAAAATTCCAGAATTCAACAGGATATCCAGTCTGGAGGATAAACAGCATCCAGAGATAAGAAGTATCGTCTACAAAAGGAGTAAGAATATAACGTATACGTATTACACTACGATATCTAGCTAGATCGAATAAAAATTTATCAATACTTAACTCCTAAAATGATAATACTAAATACAAAATTTAATAACTTACCTTATAGTAAATTTCCATTCATTTTAAAGCTTAAACTTTATAAATTCCAGTAATTTAATTGTAGAATGACATAAAGAGCTCTGAAATACGACAATTTTTAGAACCAACGTATAACTTAGAAATAAATAAAGCGCATGGAATTTCAATTACACTAGTGTGTATTTCCAGTTGTCTAAGAGTAGTAAATAGCTTCATAAAATTATAAAGCAAGGAAAACACACAGGGAAATAGATAAATAAAATTGTTAAATTGTAAGAAAATATTCTTTAATATTCATTTTGTTGAAAGCGTAATAATTCGATTGAGAAATTATCATTTGATGTTGTTTTTTATTAATAAAAGTTGATGTACTGTTCTTTGAAAATAATTGTTTTTATATGTACTGGGTGGTAAAAGATATTCGAACATTTTATATTAATAAAAAAGTGATAGCTACTCTGCTAGAATCCACTCCTAAGAAAACAGGAAAACATAGCCAGGTATAGCAAATACAGCTGAAACAATATTAGCCAAATAAAATCATAAATTAAATTTATAAAACAAAATTATATTTATTCAAATTTTATATCTCACATATAATATAAATAAAATTTACACTATTCAAAACAAAATAAAAAATAAAATAAAAACATTGACGCCCAATAAAAATTAAAACAAAAATCATATCACATATCATCACTAACACACATACACATTAAACATATCACAATAATATATATTATAAAACGGCAGTTACGAACTACAATAATTTAGGGTTAGGGACTGGTCAAACCCGGAATCAGGAGATCTAAGTAAAATTGTACCTCATTTTTGTTACAAAACAATGTCAATTTTTTTTAAATGCCTAAGCAACAATTGGATGATTTTCTTTGGTTGATTTTGTTTTTTTTTCCTGATTAGTTCTTGTACATTACAATTGGTACTGTTTGAGGACATGAAGTTTTAAGGATTAAAAACAGAAAAACCAATGTTCATTACTTTATTATTTTTGGTAGCTACAACACTGTGTTTGTTATAATAAATTAGATATTGATTGATATATAGTTTTGGTACATTTCTAACTAGACTGATTACATGTCTAATTTATAAGTGATCGAAATACATTCAAAAAAACTGAAATACCATTATTGTTAATACATATTCAATAACAAAATCATATATCACAATATATTATATAAACATTAATTATTGTTGCATAATAAGATGTTTCTACTTGAGAATTTTAAACAAGAGGACTGTTCGATTACTACACATCCTGAACAGATGTTTTTTTTTTTCAAATATATTTATTTTTCTGTTTTTATTTTCACACGGTAAATTACATTTAGGATTTAGAATCGAGCATTCCACTACAATTTGCAATTCTATTTAACATAATGTTTTTAAATAGTTTCTGAAACTTTCAGTCAAAATTACTATTCAATTTTGTAGTCAGTTTTTATCACCCGAGTAGCAAACAAATTGATAAAAACTGCTACCGTGCCTTGAATATCCAAACATTTATTATTAAATAAACACTCCTAAGGATTGTTTTATATCTAATTTTGATATAATCTTAAAATTAAAATATGAAAATATTATATACTTCTATTTGGTGAAATTGCTACAAATTTAAAAACATAAGGGTTAGTACAAATTACATGGCAAGAAACATTTTCATGACACCCCTTTATCCATCGAGTATATGTGAGTATTTCCCGTTTCGCAAAATTAGCTGAAGCTGAAGTTTATTTTGATTTTTAAATATGCATAGTTATTTCACTCCTGTTCAACAGCAGTCTCAAACTAGTTTTAACCACAATTATGCAGTTGCATGTAATTAAAGTGATAGATTAAATATGTTTGACAGGTCAAACCAAGAGAGAAGGCACTTTAGATTTTGTACACTAAAAATTCCTATACTATAAAAAATCTTCGAATCTTATGTCGAAATTCCGGGATTTACAGCAAAATTCCAATGAAATTCCGTTAATGGAATTCTTTAAATTTCACTAGAATTCCTTCAATAACAATGCATCAGATTCCACCGCGGAACTCTTTTTGAAAGTTGGAGAAAAAAATTTTTAATATTTCTTGTATTTAAAATATTTGGAGGGGAATTTCAAGGTCTTAGAAGTACAACATGTGATTGTCAGAAGTTCAATTTTACCCTTTTTACAATTACAATGCACCAGATCCGATCGTTTTACTCATTTAGAAAATTGTCGAAAAACATTTTGTGTCTTGGGGTAGTTTCTACATCTCAGAATTGAGAGCAAGATATTGTCGTTAGAAGTTTAATAATAATAATAATAATATCTCTATTCCTCATTCTAATCATGAGGATTAGCCCAGACGTCGGGTGACTTGTGCGAGAGGGGGCGGCATATTATTACGCAGGCCGCATTTTTTATTTTACCATTTGTGTATATTGATGTTGTTTCAAATGTGTATCTAACAAAGGCTAAATTGGCTGATAATTCCACACCGAATTTATCAAGTGAATAGGGTCTATAAATTTATGGCATGGCGTTGCCTACATTACCTTCACCGCGAATATGATAAGAATGCGTTGTCTACACCTAATTTTGTGCCTGCGTTAAAGTAAATTATTCATATTTAAATAATGTAATATTATGTAATTCCTTGAAACTTCATGGAATTCTCTGAAATTCCACGAAATTTCTGGCTCGTGAACACCAAAATCTTGAGTGTCTTCCCCCTTGGGTCAAACTAATCTCTGACTGCTTTGTAAATTTGAAATGAATTAGTTCCATAATATATTTAACAATAAAAATTAAAAGAATGGTGCATATTGTATGTTGTAACAATTATACTGCCCTGCTAAACTGAGATTCTGACTTGAAATAATGATGAGATATTTTCAAATTACTACTTTTTAATGTACCAGCTTTTAACTAAAACTAAATATACTCATTTACAATCTATGAGAACATGCAAGACGTTTTCATTTCTTAAAGTAGAGAAATACTGCAAGTGCTACAAAATAAAATCATAAATTTTATCAGAACCTTTCAGCTTAGCACAGTATGCGTATATGTTATTTTTTATGAAATAATTGAATATAAAGTGTTGATGAATCTTGATTTAAAGGATTATTTATACTTGAGCTATGTTTTGACTAGATATTAATGAAAATTAATAATTCATATCACTATTCAAATATGGACATAATATAATTAAGAAACCACATTTCTTCGAGTATTTATGTAATTAGAGATTTGAGTAACTGTTTTGGATAATATTCCAACAAGAAGAAATATTTAGTTAAATGGCACAGTGAGTTTATTAATATATGACATTTTATTTATTGCATTTTCGCCCTAGATCGAATTCTGAGTGTGACATTCTTTGTGCACAAGAAATTACGTGAAATGAAATAATTAATATTAATTACAACTTCAGGATAGAGAACTTGCATTGAACAGTTTATTGTACCCTAAGTAATGTCAGATTATCTGAAATATTAGACCTGTTCTGCCAGTACATATATGTTAAATTACAACCCAATTTGCGTAGTAAACAGGTTTTATCAAAATAAATTAAAAAAGTGTGTTTTAAGTGTGTGGAGTGAAAGGCATAATTGTTTTAAATTCATTGTAAGAAAATATTGCACACATTATTTCTAAAAAAATGTCTCTCTGAGTAATATAAAAATTATAGTATTTTAATACTATATTTAATAATTAGAGTTTAGAAATTATTAAATAATAATATCAACATTTCCAAAACACACATACTTTTTTTAATCAAAAATGAAAATTGAAAACAATTACTGTAATTTGGTTATTTTCACTATTTTCAAACATTAGGTAATTAAAACACACACACACACATTTTTCCAATTTTGCTGAAAAAAAAAAACAAATTGGAGTCCTAACAAAGGACGGTTTTTCAAAACACCTGAGCCCCTACTATAGTACCATATATCAACAATGCGGTTTCATCACATTTTTATAAAGTAGGTTAATTACTATTCTTTCTATTTATTAATTAAATAATGCCACAAATAAATAGTTACAAACAATAGATTAATTATATAATAATTATTAACAAAATTATAGACATCAAACTTAGCAAAGTTCATGAATTTTATATTATTAAAATTTGAGAGCTAATTTAATTACATCAAAGTTTAACTTGCACCCCTAACACGATGAAAGGGCTATTTATTAGTTTAATTAATATCCGTAACTATATTAATGTGCCTTGTCTACATGTGCATATCATATTTTTTGTATTTAATTCACAAAGCGTATTACAGTTATTCAATACCATCATTATATTATTATAGTAACTATCACAATATCTTATTAAATATAGACTAGATAACAAAAAATAAGAACCCTACTTATAAAATTATTTTAAAATAATTTAAGAGAAAGTTAATAAATTAGTAAAAATAACAATTATATACAAACTGCCTATCAAACTGTCTTCCATAGAAAAATATAGCTAAAAGTAATTAATATCGACTACACAACCTGAAGCTGAAATTAATCTAAAATAAATTTTAAGCTTACACAAACTGCAGTAATACAGTATTAGATGGCCATGCTCCAATAAGAGATGTATAAACATCAACGCATTTCTTACTAAGCGGATCAGTTTCTGGAATTGTAGTTAAAGGAAAACTGTCCCCCTATAAAAGATTAACAGGAAATAACAATTTTTCATTATCTTTTTTCTACAAGTTCTAACAATTAATTCTGAGAACTCATTAAAGTAGTCGTTGAATATTAGTTCTATTCAAAATGTAAATATTTACCGGGGGTCCATCCATTAGGTGCATTAGTGGTATATATACAATACATTTCAGAACATTATCTTAAATTATGTTGAATTAAGTGATATTCGACATATTGCATTGTGTTACATAATATTGTGGTCAAACTGAAAATTTTTGAAGAAAGCAACACTAGAAAGTAAACTTCAAGAGTACCTACCTACCTTTTTTAATAATAATAATAAAACATTGTCTTTAGTTCCAATAATAATACCAGCGCAAATATAAAAATAATAATAGACAGGGCAAAGGTCAGTAAAACTGCTTTTCAACTTAGCCCTGTTAAAGTGTACAAGAAAATTACATAATGAATACAATAATTAAATAAGACGAGAAGTAAATGTGGTATTAAGAATAAATTTACAAATATACCATGACCAAGAAAAGAGTAACAAAACAAAACGTAGATTGAGTTACATAGAAACAAACAAAATTAATTATTAATTTGACTGAGAATAAAAGCTTTAATTTCTTTTCAAAATTAAGTAATGAAAAATGTTTATATTCGGCAGGCAAATCATTATACAGCTTAGGAGCATTATAAGAGGAGTTTAGTACCTAAGTGGGAATATCGAGATTTAAAATTTGTAGATTTGTGAAGTTTGTTTAATTTAGAGTATAAATGTGACGGTGTACCAGTTTTTGTTATCCTATAAGCAATGCATAAAAGATGCAACTATCTTAATTTGTCAATATTTAAATTTCGAAAATCATGAATGTATTTGTTATTCCCACTATCATATTTCCTTATGCTATAAGCAAAACACGAATTTTATTTTTCATGTATTTACAAACATGTGGTATTCAAATGCCTAGATGACGGATAAGGTGCTGTGTGGCAAGTGCATATTATTGTGTGGTAGCATAATACCAAAGACGTTTTCTGAGTACACAAAATATTGTGCTGAATATTTTTTGAACCACACTGAACAACTGTTGTAATGCCTTGGTAGTAAACGTATGGCAGTGTTTTTATGTATTTGTGTACATTTGCGTGTACTTTTTTATCCTTTGTGATATATTGCCATGTATTTCATGACCAAGTAGGTACCTCACTTTAAACAAAATGAACGGTCGAGGGAAGGAGAGATCTCCAGCAAGTACAAAAATCTTTGCAATGACAGGTTTTAATTTAAACAAGTAAGAAAATAGAACATGATACATTCTTAAAATCTCTCCAAATATAAATCCTGGAAATAAATATTAGTAAGATAGGTGCTGCCTCCCTGTGCTACCATAATGTGTTTCTCATTAAATCATTAAAAAATAATATACATTTTGTAAATAAATATTTTTCTTTCAAAGCGGCGTAAGCAGATACACCTGTCAATGCGGTGACCTTTCACTACCTTTGACTTTGGGGGAATATACCTAACCCTCACAGCTGACAGAAGGCCAGTGACGGCGATAAATAAGGATATAATACAGTTTGAAAAAAAACTTTCTGCTTTATAACTAAGTTTAACATTTTTTTAATAGATGATTCCGTTTATTCTTATTTTTCCCTATCCCCTTTTAAAATATTTGTACTAAGTCATAGTTAACCCTGTATAAAGAAGTAAATCTAAAGCAGAAAAAACTGAAAACACGTGGATGGAAAAAATAGGAATCAATGATGACATAAAATATACTATTCGTGGGAAAATTCAAATAGCTGAACATTAGGATATGTCTGAATTATCGGAAACAGTTCATAGAAAAACAATGCATTACACGAATTTTCTGTATTTGAAACAAAATTATAAAAGCATGCTTGTTGTTGAAATTGTAGTATGGCGAAGAGAATATTGAGAAAAACCATAAGAATTTCGTGCATCTGACAAAAATATACATTGCATAGATGAATAATGGGTAAATAAAGACTATACTGTATCAAAAGTTTTGTAGGATAACGTTCGGAGTAAGAGACAAGCATATATAGATTTTCTACAGAATTAAAGGCACCTTCTGGAAAAGGGCGAAGATTAATAACATCACAATTGCAAGCGATATGGAAATTTTTAAAAAGTGGTTTGCATGTGTTTGAATCGCGTAAGACGGGAGATTACCATGAAGATATTAATAGAGATGTATTTGAAACATGATTTGAATCTGTTTTATTGTACACAGAACCAGCAGAAGTTGTTGCGATCAATAACTTTACCATCACAGAAGGGTCGAAAAGTTACCGATAGTAGCACAGAGGAAAAAAGCAGATATTATGTGGCTGTTTAAAGAGAAAAAGGTCAAGATACATTATGTAGTGGATTAGATGGCTAAAGCTCGAGGAATATATAATGAAGTAGCACAAAAAAAAACACCTTTTAATTAAAAGATATGTTATTATTACAGGAGGCTATTAATCATGTAACTGCTGAAACATGGCCTAAATCTATTGGGTATGCATAGAAAGATGGATTGAACGGCAACGCCCAAGACGGCATCGTTTTATAGGAAACATTTTTACATTTAAAATGTTGCTAAGAATCTTTTTGAACTCAACAAGATAAAAGCTTTAAATTTGGAAAGAACTCTATAATTTTTATTATGTCGAAATTACCAAAAAATTTTATATCATTGTTTCTACAGAAAACAATATGTATTACATAGCTCAATTATTTCTTTTGTTTTTTTTTTGTATATTCTTTATATCTAGCTGCCTTCTAAACTGGAACGTCTATGGACTGCTATTCTCAGCACGTTTTGCTTATCGCGAAAATCTAGAAGCTAGCGATGAGTCACTAGATTTTCAGATTGGGTATAGGCAATTTTTAATTAACACTACGACTTTTCAAATGGGGAGCACCCCAGGAGTGCCAATGTTTTTTGTTTTTGGTTTTTTGATGTCATAATGCAAATATGACATATAAAAAGTTCCTTACGGCACGCCCACAATGGTACAGGCACCCACCATCAACAGGCAGCATATGGTTGATGTTACTGAAAGGTGTCATGCGTATTCAAGTAAGAAATTTTATAGCACCTAGGCAAAAAGGCATTTATTTGGAAAAATATTTTTTTTTTGAAAATTTTTTCCAATTAGTGTAAACTTTTAAGGGGTTAACATGGATACATTTTAGATCCCATATGTTAATCAAAGTAGGGCTTAAATCATAAGAGAAATTCAAAATTGTAATAATATGTATACAGTGTCCCATTAAAAAAAATGAAGTTCCTAATGTCCACAAGATATTACCCTGTATAATCGGAAATAATTTTAAAATGACAAGAAATTGAATTGCTCAAACATTCATTTGAGGTATACTCGCGTCAAGAATTCAGACGTCTTACGTCACAGCTGACGTTACACATTTGTTTTTATTGTCAACGTAATTTTCGATATTTGGTCGCGTTAAAAACAATAATTTTTTGCAATTTAGTGCAATATACAATGCAAACTTTTAGTGTAGTATATAGTTTTATTACTGTCAGTTGCAGTTTCTTAAATATTTTGATGAAAATATGATGAATTATTCATTTGTTCGTATGACGTAAGTCGTCTGAATTCTTGTCGCGAGTATAACTAAATTTTACGAAATTTTAATGGAATAGCAATAATAAAATAAAAAAAAAATCACTTACATTTTCATTGTTATACTCCCACAGATTTTCCAGAGTAGATAGAAAGTTTTCCAGTTCTGCGTTAGATGAGAAATATAATATCCAGTCTCCGGTATATTCATGAACCTCTCTGCATGCAAATTCCTGAAAATGTAATATTCCACGTAAAAAATAATACAAAATTAGAGAAAATGTTTTATACCATAATACACCAGCTTTGCTCTGCCGAAGGCAGTCGAAAAGATGTTAAATCTATTATAGAGGCACAAGACAAGGCTTGAGTTCCCTTAATAGGATCGTGCTGACTCTTAGCCGGTAACAGAGAGGATACCATATATGGAAACGCCTCTCTCACTGTAAGTATGTGATCGCTCGTCATTAATAGGGAGCATGACTGAGTTGGATTTTTATCACGAGGACTGTACGTCTGAAACCACAAATAAAATGACATAATCACATTGTATTTTGTAAAATTCGGTTATTGCTTTGCAACACGAAGTTTATATGTAAGAAATTCCAGGAATAAAAGTGGACAAATAATTACTATTGTTAACTACTTACGCCACTAGCCGCATGGACTAATTCCTGAAGCCATTCGCTGGCTACATATTCATCTGGAGCTGCCAATAATAAACTTTTTCCTTCTACTATTAACTGAAAAGTATGTGGCCTGTGGCTATTGAAAATCCTTCTAGCTCCTTGGCAGGAACCATTTATTAATGGAAAAACACTTAAAGGCACTCTTTGAGATGCCGAAGATAGCATATACAAAACACCAGCTCTGCGAATGAAAAATTATTACAATCTTTAATAATAAGTTCTGTAAGGTAAGTATTGATGTTATTTATATATTCATATAATTAAAAACAAAAGGTAGAAGAAAATTACATTAAACATTTCCAGTGACTTTTGTTGAGGGCCACAGTAGTTTGTATAGATTTTAAAAACAAGATTTCATAAATTCAATTAAAATATTTACTTACTTCAAGATAAAGTAAGCAGTTTCCCAGCGAGATGATTCAGACTCAGAGGTCTTAAACATTAAAGGACCTTCTTTAGTTGGTCCTAAAGGAGTAGGTTCCATATCGGAAATAAAATCTTGTATATTGACAATACTATAATAGAAATACTCTTCATCCTGAAATGATAGACAAAATGTTATTGACATTAGAATTAGAATTTGAGAAACTGCACAGTGAAAACTGTTGTCAATTGTCAATATTTTTTCATTCCTTTGAAGTTACATCTTTGGCTGTTTTTTGAGGCATCAAATAATTTTTCAATTTGCGAGAATCAATTATTATTGTAAGGACATAGTTTGGATTCTTTCTTTTTTCAATTGTCAGATAGTTTGTGGATGTCACTTGAGGGGACAGTAACCACTTCATTTGTATACAGTTTGTCATGAGCATTACAAGTAATTACTTTATGAGATGATAAAAAAAGTCTTCTTTTTAAAACTTGCAAAGTTGTGTTTGCATTTATTTCATTTAATTATGATTATTTTTTAATATTTGTTAGATTCTCACAAACATGCCTGTTTACAATAAATTAGTTGTCACCAATTAATGACTGAATTTGTACAACACATTTTTTACTGGTTAAATTTCCATGCAATCCAATAGTATCCTATGACTTATTGAACATAGACTATGAAATTAATGTATCAATAGAATCGACCTGTTATACAACTTGTCTTACAACAGGTTACATAGTGTGGGAGCCGTTTAAGTCACAAATTTGGCCATTTTTGTTGCCCGTCTACCAAACTATTGGCATAACTATTACAGCAGGAGCTCACCTAAGGTAAGTGCATATTATTCACATTGCACGGAACGGATTTTGTTTGGCAATAGACTGCATTTGCGGAATTGTATGCGATGTTAGCAAATGAAATCCATTCCGTGCAATGTGAATAGTATGTGCTTACCTCTAAATTCAATGTCAGGGGTCATTGAAAATGAAACTTTAAAATAACAAGTCGTAAAGTGATAAAAAAGCAAAAATTTTATAACATTTTCCATTGCAGTTATGCTCTGCCAATCACTGTCAATTTCATAAAGTTAATTTAATAAGGAAATACTAATAAGCACCGATAAACCAACAAACGATTTTAAGAATAGTTTAAAAATGAATTATAACTTGACTATTTATTTGGTTAAACCAAAAAATAATTTCAGATTAGTATTATGGGAAACGCATACGATTATTCCTGGAACAAATAAACCTTGCTTAACGTTATACCCTCTATAACAATTAAATAATGCACAAATTGTACTAAAAATTTTAGAATGTGGCTTACGACCAAATAAAAGTTTAATAGAAATTTTCAGACATGAGCTGACAGACTGAAATCAAATATCCCTGCCTCTAGTTTTGTTTGAAACTTGATATTATTCACTCATATGGCCTTTCATTCGTGTATTTTTTATGCTAAGGTTGGTTTGAATATATTTAAAAAACTTTAACAACCACTGTTTCAAAAACAAAGAACTTTGGGCCTATTGCTGTTCTCATTAAAATAAGATTCTCTACAAATTGCCAATGTCCTGGCTAACAAAACTGCAACATCATATTAAATACAACCGTTTACCTTTTCAACAGAAGTTTGTTTACATATGGCACGTCTCAAATTGACCATATCTCTCATACTAAGCTGTTTGACTGCTGGTAGTCTGGGTTTATTCATGTCCCTCCTCATAGCAATTTCCAACTGTCCCACAAGATCGCCTGTTACATTCGAACACCCTGTACTAATAATACATTGCATATCTTTATCATAATTCGACAAATGAATCGTCTGTGCATTAGGACCAATCAAAACTGTGTTGAGTTCTGTGTATGGTAAAACAAAGTGATTACAGTAAGTACTGTTGGGTTTCATTCCTGCGATGTACAGGGTGCTGTCTGTTAAAATGACAAGAAGGGGCTTGGTTTCTCCGTTTGTAGTATATGCACTTCGAACTGGAAATACCTAAAAATTAAATAAAAAATATTCATATCCACTTTAGTATTTATTGGCTGACTGCACTCTGAAAATTTCAATATGTTTTCATTTTCCAACAAAGAGTTACATCATAAAAATTACTTTTGTAGTTGCATATTTGGTCTATGGTCTATAACTGGAAAGTGCATTTAAGAAGTTATGTTTATTAGAGTTCACCACCCGAAGCTTGTAATATACTTTACAGGACACCTTGTATATTGTGGCAATGATTCAAATCAGTTTACATAATGCCACCTTTTATATAAATCTTTAGATTTGAGTAAAGTGACCATATTTTTAGTGCTCAAATCATGGACGGTTGAACAAAAACGGTGCATTGCGATATCTTTAAGAGACAGAGAGATGTGGTTTTCACCATTGTTATTTTATCAAAAAAGAGCCCAGGACTGATCCATCAGAATTTGCTGTATCTATGACAGGACCACCCGTGACCCTCAAAAACATACCCTAAGGTGCTTGCCAGTACACCCCTTTCGAAATTTCTGATTAACTACAGGCAAATCATTTAGATTTAAAGGAAACTGGGTCCTTTGGCAACGATATTACATATTCAAAACTTAATTTGAACATTTCAAGAGACTTGTTTACATTTCTGTTGAGCTGCACGAGTTGAGGTCAGTGGTTCAATTCTCAGGCGGGTTAACTTTTTTCTATTTTTTCTTTACTAATGAAAAAATATATATTTACTTAACAGTTGATTTTACTTTTTTTACTTTATTTATTGAAGCCTCTTAAATATATTTAATAAGTAATTAGAGCTTTACAAAAGTAGACAGGTACAATCGGTAGGTAAATGAATAAAGTTTTCATTCACGTAGCAACCTTGCTGTACTTGTCTAGTTTCGTTCATGTAACATAATTTTATTTATTTAATTTTTATTTTCTATAGGTAACTGAAAAAATTTTGTGGTTGATATCAGTAATTGTTACATATTACACCATTCTTAGTTGGAAAACAAAATTACCCTGCTCAGTACGTTGTAATATTTTTTTAACAGTGTGATCAGAGCCTTTTCAAAACTAATAAAAAAATTACTACTTTTCATTAAAAAAAATTGCTGATATTGTGCCTCTCTTTCATATGACTTGAGTCTGAATTCTTGCCGCAACTATACAGGGTGAGTCAGAAAGAATGGGTCAACACTAAGCTAGAAATACTAAACACCAAAATATTATGTTTGAGGTCATCATGCCTTATACGAATGTCGCTGGTTTAAGAAATACAGGGTGATCAATGTGTAAATTTTATTCTGAAAGTTCTCAATAATTGCATAATAAATGCATAATAATAAATCACACACATGCAAAATACGCTAATATTTATTAACATAAAAATTTTAAACAAACCTACTAAGAAAAGAAAAAGTAATATCACTACCTGAAGTGAAATCATCACAAAATGCTTTGAAACTTTTAAATATAAATAACTCGGAAACTGATAAAGTTAAACTACCTAAGTAAGCTTACATTTTTTATGTACAATTGAACATTCTTTTATATTTTTATCTTTTTTAAGCATAGCTCAACAGATAAAAAATATGTTTTGATTTATCTAAATAATACTGTGCAACTAGTGCCCTCCAAGAGAAACATCAAAATAAGCTTCAAATTCGTAATTGTCACACCAAAAAACCCAACATGACCAATTTTCAGTAATTCTATCAAAACTTTCTCAATTATTAACAAATTTCAGAATAAAATTTGTAATGAACCTATTTTATTTTGCTCACGCTGTACTTTAATTCTTTGGCGCACGCTGTATTTTGTTTGGCGCACAGCGATTTTGCCCACAACACTACCCACTGTTCAGTATAAAAATCAGCAAAATCGCCTTCACTAGCACTGCTTAGTAGTGATGGACGATATTTTGATACCGGTGACAAGTCACCGCGACTTGCTCGGTCACTGCGACCACCAGTTACCTGCTGTGGAAAGTCAACGGTATTTTGGTCGCTGTTTGTATCGTATCTCAGAGCAGCGAATATCTATTGCTTAGCAGCACAGTATCCTAGCAGTGACCAGCGACCACTAAACACTCATACCGGTATATGATGTACGATGAGAGCGCTCGCTTATACGACGGACGGTGCCATCTGAGAGTAAAATATAAAATGATTTCAGATAATTACAAAACATATATACATATATTTATTTGGTATTTGCATAACAGTCAACAGGAAAATAAAAAGCGAAAAACTAACAGCTACATTCAGCAAACAAAATAAAAACGAAATTAACAACCCTTTTAAATGGAGGTATATAATATGGGATTTACATGTTATAACAAAATAATAACAATATATGTACTTAATATGGTTTACATATATATAACAAAAATATTAATAAATATAAATAAATAATATGGAAATAATACTATAGATGTGGGTAGAAAAAAAATTATTCTGCCATTAAAAAAAACAAGACATTTTCTATTTTAAATTTTCATTAACATTTAGAAATAATCTGCCTGTCATGCATCCTACCCCTTGCAAACTACCTGCTCGAATCAACAAACGGGCAAACGAATATCAGTCGCCAATTTACCTCGGCGATCGCGTAGCGACTGGTAGCCAGCGACCTATGATGGCTCTGTAGTGCCTCAAGTCGCTGATCCCGATTTTAAACAGCGACTTACGTCGCCGTTAAAAGTCGCAGCGACTTGTTGGTCGCTGTCACTGGTATACCGGTGACTTGAAAATCGCCGTTAAGCTCATCACTAGTGCTTAGGCTCCCTCTGCGACACTCAACCTTCCTTTCTCTAGAGTGCTTAGCAGGCTCTCTTAGCGGCACTCAACCTTCCTCCCCCCAGTGTTTAACAGGTATTTTCCGCGGCACTCGAGGTCTTGCCCGTATTCCGCCGACTCCGAGTATTTAGCAGGTGTTACTCCACGGTACTCAACGCCTTCCTCATGGTCTTCAACACCGGGTGTTTAGCATGCTCTTTCCGCAACACTCGGCGTCTGCACCGTATATTCCTTACCGCCCTATTTGTTATTTTTGTGACAGAATTTATTTTATTTACGTAGGTTCCGGAATTATTGTTAGTATCATTTGTTTACAGGGTAACATTTTATTTTATGAAATAAATATTTTATTTTGTATACCGAGTCATAATATTCCTGAACCTTGAACATAACTTCTCTATCGAGTGAACCTGGACTAATTAAAGTGGCTGTACTAGTTAGGCATCTGCGACCAAAGACTGAAAGTACGTCATATAATTTAAAGCTTGAACACCCTGTATTTCTTAAACCAGCGACATTCATATAGGCATGATGAACTCAAACGTAATATTTTGGTGTCTAGTATCTCCAGCTTAGTGTTGATCCATTCTTTCTGACTCACTGTATACATATTTTTTTTTATATATATAAAAAGCAAATATAGACCTTGGACATTCTAAAAAAAAACATGACAGTTATAATTACCTTTATAAGTTTTTCAAGCCTACTTCTAAACAGCTCTTTTCTAAACTGAATAATCATCTTTTTATCCAATAAATTTTCGCCGTTTTGTCTCTTTTCCTGCCCTAAAGCAATTTCTTTTTCTAATTCCTTATCCAAATCATCATTGACCTTATTAGACTTTATGCCTTTTATATACAAACTCATTAGCCTCCTTGAACTCTTTTGCTTGTTTTGAACTTTGACGTCTATCATTTTTCTCAAAGTTACATTTCTCAAAAATCTGCTAATCAATGACGTTTTCGAAGTTGATGGCCTTAAAGAAGGTAAAGATCTAGATGTATCTGATTCTTCGCCTCTATTTTCTGACAGCGGCACTTTGAACGACTGACTCACTGAGTAGTGATTATTTCTCGTCACTTTTCTTTTGGGTGAACTCAAATGTCTAGGATTCTGCGGCTCAGAGAAATCAGATATAGTTTCGTTATCAGACCAATCCATTTTGGTTGTAGAGGAATATTTATTTGAATTATTTTTTGTTAAGGGCTTTGCCTCCTTAAATTCTGGCTCTTGAACTTCCTCGATCTTATCATCATTTTTAGTTGGAGTGGATGTATTGTTTATGACTTCAAAATCCTCCTCACCCTCTATTTCGGGCTCATCTTTAGCCCTTCTGCGAAAAAAATTGAGCTCCTTCAAAATCATCTGGTAAACTGTTGAACTTTTTGGTTTATTTTCTCTTTCAAAATTTTTTTGGAAATTGTCATACTCGTATGAGTAACTAATTCCTGAAATATAATATTCTATTAGAAACAAAATTTTACATAGGAGCAACAAAAAAATAACAATTTTTGGCAAATCCTACTATTAATTTAAAAACTGCAATACATAAAAAAATGCGATATGTAGTTGAAAATAAATGATCTAAACAAGATTTAACTGAGAATTGTTACTTTTTAGAGTTAAAAAAGTTCCAATGTGATTAATTATGTTTTAACATTAAAGAAATGAATGTTTCATGAAAATTTCACATCCTGTATTTTATTTTAATGGGCTATATATGAATTTAAAACAAACGAAAACAATAAGTTATTATTATTTATTAAGTATATTCTACATGTAATTATTTTCAATAATCATTATGTTCAAATGTCGCTCGTGATCTCCATTTATACCTTCAAATTAATAGACAGTTTGGTGTGAAATTTTCTTACAAATACGAGTTTAAATAAATAATGAGATTTTTTTCCTCGTTCATAAATACTTTTTAAAAAATATATAATTTAAACACTACCGATATTATATGTAATAATCAAGTAAATAGAATAATATTAAAGTGTAATTTTCAATAATTTAGAAAATGTAGCACTTTACTAACTAGTTCAGATCGGATGAAAAAAATTTGATACAATTAAGTATTGTTTCAAATTTATATTGATCTTTTATGTAAATGCTAACCTAACCTAACCTAGATAATATTTAGAAAAATTAAAAGGTTAAATAAGGAATTAACTAATGCCAACCTGTTCATTGTAAGCTACCTAAACCTGTTTCATGAAGTAATGTACAATATCTTCAAAGTTTTTATTTTAATTAATAGAATATTACATCTATTTCTATACATTTTCTATTATACCCAAGGCAAAAAATAATAGAGAGTAATTCATTCACAGCACTTGGATGGATATAGGAGGTGAGGGATGCACGAGACAAGATTCCATAGGCGTGCCACTTGAGAAGGGTTCAAAGAACACAAAATACCAAAAATAAGTTAACAAGTGAATCTTGTGCTGTAACCTACTTTAACACATAATATATTGCACTATTTACATACACACAATACCACTATAATGGTCACATGTTAACACTTATCGTTGGCTATTAACTGTTTCCAACCATCAGACGCATGCGCATTGTTTATATAATGCCCACATAACGTTCAAAATGATTAGTTTTAGATGCAGTGCGTATGCTTCTGATGGTTAGAAACTGATTCTGGTGTACTACAAACAAAACTATTATAGGGTGCATTATCATACAACCACGACAGCACCTGGTTCCATAAACAGTGCCATACATTTGTTATTTTATGGCTTTCATTTATCCATGTTCTGTTAGTGTTAATTAATATATAAGTATATTGAACATATTCTTCAATTCAGACTTCGATCTTCTAATATTTGTCTTAAATAGTTTCTTCACCATATCACTATTTTGTCTTTTTCTATCAGAATTCTTGTTCTATTTCATTTCATAAAACAAAAATTCATGTCATGCATAATTGGCAAAAGCACCCTTCTAAATATGATAGGCAGATTCATTCTGTGAGATAGCAACCTGAATTTTTTTTATTGTCAGAAGCTCATTCCTAAAATACAATCCATGAATTGTTTGCATGTTTTGTATCATCAACCTCTGTCTTCTTCCATCTGTGAGATTTCAGTATTTTCCGTTTCGCACATGTATATTCATCTTTGGCATGCCATTCTTTATTACATGATATACGCTACTCACAGACAATCTTGTTAATGAACTACATATTTCAACTGCATCACTTACACTCATATTTTAGTCTCTAGACCTAATGCGTACATAAACATTTTTTCATCATTCGATGTTCCTCACTTCTTATATTAGGGCATGCCAGATTTTGAAAACACGCGGTAGATATTAAATTATTATCCATTCTTAAGAACAGAAAAACACAATCACTAATAAATTTATTAAAATCACAACTAAATTAGCGGAAAAATATATCGAAATTTTCCTACGCACACACTCATGGTAATGTGTAAGATGGAACAGCTGGCTCCGTCAAGGCATTTCGACCAATAGAAATTAAACATTCTGATATGACGCTTGCGTATTTGCTATGGCGCATGCATATCTGCTGCGGCAGAAGTTATATAATCGGATATCCTCTGAGATATGCGGCACTTAACGATACGATAAATATATGGGCTGCATGTATTTATCTTTATGTCGACTACTTTAAATGGTGAGCAGGTTTATAAGATGAATCACTCTCTATTATTTTAGACCTCAACTATAAGTATTAATAATATCGTGTGAAATGTATTTCAGAAATCAATTTTGTTGATGGACTTCTGTGGCCTAAATTAGAGAGATCCCCCTGAGCAATGCCACCACCTTTTCTCTTTATTAGGCTGGTAGAAGCTCAGGTGGATTAATCTCCTAATGGGATCAAATACAAGGGGCCCAATGGGGCCTATGTGCTGTAGCTTCTAAACTACCCTTTACTACATAAATAAATTTAAATAAATATTTATATAAGATATACAAGGTTTCTGTCAGATTTAACATCAGGAATGAAACTATTTAAGAGTACATTACAAACAAAAAAAATAAATGTTATATACATAATTCGAGTCCGATGTTAAATCAAAGATGCCCTATAAGAGTAGTGTTTGACATCTTACCTTTATGCTCGTAAACATTACTATCACAAAGTATAATATTTGCAGGTAAATTCTGGGGAATGTTTGGGTAATTAGGGTAAAACCCTTCGCTTTTAGTCAATTTCAAATTAGTTTTAGCCTCAAGAACTTTGTTGACTGGGGCAGGTTTTATTTCAATCGTTTCAAAGTTTTTCAAGGAGAGGCTTCCAAAAGAACGACGTCTATTGGTTACATCAACCGAAGAAGAGTAAACTGTAACATCTTCTTGGCCTTCAGGAACTCCTCGTTCCGCCAGCGGAACTGAAGTCGAGAAATTTAAAATATTTTTTAAGCTGCCAAAAATGTTTGTATCCAACAAATTGGTTTCAGATTTTTTCTTCTTTAAGTTGTTTTCTTCTTGGACGATATTGGTGTCAATATATTTTCTTGTACTCCTTGTTTTTTTCAAACAACTAGATTTAGGTTTGGATTTGAGACTGGGTTCTTTTCTAACATAATTTTCATCCGAATTGGAATTATCCTCTTCGTCTATGGAACTAGAAACACTAGCCGTTGAGCTGGAAGAAGTAGACGAATATCTTGGATGATGTATATAAATATCAGATTTAATTTCTCGTTCTGATACATTTTTTTCATAATATGGAGCATCACCTTCAGCTGCCCAACTATATCTGCCTTTAACTACATCTGGTTTTCTTATAAAACCCCTTTGGAAGAAACTCAATGACACATCAGGTTCATGTGTGATAAAGCCATGATTAATATGTATATCATCTATTTTCGTACTATTTAATATATCTTCATGGAAAGATACACGTTTCTTGGGTGTGTCTGATTTAGACTTTTTCTTTCGTTGACGACGAAATACTATTTGTTCCTCAAGAGGTTTTGTGTCTTTGTTTTCAACTGCCGGAATAGTTTCTGGTATGGACAAGGGCGGAACAGTTTCTACAGGGCAATTTAAATTAATTTTTAAATTCTCATTGACTTCTTCTGAAAGACTAACATGCATGTCAGTATTTGCTGTATTTAGCTTCACATTCTGTAAAGTATAGTCTAGCAATTCATAACTGTTTAATGAAACATTCATTAAGTCAGTTTCTGTATTTTTTATTGGGTGTTCCATTTCAAAAACATCGTCACTGATAATTTTGGATTCTAGTTTGTGTCCATCCGAAGGATTTGATGAGACTTCAAATATCATATCAAATTTGTCAAAGTAATTTGGTACAGATGTGGATATATTTTTATAGTCATATTTGATAATTTGATTAGAACAATCATCCTTAACCATCAAGTCTTTATTTTCTTCAAGTGACTGAATATTAGGTTTCTTAGAACTTGAATGTAGATACTTATCAATTGCTTCTTTACTAATGTTTTTTTCTGAACATAAATCATATACACCGTGTTCACAATTGCTATGTTTACTTGCCAGCTCTCTATTTATTTTATCATGAGAACTTTTTCCTTCTTTTCCACTATCTTCTTTTTCACAAATTGTATCAGTGTAATAATCATTAATTTCAATATTCTTGTGATCTTCTTTGTCAACCAGTAGGTTTAGTTTTATATTACTGTTAACGTTGTCTGAAATATTCTCAAAATTTTTTATTATCACATCACTCTCTGGTAACACATCTGTATCACAACCCAATCCGCTCACTGACATAACAGATGTTAACTCACTTTCACTATCCAACATTTGTACTCCAGAGTCTACCGGAGACGAAAGACTTGATACTGTACTTGAAGTCATCTGCGCATCTTGATAATTTTGACCTTTCTTAAAAATATCTTCACTTATTTTGAATCTAGTTTCAATATCATTATAAATTGTCTCCATATTTCTGAAATACGAAATGTCATCCACTATAGAAATATTTTAGTACAAAAATTTAATGCTTTTCAGTACAATGCAATGCAGTTTTATGAGTATTTTAATAAAAAGTGTTTGTCACTAAAACTTATATAAACATTGTTCTTGAAATGAATAGCAATAATTTAATAAATTATAGAAATATAAAAAAAATAAACACTGCGCATATGAGTCACGATTAAGAAAATAAAATAGTACTAATTTAAATCTTTACCTTGTTTTCCCCTACTTAGTAATTCAAAAATTATATAAATCCGAACCAGTAAAATCAAATAATTAAAGATGTATAATTATCACACACATTCATTGTCATTATTACATATTTTTGTCCTTCACTTCAAGACGAGCTGGGCATGCGTTTATCATTTTGACGTTTAAAATTACATATCATTGATTTTTAAGAGTAGTCAGACAGGTAACCTAAAAAAAATAACTAGAAATTGTGGATGTATTAAAAAAAGTAATATAAATACATACACTGTTTGAGAAATTAGTAGTAGTACTCAAATTATAACCATAAACGATAATGGAAAGGAAAGCTTTTTTGTAATGACATAAAATTTAAAACGCCAGAATACTGCGTTTAATTATTGGTCTGTGACTGCGCTTGCGCGCGCATGACCTACCATTTTCTGTATATGGTACTCTGTGCCCACCATCACGATCACGGTAGACGACGACAGTCAGTGTTGCCAGTGCTGGTACCGTGCCAGATTTGGTACATTGCAATGTGAAAAGTACATCTGTACAACTATAACAAAATTTGGTACAAAACCAGTATTCTTGGCAAAGCAAAAAACCTTTTGAGTTTGGGAGTATGAAACCAGCTTTCTTACTGCTGTATTACTAACTCCGTGGTCAGTGGACCCGTATGTTTCGAAGAGTTGAAGTTACATCTATCTTTACATATGGTTCACGGCACCATTTGAATCAATGATCGTAGTTAGGGATCTACGATCTATCCATAGACACTAACATATCCATGGATCTATCCCTTTTTCTGTTCTGTGATGTAAATCAGGCACAGTTTATACCATGGGGGTGAAGGTGGGATAGGAATATAAGCAACGTGACCACCCTTCCGGCCTGACAGGTCTGTGTGATTGGGTCCTGACAATTTGCTGGATAATGATTGGACCCTGACGGATTTTTTCAGCTCATCATTGGCTATCGTCAAATTTACCGCTAAATTTTTAATAAACGGATATCATCTAATGTCAAATGTCAAATGTAATTCATTTATTTTGTTTTGGTGTTGACAAGATGGCGAGTGAAAATTATGGAATAGGTTTTAAATTATATGTAATATGTAATTTATTTTTTATATGTCACCAAAGGTAAGTTATTATTTTTAAATGAAATTCAACATCCTTAGAAATAAATTGCGCTATTTAAATATATACATCCGAAGTAATAATTTGCTTTATGCATCTACGTGCAAAATACGTAACAGTTTTACATTTCATAATAAATAGAATTTAATATTTCAAATCAATCAAATAATTTAATATTTGATTTTTAAAAAAGTAACGAAAATACTGATGACAAAGTAATGAATGTTTTTTTTTTTAGGTTACCTGAGATGGGCTCGAGTGAAAATTTAAACAAGATATTCTATAAGATACCTCATTTATATTATTGCTGTGTATGATTTATAGACATGTGGAACACACAATTCAAGTTTTTTTTTCTGAAGATATTTGTAAAGTTTTGTGTGAAGAAATATAAATTTACAAGACTCACAGAGAACAGTTTTAGCAAATATTTTAGTGAGTAGTAATTAAAGTTGTTTTGAATATACAGTGCTGTATATAGTCGCGGCAAGAATTCACACGACTTACGTCATACGGACAAATGAATAATTCATTATACATATTTTTATCAAAATATTTAAGAAACTGCAACTGAGAGTAATGAAACTATATACTACACTAAATGTTTGCATTATATATTGCACTAAATTGCAAAATATGATTGTTTTTAATGCGATCAAATATCGAAAGTTATGTTGATAATAAAGACAGTTGCGTAACGTCGACCTTGGCGTAAAACGTTTGAATTCTTTTCGCAACTATGTCTATATGAATTACATTTCTTTAAATTATTATTTTTAAAATTATTTTTCTGACTAAATAAACTGAGTAAATATTAAAGTAATAAATACTAATTAATAAATTATTAATAAAAGCATCTTTGTAGATACGGTTTTTAATTATGATACGTAAGAGAAGAAAGAAGAAAACAATGGCAAGTAATGTTAAACGGAAAAATTGAGATAGGATGTACACTGAATAATAAAGCCTCTGCGGGTTAGATCATCGACAAATGCATGGTCAATTTAAGTTAACGAATAATTAGTCGATATATACATAACCATTGTATATCCCTGCAAGATGTTTCTTATTTGAAAAATGAAGGTTTTGATTATGAAAATATAGTTTATTAACATGGAAATTGGAAAGAGAGTTAAATATTTAATTGTTTAGTAACGTCCATGATATGCATTAGGAAAATATCCCGGTAAGTACCAATATTATAATAGTTTCTTAATTGTATTAAATTTATATTTTGTTTCATTCAAGTTAGTCGAATGATAATAACACTGGGTGAACAAAATCTACGATATATTGCTTTCAGTGTAGTGTTGACTTGGGTTGCTGGTGAGCTTATGACATGTTTGAACTGCCGACTACACAGGTCGCCTGATGTCTAACCCAGGCAATGTTTTGACCCATTAAAGCAGAGATGCAGTGCTTCCATCACTTCTATGGACCTCTGCCACTGCTTTAAGGTAATAAATAACTTGAAAATAAAGGCTGTTCAACCATCGTCTGTTAAATCGCAGCAGCCGTATTACAAAGGCCACGTGATTTAGTAGACGATGGTTCAACTGTGTAAAATAGGTTTATTGGAATTTTTGTTCTTCCATTTGTCGATATTAAAATTATAATTTATATTCAAAAATTAATATAATTGATTATAGCCATTGTCTTTAAAACTGTATAATTAATAAAAATTTGTTTTTGGTTTTTTTTCAGTCTGGAAGTTGGAGAAAATTAAAGAATTAATAACTGAGAAGTACAATGACTGGATAAGAAGCAATGGAGGATAGTTTAGAATATTGTAAATTAGTATCCCTTTCATGTATTATGTATACTAACAGTTTTAGGCTATTATTTCATTGAAGACGACGCAACTCTGATTTGACTGAATTTCAAATTTATTAGATATCTTACACTTTAATTACAATAGGATGACTCTCATTTAAGTCGACTGTGGTGTGATCTGTTGTGTGGAGATCGTCTAACAACTAGGCATGCCAGTTTCTTAGCGACTATCGTAAACAATGGTAAGAAATCATATCGAGGTCCCACCACAGTCACCTTAATGGGAGTCGTCTAATTGCAATTAGAATGTATGACATCTAACCAATTGCAGTTGAGTCGAATAAGTGTTGTGTTATCTTCAATCGGATAACGGCTTTACTAAATATTACTCATGTATTCATTCCTTTCAATGATTCGAATAACTGGTGACAATTCCTCTGTTTCAAGTAGATCTATTCAACTGGTTCACATTTCCGATTCTACCGTAGCGGTGTGGGAATGGCGATATTTCCTTAGTCATCTCAACACAGTCCCTTCATTCTCAGACTCATATGAAAGAGAAACATTCACTTCAAAAATTCTTGTAGCATAGAACATATTATTGCATTATTTTTGTAAATAATGTAATAGGAAGATATAGTTGCGGCAAGAATTCATACGACTTACGTCATACGAACAAATGAATAGTTCATTATATTTTTATCAAAATATTTAAGAAACTGCAACTGAGAATAATAAAACTATATGTTACATTCAATGTTTGCACTATATGTATATTGCACTCAATTACAAAAAATTATTGTTTTTAATCCCTAGAAACTATTGAAAATTATGTTGGCAATAGAAACAATTCTGTAACGTTAGCCGAGCCGTAAGTCGTCTCAATTCTTGCCGCAACTATATACATTTTTTAAATATTTACGAGACTAACTCATTTGTATAATCAACAGCTCCCATTCTTTGTAAGTCATTTTACATTTTTATACTTGCTTTAATTATTATTGATATATTTCAATCAATAGATAAATCTGCCAATTTGATCTTCGTAATAAATCGGCCGATAAAATTTATCTCGTATGTGACTATACCTGTATAATTCAAAATTTATTGCCTTAACTAATCTGATAGCTGACCTAATATAAAGCCGGACTTACATTATACGAGTGCTTGGATCTGAGCTGCGTACTTTGATGACTGATATGTACGTATATTTGGGAACGCTAAATGTTTCCAAGTTTTCGTCAATATATGCAGCTCGGATCCACTCACTCATATAATGTAAATTCCTCTTAACTAATCATTTAATTGTTACATATATACGAACATGAGGTTCGTCTATTAGTTGACATTATCCACAACTTTTGACATTTATAGGTTGTTTGGACTGTCGGGATTCAAACGATATTACGATCGACAACTCGCCAGCTAGAACTCGTGATAGGGTGGTAAAAGTAATAAATATTATAATAAATAACAATGACAAATGCTTAATTAGTAAGATCTGAGCATCAATGCTCTCAGAATGCCCTACAAATGTCAAAAAAATGTATGCCCAAAGAGAAACTACTTTAACTAATCTGAAATAATTTGTAAATATTTTTGTATAATACATTATATTGATAAAATATATTTTTAGTAATGCCTTAGTAATTTTACCTAACTTATTAGGTAATATTTCTAGGATAAATAACTGATATAATTTTAAGTAAAAAAATTAAGTAAACATGAATTTATTTAGTTCACTTTATGTTTTTATCAGCATTTTCAAGTGTATTGCTGCAGGGTTATTCTACTAGAAAGCAATAATTGTGGCTATAAGTAAAGTCGGCTATATTAATATACCCATAATTATAGTCTAGCCTTATTCAACTGTTGTCAGAAATAGTCCGACTATAATTTCCGTGGACTATACTCAAGGGCTTTTAGAATTAGTATAATTGGTACTGGCAACCGCGCATATGTCGATAAACTAACAATAAATATCGGAAGAAGAAGAAGAATCAAACCTTATTCCTAGAGAAATTTCAAAATTTGTCGTACATCGTACTATGCATCGTACATGACCTGCGGCCGTTTCAAATTTTGATGGTCGAATAAACAGAACAAACCGATGGAAATGGATACGGACAAGAAAAAACGTCAGAGGAGCTCAGAAAAACAAATAGATTATTTAATTGATTTTATGATGAAACACAATACGTTTGCCTGCGGAAAATTCCAAGGGATGAGAGGAAAAAAGTCTCAACATGATACATGGGAAAGGTTGTCGAACGAATTGAATGAAATTGGGCCAAAAAAAACCAGTGAGCAATGGAGGAAGGTAATCTGTAGCATTAATGCATTCTAATTTGTAACAATAGTAACTTTTATCTCGAAAGTTAAAATATAGGTCCACATATATTTATTTGTACTTAGGTATGGAAAAACCAGAAACTATTAACTAGAAAAAGGAATAGCGAATTAAAATTGACTCAGAAAAAAACTGGTAACTTTACTCCCCCTCCACCACTAACAGATCGAGAAAATAAAATTATTTGTATAATTGGAAAAGAAAGCAGTGAAGGGTTAGGTTTTGGAGAAGGATCCATTGATGAAAAGACTCTGAATGTTGTACATAATCCAGAGGGAATAGAAGAAGTTCTAGAAATAACCAATAGTGATGACCATTTTGTTGAAGAGAATATTTATATTCTAAATGAAGATGAACTGGGACCTAATGCCAATGTTATAATGGAAAATGCAGATGTAAATGTCGAAGATAAAGAAAATGATATCACAAATAAAAATAAGTCAGTAATAGATAACAGAAAAATAGAGAAGAGAGTATCTAAAACTTCACTTGAAAATGAATTATTTAAAAATTTGATCGACACTAATAGTGAGGCACTTTTTGCTATAGCTCGTTCCATGGAATTAATTGCTGCATCAAATAATAATATAGCAGAGAGCATAAAATCTCTAAGAGAAACTTAGAAAACTTGCAATATTTTAGTTTGTTTTATTATTTATTTATCAATGATTAAGTTTCAGTTGTATTCTGATTTTTTTG
The DNA here is from genome assembly GCA_037114965.1 of Monochamus alternatus. Classification (NCBI taxonomy): domain Eukaryota; kingdom Metazoa; phylum Arthropoda; class Insecta; order Coleoptera; family Cerambycidae; genus Monochamus; species Monochamus alternatus. The sequence continues at coordinate 29,209,299 of CM073431.1, read as the reverse complement.
AAAGAGTTGTACCTAGGTCAATATACTTACTGATAGACATTTGGTGTGCACTCATTGTTAAATTAGTCAGTATATATTCATTGTTAAGGACATATATTTTTGTTGCTTTTTTATAAATCAAAATAAATGTTAAGTTACTTATATGTATTTTTATTAAAAGAGAAAAAATTATAATGTACAGTGAGCTCGTAAAATTTTCAATAAATTCCTCTAAATTGTTACAAATCGCGATAAAAATTTGTTCAGACATGTTGATTGTTAAATGCATTTCTCTTTTTTTTGTAAACAATTTTTTTCAACTGTTTTAAATATTGAAAAAAAAATTTTAAAAAATATGTTGCTGACGATCAATTTCAAAAAACTTTTTGTTTAGAATTACACAGGAAGAAAAATACATATAAAAATCTATGTGCCTGAAGGAATTTTTGCAACTTGGTGTGTAACGATTCTGCGTTATAGCATCATAGAAATCATTTATGATTTCTATGTATAGCATGCTATAATAACTTTTAGGCACCTTCGGTGATGGTTATAAGATTTGTCTATAACATGACTAAAGTTATAGCTGATAAACGTCCATAAAATTTAGTAGAATTTCATTCTGTGACAGTGAGACTATAACATAATAATGAAGATAGGCACTATAAGACTTATAGCCAAAATACCTTCTTATAGCCTAGCTATAAAGTTAGTGGAATAACCCTGCTGGTATTCTTATTACTGTGGATTAGTAAATTCATATTTCCTTTAATTTTTTTATTTTAAAATTATGTCGGTTATTGATCGCAGAAATATTACCTTTATACATAAAACACCCTGTATAATGAAATCGAATTGACCCTGTCATGTTTCATCAAGGCCGGCCTGCCATCGAAGGCCATTTTTAGTTTGGCCTGACGCTCGGTAGAGGTGCTACGGTTTATGTTTCTCTCTTTTTATTAGGATCTCGGTCTTCTTCTAGTTATATATTTTGTGGTTTATACAGTTCTTCGAGTGAATATTCCGGAGGGTGTAGCTAAACTTATGGTGTGTAGTTTACGGCTTTGACACTCTATAGGTATAAAGAAAACTACCAAGATTATAATTTTGCCCAAACATAAAATTATGATATCAACAACTATATAATATATGAATATATGAAATATCAAAGTGTTTATTTAATTCGATTCGATGAAGATGGTACAGGCGTTATATTGCAACTTCAACCTAATGTATTGAACAGATAAGTAGAGGTTTTAATTTTTTTTCGAAAACTCGAGCGCACAGAACTAATTTTAGATTCGTGTTCAGCACCCTCGAAAATAGAGATTTTTTAATTAAGATTTGAGAGTTTACACTGTAACAAATATTTAACTTAAAAAAAAATAATGGCTAAATACATACTGTTTTTTTGTGATATAAAGTAGAAAAGTAAATGTAACTACAGTATTATGAAAAGTGTGTGCATGTGTCATCAGTGTCCAAATTGAAGATTAATGATTTAAAAGCCCTGTTCGTTGTGTCTGCTTGACGTAGGTACTCCAAGTCAATCGGAGTATTTTATCGGCGTTTGTTAAGACCGAGTACGAAACCTATTTTGTTCGTTATGCAGGAGTATTTCACTCCGATCAATAAGATCATTGCTCTGGATACTCTGTCATTTGTGCTGGAGTAAAGCGAGTAGAGCAGCTAGAGCAGTCAGCTGATTTTATTATTTGTTGATATATCTGACGTAATTGTCGGTAAACATCTTTTTTTTTCTGTTCATGTTCAATAATTTTGTTAGATATTTACTTATGTTATTTTATGTATTTGTATATTAGTAGTGGCACCACCACCGAATTTTAAGTGGTGATTTCTGCTTGTGATCAGCAAAATTACTGAAATTCATGAACATGTTTACGACTTGAAGGATTTTTTTCTCCTTTCACTACTAATTACGCCAATAAAACTTATAAGTTTTCTTTTTTCATGGTGGATAACAAATTTGCTTTTTGTATACCCAAATAGAAGAAAAAAATGCTAGAACACACATACACTCCTTACAACAAACAATAAATCAAATAAATTGGTTATGTTAAGTTGCTCTTAACGAACACGGGCAATTTACTTTGAATTACTTCAACATCTGACTACTCTAATGTATGATCTGGGACGTCACTGCCCCGTACTCTCCTTGATCTAAGATCTCTTGGACCCACTAGGACCAACATCTAATGAACAGGGCTTATGTGATACTCTCATGAACAGTGAATGTGAATGAACAGGTATTTCATAAACATATAAGCCGTTTTCCTTTCATCAGAAATCTCAGTTGTTCTAAATCAATCAGCAATTAAAACAACCGAAAAAAAACGGAACACCATGCACCGCGCAACACGTAGATGTCAACCGCCAAATGCAATCCGAACTCGATCTCAATGGAAAATAATCGATTCACCAGACGTGCCCAGACTACTAAACACTCGACGCCGATCTAGACACAATGCTTTCCTGGCCCCAGACGATTGCCATAGGTGACTTCAACGCAAAGTCACCCGCGCGGCACAGCAGGTCATACCCTGCTGAACTACCAAAACACACACACATAACTTAGGGCTTACAGAACCGACTTTTTAAAGATCCACCAGTCCCCCTGACGTACTAAACATTACCATCCCAAAATCTATCCTACTAATTGCTGAGATTTCCGTCGACGAAGAAGGGTCTACCGCCCATAATTCGGTCACACTGAATTTAGGGCAGAAACGAGAACACCTGACTGGAGGCGCTTCCGAACAGAAATGCAAAAAAGCACTGCGCTACCAATTATTGAAACCACTTTAGACCTGGAGGCGGCTCTCCTTACCATAGAAATAGATATAAAAAATGCACTGGTTTTAACGACGACAGAGACAATGGTCCCCCGATTGCCAAATCCCAGGACATTAGGCAACGAATACGAGAAAAAAACGGATTGCCATCCGTACCCGTCTCTCCAAACACAGATTTACTTAGAGTACTTAAAGGTACTAAAAGACAGATAACAATTTACAACTTGGCATCTGGTCCAATAGGTGGAAAGTCAAAATTAACCCCGACAAAAGCTCAGCCATCCTTTTTACGAGGCGCAGAATTCTCCGAGATCTCAACCTCGACAAATTTACACTATCTCAGGTCCCATCTCCTGGGACCGACAGACACAATACCTGGGCGTGACGATGGACCAGTGACTCACTTGGAAACAGCACATCGTGGGACAGTGGTGTGGGTGAGGATCACCAGAACTAGGCTCTATCCCTTATTCAAAGGTGGCAACACCCTTAGTCAAAAGAATAAGCGAACGTTTATCAAGTACTTCAATCGCAGCTAATCTATGCCTCTGCGGCATGGGGATACGCGGTAAAAAGTCATATAAAGTTGCTCCAGACTTACGCACAGCCACCACTGCGCCCTGGTATGTGGTGGTTGTATACAAACGCGACCCAGACTGTACGAGCGATAGCTAAAGAATGACGACGCGGTCACGAGACACGACAATCTCCTCTTGAGACAAACCGACTATAAACCAAACGCGTCAGACAATCACAAAATTCCTAGACACTAACTTTTTGACTCGAGGTGACCACTGCGAACAAACTCCCCCACCACCACGCTAACCTTATAAGTTTTTGGAAGTCAGGATCAAGAACGCCTTAACCTAACCCACCCTCTCCTGCACCAGTTTACCGAGTAATTTGGCTCGATGGCTGCGTGCATCCCTAGCTACAACTTTAATCCCAAAAAACCACCCCCAAGATGCTACCCTACGGGAGGTTAGAATAGCCGCCAGAAGAGGCCCCTTACCAGCGGAGGTCAGTCAGGACAAGAGGAGGTCCCACAAAGCGCCTATATCAGCCACACTTGTGGTCAGGGTTTGTGACGGATAGGACCCACCTTCACGAAGCTGTCCAGGTCTACAGTGATGAGGCAGGACAAAGAGCGATAACCCCTCTCGGTTCCAAATAATTTAGGCCATGAATAACAACAAAATTAACCGCGCGGTTGGCACTGACCAAGAAACAGAACTACAAATGTACCAAAAAGGAAGTCATTCTTCATTTGACATTTGTGAAGTCAATCACTGAATAATAATCTGATCTAAAACTGATCTAAAGTTGGAAACCTATTGAGTGGCTGAGTAATCTATTTAATAATAATAATATCAACATCATCATCACTCATCATCGTCGTCATCGTCACTCGTCATCGTAGTCCTCATCGTCATCAACGTCATCAAGATTCATCGTCGTCATCATAATCACTCGTCATTATTATCATACTCATCATCATCATCATCATCATCATCATAACTCATCATTATCATCAACATCCGACATCATATTCATCACTAATCCTCATCATCATTGTCATCACTTGACATCGTCATCATTATTATCACTCATGATCATCATCGTCACTCGTCACCATTAGTAGTCACGCATGATCATTAACCGTCAGGCATTTTTATCATTAATCATTATCTGACTGATGAATCATCATCATCATCACTCATCGTGATCATCATCATCATATTCATCCCTAATCATCATCCTCGTAGTAATCATTATCATTACTCGTCATCAACGTCGTCGTCGTCGTTTCACAACAGTAAAAAGTTAGCAGCTGAAGAATAGATATACATACATAAATATAAAATCAAAATTCTAGTGAGAGGGATTTTGTCCAAGATTCTACAACTGAAATCTATGGAATTAAGTTAATCAAGGAATCATGGAATTAAGTTAAGTTGATTAGAGGTTGTGATATTCATGACATGTCTTCTCGACATCGTGGTTTGTATTCTGTACCTAAACATAGTACAGCTTTGTTCGAGTGATCTTTTACTTACAATGCTTGTAAAATTTATAATAATATTCCAGATAATATTAAGGCTGCTTCTAGTATGTTTATATTCCGTAAACGAGTCAAGGCCTGGATCCAATCGAATCATTAATATAATAATACCTTTCTTCAATACGAATTGTTAGTTTTTAGTAATACATATGTTAGGAATATATTTCATCAATCTACTATTTGTTTAACTATAAGGCTGGTTACGTGGAAGAGCGGCATTTTGCCGAACGGCGCCATTAATTTACTTTGTTCTTTATATGATTTACTGTTTTGGAAAATAAAGGCAATATATTATTATTATTATTAATTGTTCAACTGCTAAATACTATGGGAGCTTATTGCAGCTCAGACTTTATTAATAATAAGATTGGAAAGAATGAGCTGTAAATTGAAGGGTTATTATTTAATTTGAATGTATCACCTGAGAAATCATCATATAGTTGTTTTAACTTACCGTTCTTTAGCTCTGTAATCCACGAATCCGTAGTTCTGTGCTCACTCAACTGGTACACTGAACACCTAACTTATTAAGAGAAATGTCACATTTCTAAAAAAGGGGTTTTTTATAGATGACGTGTTAAAAAAGTAATTGAAATAATTGTCCACAAACAAATATTAAACTTAGGGTGTTGATTTTACAAAAAAAAAATATGACTAAAAACTAATAGAAACAAATCTGTTAAACCTTAAAAGATGTAACTGCGGTAGCTTTTATGAAGTAACTTTTTGTTGGAAAAAGTGTCTTATTCCTATCAGCTTATTTTATATTCATTGTCTCTGTATCTTGCCTGGCACTGCACTTGACTATATAATATAAAATGTTTGATCGCTTTGTTCCTTTTTTGGAATCCATGTCTTTTTCCGTTGTTGCTAGTGCAGTGTCAAAATATCGATTATTCTTTCTTTGGTGGGGTCAAAGAAGCTGACCAGATGGCCCAAGTGTACATGTATGTATGTAGTACATGTTCCTAGACATTATACTTTACAGATAACCCACAATTAAGTAAGAAGTATTACTAACTAAAAGGAAGCAATATTGTTTGAATACCTCTACTGGCGACAGTCACTCTTAACTCGAGAATGTTACTTAAAAACTTTGTTTAATTTAATATTTATTAGTTTCCCCTCTTTCTGAGAATATAGACACTGACAATGTGTTTGGCTTTTCTTACAGAGCAATCAACATATTTTAAACTCTATTATTACCTTCATACACAATGAGTCAAAAGACCTGAGTGTTGCAGGTAACCGAGTCACATTTCACAATAATTTGCAAATGTAACTTTTTTTATGGGTTCATAAAATTTTGTATGTTGAAATAAAACTAGGAAATCGTAATATATAAATATAATTTGTCACCGACTAATAACTACGATACAAAAATGTGATATAGAAAAATGGGCAATGAAAATATAATGTTCACTAATATTTTATGCAAGTAAAACGAAAGCACAGGTTTGGGTTGTACTGCCTAAAATTACATCAATATCTTCTACCGTATATATTCTATTCTGTATTATTTCACTATGGATATGGTATACCTTACTCGACAAAAGAAATGTGGCTAGAATGTTACACAGATTAGGAAAACGTTTGGTAGGTAATAATGAATTGTTGTTACATGTGATATAAATGTAAGTGAAAACGATTATATCTATCTATTTTAATAAGAGACTATAAAAATACTGAATGTATTGGACAAAAGAAAATAGAATTACGGCATGAATATCACATCTACATAGTTTATCCTAAAATTAACAACCTGTTACATTTATATTGCTTTCTATTTAGAAATGTGTATTTGGTTTTTAAATCTATACATATAAAATACTAATTACCAAGGGTCTGATCAAAATAATGGCATCCAAATTACAAGAAAAATAAAATAGTTGATTGCATCATACAAATAGCAATTCTACGTCAGTCAAATAGTATACTTTTATAGAGGAACTTAATTTTTTTACAATAATATATCTTTCAATTCTGAATATTTTTACACAATATAACAAATAATAAAATCATCATCCTAGAGAGATGTTACATGTCAGTAATCCATGTTTTCTTATTTGTTAACGAGTAATGCTAATATAACTTATACGTTTCGCGTAGACAAGTAGAAAACTTGTTTGAATTTGATGTGATAAAAACAATCAAAAATCTATTTTTGTCAGTTCTTGTGTAAACTTTCCACACATACCTATTAAAAGCCACAGCCTTCATCTATTTTAAAAACATGTCAAAAATGTGATTATTAACTATTAAACCCTGTTATCAAGGAGATTTAATACTGAACTCATTAACTTTTTAAATATCCCTGTTAAATAAAATGAATATCATCTTTGGAAGTAATACAGGCTATAACTAAAATATATATATTTTTTTTCAGAATGCCCAATTTCTAATAAAAGAAATACAAAAATATATTATGTTAACTAACATTATTCCGAGTTACAACAAACTAATTTTAATTTAATAACTAATTTTACTTAACTTAAAAATTATATAATACCTTAAATATATTTTTATTTTAGTTTTCTTTATCTATCATTCGACACACATTCGTTTAAAAATAGTTCTCAACTTTCAATATAATTTAAATAAAGTACCTAACAGTCTTAAATTGCTGTAACTCGAATACCATGCAGTATATTTTGGCTTTGAAACAGCAAATAAATAATGTAAAAGTCGCTTAAGTTAAAACACTGTCAATTTTTTAAATGTCATTAGTGGAGGATATGCACAATAAATTATTTTAGTTACTTCCTCCTGATGAGCTATTTCCGCCACTAGAAGTGTTGGCTGGTTGGTCCTGCGTTGGTACAACAGTATTACCATTTTGAACTACATAATGCGTAAGTCTTGTTGGTAGACAACCTGCATTTAACTGATAGAATTCAATGAGTTGTAAAATATCATAAAACTTCGTAACTCCATTATCCAACGAGTAAACTGTACGCTCCGCCAGAGGGTCTAAGATTGGGCTGATTTGTGCGTGCATGACTTTGGAACCACATTTGTAGGTTAATACAAAGGAACCTGGGTTCGACCTGCTCTCTCGTACTAGGAATACCCTGAAAAAAAAAAAAACAAAAAATAAATAAATAAAATCATTTACACCAAACGCATACAACAATTTGCATTTATTTATATTTATTTATTGTATAAGTGTTTTAAGTAGCATTTTATATAGGTTTAATATTCTTAAGTGGATAAAAGGCAATTAAAACAGAAATGCAATATAACGTTTTATCTATAATCACATCACAATTTCAAAATATTTCTTAGTACTTAATGAATCATGGTAGGTTACTATCAATTATTTAATTAATAGTTCTATCTAAATAAATGGTGAATGGTAAAAATGTAAGACAGTAATTGTGTTCCTGTGGCTGTTTTTGAAGAAGTTCAAGAAGCAATTTTACATTTATTGCCAGTGAGATCCAGGGAACATTACGAAAGAATGTTCGCCGAATTTAACGAATGGAGGGAAAAACGGATAGTAATGACAATAAATAGAGAAGTCATGCTATCGTATTTTTAAATTTGAAAAACAAACATGTAATTTCATTTAAGTGGACTAAGTATTCGATGTTGAAGGCAATTATAAAGGTCTACAAAAATATAGATATTGGAAAATATAACTTGTTTACTGCTTACTGGAGCTTCTGATAAAGACTATTTGATGATTAAGGTAATATATCTACCTTTTACATGTTGTTAGGTATGCGAACTTTGAATTATTTTAGATTACACCCATAATGTAGGGTTTCTGGTGCCTGTCGATGCTGTGAATTTGAAAATTACTGACATACAGGACGTTGGCAGTTACCCACTTGTTTCAATACATAACACCAAGACGGGCACCTCAAGAAAATTTACAATTATAGAAGAAGGATTTTCCGTGAATGCTGTTGAAATATGCAGAAAATATATTTCTCTGCGTCCAATTCGCTTAACACAAAACAGATTCTTCTTAAGATACTGTTGGAATCAACACATTGGCGAAGGTACCCTTAATAGTTGCTTCATACCTGAATATCGCAAATCCAGAAGCATATACTGGCCATTGTATGAGGCGCACTTCAATAATTTTATTGGCCAATAAAGTAGCTGATGGAAGAGCTCCTCTGTGGCAGAAAATTATGCTGAGGAGTCCATATCTAACAAACTTGATATTGCAAGGAAAATCCAAAGGAAATATAGCTGTTCTTTACAAGAAGAGACATCCGTAACTTATGCAAATTCTTCACAAACTTCAGCAGATGTTATGCATTCCGAAAATGATGGCAAGAATGCTACAAGGGCTGTTATTAACGGAAAGGAAGTTAAATGTGATAAAATAAAAACGAAATGTCTATTACTATAAATGTAAATGTTACTAAATAAATGAACTAAATTTGATTTATTATAGGTTTATTACTTTTTCATTATTCTATAGTGAAATAAAGTTACTTAATTTTACTACTGGATAAAGGATCAATGTAGACGGTTCATACGTATAAATAAAAGTCCGATTTAAGATGATTGTGGATAAAAGTTTTTTATCTGCGCACGAATTAGGAATGGGTATAGCATTTTTAATAAGCATGAAAAATTTCAGAAATTAGTGTAAAAGTGCACTTTATAAAAGTGTAAAAGAAAAAAGTTTTCCGGCAACTAAATGCCATTTTATTGCCTGTAAACTCTATGGTCTACCACTTGTCTGCTGCTTTATAATTGTTATTATTTTTCTACTGATGAAAGTGAATAAATACAATCTTATAATAATATACAGTGAACCATGAAAATATGGTTAAATTAAACGTTCACAATGACGTCCATGATTTCTTGACAATACACAAACCTATGTAGTACAAAATCATCTTGAATATTATTTAATATATTTCCGTCAACTTTCCTCATCTCTTTCCTTTTGGTTTATTCAATTCTTCGATGTTTTGAAGCCCGTTTGCACAAACCTTGGATTTTAAATAATCCCATGAAAAGCAATCCATAGAAGATCGGATGATTTTGGAGGCCACTCTATTGGTCCGCATCTTCAAATCCAACTGTTATTAAAACATTCATGCCGATTTTCATCTCCATTTTTTCGAAAACGGTTAAAAATAGGTATGTTACATAAAAATACTTAGAATTTTATGGCAAATTAAATAAATATACAATATATTTTTTTAGCTTCACCTTCGTTTAAAAAATACGGAACTAAAAATAAAAATTGACGGACCCGGGTGATTTTCCAAAAAACGAACACCTGATTTTTAAATAAATTTATTCCATACTTCTGCCGCTCTCTGTATTTTTATATTATTATAAGATACGTAGTTGTATGCTGATATTTTCGTAATTTGGAATTTTTCTCCTAAACAATTCAAAGGATGTAACACTTTTAATAAGCATGAAACATAATATGATCGAGAATATTTTCCGACCGCTACGTGCCATATTATTTCCCGAGAACTGTGGTCTATCACAGACGATAATGTTACATTATAACATTCCTAAACACTTCAGAGAATTATTATTAATAACAAGCATGAAAGTTTTATGGGCCAGGCGTAAAAGTGAACATGTTATCCAACGATACGTGTGTCACTTTATCGCCCGTGAATTAAGTTCTATAACTGGCGATAATACTACATCTTGACTTGTTTTATTCATCTGGTGATACAAGTGACTATACAATTATGAGACAATTATAACTAGCTGTACCCTCTGATATTAGCATAATAACGAATACCCTTTCAAGGGATTTTTAATCAACAAAAAATATTTATATACCAGGTGTAAAAGCGCAATTTATGAACTATGGTCTGCCACGAGCGATAATGTTCTATCATAATTTTCCAGAACACTTCAAGGCTCACTTTTAATGAACATGTTTTTCGACCACCACGTGCTACTTTATCGCCCATGAACTATCTTATAGGTACCACAGGCAATCATATAATTATTATAAGAGAATTACGTCAAGTGATTTGTAATAAACATGAAACATTGAAGTACATAGACTATAAAGTGCCACTTTATCGACCGGGTACTTTATGCCCACATATTTCCGTTGCATATTGTAGAGGGCGCAACCTCCAGTACTTTGCACATATATTTCGAAAGCCATATTTTTTCTGCTCCAGTATATTAAAGTTCTTGTAAAATATTCTTATTCTACATCTCTTGCCAAAAGATGTCATGGCAATCGTTTCTGAGATATTTTCGATTTGAAGTGTCTAATTGCATGCCCAAATTTAGAACTGATGCAAATTATGAATGAGACTTGTTTAAAGGAAACGAGGCAACATCAATAAGTATGTAAAATCAGCAAGTCAACAAAGGTCACAATAAGGATAACACAAAAGTGATACAAATAAAGAGGCGTTAACAATGCTTAACTAAAATATCTGAAAAATTCAAGTCGCTTTTGTACAAAAGATGTTACGATGTTTTAAATAAATGGAAACTTAATGCAGATAATGGTCAATATACATATAGCAGCAGTGTGAGCGAATTTAAATTTCTCTTCCCAAAAAATGCCTCTTAAAGGTATTAAAGAAAAATTGTAATTTTGGAATGATATTTGATATATGATGTGATGTGTAATTGATTACACTGGAGTAGGGGTAGGCGATAACGGTTTGAAACTATCGATTATCGATAAATAAAATAAACCGATCGATAAATTATCGATATTATTGATAATTCGATAATTTTTTATCTGTATTATTACCGATATATCGATAAATATTCCCAACCCTACACTGGGGTAAAACAAGTCGGGATAGATCAAGTTTTGACTCCAGGAAGATTTGACTCTGCATGAAGGCAAATTTAATTTTTTTTAATTTTTTTTTTATTAACAAATCAATAATTTCTGGAATAGATAAAAATGAATATGTAATAACTACTACTAAAATTTTGTGGTTTCTCAGAAAGAGGTAATTCTATGGTCATATGTTTCGAAGCAATTAAGTGATGAATACAACAGAGCATGCCAACATAATAGGTACACGCCAGTTACAAACTAACACCGGTAAAAAAAAAACTGCGGTAAGTGGTTTAACCTTGGGCCTTCATTTCAGCACTGACCTACCATATTAGTTAATGTTGCCAAGGAGACCATTTCATGCATATAATGGTTATATGTTGTGTAACATATTAATTTGTACGACTGTGTATTGTAAAATGTAGATGGTATGGATTATATTCACTCATACCTCATATAGGGTGGACCATACCTAAGTAATGGTACACAGAGCAAGAGTTGATTTCTTTTATAAAAATAATGCTAAATTTACGTTATACCTATATATACAGGGTGTAAAATTTAAAATTATTTTCTTCATTTCTGTACATGGACACGAAATTTGGTACTTGTCTTTTGTTGCACCCTGTATATTTCAAAGTTTATACCGGGCAATCCGGTAAAATTGACCAGAAATAGGAAGGTAACCTAACTTTTACATGTTCCAACTTTGTACTTTCGATTAGTATTAAATTTATTTGATAAGCAAGTAAGCACGATATTAAAAAAATAATAATTACAATATTCTTAATTAAGGGTAGCCATGAACATATGGCGATATATTTGTATATTTCATTGGCGATATATATTTGTTTACAAATTATGTTATCCGGTAAGCAGATGGGTGCAGGACGACCTTAGTTTGAATCTTAGACTACTAGTTCCTTTAACGAAATCAAACCATCGCATATAAATCAAATAAAAATTAAGCATATATTGCAAAATTATCTCAAAAACTATTTATTTACGGATCTTTTAATATAATACTGTCAAAGTATCACATAAATCAAATAAAAATTTAAGGTCGATACATCATTTTATATATATTCGAAGTAGCATGTTTCAAGAATATCAAGGTTTTTTAAAAAATTGTATTGTTATTCCTAGGAGGATTTTCAATTAATCGTCAGTAATCCACAAATGGGCACGTCTAGTCAGGGCCGTAGCCAGAGGAGGTGTCAGGTGGGACCGAGCTCCCTTAGAGATAAAATATGAATATATTTGGAAAAAATCAGATCAACTAATATTCGAAAAAAGATAATCACTAAAATGATTGTAATGTAAAATATCCACTACATAAATAAATGAAAAGTGTAAAATAGATAAATTAACTACTGTATTAGTTCAAATAATTCAAATTTTGTCATGTTGTATTATATGACGCGTCACGCACGTAACTGGGTAATTAAAAAAAAACTATGAAAAAATTGAATACATAAGGTCCTAGGCCCTTGAAATTTAACCCAAATTTGTTATATTTGCGAATATATATCTTGAACCGTTAGGCTGATTTTAAAGTATATGTAAAATAGTATCTATCTGGATCTGTCGGTTATTTGGATATTCTAAGGTGATTAAATTTGTAAGAATAATCCAGTTTTTACCAAAACAGAATATCTATGTGCTGTTCTAATAGAATATGTTATGTGATTGTAGATAATCTATTTGGATATGACTAACATAATAATTTCACTAAGTGATAGGGCGTTAATTATGCATAATGCTAATTCATTTTACGAACATTATTTTTTCAACATTTTTTTTCTTCCAGACTCGAAACACAATTTTACTATGCACAAAAAAGGAGGCTCTACTTTTTTCATGTGGGGATTAATTTCAATGTCATTAAAATGCACTATTACCATTCCCAGCTAGCAAAGTAGTTCTATAAATTTAGAGTAATAGGAGTTTTATATTCTGTTAATATTTTATAGTTGTTTTTAGAATACTAAATTGTTGCATTAATGTGGCACATGAGACTAATTTGCCTTCAGAAAATGAATTGTTTTTTAAATTTGTTGTAAGAACGTTCTTAGAGATAATTTATAGAGCATTTATAAGATAACTGCTAATGTAGCCCTATAAGTGTGTACAATAACACAATTTTACAGCAACGGTGCTTATAGAATCAAACTTCTGTAAAACCGATGCAAAATACTGCTTTATTTATTTAATTATACCATCTTCTGTGACACTCTTATAAAATTATTGCGTAATGTCGCTTATAGTTTATAGAACTATTCTATAAGGCGTTGTTAAGTTACAATTCTGCTGCGGAAAACAAATTACAAATATGGAAACTGCTATCGAACTTAAGAGAAAAAGCTCTTTAAAGCAGTTGTAGAAAATAATAATACAGTTGTTATAAAATCATTATAGAGTAAATAAGTAACAAAAACCTTTTTATTCTATAAAGAAACGCTATAGAACTATTATTTTTTATGTATGTAGGTTTCCCATAGCCCCATCTGACGAGACCTGCCTGTAATAGTATGAAATATTTTGATCAAAGTGTAATGGGGAAATTTGTATAACATAGTCGTGACTTGTAAAAATTATTATCTGCTTGCAGAAAGAAAATTTCATTACGATAGATAAGATTTATTTGATTGTTAAGAGAAATTGATTTTCTTATAGAAATTTAGTAACATATTTAATTTAGACCATTCCAAACCTGTTCCATTTGCACTTCTAGATGTTGAAGTTAAAGAATTTTATTAGATTTATTAAATAAGATTGAAATAAGTGAAATTACCACAATAAAATATGACAACACTGTGAATATTAAGTAGTTGCTTACGAGCATATTTGCTCTATAATCATTGCATCGACACAAAAATGTCATATTAGTGAGAATCCATTGGAAATACAAGATGAAGCCTTTCTTTCTGTCGCCATATTGTGAAGAAAGAAAAAAAATCTTAATTAAAAATATGTACAATATAAATAGGTGAAATGATATCAATACTATGGATATACTTACTTTCTGACTATTTTATATGCAGTTGGTTGTTAAATTCATCAATTTAGAAAACATTTTTTTTTATCAAATTTCCAGCATCATAGCAAATATAAGATTAACTGAGGGCGCGTCAAAAAAATAACCATTATGTACCACATATTTTACGATAAAATTTTTTCCGCATTAAAAAGTACTGCTCCCTGATGGACAAACAAACTAAGCAATTCGTAATGATGTAAGTAAGTACTCCTATGCAGGCTGATTAGGCCCATCTTATTGGTTCTTATTGGCCCGTCCATATTATTTCTAACATGTGCGATACAGAAACATTTTATTTTTAAAAGATACAATTAAACGATTTTAAAGTTCTTTAAATATAATACCATGCAACACAAAAATTGTATAGCGAAGTGCTATAGAATTTTTACGAGATTGCTTTGTAACTGTGTTATAAAAATTCTTTGAGACTTGTGAAAACGTTTATTCAACAATTCTATAAGCATTTCCTGCAAGCTTTACAGAACCACTTAAAGAACTAAAAGGTTCTATAGAACGGTGCCCATTTTTATGGTATAAGTGTTGTAAGAATGTTTTGAAAATGTTCTTAGAACAAACATTGTTCTATAAAATTTGCTCTAAAAACGTTCTTACGATTTTTACAGAACAAGAAATTGTTAGCTGGGATTGGCAGACTTGAAAATTCATGAAATAGAAAAGGTTGTCTGTGACAATAATATATTATAATATATATTATTTGAATAAATTGTGGAAAAAATGAATTAGATAAACTTGACATTTTTGTAAAATATTTGTATGGTTCTCATCAATGGCAGTCCTAGCTTTAGCAACTTTTTATAGAAAATTATGTCTTAAATAAGAAAACGTAATACAGGTATACTCTTTTGTGCAGAATGCATGCTGGAAAAAAATTTAAATATAAATATTTAAAAATGGCTAAATACTTGATAAAACTACAGTTAAATAATACTATTTACAAGTGCTACATATACGAAATTCTATTAAAATCGACTTAGGGATTCAGCAGATATTTGCAAAAAAAAAAAAACAAAATTTTAGGCCCAATTCCAAAGAGCTATTTCTAGGGACGCTAGAGATCTTAAAAATTATAATTCGTGAAAATAAAAATATATGTGTCCAACGATTTCTCAAGTTGTATGTGGCAATTTTTTCTAGTATTTCTAATTCACTGTATAAGAATGCAACATTGTGTTTTAAGGCCCCACCAAGCTGTCACTTAGCCCCCTTGGAAAAGTTGGCTGACTATGGCTCTACATCTATAGTCTGTTTGGAAATGAAAGAGAGTAATAAAACCCCGAGATAAGAACCGGCCATGGGCGTGGTAAAATTTCGTTTCAGGTAATTATCGGGTAACACTAATGCTAACAGGTAATGGGTGTACATTAGTATATTTTACTGGATACATCATAGGGCAGGAGTATTGTGACAGATCAATCCAGTCTTAGAGCTGAATATACGAAGACGTGCTAGTGCAGTAGAGTAAAATTCGACTTGTGTTTAGTGACAGTGGATATAATATTGTTTGGGTAAAATGTCGAGCTTATCAGATTACGTACCTGCTAAACGCGTGAAACATGTGCGCTGTCTCAGAATGAGAAGATTATTATATTAAATGTATTTAATGCATTGAAACACCAAAATCCTACCAACAGTGTTGACGACATCGTGGTTATTGTTGGCGAAGACAAAGGGAGGAATATTTATTATCTAGACGAAACTTGGGTCAACGAGGGATATACTGTAACAAAAGTATGGCAAGATAAAAATGTAAAAAGTTTTTGACAAGCATTTTTGGATGGACTTTCAGCAGGGTTCAAGGCACCTTTAGGTAAAGGCCGAAGATTAATAGTGACACATATAGATAGTGCCAGTGGTTTTGTAGATGGCGGTTTACTTTTATTTGAATCTAAAAATACAGGTGACTATCACGAAGACATGAACGCAGATGTTTTCGAAGAGTATTTTACACAGATGTTGGATCTTATTCCTCCGGGCTCTGTAATTGTCATGGATAATGCCAATTACCATTCACGGCAGACCGAGCGGACGCCTACGACTGCTTGGAGGAAAGTCGATATAATTCAATGGTTATCCGGAAAAAACATTTCTTTTGAAACAAATATGGTGAAAAAAGAACTTTTGACACTTGTCAATCTTAATAAAGATCAGAAAAAATATGTTATCGATGAAATGGCAACAAATCGCCAAATAACGGTACTACGGTTACCACCTTATCACTGTGAACTTAACCCAATCGAATTAGTCTGGGCGCAGGTAAAAGGAGATGTAGCGCGAAATAATACGACGTTTAAATTAAGTGACGTGAAAATTTTGTTAAAAAATTCCTTGGAACGAGTAACTGCAGATAACTGGCAAAGATGTATACATCATGTACAAAAAGAAGAGGAGAAAATGTGGGAACTCGATAATTTAATTGACGTTACTGTGGAACCTATCGTTATCAATCTAGGAGACGAAGATAATTCATCAGAATATTCATAGGATGAATTTTAATATACCTACTTTTTATTTTCTTTATTGTATATTTATACAACACTACATTTACTCACCATAATTTGAATTTTCAAAATACATATATTTTTGTGTGGAATAAAAGTCTATTCATTAAATTTAAATAAATATTTTGATAATAATATTGACTAATTTTATTTGAATTACTAAAAACCCTCTTAACAGGTTATGATGCTTAAAGTAGTCTCTAGTTTTGAAATGCTGTTTTTATATTCTTTACTTATAAAAGAAATGGACAGACAAATTGAAGCGGTATAGACAAAGACGGATTGTCGGGGATTAAATTTTAGCCCTGCTATAATTTAGTACGGTTCGATCACACAAAGTTTTTTTAAAAGTACACCTTATCTATACCGATAATAATAATAACAAATATTGAATATAAGCACCAGTACTACATTTATTTACGATTTGCATACATAATAAACTTTTATTACTCTCTTTCATTTCTAAACAGACTATAGCGACATCCTTCGAGAATTTCTTGAACAATAAAACGTAACTCTATATGAAAGAACTTACCCATCGCTAGTTCCATATCTAGTAACTATTGCAGTCGCATGATCTCTGGTCATCCCGCTGTGGAACCAAGGTTGTGTCATGTGGACTCCAGCATCTAGAGTTTGAATGTGGGCTGACGCTAGGGCAGCTGCGGAAGGAGCGGACAACCTGGTGGAAGGTCGCCACCTCCTCTTCCAGGAGTAACCTTCGGCTATGGCGATCGCGTTGGCCTCTTGTGGGTCCTCCACTATTCTGCCGACTGCGCCTGTAAAGTCCATGGCCACACGGGATCGAACAGATTCCTAAAACAAGAATAACTTGATATAATCTCCGTCGTCACCATTTGCTAGATAATTCAGAGGATTATTTCTATAGCGAAGCGATATAATATAACGATTCATATTTTTTAAGTAAAACCAGTGTTTATATAAAGTATAAACACTGGTAAAACTGAAATGTACAGGGTATCACAAAACAGATAGCTAAAAGTGATTCTTTAAAACAATAAATAGAAAAAGTAGAGTAACGTATTTTTCTTAAACATCTACTATCTTCAACGAATGAATATGACATGCAGTTTTTTATCCATTACTCGAGAACCACTAAAAATATTATATGTCTCAAACTTTATCATGCTGTTCCCTTATCCATCATTGCAAAATTTCGACAAAAAATAACCAGTGGGTTCGTCACAATATTTGAAGGAAAAAATATCTTATCTTTTGTTTATTTTAAGGAGAGCTAAGAGATTGCGATATACCCGAAAAGTTCTTTCATTCTATTTGTAATATTATACAGCGTAATAAGACTTATAAATTATTAATATCTAATTTATATGCTTGTTAATCATTAAATTAAGAATTTAATTGCATAATATCTGTGTTTTATTGTGCAACTGCGTTTTGTATTTAATTTAGATTTATATTCTCAACTGACATTTACGAGGTGAATACGACGATCAATTTGATTGTAAGTAGTTGAAATCGAATGTAATTTGTAATAGAAAAGTTAATAGTTATTTAATGGTAAAGTCTGCAATATAACATCATAATAGTATAACTTTTAATATGATAACGTTTCCTCTATAAAACGAAATTTCTGTAATTTATTTTTTTAACAGAATTAAATTTTAAATCCATAGAAATGCTAGATTTAGAAATGTCGGGAAACCTTGGAAACATCAGAGAATTTTTGGTATATACCATGAACAAAATAACTTGAAACATCCCTTTATTCTTAGAAATAACAGCAGTAATCAAAGTAAGCAGTTTTGATTGACAAATTTGTATACCAATTCAGTAGTTCTTTGCCTATAAAATTGTATACCTCGTTAGGCTCGATACAGACTATGCGTGAATTCGCGATGAGTGGTTTGTAAGGAATTCGTGCAACGTATGTAGGGTTTTTATGAATGGATTTTTAATAGTGATGTCAAAATTTTGGACCCGTCTTACCCAGTTTCTACAAAATAACACAAATGTTTCTGCTTGTCCTTTTTGAACTCGTAACTTATTGGCGGCAACTATGATACGTCTCCGTAAATCATCAATATGTATCCACTTCGGTGTGATACACTTCATTTTTTAAATATCCCCACAAAAAGAAGTCTAGATGATTTAAAGTCAGGAGATCGCGAGGGAGATAGTGGCGGTCATGGTACCGGTCCTCCTCATCCAATCCCTTGGTGTTAATACTTGGACATGCTGTACATAGTACGGATATAATTGAGCCTGGAGCCTTCGGTTTCAAATTTCCCTCGCGTTGCACTGCACATTGCGATAAAATTAGTTGCATTTGGTTCATGTTTACCAGGAAATCGTTCTGCTAAAGCATCGTCACAGCGTAATCAATTAATACGGTATCCATCAACTTCGAGTTCCTACTATACACGTAAGCCATTTGTGACCCTTGAAAAACTAATGTAAACACTGGCGTCACAAAAACTTTAGTGCCTACAAAAAGTAATCGAATTTCAATATGCGGAATCACCTGTCTAGAGACTACAGTGGGCCGGCGATGTAATAGTTGAAAATACTACAACTTCAATAATGTTTTATTAGGAAACTATAAGGATTTTATAATTTTTTTTTACTATATCGACTCCATTTTTCATGACGCATCTATTTCCAAATTCTTTTAGATAAGTTCTGAAGCACCCTGTATAAGAAGGGATAATATTTAAGTAAACATTAGCTGAGAAAAAAATGCATTTCTATTGTAGGTATATATGTATTTAATTTAAAGGATATTCCGCACATATAATTATTTTTAAAATCAAAGTTTATTGAGTATAGGTCCCGAACTCGGTCCCGAATTATAAATGAAAGAGCTCCGATTCTGTTTCGCCTATTTCGTCCATTACTTATACTTATGTAAAATTGAAATGGAATTTTCAATAGTTACTTTATAACTTCTACCAATCGACTACTTCAATCAGCCATGTTGATAATTACGTGTGAGTCCCGTAGTAAAGCGAGAGTAACCATCAAATTCCATGTTCCTCATTTATATCTTTATTTCTTTACTTATTTCTTGCAAAATTGCGAAACAATATATTTGCCCCATGACAATACAAGACATGATCTTGTAAGATCGAGCAAGAACAAGGCTTTAAAGAATATCTTGTCTTGTTTTGCAAGACAAGACAACTTTCAAATTTGCAAAATTTGATGTTTCTTGTCTCAGCCAACTACGAAAGCACCCTGGTGTCAAACATACTTTTTATTTTTAGAAAATTCAATATAATGAGATTATTATCAATATCTTGACTTTTTTCTCAATATAATAAGAAAAATCTCAATATCTTGACTTTTTTCTTAGTACTGTGATATTTTTATGTATTTATTTACATTCCACTAGCGATTTAGGTAGTAAAAGTATGTTAATTTAGTCATACACGTCGCTCGTGGTATTAAAAAAGGGATCAATTTTTCGAGAAATAACATTTGAGATCTTTTTAGATAATTATTTCTTATGGATTCTTATTCAGTTTCGTTAGAAACATCTCTGTACCAAATTTTGGCAACCTATATACAGTTAAAGATTATTTACTTTTCAATAAATACCTTAAACATTTATGTCGTCACTTTCAGACCCCTAATAATATCGAATTTCAATCATAGGCGTCCGATATGAGATTCAAAAGGAAACCTCTTTGTGCTAAATTTGAATGAAATATCTTTAAAAGTATTCAAGATATGAGCACACAAAATTAATTTTTTTTTTACGTTCGCTTATCTGTTAATTTTAAAATTATTAGTTAGACAAACAGTTCAGTGTTACTAATTGTTTTTTATTAAGCTTGGTATCACATTGTCGATAAATTTTTCTTTCACTAAAAATTTTTTAAAATGGGATCCCATCTATCATAAGAATTTTTACATTTATTAGTGTGTTAGATATTTTTTCTATAACGATATTACATAACTATTTGTTCTTATTTATCTTATCATGAAACTTTCTCAATAATATGTATCACATGAGGTAGGGGTCTGAAACCGACGACATAAATGTTTGATATATTTATTGAAAAGTAAAGAAGCGCTGAAGGTAGCTTGTCAAAATTTGGTATAGAGGGGTTTCTAATAAAGCTGAAAAAGAATCCGTTAAAAGTAATATCCTAAAGAAATCACTAATACAATTTTTCGAAAAATCCTCTTTTCAATACTATGTGCGACGTCTATGACTAAATTAACGCAGTGTCAAAATAGTTACTTTATAAGTATACATAAGCTACGAAGAACAATTGGATAACAAGTCGCCATTGTAAGCAAGTTACAAGGATGAGTCTATGGAAAGTTAAACCTTTGAGATTAGGTTGCCAAAATTTAGACAGAAGGGTTTCAAATGAAAGTGAATGAGAATACGACAAAAATCATTTTCTAAAGAAATCGCAAATGTTTTTCTCGAAAAACTGGTCTCCTTTTTCGATTCTACGTGCAACGCCTATGACTAAACACGCTATCACAGTACTAAGAGAAAAGTCACGATATTGGGATTTTTCTCATTATATTGAGAAAAAAGTCAAGATATTGAGATTAATTCTCTTTATGATCAGAAAAAAGTCAAGATTTTGAGATTTTTCTCATTATATTGAGAAAAAAGTCAAGATATTGAGAATAATCTCAATATATTGAGTTCTCTAAAACTAAAAAGTATGATTGACACCAAGGTGCTTTCGTAGCCAACACTATTCTATACTACTTTACTTTACGAAACAAAGGCATCTTACGTGCTGTTATAGAAATCACCCAAGAAAGACTTCTTTAAGTTATGACATGAATTTAAAAAATACCTTGTATATAATATGTATATACGAATCGTTATAAGTTTAAAGTATTCTACAGTCTCCAACATCGACCCACACAAATTCTAAAGTACGATTACAAGTTTAAGGAAAATATAAACATTCGTCCATCTCTTTTTAGTAAACCTCACCCTGTTGTGCACAGATGACTAAAGTTTCTTAATCGTTACTCTCAGATGTACAGAAAACTATTTATCTGCATACCTAGTCAATTTATATTCTACATACTAATTGACATGATGTAATATTACGAAAAATTGTGTGTATAAAATAATAGATTATTATTTCCAGTTACCCTGAGTGTTTGCTTGTGTCTTCTAGAACAGCCTTTACGTCTCATATTCCTTAAACCACTAGTGAAACTAACCACCACCCTCGCGATTGTCTTAAATCTGGGCGTAACAGCCTCTCTCACTTTTTTTAAAATACGGTCGTACCAAGACATGGCACCGAAATATAGCACTCATCCGATTGAAAATAAAAATAACACCAGTCACCAGAAAACGCTGCACTGTTACTCGAGGAACTTCCAAAGACATTATGAGGAAATGAGGAGTGTCAGTTCTCAGTTCACTAAAAAGGTCTGGTTATAGATGATAGTGGGGGTGCATAGCCTAAAAGTGTACTGAAGGAACAAAATAAGCCTATAGAATAGAACGAATTCGTGCACGAGACACACAGACTTCTATGTTTTTACGATAGTAAATAATACAGGGGATTCGAAAAAAAATGGTAGAAGTGCTAAAACATAAGCTCTCCAATTATCGGTTTTTCAATAACCAACACTTCCAAATTTTTTGCTAGAAGGAAGTATGATTAATTCGAAAATGATAAATAAATTTAAGCAGGATCGCTTTTTTATAATTTAGACTGTATAGACACAAAACCAAAATTAAGAAATAATCCCCGATGTTTTCTAGGTAGATGAGCGAAAACATAGGCTATTTAATTATCGGTTTTCCAATAACCACCACTTTCCAATTTTTTGTCAGAAGGAAGTATGATTAATTCGAACATGATAAATAAATTTTAGTAGGATAATTTTTTTATAATGTAGACTGTATAGACCAGGGGTCACCAAATGGCGGACCGCCGACTTATTTTGTGCGGACCCAGAAGAATCTAAGAAAATCAATATAAAAATTTGTGGTAATTCAATTTAGACCATTTCCAGGATTTAATGGCAATAGCTTGCACCAACTTAACTCGAGACTTCAAACAGATTGTTTAAAGTAAAAATGTCATTTTTCGCATTAATATTAGGTACTTACTTTGTTACTTTTTAATTAGATGTACCTATCCTTAATAAAAAGGGTTATTTTTGAAACTACGTTTGTCTAACCAAAGAATCTCACACTGAAAAAAGCAGATAAGTAAAAAATAACAAAAATCACATCACTATCGCGCACTTCCGTATTATTGACGTTTCGAAAAACTCTCTGTTTTCGTTCTCAAAATTGTAGTAAAAATATTAAACGTATGTCAAGTTTGACAGTTTAAAATTTGTTTATCTGCTTCCATAGAGATGTTAAATGATTTTTATTTTATTGTTACTTACTTCTTCTTGATACAACTGTAGCCAACAATGATCGATGTTTACTGAACAGTTTGACACACACTTATCTCCGTTCAACAAAATAATCGCGGTCGCTTTTAATTTTCTTTTCTTTTTGTTGCGTTATCTTCCTTCTCTAAAATTTTTGCCGAACCCCACTGAATCAAATGACCGTTTTCCCAAGCGTGTTCGCAAATTTTGGATTTTTCAAATTCCCGTCTTTTTATGTATTTTTTGTCACATTTTGAAATAACCAATAGTAAAAAGAACTTTGTAATACTCGTAATAATTAAAATTCTGTTGTCTTTAGACACCGAAATCTCAAAAAGCAAAACATGTACAATAAATTAAACACAAAAGTAAAATTCTTGACGTTTTGATTATTCAGTTACCATATCAATTTTCCTCAAATAAAATAATAACTTTAAAAAAACAATTTTATATCCAGTGTGTCCCGTTTTCAGGTTAATACTTCTGGAAATGTAAGAAGGCTGTGGACAATTCATTTTTTTATAATTAGTACCCTGAAGGAAGATTATATTGTACTAACCATTTTATTGATTTGACAAAAGCCTGGCCTACTACGATTGATATTTGTTCACTTTCATGGCAATCTTTGACCTTATTGTAATTTTTCGTCTGATTTTGGTACCTTATAAAAAAACATACAATATATATTTTTCGATTAAATTTAGTATATGTGTATTTGGATGGGTGATGGGTAGCCTGGTAATATTATGTTTTTGATAAACAAATGCTTAATTTTTCTGGAAAAACGACCCTTTTAAAAAATCATAGTAGGTCAGGCTTTTGTCACATCAATAAAATGACTATGAAGTAGAATATAACCTCCTCTCAGGAAACTAATTGTAAAAAAATTGGCTTGTGGAAACTCCACAGCCCTCTCACATTTTTAGAGATGTTAACTTGAAAACAGGAAAACACCCAAGTGGCATAGAATAACATTTCCGTTATTTGTTAATCCTTATTGTATAGACGAGTTGTTAAATGTTTATAAACATGTGTCTATAGAAAATACTAATTTAAGAATACATAACTCATAAACAATAAAATAAAATAAATAAATATCTTAGATCTCATTATTAAGGTGGTACATCCTTAAATGTATAAAAACACAGTTTTAAAATATAAAAATGAAAAATAAAAAAACTTGGCGACCAATCTCGGAATTAAAAAAACTATAAACCTATACCAATATTATCTCGAGAAAAAATTGGAATAGTAAAATAAATTATTTACCTTCACCATTTTCCGCTTCTTTTTCAGATTCGTCTTTCGTCCCATTTTTACTATTTGACAGCAAAACACGTCACTTACTATTGATATATGTTTTCAGTTCTCTATTCTTGAAGTATCAAAGATAAACTATCACAAAGTCTTAATATCCGTACAAGAAGAATACACGATAAGGCAGGAAATACTAAAAGAATGTTCCCTTCGAGTTCAGAGAAATATTATCTAGGTAAGACAATATTTAACTGCTTAAGACGTGAGGACCATGGAGGGGCAAATGACCTGTCTGATTATTCGTTACACGAAGGGCATAACCATTTTAAGAACGTCGAGCAGGTAGTTTTGATTTAGTACAGTAAATATAAATTTATATTTAAGTAGGATTCATGGTTTATTGCTTTGAATGCATTTATCTACAACAATGCAAGACCTAAAACGTCGAAAATTATTATATCCATAATCTTTATGCAGCATAAAATCAAAACATATCCCTTATTTTTAAAATACGTAAATTCAGTGTATTTGGACATATTATATTTTAAAGGCCCAGAACAAATCTATTTAAAAC
This sequence comes from Monochamus alternatus, assembly GCA_037114965.1. NCBI lineage: Eukaryota > Metazoa > Arthropoda > Insecta > Coleoptera > Cerambycidae > Monochamus > Monochamus alternatus. The sequence continues at coordinate 29,183,932 of CM073431.1, read as the reverse complement.
TATTGATTTTTCGACAACTGAAGGCAAGTCACATTGTTTTTTATATGTGTGTGTGTATCAATGATTTTATCTGGAGGGAGTAAAGTTGTAAAGACTCATAACACCAACAGAATAAAAAACTAAACATAAATAAAGACTTTTGTTAAATAAAAGAAGTTAATATCCTATATCAATTATAAAATATAAATTAAAAATTTAAGCATTGCAGCAGTTTTATAAAAATAAAAGATAATGGAAATTAAATTAATTTTTCTATTTTTTTTTACTTGCATATCAATAATTGAAATGTCTAACTTAATATATCTATGTATATGTAGAAGAGCAAGGATTTTTTATGAACAGAATAGGGAAAGAGCAAGTTTTCGCCGGGGACGAAAGCATATTTAAAAATATGGTATTTTTCTAGATCAGAAGTATTTTCAGCATTCATATATGCAGTAACATCGAGCAAAATTACAGAATTTAGGCTTGAAAGTCACATTAGTAAATGCTAAATATTACTTATAAAAATATTACTTATTACACAATTTAATATTGTTTGCATGCGATTATCAAGAAATTCAAATTACAAATACTTCACCCTTATTTTATTACATGGAAAATTATAAAGTAATGTATTTCATTTCAGTAAGCTTCTTAGGGGGGGGGGGTAATTACCCCCATTACCCCCCCATGGATACGTCCCTGTCTGAAGACAAAGCCCACTAAGGTTAGTGCCGGAATAAAGTAAATTAGGAAATTAGTATTAGTCGGAAACCACGCGGCGCCATCGAATGATTAAGGTACTTCTAAACCAGAGAAACCCTTAAAAATAATAGGTTTATAACGTTATTTATTCAAAATCCAGCTAATTGAATGAGACATGTTGGGCTCAATCGCTTTATTTTAACGACAACAATCTGTCCTTAAGCTATGTACCATTTTTAATGACTCACCTTGTATAACGTGTTTACAATTTTCTTAAATTTAAATTTCAAGCTTATTTAACGTGTAACAATCTACTTTTCTACTGTATTAAAAAGGTATTTTAAGTTAATATAAATTAATATTAGCTTAAAATAACTTTCTAATACAGTAAAAAATCTTACAAAAGCTAATAATATGGAATATATGGGTAGATATTGTATGTAATTCAACACTGGTTGGAGCTTTAGCCCACAGAGTAGTTAGTTTCACAAGAGCATTATACCTAAAAATATATAATAACAATCTACTTATTGTTATCAATATATGCCTATTGCGGAAGTGTACAAGTTGAGCATAATTTTGTTCAATTTCCCGTTATCATTTCTGAAAATATTCAGCATTGTGGTAAAATATCAATTGGAATAGAATCGCAATTATGGTCGACATTACAAAAATTGCTTTAGATAATACGAATACATGGCTTACACTATCTTGAACAGAAATGCAACAAAGTTGCTCAATAAATTCCAGAATGGGGTATGCGATAAAACAGTTATTAAAGATCGTATTTGCTTGTGAAATAGAATATTCAAGTAAAACTGCTGTTTTTCGCATATATTTATATAAGGCGTATATACAGAATTTTTGTAAAGTAACAATTATTTTGAGAAAAACACCAAAATATTGATTTTATACAAATTTGAAAACATAATTAACGATCCTATAGAGTTCTCTGGATTTATCCTATTTTGTCAATAAATAATTAGATGTAGATGGTTGTTTATTTTGGTACAGAATGGTGTGCTGAAAATTAAAATGGTGAAAATGTCACCCAGCACCCCGCCAACCAGCCCGTTTTATATAAAAACGATAGGTATTGTAGACGATGACGTAAAATTATTGCTTAAGGTCATCATATTTCTCGCCGTAAAATGAACACATTTATGGTTTTTAAGGTACCTACAGAAATTTCGAAAAATAAAACAAAACTAATATCAAAAATAAAATTCATGATGTTTTGTTTATCCACTTTGACTATTTAAATTCTCCTCAAATAACTTTTAAAAAGCGTTTATTTGTAAGACACATTATTTTGCTATTCTAACATCACTTTTTAACAATTATTTTCACATACTTATAAACAAAAGTAAACGACTTCATATGCAGTTTATGTTACAACAATATTTACATCTACAGTTAAATTTAAAAATTACGTATTTTGAAAGATTTCTACCTAAAAATTTGTTGGTTAGACCGCTTCCTGTCGTTGTAGATTCGTTTTGCTTCGGTACCTTTGGATATTCGCAGGTGACATGAGATAAGCTCACAGATCAGCTCTATATTATTGAGGTCTTAAATGTCTAAAATTATTTCTATTTGCAGAAAATACTTCGAGAATACGGGGTCTTTAAGTGATCTAAAAACATATCATACATACTTTTTTCATCTATATACGCAGGTGAAGAGAAAATTCTGATTCGAAAAATTTGGTACTATGGTACAGTCTCTACACATGCCAAGCCAATTTGGTTGTTTTTGAAATATTTATACCTATGGCAAATGTGACAACATTCTATATATAACGAAAACTACCAAAGTAGTCGAAATCTGCTGACATCTCCAAAAAGTAATAATCGCAACCAAGATCACATTTCTCGCTGTAAAATTATCAAACACGTGGCGTTTTTAGGTAGAGAAATCTCGAAAAATAAAACAGGTAGAACAAAAGTTATATTAAAAATAACATTTTTGATGTTCTGTTTACTCACTTTTACTATTTAAATTCTCCTCAAATACAATAATAACGTTTAAACAACCTATGTAAGTTTATGTTGTTATAACAATATTCCAAAAATGCAATAATATAAACGAAGTTAGTGTCGATTTCCGGTATAACCGGAAGTGCTGAAAAATTCTACATGTTTTAGTTGTGATCGACCCAGCGATCCTGCCATGTTGCTAAATTTTTCCAGATCTCAATCGACGCAGACGCAGTCCTCAGTAGGACATCCTGCAGAGGTTCTGAAAGTACAAATGTTGCCTCTGGTCTATGTATAATACGAGAAAAAATAAACTCTTTCTTGGGTAGTAGGGTAGAAAAATAGACATTTCCATGGTTGCCAGACTTTGGATAAGTCTGTCAGCCATGTAAGTGTAAGTCTGTTTGATAAATTTTATGTAGACTGAAATGTTCCCATTACAAATGGACAATTATTTACACTTTGTTCTATACAAAAATACAAAAGCAATGGTAAGACATGAAACTTTCCGATACTGTATATTTAACCTATATTAAATGTACGTTACTTCCAGATCTTTAGTAGACCTAAATAAATAAAAATATTTACCTTCACTGTTGTCCCTGACAAGTCATTCTAAAGGTTTAAGATGGTAGAAAATACTTCAAATATAACATAAAAACGTTTTCGAAATAAATACAGGTATGATTGCGGTGGTAGAAATTTTAGTACTGCATTGCTCTATCGCAAAGTTATAGTTACGGTTGCTTTACTTTGCAATTTTTTTCTAAAAATAAATATATTGTAGTAATAGTTCTTACCAGCCAGTTCAAAAACCCTCTAGAATTGAGTTTCGAGGACACTTTAAGGTAAAAAGCTACGACCTGTCTCAAATTATTATTTACCCATTACAGTATCAATTTCTACCGGTCGTACAAAAATTGTAATGGGAGGTTTTTCATAAGAGTTGTTCTAAAATATGGCAAATCAATAAATGTGTCTTTTAAGATATACATCACTGTAACTAGTTTTACTATAATTCTGAATTTTTGCATCAACATACCAAATACTACAGCGCAGAGATATTGTGAAGTATATATGAAAAAACAAAAAGTAAAATGTAAATGTTTTGAGTAAAACCCCTATAACCCACATCCCGGGATGATTTTTGTACAACTGGTGAGAGTAATTATGTCTTAGTAAGTTAGTAATTATTTGACATGGATTGAAGCCTTTTACTTTAAAGTGACTTCGTCTAAACGATACTCACCCCAGACACAACTTAGCGAACGATCTTGGTACAAACCGCTAACAAAAAATTACTATTTCGTGAGTAGTCGTTTTTTTACAACTTTTCTAATCTGTTATCTATATTTCATTCGATATATGTATATAAGAAAAAATAATATTTCATATAGCATGTCGCATTTTCAATACATATTTTCATGAGTTTTCAATTTAGAATTAATTGTCGACTAATTTGGAAAAATGATTTTATTTTAAACCTAGTATGCACTGCCGGAAGCGAAGTATTTTGTATGTTGATGCAAATATTCAGATTATATATAAAAACGTACTTTTTTGTTACCCCAGATTGATAAAATGTTGAGTAGATATAAGGGAATTTATGTTTTTTTATTGATAACTTTTCTGGGTAACTTTACTCAAGAAACATACTGGGCAATTTAACGTTGTCAATTTAATTTCTCTTACAACGTCGGTCTTCACTTTTACAGACAGTTTAATTGTAGGTTTAATTTCTTACTGTAATTAAACTCGTAAAGAAAGCCGCTAGATGTTCGGAACACTTATAATAATTAAAAAAAATTGCATTACATTTTATAAAACCCAACATTATCTTTGCAATTTATGTTAACCAGTGGTTTTTCAATGACGATATAGCTATATCTACATCTCTTTATAAAGACACGTTTAGAGTTGACATTTGCGTGCAAAGTCAATAGTGTCACGCAAACTCAAGTTTTCGAACACTCATTAGTCTCATTTTCTAATTTTTTACGCGATGCTTCTTGATGATATAATACAATCGACGGTTTCGGACTTGATCACTTAGGTATACTGATTTTTTTTTCCACAAAATGAACGTGAATGAAATAATTTGGAGTTTGACACACACACGTGATAAATAAGTACTATTACAGAAATTTCCTTATTTACCACAGCCTTTTTTGCATTTTCCTTAAAAACGGTGCATTTTTAATAAATTTACTAAAAGCACCTATTTTTGTGTAAAATTAAATTCTACATAATATTATGAATAAGACTTGGAATGGGAACAACCCAACATAAAAAAATATCAAACGAAAATGCTAGCAACTATGAAAACGATGTATGAACAATATATGAGGAACAATGTTCTGAGAATAGATAGTCAGTCACACACCAATCAATATGCATACAATCAAGGGCAATCCACCGACACTGCTCTCCACCAAGTGGTGGGTAGGATCGAAAAATCATTGGACAGTAAAAAGTCCACTCTGGGATTATTCATAGATATAGAAGGGGCATTTGATAAAACGACCTTCCCCAAAACTAATTTCGCTCTTATGGAAAGGGGAGTTCTTCTTACCATCTGTAGCTGGATATCAAATATGCTCATCAAAAGAGCCATACAAATCAGCGTGGTAGAATTGTTGCAAGGGGCTGCTCGCAGGGAGGTATACCACTACTATGGAACTTGGTTCTAGACAGTATCATGTGCCACCTCAACTCGGAAATTGGCATCTATATTGATGATATCACTATGCTCATGCTGATTATCTTTGAAGAGATCCTTGTCAAAGAATGCAAACAACCCGAAGAACCATTGAAAAGTGGTGTGAGGACCATGTTCTGTCTGTCAACCCCAGGAAGACACAAATAATTCTCTTATCGAGGAAGAGAAAAATGGGGCCAATAAAAGCACCAATTCTCCTAACACTACGTTAAGCTTCATCGGATGTGAAATACCGTGGAGTCACACTAGATGCAGAGTTGAGGTAATGATATCTGCCACCTTTGGATATTCATCTAAAAGAAGTGGTTGTGATAACTCGTCTCAATAATACTGGTATTATACCAGATGCAGGAAGAGAAGTTAGGAGTCGTCTATGGAATGGGGTCGTCAGGAAGATGCCCCTTCTGCAGGCAGACACTGACAGTATTTCTCCCAAGTCTGCATTTAACAGACCTTACACAGTACTAATCAGGAATGAGGAAACCGCCAGTGAGAATGTAATAAATATCTTCACAGGCGGATTCAAAAGAAACGAAGGTGCAGGATGTGGAATCTAAGGTGTGTAAATTAAGTAATGAGACTCGCAATGTAGTGTTCGATGTGGCGACACTGGGGGCTACTGGTTTAGCGGGAATGTGAGTGAACATGTGATGCTCTGTTAGTACGAGTTTGACCACCGTGGAGTCAGTTGGCTGTTCGTAAAAATTTTTTTGCCGGAGTAGTTTCGTCTACTGCGTTCTGAAAGTGAGTGATATCAATGTCGAAGAACGTTGTGCTATCCGGTTTTGCTTCAGAGTTCAGACTTGGTACAGTGCGACAGAAACATTTGCAAAGCTTCAGCAGGCCTATGGAGAATATGTTTTATTAAGGGCGCAGGCTTTCAGGTGGTTTAAGGCATTTTCAGAAGGACGGGACCAGATCGAAAATGAACCTCTCAGCGGAAGGCCTGCAACTGCACGAACGAACAACGATGTTGCCAGAATTCGGGATCTTGTGCTTTCTGATCGTCATTTAACGGTCAGAATGATCGGGGAACGGTTGAATTTAACTCACGTTAATCAGGTGGTGACCAATGAATTAGGGATGAGAAAAATCTGTGCAAAAATGGTTCCAAAAATCCTTTCGCAGGAACAAAAGAACACCAGAAGGGACTCATGCCTTGATTTTTTGAGGACTCGAAAATGAACCGAATTTTTTACAACGTGTCATTACTGGTAACGAGTCTTGGATTTTTCAGTACGATCCTGAAACGAAGCGTCTAAGCCAGGCACGGCACACTTCAAACTCACCAATGCCGAAAAAGGCAAAAATGAGCAAATCGAAGATTATACCAATGTTGATTTGCTTTTTCGATAGACAAGGAGTCGACAAAGAGTTTGTGCCGCAAAGCCAAACAGTCAATCAACAGTTTTACCGAGAAGTTCTCGAAAGACTCCGAAAAAGTCATGCGTGTGAGGCCAAACATCAAGAACAACTGGGTACTGTATCATGACAATGCGCCTTGTCACACTGCATTTTCAGTTCGTGAGTTCCTGACAAATAAAGGCATCCCTGTGGCTCCTCAGCTCCCGTATTCACCCGACTTGAGTCCTTGTGACTTTTTTCCCTTTGCACGATTGAAAAATCACCTTAAAGGACAACGCTTTGGGACACTCGAAGACATCCAAACTGTCGTAACCGACCAGCTGAAGGCAATTTCAGTATCCGAGTTCCAGCACTGCTATGAAGAGTGGACAATCCATCTCCAGCGCTGTGTGGTTTCCCAAGGCACTTACTTTGAAGGTGATAATGTAGAACTCTAGATTTCTTTGAATAAAAACAATATAAAAAATCAGTCTCATTACTTAATTTACACACCCCGTATTCCAGATCCCTACACATCTAATATCAGTGGGCAATGGATAGGCATGCTACCGTGGTACAAACGGAATTAGGAGATATAACCTTAGCCGTCAAAGAAATTATTCGTAGCTATACAACGGGCAAAACCATCAAAATCTACACAGATAGTAGACAATCACTACTGATCTTACGTAATCTAAGATAACAACTAGATCAGCATGGGAATGCCATCAGGCACTAGTAGTGGCCTCAACCGACAGTATGTCTATATGCTGGGTGAAGGAACACGGGCGGTGCAATGGCAAAAAAGTAGTTGACAAGCTAGGCAGGGGTGCATTGGGTCTTAATATTTTAGGACCTGGTCCCTCCAGTATGCTTACTTTATTAGCTTTTGTTGGAATTATCAAGGAGGACACCCACAAAGAACTTAGAACACGGTGGGATAAAACAAATAGCTGTCAATTTGCTAAGGAGTTCTTAGAGTAGTCCTGCATGAATACAACGAAAAAGTACCTGGCCATGCCTTGGACGAATCTTCGCCTGGTGACAGGTATTCAAACTGGATACTGTTGGTTAAGGAAGCACCTTTATTATATGAAGTGTGAAACACCTCTTTGTAGGGATTGCGAACAGGAAGATGAAACAGTACTCCATGTACTCTGTGAGTGCACTGCCATTTTGTCTATAAGAGAATCCATGTTGGGAGAACGATGGCCTTCTATGACCTACATTAGAGAGATCCCCTGAGCAACGTTACCATCTTCTCTTTATTAGACTGGTTAGCGGCTCAGATGGATAGATCTTGTAATGGGAGGAAGTACATAGAGCCCAATGGGATCTAAGTGTCTCTTAAGTTACCATCTCCAGACTTCCAGATTTTAGCAACTAGCGTCCTCTACTTTGTCCAATAAAAAATGTAATACCAGCATGTTCACCACCACCACCTATGTAAAATTGTAATCGTTGTTCTTAAAAAAAATTACATCCAAAATTTAATTTTTTAAAAATTATTTTACACACTCGGTACCCCAAAAATGAGTGGCTCTAGGTAGGACATATGTTTATTAAACAATCACTTATTTTTTAATGCTCTACCAGCCCTAGTGATATTGCCATGGCTTTTTGAACATTCTGTATTTAAACTGTGACCATAGTACCCTTAGACGACTAATTTCAATTTTGTGTGCCAGTGTAATCGGAACCAGCAGACAATAACAAAATTATATCTAAGTATTAGTTTAAAAATGATAAATATGAGAGTTGAAAAGATGAAAATCTTTAAATCACGTTTTCATTAATTCAGTAGAGAGTAGATATAAATTAGAATTAATTATACCTACATATCTATAAATACAACACACGTATTTTACCCGAATTTAAATAAACGAAATGTTATTTTAAGCTAAATCATGTAAAACGTTTTCAGTGCCGCTAATAAACTACTACTGTATGACAAGATTTATGCATATGTTAGATATTTTATCATTATATTAATTAACAGAGGTGCATTCACGATAATCGAGAAATATTTTAAGTTAAATCATATAAAATGATTTCTGTACCGCTAATAAACTACTACAATATGACAAGATTTATTCATATGTAATACATATGTCTTATTCATTATATTAATTAATATACCTAGGTGTGCATTCACAAAAATCAAGGAATAGATGATAAAATATATTTTTGTATATGCATATCAATTATAAAGGAAGGGTATGTATCTGCTACATATTTTTTTTACAGCTGTAAAATAGCAATGCGGGAATCTGGTATGTATAATTAATTTCTTATTAAATAGTTTTGCATGATAGAGCATGACTGTATTAAAATGAAAATGTCGGAGAAGGGTCAAATAGTTCATATACTGAAAATTAGTAATATTTTCATTGATACTAATTACTTAAATTGAACTCCATCGGCTTTTCAACATAATCTGGTCGACTTAAGGACGCCGTATTCTTGAAATAGTGTTTTCTACAAATACAAGTAATTTTAGACATTTAAGAACTGAATAATATAGAGTTTAGCAAATAACAAGAATGTTATCTCATGCCACCTGCGAATATTCAAAGGTGCTGAAGTAAAATCAATATATAACGACAGAAAGTGATCTTTCCAGCAAATTTTTAGGGACTGAAATCTTTCAAAATACGTATTTTTTAAATTCAACTATAGATGTAAACATTGTTATAACATATACTTACATAGTTCTGCAAATAAGATTGTTCACTTTTGTTTATAAGTATGTGAAAATAATTGTTAAAATCTGGGGTTAGAATAGCGAAATAATGTGTGTCATACAAATGCATTTTAAAAGTTATTATATTATTTGAGGATAGTTTAAATAGTAAAAGTGGATAAACAAAACATCAGTAATTTTATTTTTGATATTACTTTTGCTCTACGTATTTTATTTTTCAAAATTTCAGTACCTAAAAAACAACACAAATTTGATCGTTTTACGGCGAGAAATGTGGCGACCTTAAACAACAGTGCTAACAAATCTACATAAAAATGACAACAAGCAATGATAATGTTATTTTTTTTTATTGTTCCTTTTAACAAAGTAATTAATCCTATCCTATAAAATCCATGTAGTGTTTGCCGTACCTTCTGTATTTATAATAAATTATACATATATTTTATTTAATTATACAATAATTAAATAAATACAGATAAGAGAAATGCTACACTCGTAATAAATGTTCTACAACTACTTTCAAGGTATAGTCATTTCGTTAAGCTTTCTCGTAATTCTGGGAAAGAAATTCCTGTTTTGTGCATCTGCTTATAGTTGAACTGACAGTCTATACAAGTAGTGTAAAAATATAATACAATGTTAAACTGACATTTTTACATTAAGTATGAAATAATTTAAAAAAATATTATTACAAAAAGGAAAATATGATGCTATATTATCTAGGTTTAACTAGAGCGTTCAAAAATGTATACAGGGTGAGTCAAATTCAAACAGTCGAACTTCAGGAATAGATTGCTTCCAAAATTTTAAGAGAAAAAATGTAAATAAATATACCTTTCGTGTCGCTATTCAACAGAGATACAGGGTGATCAAGTTCAGGGAAAAAATAAAATTGTTCCAGTTTCTCGAAAATGATAAAAGTGACTTTGTTCAAATTTTGTAGGTACTTATTACTTATTCACTGGAACTAAAAACCGGAAGCATATTATAACTAGTGGAGAAGATATGAGGAATACACCTTTGAGAAAAATATTTGGTACGCCACTAAACAGGATAAACAACATACACATTTTGGAATGCCCAGTCTAATTACTACATACATAAAAGGACTCTGGTAAAAAATTCGTCAGAGTAGAAATACTTTTATGGCAACTGAACATTAAATGAAATTAAACAAATACTTAAAATATCCAGGCAGGTTGGTTTTATAACAACTACTGCCTAATGTCAAAGTAGAATTATTGTTAAATATTACAAATACTGCTTGCGGTAGCTGGTTATAAATTTTTCTTTCATCTTGATCACCCTGTATACCTCTGCTGAAGAGCGAGGTAAAAGGTATGTTGTATTTACATTTTTACTTTAATTTCGTAAAGAATCTATTCCTGAAGTTTGACTATTTAAACTTGACTCATCCTGTGTATATACCGGGTGTATTTAAATGAAGGGGCTCCAATGATACCACGGAATCTTTAGGTGAAAATAAGTTGATTTAACGTAACATAACTCTATCTCAAGTCGCATAGCAAAAAAGATACAGGGTGTCAAAGTGAAAAATAAAAAATGTTTCTTCCTTAATAATTTTTGGTAAGATTTTTTTAAGGGTAATATGTATCAACTTTTTTTGCCAGCCCTCTGTAGTTATTAAATGTGTAATACAGACACATTTTTGTGAATAAGTCAGAATTCATTGCTTCACAGCATTTATTTCGTATCCGTATTTTAAAATTGTCAAATTTGATCAAAAGGGGCGCAGGAATAGACTATTTTTTCTGTATTAAATTTGAGAGTACTTTACTCTTTTGGTGAATTATTTTAGCATGTACGAAATCAAAATCTTAAACTGAATAATATTTATGTTCTTCGGTCTTTCCTTTCCATGACAAGTTTTCTTGTACGTATAGTCATGTAAAGTTGTTTTCTGAAAATAACAAGTTCAGAAGAAAAAGTAATACTGCAAAATGTATATTTATTGTCCCTTTTAACAACTGTTTGAAGAAAATAAAAAACTAGAAAAACCAAGAGTCGAATTTAGACATTTACAATTTAAAAATACGAATTTGTAACTAATAAATGCTGTAAGGCAATGAGTTCTGAACTTTATTAACAAAAATGTATGTTTGTACAATTTATTGCAATAATAATGGTACTCTTCAAAAGGAATTTCACGATTTGTTTTGAATTGTTGACGTATTCGTATATCTACTCTCAAATTTTAATACAGGTTTTAGTTGTTCAACTCACCACTACATCTAATGAAATTCCCAGTAGTTCAAAAACTGTTTTGAGAGAGTGCCATTATTATTGTAGTAGATCGTACATTAATATTCCTGAAAGAATAAATCCGTAACACAAATTTATAAAATTAAAAAGTCCAGTATTTCATATTTGTTGCAAAAAGGTCTATACGAGAGCTGACAAACATATTTAATGCACAACATTGCCCTACGAGGGCGCTCCGTACGCGACACCCAAAAATTATTATATTACTTTTCCTACCCTTAAAGAAACTCACTAGAGATTTTGTAATATGATTGATCAAAACCAATTTTTTAATTTGGCATCCTGTATTTTTTTTACTATGTGAATAGAGGTTAAAACAACTTATTTTCATCTAAGTAATCTGTAGTATCATTTATGTCTTTCATTTAAATATTTCCTGTAGAAGGTATATTTAAATGTATGATGCATAATTCAAGTAAAAAGACAAATATTTATAATTTGATAAAGTTGATTAGATCGCATTACTCACAGTTTATACGAGTGGAAAGTTTTTAACCCACTTAGCTTTAATTTTCCGCATTTGAAAACATCCTTTCTACTGCATGATTGCAAAAGCAAAATAGCAATATTTTCTCTAAAAGTAAAAAAAATAAACGAAAGATATAATAGTTTTAAAGCAATGTTACGTTTTTAATTATTTTATCTAAATTTTGTCTACTTTGCAATTCATTAATACCTAAAGTGTCTTCATAAATGATTACAAGCCACGTGACTAGGACTGTGATTCTCTAAGAACAACTCGTATGCAAATAGATCTCTTGTCTCTCTCAACTGCCCTAGTGAGGAAAAGGATATTCGCATATGAATTAATAATTGCTCTGCGATTGATTTGAGAATCTCGAGCCTGATCGTGTGGCTTGTAATCATTTATGAAATAAATGTACCTATCATTATGTTTTAGAAAACCGAGTGTAACTAGTTTAAATAACATCTGAAAGAAGTAACCAATTTTCAAAATTAATGCTTTTTCCAAATATTGCCAGAAGTATTCTAAATTTCTTCAATATTGAAATGACACTTGATTAAGCAAGAAATTGCGGAACCTTGTTATAATTTAAGCAATCTAAAATCTCTTACAGTTTCTCAATAGTTCACATTTCAGTTTGGGACTCTCTGTACAAGAATTATTAATAATTTAGCCAATAAATTGGAAACTAACGATATTTGAATAACTTTGGCGCTTTTTGGAAATCCTTCTAAATATTTTAAACTTTTTTTAGAATTTTACTATGATTTGTGATCAGTTGTTATTACGATTGACTTTTATTCTAAAATAACTTTAAATATGTCTAACAAGTTATTATAAAATGTAAAAAGGTATTACAAATATTCTGGATTGTGTTAACTTCTTAAATCGGGTAAATTACACTTGTACATTGTACATGAATAAAAAATCAACCGTGTCTTAATAAACACGTTAAAACCATTTTGTCCTGAATAACAGTGGCGTGGAGGTAGTCCAAGTGATGTAATTGAAGCAAAAAATACGTTGAAAGTAAACATTTCTTAAATATTATAATGATTTTGCAAACCTCAGCGAATAATATGAAAAAAAAGTACAATAGCTGCTCATATAAAATCAAAAATTATATATAGGGTTAACTATGACAAAGTACACGTAATTTAAAAAAGAATAGAAAACAATAAGAATTAACAGGGTCGTCCTTGAGAAAATTTTCAAAATTATTTATAAAGCAGAACAGTTTTTTTTTCTAAGGTATATTAAACTCCTATTTGTCGACGCCTATGGTCACTCGCCAGACACAAATTTTAATTTCGCTATCTAGGTATGCAACCATCAACACAATCATGTCATATCTATGTCTTGCCATAATAATGTCTAAGTAGCTGTCTGACGAATTTTTCAAAAATAAATTTAAATTAAAGGTTTTATATTTTACTTCCTTATAATTTAGTAATAATACCTAGGATACGAGATGTATAAACATACCCATATAACCTCGGATATTCATAACGCCCACTGTCAGAACAGCGGGCAAAATAGATTTTTTCACGCCCGCTGCCTTGAGAACCCGAAAATAATGATGCTTGGATTGTTATTACAAATATCGTACGGGCATAATCATCTATATAACGATATTGGTGCATAAATAGCAATTGTTTTTGCTATTGCGTTTTAATATAAGTGGCTACTTCTTTAATTTTATTATATTTTAAATTGTTGTACTTTTTCATGTTGTTATATTTCTGTGTCTTTTATATAGTTTTAGGTATTAACAATATTATGTGAAACTAACTACTCTGCCGCCTAAAAAATTATTATACCAATAAATTCAAATTATTTAATCCGCAGAGTAGTTAGTTTCACACAATATTGTTAATACCTAAAAATATATAAAAAACGTTTACATAAAGGGTAAACATTATTTAAGTAAGTATTTGTCATGTTTAATATAAAATTCATTGACAGGTTAATTTCAAATAATTTTAATTTATTGGTATAATAATTTTTATAGTCAGATATTTGACTCAACTTAAAGGAAGAAACCTGAAGAAACAATTCTAAAAATGCAGAAATAGGTCAGATCTCATCTATTGTGGTTGAATTTTAGAAGTTAGATATTTATAGAGTGTTGTCATTAAACCAGGTTAGTAAATTTAGATAGATTGATTTCTTTAGATAATTATTGAATAGAGCTTTATCTGTGGAATTGTTCATTAGCATACCTAGATGTTTGATATCAGAGACACATATGACTTCATTGATAGGAGTTGTAGGAGATTTGATTTATATTAGCTTAAAATACCTTTCTAATACAGTAAAAAATATTTCTGTGTGTTGTGTTTCATGCTGTTTTATAAGAATGCCATTACTAACTGTAACAACTCTTCGATTTAAGAATTTGTTAACAATTATGTATTGATTTACATGCTTAATATATGTTAAACGCAGTTTTCTCTAAAATGATGCATTTTAGTGACATGCAACAAATATACGTTTTTAAAACTAATCTGTTTCAAATTAACTACCTAATCATTTTCCAAAAATTGATATCTTTAAAAAATGCACATGAGCTCAGAACGCCAGATATTCGTGTTTATCTTATAGAAAAACTTATTTTCCAAAATATGATTACAATTACCCAACAAATAAGAAAATTATCGTAACAAAATGAAATAAAAAAGTGCTTTCTCAGGCCTCTAACTTCATAAGGAAGCAAAATTGTAAGTTGATTTAAATCACATTATTTTTGTCCAACGAAGCTAGCCTTATAGTATAATCTATTCTTTAGAGAACACCCTATACAAACAACTTCAATAATAGCTTTGTTCGCGGTAGTGATTCCGAATATATCCTGAATTAATACCGAATTTATACCGCACATATCAAATGCGCATGCGTTATTCTGAATATGTTCTGAATTTCTACTAATCCGCGAACGTTTCCCAAATGTATTCTGTGTTCAGTTTGGAGTGGAGTGATCACAATTTCAAATTTAAATTAACAATATTATCTGCTATTTTCTTTTTGTATCGTTTCCTTTTTTTAATAAAATATATTTTGTAATAGAAGTTATAGAGGGGTAGTCAAAACTATTCGTTGTATTAGATTCGATATCTTATTATCATGACAAGATGTTAAATTATTTAATAAATTATATACAGTGTGTCTCTCATAAAAACCGACACAGAGCGGGCGGTGCATGTAGAGGTGTCCAAAATATTGTAATTTAACTGAACTTACCTAATACAAAGTTGCACTCCTGAGGAGTGATTAGTCCCCAAGTAGGGCTTTAATTTTCGAACAAAAAATATCTATACGGTACTTTACCGTAGAAGGATCAAATTTGGTACATGATTTAGGTTTATTGCTGGTCGTTTTTGAACATGAGTTAAAGTTAATTGAAGCACTACAAGGTGTTTATTTGGAGGCAACTCACCTCTAAAATTGTGCTAAACTTTTTTCTCTTTGACCAAATGAGATTCAGAGACAATAATACAAAATGATTTAAACCTACTAGATATCGATATGTAAATTAGATATTGGAAAGAAAACAATGTGCGTGTAGGGTCATAAACTTAATTTTCTCATTTCATTCTTAATTCAACAGGCATTCAATAAGATTTTTTTTCAATCGAAAAGTTAACCTCAAAAAATGTAATAAATAATATACATGGGGTACTTTATTTCAACGCCTCATGACAGGACGAACAGAATAAAAAATATTCGGCCACAAAAAGTTTCATCAGCCTAAATACCTTTCCAAAATTTACTTTTTAATTTCAAAGGGTTTGGAAGATTGTTAAAAAAAACTCTAAATTTATAACCCACTGTTAAGGGGTCGTAAGTCCTTAAAGGGGGCTCATATTAAAAAATGTTATAAGCAGGGCCCCTATTAAAATCAGTCGTACAATCTACACTCAATTTTTTTGCATATTATTCGAAATCACCCTGTATAGAGGCATTTAATGAAGTTGGGTCATTTATATGAAATTATTTTAATAGATTAACATAATGTTTATACATATACACATACATTATATTTACACATACAAATGTTTATAGATATAAATATTTTTAAAAGTAGTCCGAATATGTAAGACATCTAGATCCAGTTCATGCAACAACTAGGTACTAAAATAGTAAAATACGCATGCGTGGTATTAAAAATTCTATATCAGGTCCGGGGATGCATGGGACGGATTCAGAACACGTTCAAATTTATAAATCTGAGTTCCGCGAACGCAGGATTTATAATTCCGAACCTGCACTAGGTGCACCACGAACGCCCAACTTCAAAGTGCGCATGAATCTAGTGTCTGAATTAGTTGGGATTGTTATCGCGAACAAAGCTAATAGCACTCAGATTTCGGACATTTTGTACACATAAATTTTTTATATCTTTATAAAACAAATTTAACAAACGTTATATAACTCAGAAACCAACACCCCAACATCTGTTCACGAGGAATAAATGCAGTTTATTTTTTTTTTAAAGTATAAACGAGACATCATTATACAGTATGCGCCAAAAGTATGGAATAAATTCAATAAAAACGAAACAATTATTTATTGGGAAAAATCCTCGAATAGGTCGATTTTTAATTTAAAAAAATACATATTTTAGCGTAAAATGCGATTTTCAAATGTCATTTGTTTTCGAGTAATGACGTCATAGATTTTTTTTTAAATGGCAACACCATATTATTTTCCTTGATTCTGAAAGATCGTTTAATTCTCTATCAGACAGTACTAAAATTTTGCCCTCTTACATAGGAAAGTTTTCGAGGAAATGACGATTGAATGTTAGAAAACGTAAATCAATTAAAATAAAACAAAAACGTTATCGAGTTTAGTTTTTCGAATTACAGATCGCCAGATCTTACACCTCTTGACTATTTTTTATGGGGATACTTGAAGTCAAAAGTGCATATTAATAAACCACGTAATTTAGAAGAACTTCAAAATCGCATTCGGGACGAAATACGCAGAGTTACCCCAGAAATCATTCAAAATGTGCAAGAAGAATTTCTTCACAAACTTGCGCATTGTCAAGAAGTTGGTGGATGGCAATTCGAACATTTAATTTAAGTATAAAATTTAATCAATTGTATTTTATTTTACATACCTCAGAATTGTTACTTTTTTATGGATAAAATTTACGTTTTCTAACATTCAATCGTCATTTACTCGAAAACTTTCCTATGTAAGAGGGCAAAACTTTAGTACTGTCTGGTAGAGAATTAAACGATCTTTCAGAATCAAGGAAAAAAATATGGTGTTGCCATTTAAAAAAAAAATCGATGACGTCATTATTCGAATACAAATGACATTTGAAAATCGCATCTTACGCTAAAATATGTATTTTTTAAATTAAAAATCGACCTGTTCGAAGATTTTTCCCAAAAAATAATTGTTTCGTTTTTATTGAATTTATTCCATACTTTTGGCGCATACTGTATTTATTTTAGAAATATGTGGTCCCAACATATGATATTGACTAATAGGACTTAATGTCACTGCATTGCAAATTACCTTTAAAAAAGTAAGAGACGCCACAATATGAAATTATATTAATTTGCCGTTTACTGTTTCTAACTTCGCGTACGCCGCTGACTGAGATCTTCGTAAATGGTAGGAAATTGTAAAGTGAACCGTAGATAAATTACAAATTACAAGCGCACGGTGGCACACATTAAGTAATTAATCAAATGAGGCAAAGTATTTTAAATTTGCATTTAACTTGCGTAATAAATTGCATGCATTATCCCGTCATAAAATATGTGCTCGTGCGAACGTACGCCAAATAATTATGCATGTGTATTTGCACTGTGTGCAACATTTTCCAGTTTTAAATAAAACCAACGGGCCGGGCATGATAAATGTTCGTTACAACAACGTTTCAATTTCCGCAACGGAAAACGTATTCATGCCGGCTGCATATTTTCACTTTTCCTGGTCTGTTCCCTGCTCCCCGCCTTTAGATTTCTAAGAATTTTACACATTCACGATGTTTGTGACAGTTTGATAAACGGCTGATGTTTTCTCAGTAGTTTTTTGCGGGGCTTCGTCAGAAAATCGTTCCTATGTCATATTTTCGGCTGGTTTGTCATTTGTCTGCATTATCAACTTTTTATATAAGAATTCCATTTCTCTCCCATGATGAGATTTTATAACAGCGGTGCAATGGTTATTTATAATATGCCGTCTCCCTGTGCTTCTTATTCGCAGACCAAGGCCTTTTTATAAAAAGAAATCTTTTTTTTTGTCTTAGACATTCTCCAGCGTCTATGTTTTACTGACAAACTACAAATGAATAGTTTTACACGATAAAACGTTTGTCAAATTTTATTCACAATTTAAATCGTTTTTTTATTATTTGACTACAGCTTGCATCTTTTTTTTTTGAAAATATTTCACTGAATTCTCAGTACTTCATTGTATACGAATGCTGTATTTCAATATTCCATATTATTTCAATTAACCTCCAGAGGACGTCATAATGAAAAAATAACATAGGCTCATGACATCTAACAATATTTGGATGTATTTGATAATGAATGTAATTGACTAATTTAAATTTATCTTCTTATTTGATACTGATTTTTACTTCTCTGATGTTATTTGTGTTGTCGATGCAATTTCAGGAGTAATTAATTAATTTTAAGATTATTTAAAATTCAATTTAAACAAAATTCAACATATGGTGTGTTTTAAATGTGCATTTCGGAAACTGACAGTTTTTCGAAAAATCGCTCGGACAGATCAATTTTGTTTTTTGAGGCATGAACGCTGGTAAAGTTTAACTCTCAAAACAGCACTAAATACAGCAGTGTATGATATCCGTGCTTTTAGACAACGCAATACCTACATACGTTTAGAAAAGTTAATCTTTCATTTGCGATATTATTAGGTGTTATTGTGTTCAATAGATATTGGTGTTGAATGAAGCTGCAAGAAGATATGTTATACTTTTTGAAACGCCTAACTTAATATTCTGAAATACAGTTTCGCTATTTTTGTTGTTCTGGATATAGTATACCAGCTAGCAAAGTAGTTCTATAAATTTACAGTAATAAGAGTTTTATTTTATACTCTGTTAATATTTTATAGTTGTATCTAGAATACTAAATTGCTGCATTAATGTAGCACATGAGACTATTTTGCCTTCAAAAACTGAATTGTTTTTTTTTTTAATTTGTTGCAAGGTTCTTAGAGCATAATTTATATAGCATTTATAAGATAACTGCTAAGTAGCCCTATAAGCGTGTACTATAACACAATTTTACAGCAACGGTGCTTATATGTAGAATGAAATTACTGCAAAATAGTGTTTTATAGAATTATACCAGCTCCTGTGACACTCTTATAAAATTATTCCGTAATGTTGCTTATAGCTTAATTATAGAACTATTGTGTAAGGGGTGTTAAGTTACAATTCTGCTGTGGAAAACAAATTACAAATATGAAAGCTGCTATTGAAATTAAGAGAAAAAGCTCTTTAGAGCAATTATAGAGAATAATAAAACAGTTGTTTACAGAGTAAATAAGTAGTAACAAAAGCCTTTTTGTTCCATAAAAAACGCTATAGAACTAATGTAGATTTCCCATACCCCCATCTGACGAGACCTGCCTGTACGAAATATTTTGATCAGTATAATTTATATAACATAATCGTGACTTGTAGAACTTATTATCTGCTTTCAGAAAGAAAATTTCATTACTATAGATAAGATTTATTTGATTACTAATAGAAACTGATTTCCTTATAGAAATTTAGTAACATAGTTAATTTAGACTATTTCAAACCTTATTCATTGGCACTTGTAGATGTTGAAGTTAAACAATTTTATTAGCTTTATTAAATAAGATTGAAATAATTGAAATTACCACAATAAAATATGATATCTGTTATAGTAATTGCTTATGAAGCATATTTGCTCTATAATCATTGCAATCGACACAAAAATATCATATTAGTGATAATCTATTGGAAGTACAAAATAAAGCATTTCTTTCGTCGCCATATTAAGAACAAAAAAATCTTAATTAAAATATATACAATATAAATAGGTGAAAGGATATCAATAATATAGATATACTTACATTCTGATTATTTGATATACAGTTGGTTGTTAAATTCATCAGCATCATAAAAAATATAAGGTTAACTGAGAGCGTGTCAAAAAGTTACCATTATGTACCACAAATTTCACGATAAAACTTTTCCCGCATTAAAATGTACTGCTCCCTGATGGACAAACAAACTAAAGAATTCGTAATGATGTGAGTACTCCTATACAGGCTGATTAGGTCCACCTTATTGGTTCTTATTGGCCCATCTACATTATTTCTAACATGTTCAATACAGAAACATTTTGTTTTTAAAAAATACAATTAAACGATTTTAATGTTCTCTAAATAGAACACCATGCAACAGAAAAATTGTATAACGAAATGCTATAGAATTTTTATGAGATTGCTTTGAAACTGTGTTATAACAATTCTTGAATACCTGTGAGAACGTTTATTTAATAATTCTATAAGTATTTCCTGCAGGCTTTACATAACAGCTTAAAGAACTAAAAGTATAGAATGGTGCCCATTTTTATGGTATAAATGTAAGAACGGTTTGAATATGTTCTTAGAATAAACATTGCTCTATACAATTTGCTCTGGAAACGTTCTTGCGATTTTTATGGAACAGGAAATTGTTAGCTGGGATTTCAAATCTATTTTATTTTGTACATCGACTAATATAATGTTATTGTCATGTTTCTAATTCATATTGTGCAGTTAACATACGACGTATAATTTATTTATCTGATTCCGCAATTACTATTGCTCATCAGAACAAGGCAAAAAGAACGCGCCAGTCATCAATCTTTTAGCGCATTCCTATAGAGAAAAAAAAAATACAAATTGTGAATTGTTCGCTGCCAAGTGAAATCGCACAATAATTATACGAGTAGTTGGCCTTGAACGTACTGGTTCTTAATATGTGGGTTGGACCGTTGGAACATGGAACTCTTCTTACATAATCATTATAATCTGGGATCTGATATTGGTGAGGTCACGGTACACGGGTTTCTTCGAACAACAGCGTCTAATTTTGGCTGCGCGCACGTGATGATCAAAGACCTGTAATTTTCTTACAATGTGCCTTCTATCCGGGGTTTGGGACCAGGCAGAAGTGTCAAGCACGTATATTGGATTATATTTCGTTTCGGAATGAGAATAATAAAGGCTTATAATATTGTGCAAATCCCTTTAAAAACTTAGTCAAGATGCCTTATATCTAATTTTCATATATTTCATATTCTATCTAGAATTTAAAAAAAGTTTAGTGAAAATACTCATATTAGAGCAGTTATAAGGTAAATAGTAAAATTTGCTAATATTTAATATTCACCTGCTCGAGATTTTAAGCGGCCATAGGCGCCGCCAGGATTACTTTCAAAGGGGTGCATCTACACATTATACTAATAAGATTCATGCATTCTTATACATATGTAGGGATGTACAATTTGGACAACTACCTAGACGTTTCAAGTTTTTATTCAAACAGTGACTTTATTAATAAAATTTTTATTTCTTAATCTTTTTCTTTCATGGCAGGGGTGTTAAAAATAAAATCGTTGTAATTCTGTCAATAAATAAAATCGATTTCTCTGATGTTGAAAGAATACTGTTACGGGAAATTTTGAAAACGCATATAAGTCGGTTGAATACAAGGTTATTAAAAAGGATTAGGTTACCTGATGACTGTGGGGGTGATCCCATTACTACGCGTCACTCGGAGGAAATTTTCTATGTAGTGCTTATATGTCAAAGTCAAAATTGTCGAAACGGTTCCACAATTTTAGTGATAGGTACGACTTTTAGTACCTCTTTATATATATAATTATATTTAATATTTTTATATTATATTTTATGTTCGCTTTGGCTGTGTAATTATTATCAAATACTACAACAACCCCGCATAGAAGGTACACTTTCAGCAATAAACAGCAAGTTGACGATTTCGGTGATATGTATTATTAATATAATCAATTTATGGTTTGATAATAATTATCAATAATAAATAATTAATTCATAATGATTATGAATTCATATACACCAACGTCCAACCTTATGGGAAAATATTAGAACAGCAAATAGTAACTTTAAATCAAGTAAAAGAAACATTCAGTGGGCTAAATTTAGAGGACAAAATTACTCTCATGTGTTCCAAAAAAATATCATTATTTTTTGCAGTTATATGTAAGCATTAATACCAAGTTAATGGAAAAGTACAAAATCTCATATATTTCGACGATGTATAGTTTAAATCAAGATTCACTGGATTTTTTTTTTCGGGTAGGTTTCTTTATTAATACTTATACAAGTTTAATCGTCGGTAAAATTATTTTGTTTTTCTAGAGCTGATTTACACGATCACCCATCCCCACTTAATAAATAGAAGGAATTAAAAAATATATACAATAACTTACTACAATATATTTATAATAATAATAATATTTTTTCTATTTATAAAAAAATACTATAATGTATGATCAAGTATTTGATTTCATTATTTCGACTTTAATTGCCCAATAGGTAGAGATATATTCATGCATAATTCAAATATAAAGGCCAAAGTATTTAATCGTGTTAATTTAAAATTAGAGAGACTGTTCTAAATATTAGGGTTCATCTCGACACATTCTGAACCCCATATCCATCGAATTAATTCAAAAATCGGAATATAAGTCGATATCGAACAGTTTATTTTGCATAAATATTGTGGAAATATTGAATATTCCGCTAGTCCTGCTCGGTTCATTCCTCCAAACGACGCGTCGGTCTGCTACAGTGTGATTGGTTGAAAGTGGCCAGGTAACCTAATCCTTTTTAATAACTTTGGGTTGAATACAGTGTTGATCACTTTATCATGGCATGATTTAAACTACTTATCCAGTGTAAAAACAGTTATGTGAATCTTTCAGAAAATTACCGCCTTGTAGTTTGAAAACAATATAACCCTGTAGATATTTCTACCACCTGCAAGTAAAATTGCAAATCAGCTATTGCACTATCTCATTCGACTAAATTTTACAATTTTTTTTGCGTTCGAAAATTATATATTTATTTGCCATCCCTACATACACATTCCTACTTAAGTGCCTTGAAAAAATTATTTTACATTTAAACATTAACACAGACTTACACAAAATAGCCAAAATGCAGAGATTCGCAACTGAACATTTGCTGAGTTTTGATACTATCGACTCCTTAATCATTTCATCTCTTTCATTAAATTATCTACATATAGATTTTAAAATTATTTGAGTATATCTCAAGTAAAATCGGAAATACAAGTCAGACTAAATTTTGAATTAAATTGTGAGGAGTTTTTGGCTCTAGTTAAATCAGACCAAAAACTGCTTCAGGCTCCTCGATCTCAAGAAAAATATAAATGTAAGTAGTAATGGAAAGTAAAAAGGGTTTATTTTGTAGTTTATTTTAATGTTTATTTTTGTCAATAATATTTATTAGTTTTGTTAATTAGGTGCTTACTTACCATTTACCTACTTCCTAGTCCTAGTTACCAAAGTTATGTTAATTTCTGATGTTAGATGTTTTGTTTCAATTATTTGAAAACGTGAAAACAATTGTCCCGGAATGGCCGATGCTCAAGTTGGGAACCCTATCTTGCTGCCATATCATCCCGTCGACATTATCAAATTGGATATTTAGATAATTTCTTTGATGGAGCAATCTAAATAACGTTGGCTCTTTTAATTTGCCTGTAAAAATATTGGCCCGATTACTCTATTGCGTATAGACCACACCAAACATGTGACGATATCTTTCCTTGACTCTTAATTTCTTTAATCCTTCATGGGTTCTTCACTGATCAAAATCTGGTGTTTTGTCTATTACAGATAAAGCTGTGGTAAAGGTGGCAAAATCTCCACAATATTTTTTAACGGAAACTTTCCCTAATCGCGGAATCATATTTTTGCAGGAAAATTGAAACGGCCAAAGTTATTTAGATCTTTTGCGTTACGAAATAAACGATATTATTACCCAATTTGATTTGATCGATGGGATGAAGGAAGGGCAAGATGATATTTGAATAATAGCTATACAGAGGAAAATATGGCATAATACGATGACCGGCGAATAGTCCAGACTTGAACCACCTAATATATTTTTGTGGGGTTATTTAAAGAATAGCATTCATAAAAACAGATTAACCACTATTTTAAAATATCAAGATAGAATACAAGAAACTATATGTTACAGAAACCAACACCCAAAAATGATTCATAATTGTTTACATAATTTGGAAAAATGATATAAGTTTTGCATAGAAAAACAAGAATATGTGTGAACAATTTTTATAAACTATTCTTTAAATTGCTCCATAAATTGGATTCGAATATAGTTTTGTATTTTTTATAACAATTAAAATTAAATGTTAATAATGAAATTATTTAATATTTCGCAAACAGTACATAACCCGTTGCTTATTTATATCGATGCAATCAGAAAAAAAATGGAGAATTAAAAAATGTAATAATATATAAGGTTTCAAAAGAAAAAAAAACAAAGTTGATATCAAATCTCTGTAGTGCGATACTTGACTGTTTGTTTTTTTAATAAAAAATTCATATGCGAAACATTTGTCAATTAATGCATGTTTAAATTTTCTGATATCTTCTCAAATACCAAAATTACAGTCGAACCTAATATTAAAATAACCTGCAATATTTTAAATTCCTCAGCAGTCAATGCTAACAAATTTCGAATACAAACAATTTTGCTCTTAACTTCCACTACTTATTTAAAAACAATTTATATTTAGATTAGTTGTACATATGTACTTAAATGAATAATTATAATTTTTCTTGACAAGAGAGTAGTCGGACCATTATCTATTTTATCTAGTTGCCGACTTGCAATAAACTTCTCAAACTGACTTCCAATCCCATTTTTAAATACAGATGTATATTTATCGGGTCAAATATGGAACATGCGATTCTGCATACATAATAAATGTTATGTTCGTCATCATATGTGGAATTAGCTATTTGCAATAAGTATTATATAAATTGTAAATAATATGAATTTTATTAATTCAATACCCACATTTGTATGTATATTCCATCATCTGTTTCAATTATGTATCTCCTACTTTGATATTTATCAGTACTGTAAAAAAATATTGTGTAATAATTTTTAATATTACGAATACTATTGTAGTGGAGGTGATGAAATAACGAATTGTTTTAAAACATTCCATCGTGCACGTATGCGCTTATCCATCTAATAAACGGCGTTATATTTCACTAAAAACATTCAAAGTTTTACTACCTCGGTCCACCCTTGTTAAATTCCAACTTCATACAATAAATACGGTAACACAAAGTGCTCTAAATCCGCTCCAGTAGCGCTAATATAAAAGCGGGAGTTCTTGTAAAATCATAAATTCATGGTGTAGTAACGCGGCACAGATAAAACGTTAATTTGCAAATTTATAAATTTATACCCTACCTCGTGGTCATATTATTAATATGTTTATCGGTTGGTTAAGGAGTAAATTAATCTTTACTGTTGCATAGATTCGTTTTGCGATACACCTACCGGTTACTAGGAATGCTATTTTCAATTTTCTAATGGATACAGACGCATTTTATCTTTAGTTAATCCTAATGTAAGATTTTCAAGTAGTTATTGAAGATTATAGCTATCAATTTATCGATTCGAATCGATTAGCAGAACAAATCGAATCAGAACATCGAATCGAAATATAGAATCTGAACATTTAACTGTAGCTTTAAATTGCTCGGTTTTTGATTTACTGGTTAACGTCAATTTTTTTCTGTGATGTTTCAGTTTATTACAAGGTATATTTTCATAACATTTATTAGATATATAAAACGTGACAAATGACGCATGGTTGCAATTGGTATCAGTTAAAAAAAAAAAAACAAAATCGAAGATCGATTCAAATGAATTGACTTGACAATTATTAGATGTTCCGATTCAATTTAGTTCGATTCGAATTAATCAGCCATTCAATATTTCGATTTGATTTTTTCGATGGATCGATTCAAATATACAAATCAATTCGACTCGATACATCGTTTTATTGCACAGGAGCGATTCGAATCGATTCAAATAAATTTATGATTCGCTTAATTGATACGAATCTTTGTTGACGAATCGAAATTCGATGTTGTTTCGCGAATCGCACAGTCCTGCTAAAATTATTAAAATAACATTTTGAAGTATGTGTGTAGAGAGACTCAAATTTGCGGATAACCATTGGCATCTCGAAAACTATAACAGATACAGAAACGCTTAAAGTGGCAAAATTGGTTCAAACTGATGCTTTTTTAAAATTGAAGATTGAAATACTTTTGAAAACGAAAAATGAATGCCACAAAGCCCTGTAACATTTTTTCGAAACCTCAAAATTAGAAGGGTTACAAAACGTTAAAAAAAAAATTATGTATTTCTTCGAATAACTTTATTGTGTTTACCGATTTTTTTTTCTAATTTTGTGCATGTATCAGTAGTGTTTCTCAACGTTCTTAATTTGCCGTATATCCTTCAACGCCAAAAGGTTAAACTATCCTTAGCCTTTATAAGACTTCGAACGTTTTTGTTTCAAAATTTTTATAAATTTGAGATAGTAATTAAAGATCGTCAAAAAATCCTTAAAAGAGTTTATTGTTATATCACGCTAAAGTTAGTCGTTTTTGAGAAAAACGATTTTAAATGATCAGATGCTCACTCGAAGTCATTTCCAAAATTAACAAAGCACGCCTTGGAAACAAGAATGTGGATACAAAGGAATACTAGTGATACGTCTATAAAATAAGAAAAAACCAGTAGATTTATAAAAAAAAGTTTTTTTTGACACCCTATAACTAATTTTGAGTTTTAAAATTTTTTTGTCGTGTAGTATCACTCCAAATATTAACACATCACTTCCGGATACCCTATATCTGCAACCATTTTCTTAACTTCACAGCTAACAAAAAATGGGCACCGTTCTATAGAACTCTTTAGTTCTTTAAGCTGTTCTGTAAGGTTTGCAGGAAAAACTTATAGAATTGTTGAATAAACGTTCTTACAGGTCTTATACAATTTTTGTGTTGCATGGTGTTCTATTTAGAGAACTTTAAAATCGTATAATTGTATCTTTTAAAAATAAAATGTTTCTGTATCGTACATAATAGAAATAGAAATATATCTTTGTGCTTTGTTGAAAAATGGTTTCAAAATCAAACCTCGCTGATCTTCTTGAAATTTTGCACGTCCCCATAATTTACCGTTCTGAACAACTTTTCTAAGTAAAATTTTGCTGTATTTTCAGTAGAAAAGGCACTTTACCTGAAACGATAACAGTTTTCAATCGGAATATTTCAAATAGGATTATTTCGAAAACTGTTACTCCTAACGACTTCAACAAAGTATACCTTTTTTAGATACAACAGGTAGTAGAATCGATTGTGTCAATAGACAGATGGATACACTAAACAGCAAAAAAGTTCTGCCATTTAAATGAAACATGCTGTGCCATAAGTGGCGCCATCTACTAGTGACGTCAAAATTTGTTAAAAATTCTTATTTGCCATGCCAAAAAACATAATTGTCCCAATTTTTTTGTTAATACTCCGACAGGTTTCAAAGATATTGAGATATTTCAAAATAAAATTCTAGCATTGAACACCCTGTATTTTTTAAACCAGCAACATTCGGATAAGGCATATTTGGCTCAATCGCCATATTTTGGTGTGTATCTCCAGTTCAGAGATTGCCCATTCTTAATGAATCACCCTGTATATCTGTGAAGGATTTAAAAAAAGTGTTAAACCGAACATTTCCGCTAACTAAATTTTTTACAGCAAATGGGTGTGCTAAATGAATTAGTTAAGGAAGGTATGATTCATTATTTAAAACAAAAGATGCCTATGACATGGTAAAGGCTGTGAGCGTTTTAGAATGTTGGATGTTAAAAAAGATAATAATCGTATGCCGCAATTATACACTTTCCTGAGGTATTAATTAAGAATAATTAATTTATCCTTAACACTTACAACGCTCTTCAGACAGGAGAACGAACTATAGTAGGGAAATGGAATACATGTTACGCTAAATATATACTTAAAATTATTTACATAAGAATATTTATTTTGTTTTTGGAGAGCTCGTGTTGAATTTAAATATTATGAAAATGTTACCTGCTATCATGCATATTCTAAAGTGTTTGATCGGTTTCATTTAATTTTTGTCTTCCATAAAATACTTCTTGTATACCTATGTAAATTATGTTTCAATTCGCCATTTTCTATTTGCTTATCTGACCTATTTGGCGACAGAAATTAATTCTACTACACATTGTACAAACGTTAACCTAAAACTTTTAATTTTACTAAAAGTTCAAAGTATAACGTTTAAGCAACAACTATGTAAGACAACTATTTTTCGGAATTTTGTTCCATAAAAGTAGTAAACATTGTATAAGTTACGGCTAAATTGTAAACTTGATTATTTTGAAAGAAAACTCATATTCTACTATATTAGCTGATACTTTATCAATCCATTCGCTTGGTTAATTTACTTGAAATAATTGGAGATACTAAAATAACGTTTTTACGGGTTCTGTGAAACCGCGTCTACTATTTCTATAAGAACCATTTCAAGGCGATTGGAGATATCCCAAAGCAAGGTCTGCAGAATATTACGTGAAAACTCGCTGAATCCGTATTATTTTCAGAAAGTTCAGGCTGTAGAACCTGCTGATTTCCCCAGCCGTCTTGAATTTTGCAATTGGCTGACCCTAATTTTATTAATAAAGTGCTAGGATGAGTGCAACTTTACTCGAACTGGCATTTTAAACAGGTTAGTACCATACTACTTAAAAAACAATACATTTCTAGGCTAGATGTACGGTACTACAAACTAAATAATGAATTGTACTTACGAGTAATAATAAAAAATAATATTCAATTGTAAAACGTAGTTAAAACATAATATTAAAATTATTAAACTGTAATAACCTAACATTCGAAAATATTTATTTATTATCTACATTTGTTTTTATTAATTATTAATATTTAAGGAAAATTCATTCATGTACCTAGATAAAAAAGTTAGCTTTACTCCTTGTCGTTAAATAACAGTACAAAAACTAGGTAACTAGGTTATTGACCTAATGTACCTAAATGGTTTATTACTATGTTTATTATTTAGATACGTTGGAGTTTTGTAATTTCAATGTAAAATATTTTTTAAACTGCGACAAGCTAATTTCTTTGCAGTCACAACAGCCACATTTGGTCGAACAAAAATCCACACGCTAGTCGTCGGTTTAGCTTTCAGAGGCGATTTGTTGTCAACGTATAGGCAGGAGTGTACGAGGACCGTATATTCTACCGGAAAACCTGAGTGGACCGCGTTACTTGTAATTTTGAATAGCATTATTTGATTATCATTATTTGATTTCATTAGATATTAACATTTTAAATTATTAATGGCTAAACTGAGCAAGAAAAAAATAGGGGATTCTAAAATAGTCAGTACCTACTAGGAAAATATTTCATAATGATTTGAAAATATCTATTTTCGGCGTAAATATGCAATTAGATTTTTTT
Source organism: Monochamus alternatus (assembly GCA_037114965.1). Taxonomy (NCBI): domain Eukaryota; kingdom Metazoa; phylum Arthropoda; class Insecta; order Coleoptera; family Cerambycidae; genus Monochamus; species Monochamus alternatus. The sequence goes on along the minus strand of CM073431.1, from coordinate 29,154,099 downwards.
TTAATCGCGTATTCGTATTATACTCATTATTCCCTATCTCCTCTTAAAATTAATGACATTATGACTGATTCACCCTGTATAAATTTGAGTTCTTAGATTTCCTATTATATAAATTTTGTACTGCTTCGTAAAATTTTTGCCTGATGAACTTTTTACATTCATTTAATCAATTTACACTACCGACTAAACACTGTAAACAAAACTGCAACTGTTATTTTTGTACGTTACTTTTTTACAATCATTTGTATCTACTTAACAAAAATGTTTAATTCTATAAAAAATATATTATTTATATTTTGTTACTGTTTCTCAAAATTAATAAAATAAAATTAACTAGAGAAAATCGAGAAATAGTTGGCTAGTTTATCTACTATCCAAAGAATTGGATATTTTTTGTTACCAGAATGATTGTTTTCACCCTAGCAAGACCAAATTGAATAATTTATAAACTAGCCAGAGAAAATAGCTATTTTCGATACAAGTTCGAAATAATTGTGTTTTAGACATGAGTGTGCCACGTTAAGTGCCTAAAACACCTATTTCGCAACATGTATCGAACAAGATTTTTCGTAAAATCGTCAAATAAATATTCAAAATAGTTCGACATAATCTTCGATTGCATCTGCTAATATGATCGCTAGACTATTTTATTGAAATAACTTTAACTAAGTTGCCTGTAAGGTTGTTGCAATGGTACGATGTTTACAAACTGCATATTTTAATAAAAATTCTGAAATCTGTGTACATTAAACCCCAATAATTAAACTCGGTATTAATTCTTCATAAAACTTCAGTATGCGTGACGCAGATTCTAGTGACACTGAAATAGAAAATGAGACGAAAGCTGCCTTATGTACATTGATTCCTCAGAAAACACTTATGCAAAATTTGATATTTGGTGTGCCGAAAACAAGGTATGTAATATTTCGAAGAAACTTATTCTAGCCTACTTGTCCCAGTTATCATTAAAATGTGCACCCTCTACATGATGGAGTAATTGTTCCATGCTGCCAACTACAATTTATTTGAATAAAAATATGAATGTTAGTAAATATACCAATGTTATTGCTTTCCTCAAAAGGCAATCAAGTGGTTATTGTTTAATATTAAATGATTTAAGAGATTTTTTTGCTTAAATACGAGAAGAGTGCCGCGAGACAGACACACAATCGCAATTTAATCGCAAGTTCCTCGCATACAGTCCGTAAATCTTTATCGATAGTAAATTCACCCCCGTGGTTGGTAAGTGCATTTTTCATCTCCAACTTTTTTTGTATTGCAAAATTTCGCTGTTTACGCAACAGTTATAGACCCAGAAAATCCAGAATATTTTCCAAGGAACAGGTTGAAACGTTTATCAAGGACGCAGAGGCAGAGGTTTATTCTGAAAAGTTGTCTTGATTGTTGGTATATTTGAAGCTTATAGGAGAGAAGAATTAATTTATTTACGTACAGAGAACATTGAAGATGCTAAGTGTTAAAGTGACTCTCAATACCAAAACTAATGTTCCTAGATTATTTACAGTACCAGAGGGAGATATAGAAGGAGTCAAGTCTACGTCCTTCTACCATTGATCACATCCGATTTTTTTATCAGGTACAGGAATTCAAAATATACTACACAAGCAGTGGGTATAAATAACATGCTAAATTTCTTAGATTGGCCAATGTTACTGAGTACCTATACTGGGCACAGCCTTAGACAATGTTCTGAAACCTTCGTCGCAGATGCAGGAATCAACATATCGATGCTTAAGATACACGGAGGTTGCTTGGCGTTCGACTTCTGTGGCAGAGAGGTACATAGAGGTCCATAGCAAGGAAAGTTCTCAGGGAGAAAGGAAATAACTTTCATTCCAAAAGCTCCAGCACCAGCAGCACCAGGATGCCGGTGTTATCTTCTTTCAATATTGAAGTCATACGAGGTAAAGAAAAAAATATATGTTCACCTAATGTCCAATTATCCGATTTCAAAGATCGTATTTAAAATATTTTTCTACGTCCATGCAAAAAACAAAAATTTATTGAATTATATTTAGTGGAAAAAGTGGTTCTTTATTACACTAGTGCAATAAAATGTTTATTGCATTCATCTGTCATTCTAATATAGCATTTTGTCATCATGACAAACATAAACGTTCAAATCGATGTCATATTTTCCTAGACTTAGTGTCATCTAAATTAAACATTTTTTGGTTTTTGCATGAATGTAGAAAAAATATTGTATGCAACTCGTACAAAAAGTGTTTATTGCACTCAACGTGATCACGTCGCGTGCAATAAACACTTACTTTTTGTACTTGTTGCATAAATAACTATTAAAAATAAAATTGAAAATTCAGTTATTTTATTTTTACGCACATACAGGGTGTCTCGCTTAAAAGTGGAACAAGCCTGTAATATGCCTACTGTTCGACCGATTTCAATAAACTTTTTTTATTGAATACACCTTCAAAAAGTCTATCTTCGATATACCTGGTGTTCTCTAAAATTCGAAACCGTGGCCGACTACGATAAAATTTATGTGACTCGGATCGGAAAATCATTTTAGGGATTATTTGATTCGAATAATTCCTACGAATTCTTGACCAACCAAATTTTCGTTGCCATAGTATACAGGGTGCTCAGGAATTAAAAACTGCTATATGATATTAAAAAAAAATGCCACTTTTAAAATTAATTTGTCTATTTCGATATATTTCAAACTTATTTACATTTATGAATGTTTACGTTTATGTTTAGAGCACGAGGGGCTCCATTCTTAGATACAATATTAATTATTGTTTTATGCAAATAGACAAGGGCAAATTTATAGTAAAGCAAAATTTATGTTTTTTTAGTATAATGTATTAAGTACATCAACTCTTTAGGTAGGTAGGTAACATGAGTTTAGAATATTATGTTTTCTGGGGTTCTGATCAAGAATTCGTAGGAATTATTCGAATCAAATAATCCAAAATATAATTTTCCGATTTTAAGCCACATAAATTTTATTGTAGTCGGCCATGGTTTCGAATTTTAGAGAACACCAGGTATGTCGAAGATAGACTTTTTGAAGGTGTATCCAACAAAAAAAAGTTTGTTGAAATCGGTCGAACGGTAGGCATGTTACAGGCTTGTTCCACTTTTAAGCGAGACACCCTGTATGCGTAAAAAAGATTAGTTTAAGCACTTGTGTTTCGATACTGAAATGACAATCGAAATGTCATTATTATGGAACGGTTTTATGAAAAAATGTTTTCATTGCATATGGTTTCCAAAATATCAGTGGTGGTATTTATAAATAAATCAGGCTAACTAAACTAAACTTTATCAAAATTAAATTTAACTGGATGTAATATTACAGTAAAAACTAGTGGTTGAACTGTAATCTCGGAGTAAATGTTTGCCTATATTCAGGATTTTTATAATTCGAATATGTGACTGTTTTCTTATTGATGTTTTTTGGATATAACAAACTTATGGAAGGGGTGCTCGGAAATACTAATAACATTAATGCTTCCAGAATAGAAATAGGGACGCCGAGTTTCTTTACCTTAGCAGAGAAAATGATAATTTGTTTAACTGTGATTTAAGAGGCAAATCACAGTTAAACATAAATTAAGCCAGCCTTTTAAAGATAATTGGTAATAGATTACGTTTAGGACTTAGCAGTACCCCGCAAGAGTTGTTTGTGCCAAATGCGCCTGTCATACTATAGAACCTGTGTTAATTAAGGAAGATTTAGTAGTGATTTACAAATCTTTTCGGATTAGGGATACCTCTGGAGCAGCATGTTTGGTTTATGGAGAGGGCTTGTAACGAATTGATAAAATTCCATTATACAGAATCAGGGTGAATCCTTGTTGAACCTTTTTCCACCAACCTGCTAGTTTAATAAATCCCTTATGCATAAATTCCGTCCCTTGACCCTTAGTACATTATGGGTACAGTTTCACTTTGAATTACGAGCATACCCGAGACACGAGTGAAATTGAAAATATGCGTATAGCAATAATAAAAAAATCAATACCTAATATAACATAAAAGTGAGCAAAAGAAAACAGAACTTATTGTGACTATCTCTTTAAATTCTCAATGATATTAATTAATTTTTAAAAGTATTATGTAAAGTATGATCTGTTACTGAAGATAGTGATAATTTTCAGTCATATTTAAAAAAAAATCGACTAGTAATGAACTTCAAAGAAATAAAATTTTGACGTGTTTAAAATAATTATGTGAAAACAAATGAAATAATACGACTAACTTGAACTGATATTTATGATCTTTCGGTTATTATATAGGGTGATTCATTAATTTTAATCACGTAATCGAAAGGTCTAAGAAAGACAGAAAATCAAAAAAAATTTTACTTGACCTTTTAAATTGAAGCAAATCAACCGATAATCCCCGGTCAGAGTGTCATGCGGTGAAACTAGCAACGTCACACCTGCGTTGCCACATCATGGCTAAATGTTTGTGTTCCTTCATAAACTGTTATCCGCTAATAGATATACAGGGTGTTAATTAAGTATGTGCACAAAGTTTAAGGGGTTAATCTATGATTGATTTTAAGACAAACCGTTCATATAAATATGGGTCCGCAACGGCTTTGTTTTACAGATACAGGGTGTTAAAGTTTGAAAAAAAAAATCAAATTTTTGGATATATTTTCTGAGTAGTAAGAGCTACTTAGTTGAAGGCACATTCTAATACCACAATAATTGCTAACTGTCATGTTTTTCATTTATTTTCATGACCTACCTCGCAATAATTTTCTCGAAAACGGTTCATCGTATCAAAAATTACCAAGAGATATTGTTTGTATAATTTTAATTGGTTCAATCGACAGAGCCTTCGAATTTTGGAAAAATGGTTGGAGTGCCATTTTTTTCTGTGAAGGTTAGCCATATATCCCAACTAGCAAAATGGAACTTTAAAAGAAGCGAATTATTTTATAACTATCGAATAGCGTTGATTAATGAACAATTTGATTTTATAGAGCAATTAATTGTGATAATTTTGTTTCTGAAGAGAGTAATTGTGTAAACTTGTTATATAATAGTTTTTACAAAGTTTCTTACAGAACAAATAAAAGCCGTATGACACTGTAAGAATTCTCTACAGAATTTTTGGAATAATTCTGGTCTACGCTAGTTTTGTAGTTGCATACAGAAATCAAATCAAATAATTTTGGGAAGAATTATGTCGATAAAAATTTAGAACATGTTCTAACAGGATTTTTTATAGACATTTCACACACTTAAAGCGGCGATAAACTTCTGCAAAACTGAAGTCTCACTAAAATATTTTTATCTCGTGTTTTAATTGCTTTTCAAAGAAAGTATGGCACAGAAAATTTCGAGTATCCTTTTTTCATGAAAACTTGACACACCATGTAACAATTAGGTATAAACAATGTTTGTAACAGGATTCTCTAATGTCATATTTTTACCTTACACACTTCATGGTAGGTACTTTTTATTTTCAGAAACTGTATAAAATGCATGAATATAGAATTATTCCTAATTTCCTGGAAAATGGAGCAGCTTGTCGATGTTGTAGAAAAGTACATGATTTGTGCCTCTTGATTTTTTTAAGGAAAAATGAATGACTACCTACCGAAAACACAACAAATATATATCTATTTTTTTAGATAAAATCTACTCCATAATTTTATGTGCGTGTGAAGTTAGCCCCCCAATGTTCGATTTTTGTTAAAATTTTTATAGTACTGGATTGTACATGAATAGTTCTGAAGTGCTCTATAAATTTAAACAATAGTTCTATGACGTTTAGTGAAAAATTTTTTTTTTGAAATATGGGGGGCCAACTTCACGCTGCCCCCCATTTATGAGTTTTGTCATATTTGTTGCTCGTTTTGGGATGTACTTCAATAGTTCTACAGTTCTATGTAATTTTTAGCAATAGTTCTGTACCATAACAGGTTTAAAAATCAACACGTAGTTATTAAGTAAAATAATTTCCAAAATACGTGCTCTTGTGAAAATAGCGGCGATATTGTATTGTATTCCAATAATGCCACTATTCAATGCAAATCGCATCGATCTAGGTGCTTTAATTTCGGAAATATTGAATTTTATTAATATAAGAATTTTTAAAAAAAATTGAAAAAGGGAGTTCTGGCGAAAATAAGGGCAGCTCTGCATTGCGCACCAACAGTTCTACTATTCCATGCAAACCGCATGGATAGGTGCTCTAGTTCCGGAGTTATCGAATTTAATTAATATAAAGATTTTGGAAAAGGGAGTTCTAGCGAATGTAGATCCATGCGGTTTGCATGGAATAGTAGAACTATCGGTGCACAATGCAGAACTGTTCTTATTTTCGCCAGAACTCCCTTTTTAAAATTTTTTGAAAAATCCTTATATTACTTAAATTCGATAACTCCGGAACTAGAGCACCTAGATCGATGCGGATTGCATGGAATAGTATAACTATTGGTGCAAAATGTGGAGCTGCTCTTATTTTCGCCAGAACTTCCCTTTTCAAAATTTTTTAAAAATCTTTATATTAATTAAATTCGATAACTCCGGAACTAAAGCACCTAGATCGATGCAGTTTGCATTAATTGTAGAACTATTGGTACACAATTCTTATATTCGCCAGAACTCCCTCTTCCAAAATCTTTGAAAAATCCGTATATTAATTAAATTGGATAACTCTGGAACTAGAGCACGTAGATCCATGCGACTTGCATGGAATAATAGAACTGTTGGTGCACAATGCAGAACAGTTCTAATTTTCGCCAGAACTCCCTTTTTACAAATTTTATAAAAATTCTTATATTAATTAAATTCAATATTTCCGAAATTAAAGCACCTAGATCGACGCGATTTGCATTGAATAGTGGGATTATTGGAATAAAAGAGCAAGAGTATTTTGGAAATCATTTTACTTAATAACTACATGTTGATTTTTAAATATGTTATGGTACAGAACTATTGCTAAAAATTACATAGAACTGTAGAACTATTGAAGTACATCCAAAAATGAGCAAAAAATATGACAGAACTCATAAATGGGGGGCTGCGTGAAGTTGGTCCCCCATATTTAAAAAAAAAAAAATTCACTAAACGTCATAGAACTATTGTTTAAATTTATAGAGCACTTCAGAACTATTCATATACAGTCCAGCACTACAAAAATTTTAACAAAAATCGAACATTGGGGGGCTAACTTCACACGCACCTTCTGGTAGTTCACGTTTAACAGCTACCTTTTTTAATAATTTTACTAATTGTTCTTAGGCCTATGCTAAAAATTTTTGCATGTTCCATTTCTTAGTTCCCTATTTAGTATAATGAATGCTACAGTTCTGCCGTTAAGTAATAAATAATAAATGTGAATAATCAATAAAATGATCATATTTATACCCACGATAAAATCACATTTCCATCTACCTGTACTTACATTTGAACAGTGTATACGTATAGAAACAATAACAGTCATTACACTTTATTGGAATACTTGGGAAAGCGACAAATAAAACAAAAAACTGAAATCTTTTTCTATTCATATATGTCAGGAAAAATGACATACAACAAATTTACTTTGTTGATAAGTAAAACATACCTAGCATACCGTTTTCGATTGTTTACAAAGGGGTACAACTATTATCAATTCTAACGTTGCGAAAACAATGCAAACCACGAAATGTTAAGGATTTCCGGTACAAACCTACAGTATTAGATAAGTCATGTTTGTATATTTGCTTATCTAAAACCGCACTACAGTCATAAAACGTTTTATACACTGTGATCCTCACAACTCTCGCATCCCCCATCACCTTCATTAAAAAAAAAAAAAAGAAAATACGCCAGTTGAACAGTATAGTACTTACTGTATAAGAGGAATTGCAAATACCACGGTTGTTGTTTGAAGCGGCGGAAATTACCAGCACCACTCAGGTCTGAAAACCCATTGTGCATGCCGGTGACTATAGAGTTCAAAACAGGTCCGTGCTAGGCGCAAAAGCATGCATTTTGATTTACACCACGCTTGTGAAAACAATTAATACAGGGTTACAAAGAGATTTAAAAAGAGCCTTTTATAGGGATTTTTGTAAAGATAGGCCTACTTCTCAGGGTTATGTCATAAGCTATATTTCCAATAAGAAAGATACTACTAAAACACCATTAATAAGATTAATGCAGAGATAGTACTGATGACATTTTTTGTGGGTCACTCTGTATATCATTAAGAAAAAGTGTTTTAAATTACAAAACTTCAACAATACACAAATATTTAAAGAGAAATTGAATTTATTACAAGTACATACCCACCTAGTTAAAAAGGAATTTATTAATTTTTACTAAAACTATACACGAATACTTTAAGAGAGATGGAGAAAATAAAGAATTAATGAAATCGCCTTCAAAAAAATTCCAAAATTAATAAAGCGAAAACAAAATTTTTTTCGAAATTATATTCAACTCTTATTTACGACGACAATGGACAGGCAACCAACAATACAACTCGGTGGACGGAAGACTAAATAATTAAATTCGTTGTTATCGGACAAGATTACTATTATATATTTGGTAAAAGTTTTTGGTGACTCGCTCCCATACGCGGGTGCATTCAAAGTTCTCTATAATCTATTAGAATTTCTTTCATTCGATTTTTAATAAATTGGCATTTTATTTAACTGTACGCGGAGTGTGAAATTCTGACAAACCTATAACGCGTGATAATGCAGTTTTAACAGTTTGGAACGAAATACAAATACAAAATACTCAAGCTAACCGGATTAGGTGTTAACTATCAGGTATTATTATTAATAAAAATGTTCATTTTTGTCCTTTCTACATTTGACAATGCTATAAAAACGGCCGCACTAAAGTAGAATATCTAAGCCATCTCAGACGATAGTTGCCATAAGCGTCGATTTTCCGAAAAATGGATTTTACCTGAGGAAATAATTTTTTTATTGTGTTTTAAGCCTCTCTTAGCACGTGGTTAAAATTTTTGTACATATTGATAGTTAACCTTGCAGGATCTTTCACAACTTATCCAATAAATTTTTATTATATTATCCACTTTTAAATAAGAAGTCTTCTGTTGAAAAAAAAAGTAATAAAAGTCCACAATGTTAAAGTTTATTTCTATTTATTTCTACAAAAGCTACTGCCATTCACTTGCAAACAAATTTGGGCGTATCGTTTTTTAAATAGCCCTATACAAAGAAATCTATAGAATTTAGACCCGGAGATCATGAAGGATAAAGTACTGGTCCACATCGCCCGATCCAATATATCCCGTGTATTGCATTTAAAAAATCGGTGGGCATACAAACGAGAAACCGCTCGTGAGTTGTGTCTTGCTTCTCTGTACGATTAAACAAAGTCCATTAACTCCCGTGACTGGACACATGTATGGTACGGTTTTTCATTGTTTTTCCTAGTTCTATTCTGGCAACGTCGTGGAACCCGTAAGAATATTCAAGGGAAAAAACATCAACGTTTACCGTACCGTCGTCGCTGTTTCACACTGTATAGCGTCTATAAAAAAGGAAGTAACGCTATTCTAATTTTAAAAGCGATAAACGCCGTACATATAATTGAATGAAATATGAACTTGACGATGAGAAAACGCAAATGTTTGTCAGCTAGCAGGAAAATCGCATAAAGCCGAATCTCGTTGGTAATTTAAATTAAATCACACACGCGGCTCTAACAGACAGCTATTTGGCAGTTGCGCTTATTGGTGAAATTTAACAAGTTGGCTTAGGAATATAAATAGTCCGAGTATTAATGTACGTTACGTCAATTAAACAGAAGATCTAGATGGAAGCTGACGGAAGAAACTTTTCATTAAAACTAAATCATTGGCATTGTCTAGAAATCCATTTGATTGTCTAATGTAGGTATATATTAGCAGAGAAATACAAATAAAACGTGAACGTAAACTTATACGTATTTATTTACTTTAATATTATTCTAAGTAGGAAAAAATGTATAATTTTTATATTTAATAATTGATTTTATTTGTAGTATACAGAGTGTTTTTTAATTGAATGCCGATACTTAAGGGTGCGAATCCTTCGGTCATTTTAAGAAGAAAACTTAATATCAATATATCAATATAGGTGTGTACAAAATTTCATAAAAATATCTGGAGTGATAAGAAAATTATAATAAAAAAGTAAATTTTTTCTTAAAACTGTAACACCCTGTAGCTCAAAAAATTAAGAGGTTTAGGACATATGTTGATATTAAGTTTTCTTCTTAAAATGACCGAAGGATTCACACCCTTAAGTATCGGCATTCAATTAATAAACACCCTGTATATTCCACCACATATTACAATACAAATTCTTGAACAATTTTTTGATGTATTTAATACCTTAGATTGTTTAGTGCAAAATGTTCAGGTTATTATTTTAGGTGACTAATGTGCCTAGTTACTGTTTAGGGCTTGCAGATTCCACTCGCTTAATGGTAGTTAACTTTATAAGTTTACACAGTTTTCAGCAGTATAATCATATTCTGAATAGAAATGGTACAGTTTTTGATTTTGTATTTTCTAACTTAAATAGCGGAGTTGAGAAATGTGAATGGCAATTGGTTGATGAAAATAACCACCATCCATCCAACTCTATTAATTAGCCTCACTAAATCGTCATTATCCTTTCCAAATCATAGTTTTCCAATGAATTATTACAACAACGCATACAACGTAAAAAAGCGAACTCTCTCCTTTTATATGACCTTTTCTATCACACTGATTGGGAGTTTCTTAAAATTGTTAACAGTGTAGAGAAAGCATGCTCATTGTTTTATGATAAATTTTATAGCCTTTTAGACATAACAGTGCCAAAATTTAAATTTGTGCGTAATACACATCGTTGTAGTAAACCACCCTGGTTTACTGGAGAGGTAATTGTGTCCATTCGGGCTAAAGCTTCAGCCTACAAGAGGTACAAAACACATAAAACCGCAGAATCCTATGATGCATTTAAACATCTTCGTTCCACTTCCAAACGCCTAATCAACGAGGCATACAAATGTTTTATAGAAGCTATTGAACAATCACTTTCTGAGAATCCTAGAAAGTTCTGGAATTTTATACAAAAAAGAGAGGATCCTCGCGCACAGTGGCGTAGCCAGAAATTTGACATGGGGAGGGTTCAGTGAACAAAGTATTTCAAACTAGATTTTTTTAATAAAAAAATAAATAATTTTTAATAAACTGAAACAATAAAAGGTAAATAAAAAATAATCTCATCATAAACATGTAAATAATAAACAGGTACGAACAATATTTGTTACAAAAATGACAAAAATAAAATTAGAACTTAGTTGCAGGTGAACCGTAATGTAAGGTTGCCGTAGGAGATCTAGTTCACTGACGTTGCTAAATCTTGGCGAATAGTGATTGCAGGTTTGTAGTGAGACATTACCTATATGACCCCACCAACCCAACCCATGGCGAGGGGGTTGTGACGCCATGGGTGGCTACGCCACTGCTCGCGCATACCTTCTACGATGGTTTTCAATGGCAGAGAATTTTCTAATCCAATTGACATTGTCAATGCATTTGACGAGTATTTCGTTCAATCTTTCTGTAGATGCATCTAAGTTTCTTATTCACAATACCGTATCATTAATATCTGTTACATATGATGATGTTCTCCAGAATCTGAAACGTACTAAGGATACTTTTACTATGGGTGTAGATGGAATTCCCATCTATGCTTATGCGTTAGCTGAGCCTCTGGTTATACTATTTAATTTAATCTTAAGACTTTCCCAATGATGGAACACGCATTTATCTGTCCTATCCTGAAAAAGGCGCTTAGAATGATGTGACTAATTAAAGAGAGATTTCCTTATTATGCAATTTCTCTAAAATCTTTAAGGTTACGTTATATAGCAAAATTTATTACGCAACCAAGCAGATGATATCTACCAGTCAATATGTATTTATGCAAATGAAGTCTACGGTCTCTAATTTAGCTGTTTTTTCTAGTAGACGTAATTTATACGGATTTCCAAAAAGCATTTGATCAAATTGATTACAACGTTGTGCTATTAAAATTATATCTTACTTATTAGACAGACAGGTTTGGTCAGATATCAAAACTTTCTTTCCTACTTTTTTTTTCCAACGTCGGGGATACCTCAGGATTCTAACTTGGGTCCTGTATTGTTTTTATTCTTCATTAATGACCTTCCGGATATGGTTTCTTGAGAGCGTTTGCTCTTTAGTGAGCTAAATTCCCGCTTGGACTGCCATCACCTGCAGCAATGCATAAATCCTATGACGTCGTGGTGCAAATTAAATTGTCTCAATCTTAATATTTCGAAATGCTAATGTATGACTTATACTAGAAAAAACAATTTTATTAGTCATGATTATATCATTAGTGATAATGCCATCAGTCGAATCGAGTGCTATAAGGTTTTGGGAATAACTTTCAATATAAGTTTACTTTTACTGAGCACATTAGCAATATAGTATCCAGTGCCTTTAAAACATATGGTTTTCTGTATCGAAATTGCAGGGACTTTTCCAATATTCAAACGTTCAAGTCCATGTTTTGCGCCCTCGTTAGGTCAAAATTTGAATACAGTTCCATCATATGGTATCTAATTTATGAAGTTCATCGTCAGAGTTTGGAATCTGTTCAACGCCAATTTCTTAAATTTCTATGCTTTCATCAAGATGGATTTTATCCACCACGATGATTAAGTCGAGTAGAATTATTAAATAGATTCAATTTTGAATCGTTAGAGATTCGACGTAATATTTCTTTAATTCGTTTTCTACAATCTTTTGCATGGTAAAATTGATTGTCCAGTTCTATTAAGCAATAAAAACTTTATTGTACCACGAGCCAACAGAAGACAACATGCTACTTTCTATTGTTCTACTCCTAGGTCTTATATATAGTTAAATGTCCTAATTCACTTATGTGTGAGTTATATAACAAAATTACAGTAGATTGTGACACATTTAACGACAGCTTGACTCGTATATGCAAACATATTCGGCTAAATTAGTATGAATTATATTTGTCTCTTTTTCCTTGTGTATTTAGTGTTATACTAAGTTATTACATTTTTTTTAAGATAGTTTAATTCTTGTATTGTACAGTACTAGTATGTACACTATTTTTTTTTTAGTTATTTTATTCCTGTAAATCCTGTTAGAATAATAAAGATCATTATTATTTTTTTTTCTCAGTAACACCTTCCGAAGCTCCGACACATTCGGAGATGTTCTGAAGAGTCAAGCAATGACCACTCTCCACTCCGTGGAGTCAGTAATCATTGCGCCCGTAAATCGTGCGTTCTGAGCAGACGTAGCGAACCAAGGACGATTGCCTTCTGCATTCTGCCGGCTAAGATCTCTGCCGAATTTCGGCAAGCCGGTATGATCTTTAAGTCAGAAAGCAACGTAATGTCTCATTCCACCCAGGACGCTTATAATTAGCACCACAATCTTAACAGCGTGGTCTGCATACAGCCTGCGGAGCTCGGAGAGAAGATCTCGATACTTCCTCCGTTTCTCCTCCTCTTTTAGGACGATGTTGTTCTCTGCGGGAGCCGAGAACTCAATCACAAACATCGTCCTAAGTTGGTGGCCGAGGAGGACTACAACAGGCTTATTGGCTTGAATTTGCCTGAGGGTGAGGAATGAATAGTTCCAATAAATTCGGCACTTCTCATTCCCCACAACGGATTCTATATCCCCCGGAGCATAAGGCAGCACTGGCGTCTCGTCTATCTAATACGAGTGTCGTAAATGATAATACAATAGCCGTAAGGCTGAATGGTGTCTTTGGATATACGCTGTGGCCGCATATACCGGACAGGCCGACAGGAGATGCATAAGCGTCTCCGCCGCCTGGCGGCAGGCCCTGCAGCTGGTATCAGGAACCTCGATACCCAAAACACGACTACGATAGACGAGAGTGTTAATTACACCATCTTGGCAAGCCATTATGAACCCCTCGGTCTCAGAGTTCAGATTATTATTATTATTATTAAGAAACGAATAAATTGTTTAAAATAAAAGCATGTATCAAAATTATAGAATGTAACTAAAACTGCTTCTATTAAATATAGGTGGATACAAAAATTCAATAAAAACATCCAAATTGGGCAAGAAATTATAATTAGCTTCATTGTTCTAAATTTCTCAGCTAATTCATCGCAGTAATAGTGGAGTAAATCTGGCTCTCAATTATACCAGTTTTAAAAGATGCTATAACTGAATTAAACCTTTATCATCTTGTAGAAAGACAATTTGGGCATTCGAAATGAAATTCTAAATTTTTTTTCAGAACCTAAAGAACTTTTTAAAATCGAATTTTCGATGCTTCTGACGTTATGAGACAATTTGTAAATCAACTATTTTACCTGTACTCATATTGTTTCTCAACATATATATAAAAATATAGCGCTTCAAATAGTATACACCAATTTTTGTTAACTTAAAGCCTTTTCCAGAAAATAAGTTCCAAAATCGGCACCAGCAAATTTGTACATTAAAAACTTCATTATACGGAGCTACTCGAAAAAAAAATGTAGAAGTTCTTTATTACATATTCAAAACCTGTTTGCTGATACCTTTAGTCAGAGAAAACAATTATTCAGTCAATTACGTTTTGTTTGGTGCAGTTAATTATACAGCAAAATAAAGGCATTTCTATTCCGGACACCCTGTATACCTTGAGCTTTGTTTATTCATTGGGTTAAAAATTTGTATATACAGATAGGGAAAATATTTAACCGATCATATGAAATGCTAACAATAATCCCTTCCACTGCATCGCCGTCCAAGCTTGCCTGTCCTCCCCTATTTTGGCGGACTAAACCAGTATTCGCATTCGTACGCGACGTTGCGTAGGAGAGTAGGGGAGTACTGGGAGTACTGACTAGCCCGCCCTGCCGTGCGTCATCTTCCCACCAATACCCCATGCATTTGAAATGTATGTAATAGAATCTCCCCATGATCGGTTAAATATTTTCTCTATCTGTATAATCGGATCGGTCAGTGGTCGCGCGGTTTAAGGCGTCAGTACTTGAATCGAGGTGACTAGATCGCTGTGTGGTTCGACCCCCGCAACCGGTAGACCGTATATAAGCTATATTCGTGGAGAGATTGACAGCCTCTCTGCGGGTATGGTAGGGTGGAAGAATATTGGCTTGGGTCAATGTGAGAGATTGATACCGGTTGATATTTGACTACCCCCCTAATTAATGAGGTTTTCCAGGTTTCCCTCATTCCTGCACTGAATGGTGGTTAGGGCTTACCAACGTAAGTCGTTCCTGGGCGCAAATGCGGCCTGCTTAATAATAATATGCCGCCCCCTCTCCCGCACAAGTCTTCGACTTCTGGGCTAATCCTCGTGATTAGAATGAGGGGTAGAGATATTATTATTATTATAAAATAAAATTAACTATATGCATTATGGCTTATGGGTATATCTACTTTTTTTGACTTTCTCTAGACAAACTTCATGATAACATTTAAAACATATGGATACTATATCCTTTTCAAAAATATTTTGTTAAAATCATTACAAACTTTATTTCTTCAACAGTACTAACTAATAACTGTCACAGTATGCTGCATCATTGTATTAAAAAAATCTCCTGAAATCTACGTGGTGTGTAATCGATTTAAGTAACAAAATTTCAATCAATAATAATTCATTTTCATGTAACTTTACTGAATTAATGTGAAAATTGCGAAATTTGTTAATCAACAGAGCAATTTCGAGTCCCCAAAATCTGCCTAAATTTGCACAATAATGAAACTTTCATTTACATTTTAATTCGTGATTTTAATCAAATCGTTTTAATTCAAATTATAAATTTTGCACGTTTATTCAATCGATTTGCTTTCGGCTTTCCCCTAAACATTTGAAGTGTATTTTACACTATGAAATGTATTTTACAAAAAAAAATGATTGTCAAATATTTTGCTACAGATATAGATTCTAATAAGTATTTTCAAAAATTCCATTGCTTATACACAAGGGTTTTAGAATCAATTGACCAAACATTAAATACGAATTCGGGTGTTTAAAATAATGGAAAAACCTTTGATTTACTTCATTTTAGAGATACAAAATCCGACACATAGCCTAAATTATGAAGGAGGAAATACGGTCGCGGTCTAGGTGCAGCACTGACCGTTCTGTTCATGTCTTGCAAAACCAGACATTTTTTAAAGGGTTGTTCTTGCAAGATTTCTTGTCTCGCAATTATGCAAAACTCTTGGATATTCTTGCGAGACTATCATCCAAATGAGACACATAGAACTTTACCACGAATTTGGTAACAGTGGTGGTTACTCTCGGTCGGCTACGACACCGCTCAGAGTTTACACGTCGATATGGTCGATCGTTGAACAATGCAAAGTATAGAAACGGCCAGTTTTACATAAAAAGTAAGAGGAAGTAATATGCGAAACAGCATCAGAGCTCTTTCAGTCAAATGGCAGTGAATTAATTTATAATTAGTCCTAGTTCAGCAGAACTGGATCTACACTCCATAAACTTTGATTTTAAAAATAATTATACAGGGTGTCCCAAAATAGAAGGCCATACCATAAACCACATATTCTTTGGACAAAAATAATGCGACTTTTGTTATGTCATTATTTGTTTGGGCGTCCCTGTTTCAATATACAGGGTGTTAAAGTTACATTTTAAAAAACTATTTTTGTTAATAATCCCATTGTTTTGTAAGATACGCACTTAAAATTTTGCAAGTACTTTTATCTTATTCAGGCACACTTATGTAATTTTGGTTTAAAAAATCGAAGGGCGTATGGTGGTAACTGAGGGTTGCAGTACCCTTTATCCTCTCCAATTATTTTTAAATACGCCTATGCAGCTTTTTCTTGAAATATCAACCATAGAATTTTTTTTGTTTAAATGCTCCGTTTTGGAGAAAAACGACATGTATTGATGGATTACAAATGTCTTAGCGACCGATGAATGTCAGGAAAAACATGTAAGCTCCCTTATCCCAACAGATTACATCATAAAAGGAAGATTTTTCTTAAATTTGGAACGAAATCTCCGTGAAACCGGAAAGTTTATGGATCAGAAGTTCGGAATTTACGGCCTACATAGAAAATTAAGCCCTTAACAAGAGGAACAAATCTTAGCACTGGTAGAAGAACAGCCACGTATGGACGGATTTGAATCCCTATCCAACCATTGTAGAACACCATCAATTTACATTACACGGTTAATGTATGGGCGGAAATAGTGGATAATATTCTGTTGGGTGCCCTTTTCATACAAAATAATTTACTTTCAGCATAATTTTAAAATTTTGTGCAAAATGAATTCCGAGATGTTTGACATGATTTACCTGTTATCGTACGGGACGGTATGACTTGACGGTGCTCCATCCCATTATGGTAGAAATGTCCGGCATCTATTTCCCAATCATTGGATTGGTCGAGGACAAGACGCACCTATTCAATGGCCACCACGATCTCCTGACCTTAATTCACTGGATTTTTTCTGAGGTGCTATGAAATATATGGTTTATGCTGCAGAAATAAACGGCATTAACCATCTCAGAGTGAGAATAGTAATGGCAACAGATGAACTTAGGCAAAAGGACAATATCTTTCCAAATATAAGGTTTTCGCTACTTAAAAGGGCACCGAAGTGCAATATATTTCATTTTTCGTATCATAGCTGCTGCCAATAACTTACGAGTTCAAAGCGGACTAGAAGCAGAAACATTTGTGTTAGCTTGTAGAAACTGGGTAAGACGGGCCCAATTTTTTTTGTCGTAACATCAGGTGTGTCAAACGATCGATCGATAAATTCTTTTAAATAAGACTTATTGCCGTAGTAATACTTATTGTCTTTTCTCGCACAACCTTGCTTGTCTGGACTTGCAATTGAAGCTGTCAAGACTTGTCTTGTGAAACCAAGACGAGATCAAGAAAAAGCAAGACAAGATACCAACACAACCAATCAACCTGATTTTTCGATATTTTTAAACTAAAATAATTCACTTTTCATCATTTATTTTACAACCATAAAACTGTACTAATACTATTTAAAATATAATTTTCTGTAATAAAGTAAGCAATAGTCATAAATAAGCGAATTTGATAATCTGGAGTCTTTACCTTTAATTTCTGGAAAATTGATCATCCAAAATTTAAAAAACTAGATGGTATTGAAAACATAATGGAAGCCTGTTAAAGTAATAATGTCTTTCCATTTAAGATTTTTATAGGTTTAACGGAGAAATGAGAACATCTACAAAATATGCCCCCCTCGAAACAACAGTTAGAGGATCCGAGAGTTTTTGTTTAAGTTTTTCTCATTAAAATGATGAAAATCTGGGTGACAATTTTTTGAGTGGTCCACTCCGCACGGTTCAGTTCACGGGTTCAGTAGAATGTGTTAATTACCGCTGAATTGTTTGATTGTGACAAAGGCGCCTTTACTTTTTATACAATTCTACAGTGTTATACACACACACTAAGTTATTCTACGGTTATGAATAATTGATTTTGATATGTAAATATTTAAAAGATCGCCAGCCGTGAAATCTGCAGTTGATATTATATGTGAATAATGTAGGAAAATCCAGCGAGGCGACTTACTCACTAAATTTTGTTTAATGTTGCATATATAATTAAAATCTGCGTTAAACACTTGGCTTTTGATGTTGCTTTCTGGCAATAAAACAACTTTTATTCACTATTTCATTAAACTACATTCACAAATATGTCTTAAAAATGCACATCTATGCTCAGGGCGAAAGACATGGAACATTCGTGATTACGAGACGCCTGGCTGCTAAAGCAAATGCAAAAACTATTTGCTAGCTGCTTTATGCTTGATCTGATTGAATTTAAATTGATAGTTAAGTTTGCATACAGAATGTCTCAATATTCAATGTACACAGACTTGCGGTCCAAATAACATGATCTTAATTGTTGTTACATCGAAATATACCTATAAAAAAATTATCTCAAAAATGCGCTTATGTGATTAATAAAAAATCAGTGACTTATTACATGCCAAATTTTCAAAAATACTAGTAGATACAAATATTTACAGTGACATTAAAAATCTACCAATAAAAATCTTGTCTTATACATATCTGTAAATGTAAAAGTTAAAAGTAGCGACCAAACACATTTACTTCATCATTTATTTTGAATATAACTGGATTTGTTTATTTTACAAAATAAAACGAGTATTTTGCTATTAATTTCATACTTTTACCATTGATTTTACTCCTTTTTTTTGGTTTTGTAATTATACAGGGTGTTTTCGAAAGAAGTAGCATAAATGGTACCAGTAAATCTACAGCTAAAAATAACACGTTTTGCATAAAAATCACCGTGGTAAAATGTTCACCACTTAAAAGATAGTTTCAGATCAAAGTTTCCAGAAAAATATGAGATACTGGCTGAAATTTGAAAGTCAAAAAGGTATTGGTCAAAGTTTCTACTAATGCATGTGCTCAACAATTTTTCAAAAATTTCTGTCCATCTGGGGGTTGAAATAAGCATCTCCTAAGTTATTTTTTGCTACAACTTATTTGTTACACAAAAATCGAGTATTCAGAAATGCGTTTCGGATAGGTTATTCTTATTTGAAAACTTTTACCTCTCTTATTTTTTTTTGCTTTAAAACTAATCGTTTCACAAAAAAAAAAAAAAATAAATTCGTTATCAGTCGCATAACAATTCACACGATTGCAACTAAGAAATATTGAAGTAGGCGGCTGTAATACAAACTTCTGTCATAAGATCTTTGGTAACTTTTGCGATTGGCTTCTCAGATTTGCTCACAAAAGACGTAATGACAAAAATTTGCAAGATAACTGCCGCCTTAAATATTTTTTAGTTGCAATCGTGTTGTAATACGAATAATAACGAATTTAATTTTTTTGTCAATAAATAGTTTTAAAGCAAAAAAGTAAGAGGTAAAAGTTTTAAAATAAACCACGCTATTTTAAACATATCTTTGAATACTCAATTTTTGTCAAATAAATAAGTTGTAGCAAAAAATATCTTAAGAGATGCTTATTTCAACCACCTTCAAGGGGTAGAATTTTGAAAAAAAATTACTATTATACCTTTTCTGGTTTCGCTATTTCATTTTTTTTTTTGGAACTGCGGTTGTGTCTCCTAAGAGGTCAACATTTACGAAGATCATTTTTATGTTCTTGTTAGCTGGAGATTCACCAGTACCATTTGTGCTACTTTTAAAAACATCCTGCAGAGCAACGCTATTCTTTGTTTACCAAAAAATCTAACAATATACAGGGTGATTCAGAACTTATAAAAAAATTAAATGTACAGGTGACTCTTTCAAATACAATTTAGGAATATAATCGAGCCTCCTGTATGGTACGCCACACCGCTGCAATACGCCGTGGATACCCTGGCCCTCTATCTCTTTCACTCTCTGCACACCGTTGTACAAGTAGCTGCATTTGGCACATATTAGCATTTTTTATTAGCTCCGCATCACCGTAACATTCGGCATCCTTATACTTTTAGGGTTCCACAGCAGAGAACTGCGGCTTTTCAAAAATCTTTTTCATTCAATGCAATTAATTTATGGAATAAACTTGATGATAATATTAAAAAAATGAGCAAACAGACTTTCAGTGTTTATGTAAAAAAAATGCTTTTAGAGAATCAGATTTCGCTTGCTTAGAATGTGTGATTTTCCGCCTGCCTGTTGCATATTTTTTTTCATCCTTATATATTCTGTAAGCATGCCAGCTATTCTTCCTCATTGCCCTCTCCATCGTAGTTCCAGTCTGTTTATTTTTATCTTCACCTAAAATTGTTCTTTTTAATTTTAGTTTTACTTAGTTTAATTAAGGGTCCATAGGAACAGCACCATTAGGTGAATTTATGGTTCCTTTTTACCAATTATTGTAAATACTCACATTATTATATGTATGTATTGCATGATTTCATTCTTCTTGGTAAGTAAATGTGTATTATTATTATTATATTTACCGGGAAATCGTTCTGTTAAAACATTTTCAATTCACCATAAATTAAAACGATGCCCAACACCTGCGAGTTGCTATACGTAAGCCATTTTTGATAGGAAAAACTAATGCAAATACTTGCATTACAAAAAAGTTAATACGATAAGTAATCGGATATTTGAGATCGCCTGGCTACAGTAGTTCAGCGATATAAAGGTTGAAACTATTAGAACTTCTTTTGTCTGAAACTATAAGAACAATTTTTTTATTATAATATTGACTCCATCTTTCATGACGTATCTATTCCCAATTTTTTTTTAGATAAGTTCTGAATCACCCTGTATAAATAAACTGATAGCATTTGTTCAATAAAATTATTTTGAAATGTATTACTTAAAAAATATTTTACAACTGTAACTTTAGACCATGAATTATTATTACGCGTGTTCTGCCTTCATATTCATAAACTTTTCTTTTCCTTAGAACTAAATTCTGTATCACCTATATTCCAGTTTGTCACGTTAAAACCGAGGATCCGCTATATAGTCGACAAGATGGTTTGAGTAACAATCTATTACCTTCATCAAATATGCTCGCTGTAAATCATTCGTAATCGATCGGAAATAATTAACCGCCGATAATGGAACTGAATGATGGAACTATTTATGCCATGGCAGTCTATGCTAACTTTACCGCATGATGTTTGATGCACAGGATGCAAAATGCAATTGCCAATTGCATCCGCTGGCGGTGTGGTTACTTTTACATCTAGTAATTACAATTTTATAGAAGCAGAAAACATAATTTACTAGTCGCTTCCAAATTAGAGTTACTAAAAATTATTGACTGATTTCATTAAGTCAGGTATGTCTTTTTTGTCAGCAAACTTAGATCGATTTTTATTTTAGGTGATCGTTGAATCCAATATTGTCTATAGAATTGTTCCTTAGCGCATGGCTGTAGTAGAACAGAGGATTTAATGTTCTAGCTTAGATTATCATTGTAATAATCTTATATTTACTAGATTAAATGTATTTGCTTCATATTTTTTAATTATTAATGAAGTGTAATATTATTACATATCATTTAATTAGGTTGGATAAAGCGATGGGTGGGGAGAGGGGTATTTGGTATCAAAGAACATACATATATGACTTCATTAATAGGAATTGTAGGAAAATTGATATTATATATTAACTTAAGTACCTTTACAATACTCAAAAAAATCCGAAAAAACTAATAGAGAATATATGGGTAGATATTTTAGTCCGCATAGTCAGTTATTATTAATACTTAACGGATAAATGTGTAGTATACACTGCAAAAAATGTCTTTTTGTCATTTTTGAAACACAAATTTTATATTACGGTTTTGGTAAAAACGGGAATTAGAGTAATTCATGTAGAATTACTTGATATTGATTTGTGGCTACTACTAAGTTATTCAGTAGGAACCGTTACATCAACAATAGAAACCGGAAGCCTTACATGGGCGGACCTAGATGTACTTATACCTAATTGGTGCGTCTAACAAAGCCTAGCCCTAGAACAACAAGAACAGGTTAAAGAATCCCAGATATGGTTAGAGAGGTGCACTGTAATTCTGTTACTGGCGACGACCAGTTAGCTAGAGCCCCTAAAAATTTTTTTTGAAAATAAATATTTTGCAGTAGCAAGGATATGTCCTTAAAGTTGCCAAGTGTACTCTACACAACAGAGTCAGTTTTAAAACTTTATTGTTTTTTGATTTGACAACAATTTTATCCGAAATATATAGAAATAAATTTAAACCAATTGCACTTGGTAAATATTGTTGTAATTAGTTTACTGACGTGTTTTTTTCATCAAGAAAAACTTGATTTTTTATGTAAATTATTATGTTTTATTTTATGAATCATTCTTCAAATAAAATAGTATTATAGGTTTGATTTAGTTCTGCATTTGAATGATTCTCGAACGGTTCTAAATAGCTAACTTGTTCAATTTTCAGCTTATTGTCGCTTGGTAATTCTCAATAATGAAATGGTCAGTTATTTTGAACAGCTTTAGAACTGTTCGCTATCGAAACCAAAACAAGTCTTACATACTGATGTGTTCGTAATTTTATTCTACGTCTGTTACTGTCAAGATCCAATACGATGCCTATAAGAAAAAAAAAACAATTGTATAACCGAAACTGAAGGCCGTAAAAATTTTCCTTGTACCTTGTACTTAGTTTCAGCTATTTTTGCTGAGAAATAATGACGCTAGATGCATTTTCCAATATCGACATTTTAAGTTTTTTCATAATATCTCAGCAACCGCAGCATATATCTTGGATTTGTTTTGTTTATCACAATGGCCATCACAACTTTTTGAGCCATCCTGTATATTTTACGGTTTCCAATATGCTAATGGCGAGCTATGAAACACGTTGTATGTCTCGTGGCACCGCTGACAACTGACCGTGCAGAGTAGATATTTCCTGAGATTCGGCTTTTGCAAGTTCCCTGATCTTTACCTGAAATTTCCAGATTTATGAAATCCCCTGATAATTTCAGGTTTTCCCTGTTTTACAAATTGGCAACCCTGCAAATAAATCAAACGATAACAAATAAATTGCTATTTTTATTGAAATTATGTGCATAACATATTGAAATTTACTTTCTGCGGAAGCGACATTAAAATATGCGAAATACAGATTTTACAAATTACGTGCACCAACGACAGGATGATGGAAAAATAAATGGAGCATCGAGCAAATTGCGCCTTCAACTCTCCTTTTTAAAGCTGATTTTCGCAAGGTGGCGAGACACCCCGCGGACGAGAACGAAGTAAAGCCCTTAATATACCGACCCAGGAAATGAAACGAGATCACAATTTCCCGCCTGACGGGGTACACGGGCGAGGTCGCTGGAACTACATTTGACTAGAATCTCTTTAATCAATTGACATGTCCACGCAGTAGACGCCCAGAAAGAGAGGGAATCCTCACAACTCGATACTCAGAATAGCGGTGGATTCCCAACTCATTTGGCCATGAAATCATGGAGCTTCAAATCCTAATTAAATTTCGTCCCTATTATCACGATTGCGGGCCTGTTATGAAATCGATTTCCTTACAGGAAACTTTTTCCCTTCCCTCACTCAATCCCGCAGAGCTGGCATATGGCTGGAGAAATCTTGAAGTTATACCGTCAGTTCGTGGAGGATGTTGACATACAAAGTGTTTCAATGTTTCTATAATATATTAATCTTCGTAACATTATACAAGACGTTTATCATAACAAAACGATTTGCTCAACCCTCTGAATAATCCTGTATTATTTTTGCTATGATGACTATTATATCCTTCAAAATCATGAAACTACATGGTACTCTATTAACTGTAGATTGATTTAGGTTCATATTTCAAAATGACTTATCCAAATCAAGAATATATTTAATATGATATTAATGTACAGGGCGTGCAAATGGGATTTAAACATGACTTGTCGTTTGCAGCAATAAGGACCCTTGTCTTAGTCTGAGTGACTGAAATTTTCTTTGGAATCGAAAATAATAAGTTAAGTTATTTATAAGTAATAAATGAATGCAGGTGTTCTGTAAGGATCAATATTGGGTCCAGTCTAGTTTTTATTGCATATGAATGACTCTGATACATCTTTATGCGCTCGATTCACTATGTATGCTGATAATATATCTACAATTCTGTCAAATAGTAAGATGTATTAAAACCGATGTGTAATAATGCAATGAATAACTTGGGGACATGGTTCCAAACGAACAGTCTTCATTTCTTCATGTCTTCCCAATATACGAAAAACATTTACAATGAGGTTTCATAATACAGATAGGTAAATTATACAGTTATATTGACATTTGATGGAAAAAAAATCCAAATAACATTGATCTCGTGAAGTTTTTAGGTTTATATACAAATAAACATCTAAATTGGAAAACTCATTGTGAAAATACAGTAACTAAATTAAATTATATTTCAATTAAAAATATAGAAATGGTTTTGACTAATTATTCAGTTTATATAGGGTGTCCGGTAAGTATATGGCATACTTTCGTGAGTATATAGGGGAGGTCAAAATAACACTAGTTTGTCATAAATTTTTCTTTTCCTAAAGTGCCCCTTAACGGAGATACAGATTTACCTTTTCGGCTCTAACTATTGAATCGACCTGTATAATTTAATGAACTTTTTATATTTTATGTAGGCCATAAAGGCTCATAAAACCATACTACAGTAGATGCTTTATACTGCCAGGGAAGTCAGAAACGGACTTGCCACCATACTTATATATAAACACATTAACTAATGGAAAAACACAATAACTAATAATACGTATTAAAATAATAAAATGTGTTATTACTACATCACATTAATGCTGACATGCATCTATCTTATGGACAAGCAGTCTGCAAGTATGTTGAGACAAAAAGAATTTATTCTGATACAATTCCAAATCGACGTTTAGCGCACCGAATAACTTTTGAAAACTTCATCTCTTAAAAAATTTGAAGGCTTTGTTTCTATTTGTTTACTTGAGCAAAGTTTCGAAATGGGCATCCTGTACCTCTATACATTTCCTTATCCTACAAATGTTTTTTCGTTGTACTTGAAACAACATCTCCGGATTGGCTCGAATTTCGTCGAAATGGTGTCTTATTCTTTCTATCAGGTCTTCCCTGGTGTGAACTGCCGCCGAATATACAAGCCTCTTTAAATTTCCCCATAAAAAGAAATCCAATGGAGTTATGTCGGGCAATCTCGGTGGCCATAAAATGGGCTCACCTCGACCTATCCATCGACAACCAAATATATTTGATAAGTGCTGACGGACTAAACTGCTAAAATGGGGTGGAGCACCGTCATGCATAAACCACATCTGATTTCTAATTTCTAAGGGCACATTCTCTAATAAACCGTTTAAGCTTTGTTGTAAAAATTGCAAATACATGGCACCATTTAATCTGTCTTCAAAAAAGAACGGTCCTATGAGATGATTCCCAATAATCCCCGCCCATACGTTAACCATGAACCTTTGTTGGTGCTCTATCTGTACTATTGCATGTCAATAACATATTTTTAACGTCATAAAAACGACTGGCGTTTTATTGCAGTACCTATTCTGATGTTTCAAAGACGTGTTATACAAAAACTTTTTTTTCGAAAACGGTCAATTTTATCGAAACAAATGTAGAGTACCTTTTTTAAAGAGGAATGACCAAAGTATTTAAAAATTCAGTTTTCACCTCTATAAAACGACATCTGTCAAAATTATGGCCCAACGAGTATGGTGATAAGTCCGTTCCTGACTTCCCTGCCAATGTAAAACATCTACTGTAGTATGGTTTTATGCGCCTTTATAGCTTACACAAAATATTTGATATGATATGATCCGGTAACTTTAGTATGTCTCATAAAGTGTTGGTATCACAAAAAAGTCATTAGGACAATGACTGGAGAACCAGATACTACAAGTTGTAAAGATATTTTTAAATCATTTAAAATTAGAACATTATCATTACCTTTTTTCTAATGACAAACTTCTAGAATGCGACTTAAATATCATTTTGTATATTTTTTTACATGCCTTTAAAAATTGTTGCATTTTTAAAGCTTTTAGTTAAGTTCTGATGTAAAATTTACTAAACCACAAAAATTCCAGAATTTTGAGAATTTTTTAATTCATCATGTCTTTCTAGTGGAAGTTCAAAAGATCCACAAAATGTTATGCAGTAGGTAAATGAGTTTGGATAAAATATATCAATTTTTTATCATCTCTGCGTTATATTTTTGAAAAAGAAATCAAGTTGAACTTGTACGTTGACATTTCCAAATAATATAAATCGCATTTGATTATGAATTTGAGTTTTACCATTTTCATGTTTTTATTTTATTTTCTCACTTAAGTGCATCAGAATCAGATCCGTTGTTTCCATCCAGGCTTTTGCGTCGTGAACAGTGCCGAATAACACACACGGAAAACTTGTCTTTATGGGGACGGAAAATTTATGAAATTTAGTACGACGGCAATTTGAGGTGTCAACTTTTTTACTGCGCCATTTGGTGGTTTTGCAGCGGTTGTCGTTGAGTAAGCATTGAAAACAAGGTTATTGACTTAAATACGTTAGCTCAAGATTCGGATTGCCGGATTGTTTATCACTGAATATGTGTCGGAGTATTTGTTGTAATACTATCAGTATTCAAATACAAAAAGCATTTCAGCCTCTCTTAATAATTAACCCAGTGATTATTGTTTTTATCTCATTATTTACGTAATAAAATGTAAATGGTTTATTATTGATCCGCTGAAGTTTTGTAACTTCAGTACTAAATATTTTTGAACTGAAACTTAATATGTTCAAATTGCATACTATTAAATACATTACAATAAGTAGGTAGGTGCTAGGAAAATATTTAAATTTGGCAACGTAATTTTTCCCCTCTCTTAAAATTAATGACTGACTGAAACACCCTCTATATTAAAGAACTTGACACTGTATTTCCTTTCAAGAAAAAGCACCTAATAAATTTTGAGCCGAATGTAGCGGGACATGTAGCATACGCTATACCTAAACACAACCGTTCTTTGCCATTTAAAAAAAATTAGTTACCGAGGGTATGCAAGAATTTCTATAACTTTGTTTAAGTTACATTTACCTAGGTGTCCAATTTTTGGTACACCACGAAACCTTAAAGAGTTGCACTTTCAATAACGGCTCCTGAAATATTACACCAAGCTGAAATACTCTGCATAGAAATTTTTAAATTTACATGTCACTTGATTTTCTTCTTCTTCTTCTTTGGCCTAAGCTCATCGTGAATGACCGTGTATAAAGATAAACTGTTTTCAACGAGCAAGTACTTTGTATTTAAAGAAACCATGGAATGCAACGCAAGTTAAATTGCTGAATAAATCATAATTAGAAGTCACTTTGACGGAATTTTTCAGGATGAAATTAATAGGCATACTTGCAAACCGGTAGAAGAATGTAAGATTAAAAAGTGAATCGATCCAGCTGTAGTTAGTTACATTGTACGCATACGTTTCTGGTTTGACAGGTATTCCGTTGCACGACGTGGTAACTGAATTGAGGCATAGAGTGTGCAAAACTGCACATATTGCGCACACCTGATATCCCACATGGGGCGTAATTTATACTTAATTGCCTGTATAATGTACCGCAGAATAATAATAGAAAATGCCCATTGAATTTTTTTCACATGAGAACAATCAATCGACTGAGATCGCTCGCTGTAACAGTGGAAGATAATTACTCACATTTTATGAATACTAATTAACATGAACCCATTTAATTTGCATTGCAAATGTAGGGTACCTTGCAAGCTGCTCCTCTACACGTGTGGATTATTTTCGTTTCGCCAACCACAAATCATTTTATATAATTATGGTCGGCTCGAGTGGGAGCGGTTTTAAAAACGCATTTGTTTAATAAATGGGAAGAATAATTAAAATTATGAATTACGTGCTGCTTGTGTCTTACTTGGCCCACAATTTATGAAATTGCCGTTTCGATGAAATCGCGCCTTATCGCCAACATCGGTATTATAAATTTCGTGCATACAATTGGCACAAAGCCCTGGCAGGATGAATTTCACAGGCCGCTACAATGTAACCGGACCATAATTGTGTTCACAAAGCATGAATTGACGGAAAATCGCTCATCACTAAAGACACAGACAGAAACAGTCGAGGGGGAAACCACCGAGGTATTTTGCTGTACAAGCTGTAGGTAATTAAAGGTACTCTTTGGGTATTTATGTGTATTTATAGGTATTTTTCGGTATTTTTGGGTACTATTAAGGTAATAATGGGTATTTACTGAGTATTTAATGGGTATTACGAAGGTAATTAATGGATATTTTAAGAGAAAACTAGTATTTTCCCGCCAATTTTTAAATACAATGGCGATCGCGCATGCGTTATCCCGATGGCACAGTTTAAATATTAGTAAACAACTGGCTGACGCAACGGCAAATATAAAAATTATTCAAAATAGATACAAAAATATTTTCTGCAAGCCTTTAGTTTAGAAAATAATATAAGGTGATTCGAATTAGATATATTCTATTGCAAAAATAAGGACACTCTCTCAAATCAGTTTTTTGACTACTGGATGTTCTGTGTAGAAATTTCAATTGATTTCTGTGGGTGAGTTGGACAACTAAGAACTAATGTTTAAAACTGAAAGTAGATTTCATTACGAATATGTCAGCAGTTCGAAATAAATAGTCAAATTCAACTAAACAGTGCGATTATTATTGCAATAGATTGTACAGTACAGTACCATATAAACATGAATGTTTTATAAGGCATATACGCAGAATATATCCACTCGCATACTAGCCACTGAAATGTAATTTTATATTATGATGACTGGAATGCGCTAATATCTGCGCGAATGGATTATTCATGATCAGCGCCATATTTTGTTTTGTGCCTCTAGCAATAGCGGAGCAGTAGGGGCTTAGCTGATTCTGAAATTAAATTCTGAATATGAAGAATTATTTCGTGATATATGCTGGTTAATTTTACAGTCCCTTATAGAACATGACATGTTCCAACAATAACACCCACAAAAATACACAAAGAATAACACTAACGAGATAAAAGAGAAGAAGAAGAAGAAACCACACTGTACGCCAATGACGTGTTTACAAACAAAATAATGGGAAATTAAGAACACAATTCATATCGTACGTGCAGATGGTCGTCTCTCTCGCACCCACATACATAACCAATGAAGTATGTCTTTGCTGAGTTTCATGTGCCTCCTTTTGTCTGCTCCTAGGTTTGGTACCTTTATTTGGATGCGCAATGGACTTTACGCATTCCATATCGTACATTTCAGTGATACTAGCACATTCCTCTCTTCTGTTAACAAATTTTAGTATGGTATAATTTCTTCAACTTTATCTTTAAATAAATATATTACATATTATTCGATACGACGTGTTAACGATAAGTTTGGTCAAACTTCTCCGACATATTCTATTAATGAAAAATATTTAATAAAAAGTGAATGAGTCTAAATAAAAATTAAAATATTGCTAAATTAGGCTTCCCTATCACATTCATATTTTATTTAACAAATAAGATTTTTTTATGTAAACAACTGCCAATTATCTAATTCTAATCATACATGACGGCAAGCTGGGGCTAAAATTGAATTCTCCCTCGATACCCATGTATTTGCACTTGCTAATGAAAGATTTTGGTTGTACTGGAGACATCGATGGTACCCGATAAGTATTTGGGATCCGGACAATAATTTTATGGACGCCCTGTATAGACCGAATATTATGATTTCATAGATGGAGAAGTTTGTTTTTAGTTATCTTGAATGGGCATAGTGTAGGTATTGGCACCCTTCTTGGGTGCGCCAATGAGTTTATGATACATTTTATATAATCCAAAATGTTCTTTCCAGATGTATTCAGATCGAGTCAAAGGAGCCCTTAAAAAAATCTATGTTATTTACGTAGATCTGTAACTGGAATCATTTCTAAGGAAATGAAAACAGTTTTGGAAAATTAAACGTATATTAAGTAAAATCGTAGGTCATTTAATGTATTTTTCGTTTCTTAGATATCTGGGTATTTAAGGGTATTTTTGGGTACTATTCGGTATTTCTGGGTACTTAACGGGATTTTTAAGTACTTAAGGGTATTATTGGGTAATAGTCATAGGTATTCTTTGGGCACCTGAGGGTAATTCGTGGTTTTTGGTAATTTTTTAGATATTTGCTTATTTGATGAGGTATTTTTTTGGGAAAATAAGGTATTTACGGGTAATATTTTTAAAAAAATGGTATTTCATTGTACAAATTTCAAGCAGTGGTTTACCCCTCGGAAACAGTCTATGTATTTTTTAATAAATAAATAATATATTCCATTTAAAGATGAGTATTGTAAATTGGCAAATTAGAAACAAAAATACAATGTGATCAAGACTAAAACACACTTAATATACAGGGTGGTCCGTAATGGTACTTCAAAATATTACGATTTAAGCCAATACGCCTTAATAAAACGTTGATAAAACAAAATATCAGCTGGATTTAAAAAAATATTTGTAATAATTACACTGTGTTAATAATAAATAATACATGGGTAGATATTGTGGGTGTAATTCAACGCTGGTTAGCCCACAGAGTAGTTAGTTTCGCACAATATTATTAATACCTAAAAATATATAAAAAAACGATTTCATAAAGGGTAAACATTATTTAAGTAGGCATTTGTCATATTTAATTTAAATTTCAATGACAGACTAAAATCGCTTTTGACATTGTCGATATTTAATTTCAAATAATTTTAATTTATATAATAATTTTTATAGTTAGATATTTGACTCAACTTAAAGGAGGCCACCTGAAGAAGCAATCCTGAAAAAGGTATACTTATCAATAGTCTTACAAATTGACTGTTTTCAAAATAATAGCTTTTCAACAATCAGCTGCATAGTTCTTGTACAATATTTTAACGTACCTAGTAGTCACCAATAGGAAAGTTTTAACAATTATTAGATAAAATTTATGTTAAAGTTAATAAGTAAATGTAAGGTATTTATACAGTTTTGGTTAAAATCAATTAGATACTCTACAAAATCAAAAAATTCTGAAACACAACAATTATTCATATTCAGATATGAGAGATGACTGTTATTTGTTGGCAATTAAATTACAAGGGACGTGCAGAGTAACGAGAATATTTGGGAGGATTTCGAAATAGATTACAACGTAATAAACAACAATTTAAAAAATCTGTTTAGAAATTTAGGGGAAAAAAAAGAGAAAAATTTGTTCACATTGCGGATTGTCCACAAACT
Organism: Monochamus alternatus; assembly: GCA_037114965.1. Taxonomy (NCBI): domain Eukaryota; kingdom Metazoa; phylum Arthropoda; class Insecta; order Coleoptera; family Cerambycidae; genus Monochamus; species Monochamus alternatus. The sequence continues at coordinate 29,122,284 of CM073431.1, read as the reverse complement.
AATTCAGTACGACTATCTGGAGCTGCAAGAATCAGTATGACTTCCATTTTAAAAACGTTGCATGTTAAAAATACTATCCCTAGCATTTTACATCAGTGCAAATTTTATTGCTTGTTGATCTACCTTCAACGTATTCAATTTGCAAGGGAATTTTGGTGCCAACTACGTTAAAATATTGTACAATGCAGCTGATTGTTGAAAAGTTATTTCATCGAAGATGGCCAATTTTTGCGACCAACGACAAGTATACGTTTTTTCCTTAAAAATCACTTTTTAAATTCCAACTTTGACACCCTGTATCTTTTCTATTATCAACATTTTATTAAGGCAAATTGGCTTAATCGTAGTATGAAAAATCTAGTGTATCTAGGGGCCATTATTTATGGATCACCCTATATACAGGGTGTCCTAAAATTAGCATACCAAACGTCAATATTAGAATCTGTTCAAAAATAAGAAGAAAAATTTGAATAAACCCCGATCGTAAAACGTCCCCTAAGGGAGATATGGCTCCTTAAAGAGGAACCTCTAATACGAATTTGTTTCAAATATTTTTAGAACGATTTAAAATAATTTGATAAAATGTCGAAGTTTATATCACTAACACATAAGTCTGGCAGTATTGAAATACCTTCAAAATTTCAGTCAATAGCGTACTACATAGAGCGGACGGTAAGGGGCAAAATGTATATAAACTTTTTTGTGAGAAGGAATTTTTAAAATTCATTATCAAATCTAAAAAAATTCTACATGGAAATAGTACACTTGTTACACTTTGTCAGAATACTGTCACCAAAATGTCAAACTCTAGAAAACTTTTCGTAACTACCATGATTGTCCTTTTTGATTGAAAGGAATAATTCGAAATTATCACTGGAATGTTTTATACATTTTAAGAAAAATCGCTTGGGCAGTATGTAACAAATTAACTCTATTTTTGGCACAGGTCCTGAGATCTGGCAGTGACGATTGTAATGTTCTGACATTTCTGACGGTATTTGAATGCCAATCTCAATTAGAGTGCATGTTATGAAAACAAAACAAGTATCCATTTTTCTTTAAAATATAATTAATAAATAAAAAATGCAATGCGATTATAAACAAACGAAGTACAAAAACGTTACTACGTTACTCCGTTAAATTAGGATGTAACGTCCTCTTTGCGATATACCAAAAATACACCTTATTTGATTTTCTCATGTCACAAAACCTAATAGAGTCATTTGTCAAATCTCAAATTACACTATCATTTTATGAAGCACTTATGGTGTATGGTCAACCTAGAAAATTTGAAGTTGATCTGATAAGTAGTTTTCGAAATATACGAGGTCGAATTGGATCGCGAGATGTGACGTATTTGCCTCCTATAGCTTCTCGACATTCGTTCACTTCGAACTCAGACAAGGGTATTTCTGTGTTAAATTAAAACAGATTAGCAAAGGTTAACTACTTTTAAAATTCACAAAATGCTATTTAAAAGCATATTAGTCTAATGTACCGATGGTAGATTTAATTATGATGACGGGCTATTTTAATACAAACCACCAGTTTGTAAGTGCTGAAATGAAAAGTGTAAAAACGCAACGGTAAGTTAGTTTTAAACAAAATCGTTAATAGCATCTACGTTTTCAAATCATGTAGATAGGTATTTAAGTATCTAAAAAATATGTATTGTACTTCATTGCTTTTAGCTACAAGTTTCGCGTATTGGGATTCCGGAGTAAAACAGTAAATAATTTATCTGAGCATATTCTACGCTTGGCATTCTAAATGCAAGTAAACGATAGCGATCGCAAATCGCCACGCTATAGGAGATAGTGACGTTACAGCGGTTTAAGCGAGTTCTTGTTCTCAAATTACTTTAAAAGTGTTAAAGGCGCCAGAAAATGACATTATCATACCTACATTTACGTACTAAATTAGCTTTATAACTTTAATTACAAGTTATTATGCTATAAAACCTGAAGGTAAACTATTACCCATTACTTATAAATCACCCTGTATGTCATTATAATAATGATCGATATGTAGTGTGGAAATCTACGCGATATCAATGCAGCATAGTTGTGTATGCAAGTGTGGGAAGAATTTTTAAATTTGCACAAAAATGTCCATTTACATGAAATAAATGTACACGGATAAGCAAATATGTAATTTGCAAATGTACTTATATGTATAAATATTGAAAACTTGTCTAACATTATCTGATATTGCAGTGTAAATAGTGCATATACATGAGGACGTATTTTAAATTTATTCATGTTTATTTAATCTGTCACTTGAGATATGGAGTCTATTTGTGTACACACTGGTGTAGTCAACGCAAGCCATTAGTAAATTCAAATGCGTTTTATACAATTTAAAGCTTAGCTGTCATCACTTCATGATATCGGAATAAATGAATAACAATTATAAATTTGTTAAATCCGAATGAGCAATGAGTTTAAAAAAAGTTTGTCTACGAATAATCTAGTTAACATAAAAATTTTTCCTACTTTCCTACACTCCTAGTGGTGTAGAAATTTCGAATGTCGCAATCATTTTGACATGAGCGTCTTGTGCAAGTTATGTTAGCTGCAGCGGGACTAGTGGCTTTTTTAGATGAGATCTGACCTATTTCTGATAGCATAAAAGGCATATGTTTGAATGAAGTAGGTGAATGTTTTTAATTTTTAAAAGCAACTAATTCTAATTTGACTTGCGTGTCACGATATATTACTAACTGTTTGGATATTTCATCCCAGGTAGACGTCGTTTAAACTGATTTTTTCAAGGCTTTTGACAATGTTGACCATGGTTTGCTTTTTGATAAACTTTTGAGCTTTGGCTTATCTAATAACTTGATTTTATTTTTTCAAATGTATCTTTTCAAGAAGTCATTATTTGTTCAGTATCATGATCTGCAGTTTTATTGTTAAATCAGGAGTTCCACAAGGATATGTCCCAGGTCCCCTTCTTTTTAATTTGTGCGTGAATGATGTTTACCTTGAAATGGAATGCCTCTCTAAATAACAGTTGAATCCTTCAAAACGATATTAATAATTCGCTTCATTGATGTGACATTAATTTGTTAAATATTTAAATTACACGTAAAAAATCATTACAAAATTTTGCCTAACTAATTGACCTGAATAAATGTTCTCAATTTATGACCTTGGAGTAGTATGTGATAGTAAATTAACGTTTTCGTTTCACGTCAATAAGATTGCTTCAGAATCATTTAGAACTTTGGGTTTTGTTAAGGAACTCCAAATGGTTATTACGGACTGATCAATTAAATTCGTTTTTAACATTGTTTTATGCCTAAGTTAGAGTATACACTAGTGTATGCTTTGTGAAATATTTGTGGTTTTTTGCCGATTATATCTTTCCACGTCGTGGTGTTTTGCAGGAAGTGCTAAACAATAAGTTTAATGTGCGGTTGTTAGAAACACGCCGAAAGTATTTTGGAATTTTATTTTTATATAAAATTTTAAATAATGTAACTGATTCTCCCCATCTACTACCACTTCTAATTTGCATATACCGAGACTACCAGGCAGGTACTAAAATTTTTTATTCTCTGCTAGCATATATTAACATTTTAGCTTTTCACCAATGCATAAGATTTTACACGATTTTAGTTTCGTACAAGCTGTGATTGGCAGCTTTACTTGTATAGACCTGGTCATATTAAGAAGACTTTTTGGCTGTTCAATATAATTATGTTAATTCAACATATTTATTTGTTGGTTGATTTTGTAGATCATTAATTTTGGTCTGTAGTTGTTTTTGCGATTCATTCAATATTTAATATTTGTTGTATATTCAATGTTATTTTGATTTTTGTTTATGAGGTAGTTACTGTGATCTACTGTGATGTATTTTTGTACTGTGTTTTCCCATCCTAAATTAACAAATAATTTTGATTTTGACGTAGTATAATGTAATGTAGGGTTACAACCTTTTCCTATTCTCAAATAAAGTCATTGCTGCATAGTTCCTATTCTCAAGTAAGGACATACTTTGTTGCAATACATCAATTGAATTGTGATTTAAATATATACGTAACAATTTCCACCAAGTAAGAATATTTCTAGTTAAAGTAAGGGGAGAAGCACTATCTTTCAGAAATAAGGTTGGGTGGCAACCCTACGTAAATATTTATTTCCTTACTAAGAGTTAAAATTTGTTTGAAAAATTCCGGAAGAAATTTATTAATTAATTTGAAACAGCGACTGAAATAAAGAAACAACATATTTAAGTATGAATAATAACGATTCTATAAAGAAATGTTGAATCATGAATCATAAGCACTGTGAATAAGCACTTAATATCAACAACAAAGTAACAAATATAATTTCTCCTGGGGATATTATTTCTTTGCTAATTTGCATTTTTATTGCCGTTTTCCTTCAAAACAAAATTAAATTTCACCCAGTTAAGGTGGTGCAATACAGCGAAATTGTAGCGATGGGTTCCACTTAACATGTTGCCAGTAATAAGTTATGGAGAAAAAAACATTAGACGAAAGATATGATATTGGCGTATTTTACTTTATGGTTATATACATTTTGAATAGCCCTGTATTTTTCTTGTTACAGTATTATGATTTAATCTTCATTTAACCTTGGAGGAAATATATATGTACTTTTGCAGTGGCGCATCATTTTCAAGACCAATTCGGCAACTAAAAAGTTCAAGGCGATTTATGGATATTTGCACCACAAAAAAAATACAAAAATTGAAAATGGCCCTCACGGTTCGAACACTGAATAAAAAAAATTGAAAATTTTACATTTTGTCATTGGCGTAAATTTCTTTAAAGAAAGAAGACCTCATTCACCCTGATATCTACGCGTATGCGACTATCTTTAAGAACTTTTCACATAATTGTATGGTAATTCTTGAAATAATATTAGAATAATTGATTAAACCGTAAGACAGCGAACATTTTGAAAAAAGAATTAACTTTAACTTCCCATATCTTAAAAATTATGCACGAAGAAAACTGTAGGTTAAAGATTTATATGTGCCAAATTTTGCCAATCTATCTTAAACTTTTTTTTATCTAACTATATTAGTCATAAAGTTGACATATGCGACCGTAAAAAAACTTAATTTCCACTTCATAGTGTCAAAATAGTTACTTTATAAGTATGTATAAGCTATTAAAAATCAGAACAATTAAATAACAGTCAGCGAGTCACAAAAACAATTGCATATTGCATTTCCGAGGTGCAAACTTTTGTCATTTTTAATGGAATACCCTGTATATTTTTTGCGAAATTGGCATGACCGTCAACTGAGCTTTCCAAAAATACAGGGAGATTCACAGCTTATTTAAAAAAAATTGGGAATAGATGGGTCATGAAATTAGAGTTAATAACGTAATTTTTTTTTGCAAAATCCTTTAGTTTCCAAAAAAAAAATATTATTGAAGTTGTAGTATTTTCAACCTTCACATCGCCGGGCTACTGTAGTCTCCAGCCAGGCGATTCCGAATATTAAAATACGATTACTTATAATAAGTATTAACGTTTTTGTGATACGAGTATTTACATTAATTTTTTTAAGTGCCAAAAATTGCTTACGTGTATAGCAACTCGGAGCAGTTGATGAATATCGTTTTAATTTATGGCAATCTGAAAATGCTTTAGCGAATTCCCGGTAAACATGTACCAAATGCAGCTATTTTTACCGCGGTGTGCAGTGAATGCAAGTGTAGTGCAACTCGAGCGTGACATGGGAAATTTGAAACCAAGTTGTGGAAGAGATGGAGGCCCAGGGCGTCCACGGCGTATCGCAGCAGTGTGGCGTATCATACACGAAGCTCAATTATATCCGTTCCATGTACAGCGTGTTGAAAGGGGTTGGACGAGGGGACCGATACCATGGCCGCCACGATCTCCTGATCGTTTGAACTTCTTTTTGTGGGAATAAAAAATTAAGTGTATCGTGAAGAGTGTCAGTGCTTTACGCAAACGTATCATAGCTGCTGCTAATAACTTACGAGTTCAAAACGGACAAAAAGCAGAAACATTAGTGTTACTTTGTAGAAAATGGGTAAGACGGGCTCAAAATTTTGTATGTCGAACTATTTAATTAATTAAAAACTCAAATTAATTCTATTCATAATTAATAACAATAGCGGTAAAAGCAGTTGAATCGTATAAAATATGTGTTATAAAATGTTATTTATTTTTTTTCCTTTTTGGACGCACAGCTTTGCCTCGACAGGTTTTACACTGGACCAGCTTCCAGAGCCGTGCAGAAGAGTATTTTTATATCATTTTTGAACTGTTCTTTTTGAATTTTTCTTTACAAAATTGTATTTGTAAGAGTCCCATGTACAATAAAAAATTGTTTTTAGATAAGTTCTGAATCGCCTTGTATATTATACAGGATGCTAATCCTTTAATAACGAAGAAAAGGAGTAGACCACACTGTACATAAGAAGTCTTATTCAAGAAATATTTTTTCACATAATAAAAAGGTCTACTATTACTTTCATTTATTTAAAATTGGCTAATTGGTTTAGTAATCAGATTTATATATGTTTACATACCAAATTATCAATTCCTTTTTAAAAATTATTTTAACATAACGTATCTAATATATAAATAATTAACGTTTGTTACTGCAGAATTAAAATATCCTTCAACTAACGATCCTCACCCTCTGTCATTTGCATGCGATGTGGGCAAATTGCATCAATAATTAATAGCTGCATGGATTATCGCTTTGGCAGTGAGCAGTCCAGTAAGCGACAAGCTTAGAGGCGCTCCGGACTACTGCTGTTGCTATGTACTTTTCCAGTGGCGGGCATAAACTGCCCGTGGGGCAATTTTCAATAGTGCTACGTGATACTTCAACTTAAACATATTACTGTTTCTTTTTCGAGAAAAATATTTTGTATTTCTAAATTAAATGCTGACCTCATTTAATTTTGAGTATTGCCTTCCAGGTTATCTTCTACTTGAGTATAAAATTATATATAATTCGACATTTCAACCTTAATTTGACGTTTTAATTATACATTTTATCACACTGGACTAATGAACTCATTATTATATATACTTATTACTAATACTTGCAACATATCTAGGCCTACTTTAGAGATAAATAGACGTAACTCCATTTTTTATTATTATGTCCAGACGATGATTGTGTGCAATATTATAATCTTTTTTATTATTGTTTTTTTTTTTATATAAAGTGACCGGAAATGATACGTCAATATCTCGAGAGGTGATTCTACACAAAAAATTAATGCCACAAAGCCGTATAACATTTTTTCGAAAACTCTAAATTAGAGGAACTATAGAGGAGGGATCACAAAATGGATTTATGAATTTCTCCTAATGAGTCTTTATGGTATTAAATCTTCATGTAGAATTACCCCTAGGAATTTTGACGCATCATATTCAAATGTATAACTGTAAAAATACGAAAAAAAATATGTTTGAAAAGGTTTGCGCCAACTGAAACTATGAAAATGTTGTCAACAACGGGACACAAAATATTTTGAGATATAGGAAGAGTAGGCCAAGTAATTCGCAAATCATAAAACGCTTGACATATTTACAGTAATAAATTACAGTTCTAAATATTTTTCATTTGTTTTCCATGGCAACTACGATTAAATTTAATAAATTCTGAAACCAACTTTTTTTTGATCATTAATAAAATGGGTTGATCAAAGTTGACACATCGTTAAATTGGTAATTTAATGCTTCATCTGATCTAATTCAATATGACGCCCATAAGAAAATCAAGTTAGTTATAAAATATGATTTAATTTAAACTTTTCTTATATTACTTTTGGCATCAAAAAATGTGCAAGGTGTTGGAAAGCGTTGTTCAGATATTTCTGCAGCAGATTCTACAACTAAAAAAACGAACAAATTTGTATATAAACCTAGGTCCGCAAATGCTTAATTTTCGAGATATAAGCTATTAAAAAAAATAAAGAAATATATTTTTTTTTGATAACTTTTCATTGGAAATCGTTAAAATTTGGGTCATTACATTTATGCAGACTATAAACTATTTCTACTATATACAAATGAACTTCATATTTTAATGTCCAAAGTTTTTCTTGTTATGTATGCTGATGATACGTCTATGCTTATTTCAGATGCCAATGATAAACTTTTGGAATCGAAATGCAATGCTGCGTTGAACGCCGTAGGAAATTGGTGCGTTACTAACACTTTATATCTAAATAGTCATAGTTCAGGACTCAAAATAAAAACGAACAACAACAAAGGTATGATATGAAATTTAATACCGATGTAAAATTCTTGGGAATCACTTTAGATGAATGTTTAACATGGCATAAACCACAGTATAGGGAGACCAGTAGAAACATTCGGGCCGAAATAATAAGTCGCGCATAGCAGCTCGCGCATCCATTTCAAGCTGCAGAGACCTCAGTTTACATACAACTCTGGGAGTGTGAACATCGGTTATACAGAGCCGTAGTAAAGCAATATTTTGAGTCTCATCGAGGAACGAGTCGCTGCGCAGCAGTTAGATGTTTAAATATATCATCTATAAATAGTAATTTAAGTTTCTGTAAATTTCCTAAAAACATAAATAAGTAATCTGTAATATACTGTACAAACCATAAATGATATTTTCGTGCTATTGCCTTATCTATTAACTTATTTCTTAAGTATAACATTGGAATATAAATACTTCTCATGAAAGTGAAGTTTAAAATATACATATTTATATTTTTCACAAGTACAAATTTTTATTTTAGAGCAAAGTTCTGTGCAGAGGCTTCTAATAGAGAAGATTTATTAGAAAAGCTGCTCAGGATTAGTAATAGTTCATACAAACTATGTCAAATACATTTTGAAAATATTATGTTTTTTCTACACCCGTATTATAACAATGCACTTATATGCCCATAATCCGTTTCATAATGATACCCATTACGATACAGATTTTTCATTACGATACAGATTTTTAAACAATAGAAACCCATAATTTTTCAATCAAGCATGCTGTGCATTTGACGTTTATCCTAGGTTCTTATGTAATTATTTTAGATGTCAAAATCAGTACGTATTAAATTTTCGTAGATACCTAGCTAAACTTCGATAATTTATCAAAATGTCTGATATCAGCGATATAGAAGAATTACCATCGACTCCTCCACACATATCGGAGAAAGCAGAAAATGCAGTTCGTACGAATAATTACTGTTACCTATTGTGTTCAATAAAAATATAAAATTTATGGTTTTTGATTATTTATCGGGTGTAGAAAAAATAGCGTATGCAACTCTCATGTAATGATTAATACACTCGCATAAACCATACGAAGCTCGCCTTCGGCTCGTTTCGTATCCCGGTTAATGCTCGTGTATTAATAACCATCATTACATGATCGTTGCATAATATACTATTCTAACGATTCGCGCAATAGATTACGCAAAGGGGCCGTTCCAACGTTTCCTGCACAAGACGGCTCATCTTCAAATTGTGTAGATGATATTTCTTGTAGTCACTATAATGAGAGCAAGTCTCAAAACAAAATAATAAAAAATAGTTTTTTTTCTAATTTTACATTTTACTGCACTTTCATCTCCAATTTAACAATTTTCAAAGTTAAGTAAACATAATTTTTCTGTTCTGAAAAATACTTGTCTTCTAGTTTACGTAGATCATTTAAGACAAAAAAAAATCATAATATATTATTTGTCTACTAAACTTCAAACGTCAAATTTTAAATTTAAAAAAATCCCAAAAAAAGTAATTATCACTAATAATGAAAAAAGTAAGTAAATAAATAAAAATGTTTTGTAATGCAATAATATATATTTTAAACTCTTTTTTTTTAAAGAGTCCAAAGAAGTAAATCGAATTTTCACACTGTATGTTAGTAGCAGTAAATGATAGTATATAATACATGTTGAATTACCCATGTATAACTGTATAATGAATTATTACATAACGTGGATAGATATAACGTAAACTTTGCATTTGTTTGTATTTCACGCGCAAATAAAAAATTCTTATTCCGGTCCTGATGACCGATTCTGTAAATTCTATCGGATGCGCTATCGCACTCACATTTCGAGGTCACCGCAGAAAACTGAAAGCAGTTCAAAGTGCCGACAACGGAGTGAAACTGCTGGTCTACCTATGCTGTCGCATAAACACTGTGGCCAATTAATTTCAAAATTAAAATCGCTTTGTTATCTGCACAGCATAGATAGAGCAGCAGTTTCACTCCGTTGTCGGCACTTTGAACTGCTTTCAGTTTTCTGCGGTGACCTCGAAATATGAGTGCGATAGCGCATCGGATAAATTTACAGAATTGGTGATCAGGACCGGAATAAGAATTTTTTATTTGCGCGTGAAAGCGTAGTTATTCCACATTCAAGTTTACGTTATATCTATCCACATTATGTAATAATTCATTATACAGTTATAAATGGGTAATTCAACATGTATTATATACTATCATTTACTGCTACTAATATACAGTGTGAAAATTCGATTTACTTCTTTGGACACTTAAAAAAAAAGAGTTTAAAATATATATTATTACACTACAAAACATTTTTATTTATTTACTTACTTTTTTTGTTATTAGCGATAATTACATTTTTTTTAATTTTTTTAAATTTAAAATTTGACGTTTGAAGTTTAGTGGATATATAATTTATTATGATTGTTTTTTTTTGTCTTAAATGATCTACGTAAACCAGAAGATAAGTATTTTTCAGAACAGAAAAATTATGTTTACTTAACTTTGAAAATTGTTAAATTGGAGATGAAAGTGCAGTAAAATGTAAATTTAGAAAAAAAATATTTTTTATTATTTTGTTTTGAGACTTACTCTCATTATAGTGACTACAAGAAATATGATCATCTACATAATTTGAAGATGAGCCTTCTTGTGCAGGAAACGTTGGAACGGCCTTGTTGTGTAATCTATTGCGCGAATTGTTAGAAAACATATTATTTTAAAAATGTATTTGACATAGTTTGTATGAACTATTACTAATCCTGAGCAGCTTTTCTAATAAATATTCTTTATTAGAAGTCTCTGCACAGAACTTTGCTCTAAAATAAAAATTTGTATTTGTGAAAAATATAAATATGTATATTTTAAACTTCACTTTCATGAGAAGTATTTATATTCCAATGTTATACTTAAGAAATAAGTTAATAGGTAAGATAATAGCAGTAAAATATCATTTATGGTTTGTACAGTATATTATAGATTACTTATTACTTATTTATGTCTAGGAAATTTAAAGAAACTTAAATTACTATTTATAGGTGATATATTTAAACATCTAACTGGTGCGTATCGACTCGTTTCTCGATCAGACTCAAAATATTGCTTTAATACGGCTCTGTATAACCGATGTTCGCACTCCCAGAGTTGGACGTAAACTGAGGTCTCTGCAGCTTGAAATGGATGCGCGAGCTGCTATGCGCGACTTATTATTTCGGCCCGAGTGTTTCTACTGGTCTCCCTATACTGTGTTATCTGTTTAGAAATGTGCGTACCCTTTTGACTGCAGATCACTTAGTATTAGTGTATCATGCCCAAGTTTCCTCCAGGTTAACATACGGCATATGTTTATGAGGTGCCGCTTAACTTTACATTTATGGCAGCTGAATAAAAGGCAATTCCTTTTATACTAATTTATTCGAGCTGAACAAGATATTTACATATGGGTAAAAAATACAAGACACTTATTTTATACCCCTGACTCCGTATCTGCTCTGCCGAGGTCTCAAGTCCAACTCCTTTCCTGTTACACTTGTTAAGGAAATACACTTGTGCCCTTTTGCAGGCCAGAAACTTTAAACACATTTATAACCTACGTCTGGTTTCTTTCATACTCCGCAAAGCAGGCAAAAACTGGGGTAATTCCACTCAATCATCGAACGTATTGATTGCGCAGAAACAAATTTGTAAGATGCATAGCTGTAGTTTCTTCAAGGTACTCCTGTCGAGAACTCTTTAAAAAATATAATAAATTACGCTTTCCATGTTTGTTAATTTTCGAGCTGTGTATGTTTACTTAAAAAAAAAGTAATCTGGTTTTAAATGACCGAATGCATGCTCTAAATACGAGACAAAGCGATCATTACTTTATTCCGAGTTGTAAATATAATGCAACAATTAATTCACCTAACTTTTTAAGCAAAAAAGTTTTCAATAAATTACCAGTAGATATGTATTAAAAATATAAACAGTTTAATCTTGTTTAAAGAACAATTAAAACTGTATCTATTGGATAGATGCTTTTATAGCTTGAGTGAATTTGTGTGATCACTGCCGATATTTTCATTTATATATTTTTGTTTTTTTTTTTTTGTATTTTGTTTATGTTTTTCTTTTCCTCTTTCTTCTACTCGTTCTTTTCAATTTTAATGTGACTATTCCTATACAATGTAAGTTGTCAAAAGGAAAATAAATTTATTATTATTATTAATATATAATATAATAGGAACAATTTTTCGTATTTTTGGATGTAGAATCTGCCTTAGAACTATCTAAACAATATTTTGCAACACCCTGCCTGTAAGTAACAAACACGAAAAACTGATTTTTTAGATTTTCGGCTTATCTCAACTCTTTTTTTTGTCATTTTAAATGGCGAGAAAATAATGCAACTTTTTATAATTTAACCAGTTCTGTCTCTCATCTAGTGTAGGAGATTCGTGTAAGGAGACCACATGTATGTCTAATATTATTTATTATTTTATTATACAGTGCTTTCGAAAAGTAACGAATAAATTCATAATTTTTTCGAAAAAATCCCCTGGCACGTCAATTTTGTTTTTACAAAAGGCACTTTTTAACATACGACCCACAGTTGTGACGACATCGTTGTTCGAGATATGACGTTATCGACAATTTTTTTTAAATAGCAACCCCAATTTTGACCATGCCATTTGAAAGAACGTGCCATTCTACATACATACATCATGAAAAATTATGGTGTTACATAACAAAAAAATAATGTTTGAAGATTTTAAAATTTAATACTGTGCACCTCCCCATTATGCAACACCTGTCCGTGCTTATTTAGATGAGCTGTTCCCGAATCTTAGGATAGGGAGAGAATTGATAAAAACTTTAAATTTGGAAATAACTATCATTTTTATTATGTAACGCCTCGAAATTGACAAAAACTGTTATGAAATGCAATTATTTTTGTCATTTTTGTATATTTGTTATATCTGATCGCCTTCAAAGGACAATGTTAAAAATAGCCGACTTTTGGCTTATCCGGGGGAACGCATAAATCCTAAAAAAATTAATTGATTATTGTTAATTAACATTAGAAATGGCCCAGAAATACGTCAGATAGCTGGGGAAATGTCGCTACTACCCCTAAACCTATATAAACTACCCTTAAATAGCTTTAAATGGATAATCATTAATTATTGTTATAAAATTCGTGTAAAATGAAAAAAATGCTTGAAAATGATTTGAACAGACAGTATGTCAATATAAAAAGTGATAAATAACTGTAAAAATGTCCATTCCACCTCTAAAAATTAAAAAAACGACTTTTAAAAGCTAATGGTGAGCTTACTTCGACATCAAAAATAGATAATGCTTAAACGCCTATTGCTAGAAAAAAATTATAGATTACTGTCAAAAAATGCAAAAAATGATACTAGAGTACATTAAGTAAGTGGGGAAATATTAATTGCACCCCTAAATCTATATAAACTGCCTTTAAATAGCTTAAGAATGAAAAAAATGCTTAAATCACTTTTAAGGTTCATTTATACTATTGCGACCTGAAAAATGGGCGCAAGGATAAATTGCCATTTTTTCAGTATGCGCTCGCAAAGTGAGAACAATTGGCGCGATTTCGCCATTGAATGGGCACTTTTACAGTCATTTATCACTTTTTATATTGACATACTGTCTGTTCAAATCATTTTCAAGTATTTTTTTCATTTTACACGAATTTTATAACAATAATTAATGATTATCCATTTAAAGCTATTTAAGGGTAGTTTATATAGGTTTAGGGGTAGTAGCGACATTTCCCCAGCTATCTGACGTATTTCTGGGCCATTTCTAATGTTAATTAACAATAATCAATTGATTTTTTTATGATTTATGCGTTCTCCCGGGTAAGCCAAAAATCGGCTATTTTTAACATTGTCCTTTAATACGCAATATGAAATGTTACTCATCGCACGCACGCTTTGCCTGTCGCGCTTGTCTACAAGCTAGCGATTAGTTACTCTCTAGATTTTCGACGGTCAAGTATAGTCTTTAAAATTAAGGTTAAAATAGAGTACGTATATTTAATATTGCCCATATTTGGATCACTTACTTTATTTAAAAATTATTTGACACTAATTTTTTTTAATAACTACTCGAGACTACGTAATAGGTTTATGCGAAATGAAATTGAAAAAACTAATGACTGTTGCAATAAAATGAAGCCCCGCCGAAAGCGGAGCATCGACCAAATTCGTTATGTACACAAAAGTTCACACATGGCTCTGCATAGCAACAACTTGGATTTATTGTTAGTATACGTACGTTAGGGGGCCCCTATTCTGATGCAGTTTTACTGACTTTCTCTTGGCGCTGTTTTAAAATAATGCAAACGTTTTATTTCCGTTTATAAATGGAATTGGCAATGGCTAAGGGAGCTCAAATTCGACCACGCAAAAAGACACATCGGGTGAACAAAACTGCACCAAAATATCTACTAGCGGAGAATCGGAATAGGCAAATTTTAAATTGTAATATAGTATAGTACTGACAATTCTTTCTATTTTTGTACCATTTTTAACATTTGAGTATGCAGTATGTAATCCTTTACAATCTTGTCGACCATCATTTATACAAAATAAAATTTTTTCTTTGCCTTGTATGTTGATATATGAAGCAGCACTATTTCTTAAAAATCCTGAATTTTTCATACAGCATTCACTCTTATAATACACAAGGAAATAATTTAATTTATTTAAATAATCATAACGTAACAACATACCAGAAGGGGCCGCTTTACTTATGTGGAACAATTATTATTTATTAGTTTTCTTTTTATATATTTTTAGGTATTAATAATATTGTGTGAAACTAACTACTATGTGGACAAAAGCCCCAACCAGCGTTGAATTACACAATATCTACCCACATATTCCTTATTATTAGCTTTTGTAACATTTTTTATTGTATTAGAAAGCTAATATAAATCAAATCTCCTACAATTCCTATCAATGAAGTCATATGTATGTTCTCTGATACCAAACATCTAGGTAAGCTAAGGAACAATTCCACAGACAAAGCTTTATTCAATAATTATCTAAAGTAAAACTTTTGATTTATATTAGCTTAAAATACCTTTCTAATACAGTAAAAGAAGAGTTTCCTTGTCGGAAACTGTTTTTATACATTACAGGAATTTTACGATTTTCCTGCTACAAGGTAAATTGTTCTTCTTAATATTCTTAATTATATCTATTATTTATTACTTGTCTATTGGCTTGTGCTGTTTATATTGTTACGTAACTAATCCAAATTTATATGTCACACGTTTACTAATAATACGTTATGTTAGACTAATTTATATGACGTTTCATATCCTGTGATAGGCCTGCATGAATAAAGATCTATTATTATTATTAACTTCAAAATTAACTATGATTTCTGCCTTGCGAAAGTATATGAATTAAAAAAATAATCCTCCATAAAATGCAGAAATAAATTAATTTAGAGTATCAAGTTTCTTGTTAATCTTTGTCCAAAGTAATCAGTTACAGCTAGAAACAAAATTAAAGTTAGTTTGTTCGAAACACTATTTAATGATTTCAATGTCAGTATGTACTCGTACACGGGTTGATTCAGAACTTCTAAAAGAATTTGTAGACCAGTGCTGAAGCCTTGAAAATGGTAAAAAGTGAAAAAAAATAATAGTAGGATGAAACCCATTGGAAAAGAAAGAGTATACAACAAAAATGAGAGGAAAAATAATTTACGGGCGATCTGAGATCGGGAAGTGGAAGGGGGTGAGTTTTTAAGGGTAAAAAACGGTTTATCTTGATTTCCGGCAAAACTACAAGTCCTATCGAAAAAAGTTAAATAGCAAAGTTGTAGGTAATAAATAGATCTATAACTTTTATATTTACACTTTTTTCACATAACCTCAAAATTTATGTGAATAATTCAAATAACCAAGTTTTTGGTTTTTTATTTTTATCTTTTATAAAAAATAATTTTTTTTCAATCGAAAATTCTCACATCAAAATATCCGCTTTTTTAAAAAAGTCGGTTGGCTTTTTGTTCGTTGGAATCTCTACTATCTTATGGTGTAAAAAAATATACATTACTATGGTAAATGTTCTCAGAAAAAACAAAGAAATGATGCGACAAACTCGAATCCGAAAATTTTTTTTTAATCATGTACAATTTTGAGCTATTTATTAAAATTTATACTTTAATTACTCGAAAAACGTAAGATGCCATATTGCACTGATAAACAAAAAAATGCAAGGCGAAATATATTACTATAATTAACAACTAAATAAGTTAATAAAGTTAATTTAATAAAACATCTACAATATTTTTTCGTTTCTTTCCATTTTCTGAGAAGGTTTACCAAAATAATGTATATTTTTTTACACCATCAGAAAGTAGAGATTTCAACGAACAAAAAGCCCACCGACTTTTTTAAAAAAGCAGATATTTTGACGTGAGAATTTTCGATTGAAAATTAGGGTGCTTTTTCGATATTAAGTCAAAATAAGGTGAAAAAATAAATAGAATAGAAGTGAACTGCAACGCGAGGGAAATTTGAAACTGAATCGTGGAAGAGATGGAGGTCCAGGACTTCCACGGTGTATTGCAGCAGTGTGGCGCATCATCTCAAGGCTCAATTATATCCGTACCATGTACAGCGTGTCCAAGCATTAATACCACGAGATTGGATGAGGAGAACCGGTACCATGGCCGCCACGATCTTCTGACTAAATCATTTGGACTTCTTTTTGTGGAGATATTTAAAAAATGAAGTACATATATCACATCGAAGTGGATACATATGTATCAAATAGGCGTCATTTTAAATCTAAACCAAAATATGTTAAATTAGATAATAGAACTGCTTCATCAGATCAAGACGTTTGTCAGCTTTTTTCTGAATTTTTTGCCTCAGTTTTTAAACCATCCGATATCCCCTCAGTATTAAGTTCCACTGAATCGCATACAACTATAACGTTAGGTAAAATTACTATTGCTGAGGTTGAATGCTTTATAAAAACTTTGGATATTAATACAGGTGCGGGTCCTGATGGAATACCTCAGACATTTTTTAAATACTGCGTGGAATCCATATCATATCCATTATATATTATATATAATAAATCACTATTTGAGGGAATTTTTCCATCTTATTGGAAAGAAGCTCAAATTACTCCAGTTTTTAAATCCGGTCATAAAAATTTAGTTAATGACTATCGTCCTATTTCTATGCTTTCTATTCCTGGGAAAATATTTGAAGCAATCGTTTGTAAAGAATTGTTTTTCAAAACTAAACATTTAATAAGTGAACATCAACATGAATTTTTTAAGGGTCGATCTGTGGTGACGAACTTGGTTCCATTGATCCAAAATGTAAGTTTCAATATATAATCATAAGCAAGTGGATGCTGTGTATACTGATTCTCAAAAGCGTTTGATAAAGTTCACCACAAATGGATAATGTCATATGTACGTAACAGAACACAATGCGTCAATATTAACAATTGTTCTTTGTCTTATGCTGATGCCACTTCTGGTGTTCCGCAGGGGTCGCACCTTGGATCTCTTCTTTTCTCTTTATTTTTATATGATGTTGGTCACTGTTTTTCACATTCTGAATTCTCTCTCTACGCTGATGATTTAAATATTTATAGTGAAATCAGAAATTTAATCGATTGTCATAATTTGCAGATGGATCTGATAAATGCTGTTCTATAACATTTTTACGACTTCCTGCTAATTTCGACTGTGATTATTTCATTGACAATTGTAGACTTAAGAAGACCAATTCGGTGAAAGACTTGGGAATTATACTTGACTCCAAATTCACGTTTGATTTACATATTGAATCCATTGTCAGAAAAGCTTATCGTAATTTAGGTTTTATTATGAGAACGACTAGAGCATTTACCGATCCCAAATTTATAATTTTGCTATATAATTCCCTTGGCTGAAGTGTTCTTGAATATGCTAGTATAGTTTGGAATACTACTTATAATAAATATATTGATCGTATAGAGAGAGTTCAGATTAAGTTTGTTAATATTTTAAATTATAGATTTAATAGACATCTTCATTTTGAATCGTGTGACGTCAGATTGAGACATTATAATTGACTAAAACTATCATCTCGTAGACTGATTAATTATGTACTTTTTATTTATAAATTATTTAATCACTATATTGATTGCAACTATATCATATAAAATTTTTACTATAACATTAAACAGCGGTTAACTAGATCAACTAATCTATTTCACTTGAAGTTCGGTTCTACAAATTATTTACTTAATTCTCCAATTTATTTAATGCATATACAATGAATATTTTAATGACAGATTTATTTTATAGATCTTAAAATCAAGTGAGAAATGATGCCATATCAGTTTTTATGTAGTTATTTTTTTTAAACTTATTTCTGGTTTATTTTTTGCTGTCTAGTTTAGTCTAGTGCTAGAATTAATTTAGTTTATAAAATTATCAATTTATGTACGAGCAGTGTTTACACACAGTTGTAACACACAGTTGTAACCCTATTATTGGAATTTTTGTAAGAATTCTGTTGGGTTTCCTTAACTGTATAAATAAATAAATTAAATAAAAATAACAATATGCTACCAATAACAAGAAGCAGAATCATTTGTGTTAGTTTGTAGAAACTGGATAAGACGGGCCCAAAATGTTGTTACCAGGAATGTCAAACTATTTTATTAATTAAAACCACAAATTAAATCTGTCATTTTTTGTCCGTTCGCAGATTGCATGCTTTACCGCCTTAGAATATTATTGTTTTTTAATAATTAGTTTGCTTATAAGAAGTTTCCCATCTATTTAGTATTTTCTATTTCAATTTTCTCGAATCGTTTAGAAAAAAACATGGACATATTCCTTTATCCACGGATATCAGGTTTAACATCTATTAGAAAATCCAAATTATGGTGGATACTTCTTACCCTGTATACCTTTTATTATAAAATTGTTGCATGGAAAGTATATTTTACATACTAGAGATTTTGCTCCCACTGACCCATCCTTGAGATAATATGTTTTGTTCAATGTCACTTTATCATCAGATATTAGCTATCCGGATTGTGGCCAAAATGATAAAATCGAGGCCATAATGTTACTGTTTTTTGTATTTGATAGTATTGTCAACGTCCATAAAAGGAACATTATTCTGATTAGTCTGAATATTTCATTTTATACAAAGAAATCGGGGTTATGGAAAGTTTGCATAAAAATAATTTGAAGATATCGTAGAAGAAATACCAGGAAACATTTTAAGAGAGTAATTTCGAAATAGAACGTTCAGTCTGGGTTCGTGTAGTTTAGGACCTCTTTAGGTATCTTGAAACTTGCTCAAAATAACTCCAGTAATTTTGTTCCAATTTCGATGCGGTTTGTGCCAGTTTTTTTTTTTTTTGAAAAATGTTGTTTATAGGCAGTAGGGCCCCAAACACAACCTGATCTGGGGACTCCCTATTGACCATTGTCCCAATTAAGAATCGGATGGTTGATTAAAATGAACAATGCAGAACACATAACGTGTTTCATTTTTAGAATCAATAAAAACATAAACAGATAAAAATAGAATACGGAAATAAAATAATATTCTCAGGTAGGTACTACAAAAAAATGTTACCGTTTAAAAAAAATCACATTTTCAACAGAAAAACCAGCAGGGAAATTTTGCATCATATTTTTAGTAATTTAGTGTTAGTAATTAATAAAGACTTCAAAAGCGTTTGAGATATTGAAAAACTTTTATGGGCGTTTTAAGAAAATGCGTTGCAAACTGTAATTTCCACTATATAGAGCTCAACTTCTCTCTTTTTTTGTGAGTTAATCCAAAACGAAATGATTTGCGAAGTATACTGTTACAGGAAACTACAATGCACTGTAGCCAAATTGTGGAGAATATTCAAGTTTTACTTATTCGTTTAAATAATAGTTTATATTTAGTTATGGTAGTTAAACCATTTACGTCTAGTAATAAGTAAAATTTTTGTAAAAAATATACTTTGAAACAATATGTATACCTACATCATATACATAAAATAACTTTCAGAATTACTAAAAATCACTGTTCGATTTTAATATGTTTTCAAGAAGGCAAGGGGAGGTCAAAAGCATATACGACAGGTACAGCGGCGCATTTAGATCTCCTCTCGAAAGGGGAGGGAGATCACAGTAGCGTAACGCAAAATAGCATGAACGACAACGAAGTGCCTACCAAAAAATAAAATAAAATAAAAAAAAGCTATTTTGCTTGAGGTCTGCGAGTGAACAATTTGTGTAAGCTTCTCGGTATTTCACTTTTACATTTTGAAAAATATTATTTTTACTCTAGGGAGAGGAGCAATTGCCTCCTTTGCCCCCGCCCCCTAAATATGCCTGTATAGGTATAATAGGTGTGGTATCATTTGGTACACCGATGTTAATACACAGAATTTGGACATCTTAACACGCGTTCCAGCTTACTATGGATTGGCAATAATATAGATTGTGAATTATTTGCTATAACATAGATATACTAATGGGTGCCCGCAGGAGGAGAGCAGTGGCCGTGGCCCCCCTTAGATTTTACATCTTTGACATTTTTTTATAGATATTTCCATGAATTATACATATATTTTATTTGTGGTGCTGCTAAATATTTTATCTATCAAAATATTATTCAAAACATAGGCACGTTTTCCATTTTGGCCCCCCCTAACGATTTTTATTGAAAATAGATACACTTAGTGGTGCTTGTTTAAAGTAAGATTTTAAACTGTAATCAGTTGCAAGTTTTGGCGATTTGGAACTAAATTGGATCTTTATTTAATTTATCATGTTTTTTATAATTAACATCAATTACTATTACCCAATATTCCTACTAGACATTAAAATCTACCTACAATTATGATCATATACTTCTCATAGTAACGGACAATTCCTAACGATTCTGATTCTAAACTATATTTTTTGACAAAATAAATCCTAGAACCGAAAATTTATATACACTCTGCTTCTGAAAATAATTGATAATAACTTTGCACATTTGGAACTAAGAAAGTGCTGAGTAACCGCTATGTTCAAACAGAATCAGTAGATGAGAGATCCGAGGCATATTAAAGATGGAAGATGTAAGAGAAGTTATAAGGTTATAGTGCGCTTAGCTGTACGCAACTTTGCAAAAGATAAAACAAAAGAGTAAAAAATCTAAAAGGATTCTGTTTTTGTGTAATTTGCATTAAATATGTTTTATCTGTAATATTAAACGTTCGAGCCGGATTCAGATATTACAACGTCTTAATCTTTTAACACTTTTTGATTTGTGCAACATTTACTGTATATTTTTAATAAACCAAATAATGGTATACTATTTCCCTCGCACCCAGTATGATCACATAAAAAGATTTTACCCATTCTGGAAAAACGGACTTCGGATGTTTAAATAAAAATTTGTGGTTTCATCAAACGTGAGTCATTTAAAATATATCGCACAAATAGAGAGACTAGCAATGTTATAGTAATGTACATGTCGGAAGTTTGGTTATAAAATCGAGAATTGTGATGTCGTAAAAGTAAAAAAATCGTGACTAGTGTAATTTTATACAGTTTTAAGTGGCAATGTTGTTATATCAAGGCTAATGATAGATCCAAATGGATCTTAAGATTTCTATCCAAATGACTTCTAGATGGTCTTTTATTACTGTTAGTCCTAATGTTTTAACAGCACAATATGTCGTTAGTGAGATGATATTAATCCTCAAGGGTCTATTATTGGTCGTTTCAAGTACTTACGTTTAAAATTTATTGCAACATTCTCTAGAACAGGTTCTCAGAACTATTCAATCTTGTAATAAATAAGTCATATTTAGAGTAATCATTCAAATTACTCATGTATAACAATTGCACAATACTGTTGCAGTAGGTAAGTACTATAATGCATGATTTACATACGAACAAATAATTTTGGTTCGAATTATTTCAGTGGTGCATTTCACAAGATGAGTTAACTTTTATTTTGAGAGGGGCTTGACGTGCTGCTTTTAACTCCTATTCCACCCATCTTCTGGAAAGGTTAGGTAAATGTGACAACGTGGAACTTTTACACTGTGACAGAAGGAAAGAACAAATTCCGTTAGAATGTACTTTTTTAAAAAAATAAAAAAGAATTTGTACAAAAAAAATTTTTTTTCCAGCAATGGTTTATGCACACATAATTACACATCAATAAAGGAGTATTAAGTAATATCTTTCTGAACAACTTTGGCTTCTCGGAGTTCTCAGCGGGTGGAAAACTGAATGGTTGTGACGTATTCATCAGTGAAGAATTCGTTGTAACTGTGTGTTTACGTTGCAATTTCATGCGTTTTTTTCAGTTTTTAGTAAATGTTTTCATTTTTAAAAGTTTTATAGTATTAACAAATTTAGTAATTCTGTAATCCTGTAATTAAAATTTCGAGTATTAAACTCTATAATGTGTTTACTAAAGGGAAACGTTTATTTTCTCAGCCACCCGCACATGTAAAATCTATCCTGCTTTTAAAATACAAGCGGCTGCAACACTTAGCATTACAAGAACCTTATCTGAAGAATCTTGACCTCACCATATATAATGAAAACAGTCAATAACAAAAATTTATAATAGTTTTGTGATTGGTTTTGTCCAGCACCTTAGAAGTCAGTAGGTGGTTGTCCCTAGTAGCGTCACTTTTTAACGCATCAATTAAACAATTGGCTATTGAACGCCCACAAACATTAGTAGCTTCGTCTATAATGAAATAAACGAAATTGTGAGTGATGTCTTCGCACATTGATGCCTGTACATTGTTGTAAAACCTATTGACATGCCTTAGTCTTAACGTTCTTTCATGAGGGATTTTTCGGTTCATACATTTTCTAAAAACTTAAGTAGTTAACTTGAGATTCTCTTATTTGTTTAATGGAATATTGCTTGTAAGAAAGGTTTGTAAGTTCATAGAAAAATACAGTTTTCAGGGTTGGACGAGACATAGTTCTTCAAAAGTATTGTCACCTTAGTTTTGTCAGAAAAATTTATAATAGGTTTGTTTTAAATGCATAGTCTGCGCAATAGCAAAAAACTGTTCCAAATTAAAAATTATCATTAATTGTGCAATGTCCTTAGCGTTCCAAATATCTTTGGGACGAGCATTGAACCGTACCACGGCGATAATAGAGTTATTGGAAAACCCTTTAATACTGCCGACCAATATTTAGTACGACTTTATTTAAATACTGCTTATTATACCCTTATTTTGCCGACAAAATAATAGTTATTGGTCAACAATTTGTCGGACGGGATTCCCTTATCCTTTTGTTTATTTTTCTCGATTTTAACAATTTAATAGTGAATCAGAAAAGAAGTACAAATCAATATTTCGAGAAAATCCTCATTTAACTTTTCCTCAAATATGCAACTGAAACTAATTAAAAAAGCGAAAGCGATTTGAGGTTAGAATGACATCACAACGGGTACGATCGATTACGACCGAACGACCCGATCTATCAAATAAGGGAATGTTCGGTATTTCCTTAATCTTGCTTAAATATGGTCAAGCACTATCCTTATTACCGCATCCTTAGCACATATACGCATGCTTAGATGTCAACATAAGGGAAACCTAAATACTGCTTAACCGTATAAGTCGTCTAATAACTCTCTAATATCAGTACATAGTCATGTGTAGGAACTACTTGTGAACTGTTTGTAATGTTTGTATAGACATGCGCACTGAGTAATCCCGTTTAGATTTGACATTAAAGCTGTTCAATTTAGTCATTTTTTTGATTGATAAATAGTAAATTGAATTTTGAAATGTCCATCCATGACTCTAGTTTTTAATTTTAAATAATGACTTGCATACGAGGTTGTTTACAACTTTAAAGTTAAACTCAGAGGTAGCTGGTTATATTATGTTTGTCCCCCACTCATTTTTCAGTCAAGTAAACGTTCCAAACATTGGCGATTCCATGCACGGTACAAACTTGACGCATGCGCCTATTATCAGTGCATATAATCTCGTGATGGTATCGTGGCCGTACAAAAGTATTTATTTGAAACAAACCTAATGTATTCACCCACAATACAAAACAGGTCATTTCCTTTAATACGTACGTCCCTGTAATCTTCGGGATCATAGTCAAACCACGTTTGAAATAATTCCCGTCTATTTATTATCTCCTTTGGCATGTTACTTCACTTCTCCCCTCAACTAATACTTGTCGATGTAAATTATGTTACAATTTATAAATAGTTATTTAAATACCCACGGCGAATACAACTTACAGCAGACGTAAAAAAGAAACAAATCAACGCAACACCGACTATTACAGCGTTCGGTAAATAACTAAAACTAAACGCGCAGTTCGCAGGTCAACGACCCGCGCGTTGAATCCTGTTAGACTCCGGGTTGGCACCAACTCTAATTATGTAACCTTCCCCATCACATATTATTACGTCTACGAGCCGCCACTGGTTTTGTGTTACACCGTTAAACAATATATAAAAACTATTTTATAATTACACGAATTATACCATCAAAGGTAATTTTCAATGGCACATTTTCCGAAAGCTTGGTGAAGTAAAAACATTCAATTCCGCGGTAAGGGTTATCCATTTTGCAATTTATGGAAATAGAGTAAACTTTTCGGGGTGAAATACACTAACAAATGGATAGTAGTGCTTCTCAACCTAGTTTAATGACAAAACTAAATTGCATGCAGGTTGGAAGTTAATTTAAAAAATGTTACAGTAGGTATGAACCAATGACATGTAATAAATGGTCGACGGTTTCGAATGAACGGCACAGGATTTTGACGTTCATTTCTATGCGTAGTTTTATTACTTCGTTGCAGTAGATGTGCACATCGAGCTAGGCATAGGAAAATAAAAATTTCTGGTGAAATATAGAAGGTGTCTGTCTACACGGATTTTAGTGCAGTCTACTGTACAATAAGATTCACAGTTAACGTATACAAGAGGGAACATTGTAGTTAATTTTTCAGAAAAAGTATTCCATGATTAAAAATTTTAAGGGATGGTGTGAAAGTAGATCTTTTTTTATATAGTGTGTTTTCATCACCACATGCTTAATTTTAAGAGTCAATTCACTTTTATACACATTTATTATTAACACAAAAAATTTCGAAAATATTTGTATTTAAATGCTTGGTTCTGTTGCAAGTTCCCTATTAACCAAGCGAGGTCGTATACCACCGAGAACAAATTAGGTTAGTTGAACAGTTTTCATTAGCGCGCTACATAACCTAACTTTGAAAACTGTATCTCGTAGGTTTTCCCCGTCGATGTCAACTGAATGATGTACACTTTCTGGAGTTGCACGTCAAATGATGGTGCACATTTTAAATTTTTCTCTCCTCATGGGTATAACCAAGTGATCAAAAAATAAAAAACTTCAATAGCAATTATTATGTCGTATGAAGTATTTTTCAGAGAACCAATTTTAACCCCTTCATACGCAAACGCGACAAGTTCTCAATGAGGACTATTCGTCATATTCTTGTGTTAGATGAAGCCATTTGACAAGGCTAGTACCTTTAGGGCACAGGTCTGGTTTAAGGTTAATCAGAAACAGATTGATATTATTTATTTTGATTTTCAAAAAGCATTTGACCAGATTGATCATTATGTTTTGCTATCCAAACTTGATCGCAATGGCTTTTCTTGGAATTTAGTCAAATATTTTGAACCCTATTTGTTGGGTAGATACCAATATGTCGAATATAACGGTGTTAGATCTTTTTCTTATCCTGTAGATACTGGTGTTCCGCAAGGTTCTAATTTGGGCCCCTTACTATTTTTAATATTTATTAACGATTTAGTTAATTTAATTAAATGTCCCAAACAACTTTTTGCTGACGACTTAAAATTTTATAGGATAATTAATAATACGTACGACTGCCAGTATTTGCAATCAGTCATTGATCTTGTATGGTGTACAAGTTATCGCATACATATAAATATATCAAAATGTAATATTGTATCATATACTAGGAGGAAAACTATTATTTATTATAATTATCAGTTGGCTTCGACCGTAATAAATAGGAGTGATGGGGTCAAGGACTTGGGTGTTTTCTTTGACAGTGGCTTGACATTCAAACAGCACATAAATAATATTGTATCTTCTGCATCTAAGTCACTTCGATTTATTATTAGGAACTGTAAAAATTTTAAGATATATCGACTTTGAAATTATTATTTCAGTCATTGGTCTGTTCGAAGTTAGAATACCGTTCACTGATTTGGTACCCGCTATATCAAAATTATATTGATTCAATTGAATCTGTTCAAAGGCGATTTTTTAAGTATCTTTGTTATAAGGAAGATGGTATATATATGCCATTGAGGATATCCTCAAAGAGGCGAATTGCTTACTGCTGCATAGATAAAAATTTTTTATCCTTGCATACAAAACGCAAAATTTCATCAGTCTCTTTTGTATACAACTTACTACACAACACTGTTGATTGTATTGAGTTACTAAGTATGCTTAGTTTTTATATTCCAAGAATCGGAAGTAAACATGAGCGTCTTTTACAAGTATCCACTCCACATAGAAATCTGCTTCTCAAGTCACCTATTTATGTTATGGCTGATAATATAAATTTGATTTGTAGTTCTTGGGATATTAATTTTGATACAATCTCTAAATTAAAGAATTGTTTTATAGCACATACTAATGGTACATAATAGGGTTTTTTTCTTTCATTTCTCGGATTTTGTCATAAATGTTTATGTATTTGAGGAACTCAACTTTAGCTTTTTTCTATAGTGTTTAGTTTTTAAAGATATGTTAGTTAGTTGTCACTTATTGTACTGTGTTTCGTGTAGATGGGTACTACTTGGCTGTTGGAAATAAATGCCTTATTATTATTATTAAGAGAAGGTTTTCTTCAAGTTAAGTAAGACTTTAAGTTTCACACAAGCATGTGTTGAAATAAAATTTGGAAGTCATTACATAATATCATCATTTAAAATTGATAATGATAAAAAACACCCTGTAGAATTGTAAAACATGACAAATTTGTAACGATCAACTTGTGGTAAAATTTTATGATGTAACGTTAGAATAGCGAGAAATGGGTGGTTTATTTTTAAGATGTGGTTAGATAACTAGATAAACTAAAAGCTTGAATCTTTCTTCTTTCTTTTCGGCGATTGATTTCTATTTTACGCCATCGTCTAATGCCGTTGTACTTATTAACGTTAATTCGCAATTTAAAAAAAAATACAATGAATAATAATAAAACTCCATCCATTTTTATTGAGGCACAGCCTCACCTGCCTCATTGTACTAACCACCACTGGTAGTAGTAGTAGTAATAGTAGTAGTAGTAGTAGTAGAAGCAAATATTTTGTTCTGCTAGGTTTATTGAAATAATAACAGACATTTTTGTTATTCACATAAAGCTTTTGCAGGATGTTTTGGGGAAAACTTGAATATTTGTTTTATTCTCTTAAATGACTGAAATTCTGTGGAATTATAAAACGTGTGAACTAATTCTGAAAATTTACATTGTCACATAATTATTGTTGAACTTATTAAACTGAAATACTTACCCAAACGCATCCAAAATTTCGTTGAGTATTACATAGTATTCACAATTTTAAAAATTCTACCAGAAAGTATATTTATATAAAAAAAATGTAATAAAAATACTGATTATGGGACATAATATGTATATCCAACAATGTATGAATTCATCAATTTTGATGCACCTAATCTTAAGATTTCGTTTACTATTATTATTTGGCAATTATTGACTGAATATTTAAAAAATTATATACTTTACTTACATAAGCTCCTAATTTGAACATGGGGCCATTAAGTGGTTTTGATCGGATTAGTTGGACCTGTTCAAAAAAAGTGTCTGAAGTTTAGTATTATGTATTTAAAAAAAACTATGTTAATATAGACAGCGAGGAATGAGTTCTATGTTATTAGAACATGGTGGATTTCATACTAAAACGATACGTATGCTACGATAATACCGATATGACACAAAGGGTGGTATGAGGAAAATAAGATTTATTTGACTAATTCTACAATTATTGACAGCAGTAACAATAAGTTTGCCCATGGAAAATGGAGTTGTAAATTGGTTGTAGTATATATGGTGAGTCGGAAAGAATAGGTTAACACTAAGCTGGAGATACTAGACAACAAAATATTATGTTAGAGTGTTCAATGTTACAATTTTATTCTGAAATTTCTCAATAATTGAGAAAGTTTTGATAGCAAGACTCTGAAAATTGGTAGTGTTAGGTTTTCTGGTGTGAGCATTACGAATGTGGAACTTATTTGGACGTTGCTTCTAGAGGATGCTAGTTTCACCGTATTATTTAGGTAAATCAAAGCATATTTTTTAGCTTAGTGTTGACCCATTCCTTCCGACTCATCCTGTCGCATCTTACGAATCGAATCATCTGGTATGAGTTCCACCTTAATTTAACAAGCGTTATTATAGCATCACAATTTATATAAAAATTAATAACAACATTAACCTGTTCATCCCTTGCTGTTTCTTTTGTTTCTTTGATTACATTTTGTTTACAGATTATTTAATCTCGACTAAAGATTTTTAAATTATTCAAATTCAAAATTACATGATATTAACTTGATATACTGAATATCTAACATATAATTAACGATGGATGCTTTTTAACATGCATGTAATTATATTGGACTAATATTAGTTCTTATTACAACTATCCAGTCTTCAAATTCTCATACTCTCATTCTTTCTTCCTTGTGAACATCAAAGTATAGCTTGTGCTTAACAATGTTAATACTATTAGAATAGATTATTTAATAATTTATATTAACGGTATGTTCGTCTCTAATAGGTATAGATAAGTAGGTAAATCATGGTTTGTATTGTAAAAAACTATTTCATTGTTTTTTGTTTGTGTATGTGGCAATAATTTTATCATTCCTTGCATAAAAAGAATTCGTAATCAAAAATTTCACACTGAAAACGAAAAAATATAAAAATCTATTCGCTATCAAAACTGACATTTGTGTTAAGTGAATTAGTGATATGTGATTTTCATTTATGCTCTTTTCAGTGTCAGATTTTTGGTTAGACAAAAGTAAGTTTATAAGAACAATAGTGACAGTTACAGTGCGTCCCTAAAGCCACGCACAAATTCATCATTAGGTAAATAAGACGTTATTGAACATTCTCGAAACAGGTCGATTTTTTATTTTAATTTACTTTTTTTTCAAATAATAATTTAATATATGACCTACCTTCAAATAATGACGTCATCACATTTTTTTTAAATGGAACACCACATTTTTCTCCAATTTTCGAAATACCCTAGCTGAGCTGTTTACAAAAATATATCACTAGTTGCTCCTAATTGTTACCGGGTGGGCAACAAAACCCAAATTATTGACAAATATCAAAGTTATTTACAAACGAATAAACGTACTAACAATTGATAGAAATTACTAACTCATTTTAAAGTGTCTACTGGAATGTACTCAATTTATAAAAATATTGGTATTACATAGAAAAACGTAGATAAACGTGATCGATCGTAGGAAATTTTATTGTTCGCTAATAAAACCTTTGGACACAAAAACCTAAATTAAATTTTCAAATTGTTGGCCATTTACTGCCAAACAATGGACCAAACGAGAAACAAATTCTTCTTGTACATTTCCAATAACTTCAGGCGGGATGGCACGAACTTCTTGTCGAATTCGTTTCTTGAAATCGTCAAGATTATTTGGCTTAGTGACGTATACTTTGCTTTTTACATATCCTCAAAGGAAAAAATCTAGCGGTGTAAATCCTGGCGATCTGGCGGGTCGTTCCTTAGGTCCCCTTCTGCCAATCTACCGATGGCATAGTGCGGCGGTGCACCGTCTTGCTGTAACCAAATTGTGTCATTGGCAAATCTGGTTCTTCTTCATTGGGGAACAGTACAACCAAGGAAGGAACAAAATCAAATTGAAGAAAATCTAAATATTTTGCGCCATCTAAATCTCCTTCAAGGAAAGACGACCCCAAAATTCGATTATCAACAAATCTGGCCCAAACATGACCTTCTGGGGATGCTGAGTGTGTGCTTCCATCGTCCAGTGTGGATTGTGATCTGACCAGTACCGACAATTCCGTTTATTAACTCAGATAAAAAAATTATGCGTTTGACAAAATCCGGATCTGCCTGACATTCTTCCATCATCATTTCGCAAAACTCTATCCGTCTGTGTAAATCGCCGTCGGACAATTCTTACACTAAGTGAACTTTGTAGGGATGGTACTTGCTTTTGTGAAGGAATCTACCCAATGTGCTTTTACTCACACCTAAATCACCTGTTACGACTGTGGGATACGGGTTTTCATGAAGGGTCAACAGGGCTTGTAACTTCACACCTTCACTTAGTATACTTGGTCGACCAGATCTGAGCAAATCTTTAACGTGACCATGGTTTCGAAACTTTGCTTTAGTTCGGCTTACAGTGGATCGATTTATTGGTGGACGATCCGGATGTGTTTCATTAAACAAAACACAAACTTCTTCATAAGTTCGAATTCTATCACCATACCCGATCATGAGAATGTCAATCCGTTCCGTTTCACTTAGATTCCTGTTTTAACAAAACAAAAACAAGTTACTTAATTAAAAAATACTTAATACTTTAAGAAAGAACCAGTTAAAATGGATTCACTCGGACAATCTTAGCAAACTGTTCAAACTGATTGCCTGTAAAAATGCACGAGATATATAAAATTAAAAAAGTATCAATGAAATAATGACGAAAACTTTGGTATTTTGTAAATAATTTGGGTATTGTTATCCACCCTGTAACAATGAGGAGCAACTTGTGATACATTTTTGGAAACAGCTCAGTTAGGCTAATCCGGAAATTGGGAAAAAAATGTGATTCCATTTAAAAAAATATGATGACGTCATTACTCGAAGATAGTATATTAAATTAAAATAAAAAATCGACCTGTTTCGAGAATTTTCAATAATGTCTTTTATTTACCTAATAAAGAAGTTGTGCGTGACTTTAGGGACGCACTGTATAATTAATTTTGAAATATTTTCCACAGCTGGAAAATAGTCAAATAAACAAGAACATATTTTTTACATCTCTATTTTAGGTAATTATTGGTAATTAGTTTATTTCAATAGTATGCATACTGTTATGCTGTCAGCTATGTAATAACTATATTTAATTACAATTTACGAAGAACCCTACACAAAATCATTGGCAAAAGCCTGTCGGCCAGAATGAGGTAATTCTTACGATTCTGAAAAAAAGTCTACCTGGACACAAAGTACGAAAATAGATAGATTTTGAGTTACAGCGATGCAAAAATTCAAATGTCACTGATGGCTGCGTAAAAATAAACAATAAAACGTTTTTATAAAAAAGATGGTTATAAGTCTTAATTGTGCAATTGTTATCCTTTTTTTACAAATATATGAATCTATCTCTCTCGCACCTGAGCTCGCCTCAGCGTAGGTACATCCTGACATTCCATACCATTAACACCGGTATAAGAATTTCGAATGCGCTTTCTTACCTTCGGCAATTCGTTTGTTTTTATTGTTTTAGAGTAGATTTAGAGCGTTTAAATATAAATGAAATAAGTGTTTCATTAATCGTGAATAGTGGAATTTGTGAAATGAAAGTGCAATACATTGTAATAATAAAATCTGGCAAAAATGTATGTCACGTCCAAAAAGAAAAACAAAAAATGCAAGATTTAGATCTTGAAATCCATCATATCGATCCATATTGGAGATAGTGATAGTGGTGATAACAGTGACTGCTAACGAGGTATGTTATTTAAATGTTGAAAAGTTTCTATTTATTTATGTATCTATTTAATTATGTTTAATTTTCTATATTTTGTTATCTGATGATTTTGGAGATATTCATTTTTATTTTTGTTATTTAAGTGTTGATTTTTGGTTTTCATGTCGGAAATAAGGCTATTGGCGAACCACCTTAGAAACATGGTAACGCATCATAAGCAATACTTCAGGACTGGTATGGAAATTTGCTTATACCTAATAATAAAGCTTTGTAAAAGTATAAACATGCTATGTTTATTTATATTCCAGAAAAAAATCTAAACATATAATTAATACTAATTAAACTTAATATATCCATTCATACCTATTTTTACTCATATTTACTGACCGTTTGTAACCTTTTCAGAACGCCTATGCCTATGAGACTTATAATCTTTAGATAGAGTATAGTAACAAAAATCCAGTTTGTAAAAAAATGCAGGGCTGTTAAATATACATATAAATGAAATTCGGTATAGTTCTTATATTATCGATTGCAATAATCTTCAGAGAACTCACAGTGGCGGAGACAACTGAGCGCTTTTTTAACTAAAAAAAATGTACGTGGTTTTTTGGATAATACGACTCTTCTTTTTTAGAGAAGAAGTCTCTTAATTATCCCTACATATCTGACACTTCGTAGAAGGAAGTAACTAACGTTCCATAAGATTATTGTAATTGATAAAAAACCTGTGTCGAATTTTGGAATTACCTATTTGAAAAAGTGCACAATTATCATTTTTTCTTATGAGCACCGTATTTCTCAACCAGTGTTTTCTACAAATACAAATAATTCTAGACATTTAAGAAATAATAATATAGATCTTAGCAAATAACAGCAATATTATCTCATGCCATCTGCAAATATTCAAAGGTACCGAAGTAAGACTAATATATAACTATATAAAGTGGTCTAACCAGCAAATTTTTAGGTACAGAAATCTTTCAAAATACATATTTACTCAAATTTAACTGTGGATGTAAATATTGTTACAACATAAACTTACATAGCTCTGCATAGTATAAGATAGTTCACATTTGTTCATAAGTATGTGAAAATAATTGTTAAAATATAGGATTAGAATAGTAAAATAATGAATGTCTGACAAACGCTTTTTTAAAAGTTATTGTTTTATTTGAGGAGAATTTAAATAGTAAAAGTGCATAAACAAAACATCAAGAATTTTATTCTTCATTTTACTTTTGTTCCACGTGTTTTATTTTTCAAGATTTCTGCACCTAAAAACACCACAAATATGATCATTTTACGGTGAGAAAAACGGCGACCTTAAACTTTTTCGGATCTATGTTGATAGGAAATTTTTGCTTCTTTTAGTCACACCATGTATATTTACATACTGAATTATAATAAAAATATATTGTCGAATGCACTTAAAAATAATATATAGGGTATTTCAAAAACATGACAATATGTACAGCTGCATTAAAACATTGAATATAAGTGAGGTTTGTTCCAAAATAATTACAGAATAAAGTATTAGCGAAAGAGCTAGCAACTAGCGCCCTCTATTTTGCACAAAAATAAAACTAATGACACCATCGTGTTTGCCACCACCAAAAACGCAGCTATATCAAATTAGTTTTTTAGTTTAAAAAATTTACATAAAAAATTTGATTTTAGAAAATTATCTTACACGCCCCCTATCAAGAAAATGAATGGCTCTAGGACACACGTTTATTAAACAAATCCCAATTATTTTTCAATGTTTTATCAGCACCAGCAATACTGCCATACCTTTTTAGAACACCCTACACATTGCATACATAATAAAATAAACAAATAAGTAAATAAATATGTATATCCATTATAAATTATATTAATTTTCATCTCTGCGATAAATTACTTCTGAATACCGACTATCATTGGGCAATAATTACGTCACACTTAAATATTATTTTATATATTGCCTCAATATCCCACAGCAATGCGAAGGCAATTGCAATAGTTATAAAAGATTATGTTATTCTTTTTATTATATTTTACCAATTTCAAGTTTATTAAACCTATTTAGATATTTAGCAAATGGATCCGATGATAGTGATGATTTATTGCATGGTACATAATATTTACGTTAAGCCAGCAAGCACGCTCTTGAAAGCGTATCGTTCATATGCATTTTTTTTGATATTTTATAGAGCAACCGATGCACCCATAATCGATATGTTTGGATTACGAAGGCAACACGAAAGCAAATATTTGCTTATCTTATCGCCCCGTGTGTCGATTTTTTTAGAATGTGCAGCTCTCCATCCGTATAATTAAAAAGTAAGCCCTGCAAATACCATATAAATTCGTTTATAACTATTAATAACGAACATGAGTAACTGTAAAATTGCCGCTACATGTTTCAATGAGTTTTTGATTAATCATATTACCTCCATTTTAAGAAAACGAATCTTTGTGAAGTACCTATAGAATCTTAGGTGGCTTATCTTATTTTCAACAAACTAGCATGTTTCAGTAAGTTTAAACTTCGGTGGTACCTAAAGGCGACCACAGACGTGAAGTTAGCAAATGTTTTGATATTTGCCAAACAGAAAATTTCCCGACGGTGGTCGGTAAATGATCACAGATTAAAGGAGCCAAATATTTGAATAACAAATATACAGGGTGTCCGGAAATTATGCATCAAAACCTCAGGACGTGATTCCTCACAAGAAATGAGGGTCACGAAGTCCTATAACAATTTTTCGAAAACTCAATATTAACGGAGGTACAGGGTGTTAATGTTAAAATTTTATTTTCGATATTTGTAAATAACTTCTTAAGAAATCCAAATCTTTACATAAAATTTGTAAATCGGGGGTTTTTGCGGACGAGAAATTCAAATGTTTATTTTGACGTCACTAGTAGAGGGCGCCACTTATGGCACATCATGTTTCTTTCAAATGACAGAACTTTTTTGCTGCTTAGTGTATCCATCTGACTATTGAAATCGATTCTCGTACCTGTTATATTTGAAAAAGGTATACCTTATTGAAGTCATTAGGAGTAACAGTTTTCAAAATAATCTTATTTGAAATATTCAGTGCACCGAATAAAAACTGTTTTGGTTTCAGTTAAAGTGCCTTTTCAACTGAAAATACAGCAAAGTGTTACTTGAAAAAGTTGTTCAGAACGGTAAATTATGGAGATGTGCAAAATTTTTAAAAAATCGGCCTGCTTTGATAAAATCTTTGAGCTTTGTTGAAAAATGGTTTCATCAAACCTCGCCGATCTTCTTGAAATTTTGCAAGTCTCCATAATTTACGATTCTGAACAACTTTTTCATGTAATATTTTGCTGTATTTTCAGCAGAAAAGGCACTTTACCTGAAACGAAAACAAGTTTTTACTCGGTGCACTGAGCTTTTCAAATAGGATTATTTCAAAAATAGTTACGCCTACCGACTTCAGCAAGGTATACCTTTTTCATATAAAACAGGTAGGTGAATCGATTGTTTCGATAGTCAGATGGATATATTAAGATGCAAAAAAGTTCTGTCATTTAAAAGAAACATGATGTGTCCTCTACTAGTGACGTCAAAATTAGAAACATATTTGAATTTCTCGTCCGCAAAAACCCCCGATTTACTAATTTTATGTAAATATTTGGATTTCTTAAGAAGTTATTTCCAAATATCGAAAATAAAATTTTAACTTTAACACCCTGTATCTCCGTTAATATTGAGTTTTCGAAAAATTGTTACAGGACTTTGTAACCCTAATTTTTTGTGAGGAATCACCTCCTGAAGTCTTGACGCATAATTTCCGGACACCCTGTATATTATTACCTACAGAGACGAAACTAAAATATAATTTGTGGGAGGGGCAAGGTTTAAATTGCCACAAGAACAAAGTAAATATTTTAGACAGGACTTTCTTATGATTTTAATTTGGGAGTGCTATTTTTCATTTTAGGGGTGCTATTCTTTATCTTGGAGATGCTACTTTTTATTTTGGGAGTGCTATTTTTTATTTTGAGGTGCTTAGCATCCCCGAATTCCCCTTATTGTGCCTATGATTACTTATAAGAAGATAAGCAGCAGCTGCATATTTTTACATATACTTTTACCAAATCGACATGTGTGTAGATGTAAGTTCGAAACTTTACGAATAACTGAACAAATAATTTGTCAATAGCCAGACATTCTACATTTGTCAAACTGCACGTGTTTGACCGCCTTTAATATTTAACAAACAGAATATTTATGTTTTTTGTTTCTAATTTGAATAAAGGATAGACCCTAACAAAATAATATAGGAGCCTTACTTTTTATTTTTCTCTATAACAACTATCTTTTCATGACAGAGCATTCGAGGAAAAAATAGTAATTTTTGTTTTAAATGCGCGAAATAAGTGTTTTTTTAATGGGACATGAGGATATCAACTTTTCAAAACTGTTAAAATTCGCTCGAATGTCAGATGTATATTAATTACAATGTTAATAAGTAATATTATTAGTTGTGTCTTGTGTAATAAAAAAGTCAGTATACCACAATTTACAATCAAATTTTTAGTTTTGTTGATTTTTGTTATAGAATTAAAAGATATATTTTTCATCAGAAAAAATTACAGTGAAGTAAAATATTTAATCATGATGAAAAAGTGAGACGTTTTGCGCATCCACAGCACAGTATACAATATTGTGATCTACAGCAATATAAAAATATCACTTATTTTGATAGATACATATATAGTGATTTCGAAAAGTAACGAATAAATTCATTATTTTTGAAATTGAGAAGTTTTCCACAGCCACGTCGATTTTGTTTTTAAAAAAGGCACTTTTTGCCATACGACCCATATCTGTGACGTCATCCTTGTTCGAGATATGAGGTCATCGACAATTTTTTTAAATAGCAACCCCCAATTTTGACCATTTTCAAGAAAATAATGTTTGAAGATTTTAAAATTTAATTTTCACAATACTGTGCACCTCCCCATTACGCAACACCTGTCCGTGCTTATTTAGATGAGCTGTTCTCGATAGGGAGAAGGGGGCCGATTGAGTAGCCAGCCAGATCGCCTGATTTGATACCCTTAGATTATTTCTTGTGGGAATACTTAAAAAGCAAAGCAAAGCAAAGTATACGTTACTAGACCGGTTAATTTAGAAGATTTAAAAGCAAGAATTCGTCACGAGATATATCGTATACCTCCTGAAGTTATTGATAATGTCCAAAAAGAATTTATAAATCGTCT
Organism: Monochamus alternatus; assembly: GCA_037114965.1. Classification (NCBI taxonomy): domain Eukaryota; kingdom Metazoa; phylum Arthropoda; class Insecta; order Coleoptera; family Cerambycidae; genus Monochamus; species Monochamus alternatus. The sequence goes on along the minus strand of CM073431.1, from coordinate 29,084,980 downwards.
TGGCTACTGTCAGGCAGCCAACGGTGCACAATTTGAACATTTAATTTAGTCGATTTTTTACATAATCATTATCATTTTCAGTATTGTGAAAATTAAATTTTAAAATCTTCAAATATTATTTTCTTGAAATTTTTGTTAAGTAACACCATAATTTTTCATGATGTATGTATGTAGAATGACACGTTCTTTCAAATGGCATGGTCAAAATTGGGGGATGCTGTTTAAAAAAATTGTCGATGACGTCATATCTCGAACAACGATGACGTCACAAATGTGGGTCGTATGTCAAAAAGTGCCTTTTTTAAAAAACAAAATCAACGTGCCAGGGGATTTTTTCGAAAACTTCTCAATTTCAAAAATAATGAATTTATTCGTTACTTTTTGAAAGCACTGTATATTATTTACTACACAAATAAATATTTTTCGTTGAAACTTGGTTCCTTTTCAGTTTTTGAGTTAGGGTTGTTATTCTATGAAAATTTAAAAACTGCAACCAACAATCAAATTGTACAGAAGAAAGTGTCTTTTAATGACTAAGTTCATTTAACTCACGGCGTATACAATATTTTATGCAATTGTGACATATTATTGATATTTAACGTAATTTTATACTCGCGAATTACTTGAACTAGTGTTGAACTCAGGTGTAATTCATGTCAATATTCAATATATTTTTCCTGAATTATTTAAAATAAAACTGCCTGGAAGTAATTGAACAAGATTCAATATTATTAGATTGTGTATCGAACGATGTATTACTAAAAGCACAAGCAGCTTTATGCAAAGTAATTCCGGAGAAGTCCAAGTTATTTTATGAGAAAGAGTACATTAATTTCTGCGAATGGTGCAACAAAAGGCAAGAAAGTGGTGTATATGACAAAATAATCATGGCTTACATTACACATCTGAAATATCAAAAGGTGTGAAATTTTCATCTTTATTGTCTTATTATTTACAACTTAAGAAATTGTCCGTCAAAGAATGCAAAAAAATCTGGTTCTCTAACGATTCCGGAAGTAGAGTTATTAATTTGTTAATTAACGAGGTTGCAACAATCGAACAATAAACAATTATATTTGCAAAAATCTTGTGCAGATGGTTTGCCTTAGTAAGCCAGAAATCCTGGAAAAAATTCCGGTTCTTTAGTGATTTCGGGGGTGGAGTTTTTAATTTGTTAATTCGCCCAGTTACAACAATTTAGCAATAAATAATAAAGCTAACACCAAAGTGATAAAGAGGGACCTCTAAAACCCCCGAGAAAACATTTTCCAGACATTTTCGTTGAATCGTGTGACATTTGCCATATGTTGAACAAAAATGGGATATTTGTTAAATAAAAAATTAAAAATTTGCGAGCGTACAGAGGTTAGATGTACCTTTTGTTATAAAAAATTCGCTGAACATTTTGCAGAAAACCGCATCTCAATCGGACCTCTCCGCAAAAAGTTACAAGTGAAATGCTAATTTGACGCGACTATTAGATAAGTTACCTATTTACTGTTGTCAATGGAAGTAATGTTATCCATGCAACTGACGTATTTCGAAAATATATGGAACTGACTCCGAGAAATGTACCACATCGACGATACTTTTTAACCTATAAAAATAAAAAATGCACAGGTTTGAATGCACTCTCTAAGATGTTACAAAGATTTCTTGGAATTGAAAATGTACATCAGCATACTAGGCATAGTTTTCGAAGATCTTCGGCGACATTACCAGCTGAAGCAGGTGCCGATTTGTTAGTATTAAAAAGACGTGGTGGATGGAGCTCTGATTTTGTTGCGGAAGTCTATATAGAGCAGTCAATTAAAAGTAAAATTGAAACTTCAAAAATATATTAAGCGATATTTGATACATTTGGGCGTCCTAATGTGGTAATAGCTAACAATTAATCAACTATCAGAAGTTACAAGTTTCTTCTACTGAAAATGAACTCCTTAGAAACGTATCTATTCCATTCGAGAGTATCAGTCTCAACTTCACTGGTTTAAAGAATTGCAATATTCATATTAATTATAAAGATTAAATATGTATTTGGTTGGTGTATTTTCATAATAAAACTTTCCTAACCAAATTTCAGTGATGTAAAAATTTAAAAAAATAATAATTCACAAGCGAATAAAATATTATTTGTTATGGGGTCAATAAAGTCGTTTTAATCTGTCACAATTAGATAAAAATAATAATTTTAATTTCGTTATTTGTCCTGCAAAACTAATATCGAAATTTGTAGCAACGTACAGGTTACTCAAGGTCATGTCCGTATAGCTAAATTTTCCTATGTTAACGTGATCCGTGTGGTGGATATTCTCTACAGGATACGTTTGCTAAACATACAAATATACATTAGGATAGATTAAATAAACATCCACCTCTTAAATATATTATGGTTTGTAGACGCCACGCCGGTGGGACTAACTTCAAATAAAATAACTAAATGCCTTTCCTTATTTCAGAAAATAGATAGAATTGTATATGGTACGTTCGAAACTAGACAAAAATTATTTTTGTACAAAGCAGAATGTCCATCAAAATCAACAGATCTCAAATTACAGTAAGTAAACTCACATGGTATTTTCTTTGCGACCACTATAATATGCCCTAATTGACAAGGAAATTTTACAAAAAAAAAAAAATACAAAGGCACGAGACCTAATAAATACTATTCCTACGTAGAAGTGAATAGAGAACACTTGTAGAACATATTGTTATGTAATATTATATATGTAGATAATATATAATTATTTTGTAAACAACCTCTATAATTCTGGAAATGACAATAGAGGTAATTGTTTGCAGTAAACAATGGTATGCCATTGGTAGAGAAAACTGATAATAGGTTAGACAATGTGGAAGTGAAATTTCCAATAGGTAGCAATTAAATCAATTAGAAATCTTATATTATGGAGAGTGCCTAAAACTACATAGGTTAAAGTTAAATAAACGAAAAAAGGCTAATCCAAAAAATTGTATTTACATTCCCGCTTTAACTGCAGCCGAATAATTCTGGTCCATGTGTGATGAACCTTAAGCTTCGTACACACTACAGATGCAACGTATTATACAATAGATAATGCAACATGTAATGTAACGTGTGTGGACACCCATAGGTGCCAAAACTTGAAAATTGCTGGGGGGTAAACGTTGGTAACGTAGAAAGTCCTTACATTACGTAGTTTATTGCTGCCAAGTTCAGCGGCAACCAAAAATAAGTGATGGATATTTAGTTGCTAATTTCTACCACCAATTCACCAATTTAAATTTTGCAGCTTGTGCCGTTTTCGATAAAAATGGTGACTGCTAGCGCTACCATTGAATTACTCGATAAAAACGTCATACAGTTAGTTAAACATTTATTTCCGCTTTTCGCTTCTCTAGAAATGGAAAATCAAATAGTCATTAGTCAAATTCCAATAATATTAGTCATCATTAAAATGAAGTTGGAAATTGTTCTCGATAAGAATTATTTTTTCCCCATCTTGCGAAGCAATTCGTGGGTATAGTATTTATTCTCTTCGTTCTGTCATCAGGCGTTGAAATAAAGTATTCCATGTATATCATTACATTTTTTTAGGTTAACTTTTCGATTGAAAAAAAAATCTTATTGAATGCCTGTTGAATTAAGAATGAAATGAGAAAATTAAGTTTATGACCCTACACGCACGTTGTTTTCTTTCCAATATCTAATTTACATATCGATATCTAGTAGGTTTAAATCATTTTGTATTATTGTCTCTGAATCTCATTTGGTCAAAGAGAAAAAAGTTTAGCACAATTTTAGAGATGAGTTGCCTCCAAATAAACACCTTGTAGTGCTTCAATTAACTTTAACTCATGTTCAAAAACGACCAGCAATAAACCTAAATCATGTACCAAATTTGATCCTTCTACGGTAAAGTATCATATAGATATTTTTTGTTCGAAAATTAAAGCCCTACTTGGGGACTAATCACTCCTCAGGAGTGTAACTTTGTATTAGGTAAGTTCAGTTAAATTACAATATTTTGGACACCTCTACATGCACCGCCTGCTCTGTGTCGGTTTTTATGAGAGACACACTGTAAACGATACAAAAAGAAAATGGCAAATAATATTGTCAATTCAAATTTGAAATTGTGATCACTCCACTCCAAACTTAACACAGAATACATTTGAGAAACGTTCGAGGATTAGTAGAAATTCAGAACATATTCAGAATATCGCATACGCATTTGATATGTGCGGTATAAATTCAGTATTAATTCAGGATATATTAGGAATCACTACCGCGAACAAAGCTATTGTTATCTAAATGTTAATAAAGTTTTATTATAGAGCCGGTTGGGGTAATAATGAAACAGTTTCTGAAACTTCTGGAATTTCATTATTGAAAAAGTGTAATAAGACTTATCCCAGACAATAAACGTAACATTGCATTCACTCTTCATTGTAAGTGGTTTACCAAAAAAAAAATTCTGTTTTACTTTTAACCTGTTGATGGGAAAATATGAAACACTCGTTTATTTCCTCCCAAATATACTCAAACGTACTCAATCGAGTTCCCAAAATGACTCTTTTTTTGACTAAACCCCAAAGTTGCCATAACGCATTTTATACAAAATAATCGTCAATAGTTATTTCGTTTACATTAAACAATCTAGTTTCTATGGTGGCATGTATACATTAATTATACATAATAAGAGGTTTTAATGTGTGTTTTTTAAGATCTTTAATAAAAAAATATTTTGTTTGTAACATTTATTTAAAAAAAAATGTTCGGTCTCATCGGCTATTCAGCATCGATTCATCCGAAAAACTATATTTTGGTTATCTATGACCTTCTTTAGGCAAAATATTCCAAGGAATAAGAATTTTTTACTATAAATTTAATATACAGAACCACAAAAGAAGCTTTAGATGTAGGCGGGGTACTGCTGATGGCGCCTTCTGTAATGTATACATCCGAGGACAACCTGTATATTTTTTAAATTTTCACATCCATTTTAAACCTATCCTAAATTCAGCAGCGTACTCAAATTTTAAATAAAAAATCAGTATTTTTTTTTGATTTTTGTTGTTGGAAAAAATTTCGAATTAGGCCCTTGAAAATTTAATTTTCGTTCTGAAATTTGGCACTAGAGTAGATTTATTGAAGCTCTCTAAAAAAAAGAACTTTTAAATCGGCCAACAAATAAAACTTTTAGAGGGATGTCTCGCTATTAAATGGGACACTCTGTAGACGAGATGTAACTTTGTAAAATATATATTACTATCCAAATAATCTGCTGCGTTTGTAAGTGAGCTTGCTTTGAATTAGGCAACGAAATAAATGCAATATCGCCGTATTATTGGCATAAAACAGATTTTTAATAAAGTTCGTCCTTGTAGCAGGAAAACAGCAGAGGTTACGGTTTTTGTCAAGGGTGCAACGTCGTTATTATGCTGCAATTTGTATGTATTAAATTAACACCATAAAAACCATTAAATTTATAATTGACTAGCTCATGTAACCTTCTAATGGAATAATTAAGTGCAACTGCATTTCCGGATTACCGGATCCGCGAGGCGACGGCAATTTTAGTGCTGCGCAAAATCGGAGGTTCTCAAGGGGACCCTTTCGAGGGAGCCCGTGTTCCACCCATCACTGTTACCAGACACAGACGACGATTACTATTTCAATGTCAAGGCTATCACGGCCATAACCACAGTGGCGTAGTAAACTCAAACGCAGATAATAATGTAACAGATATATATATATATATATATATATATATATATATATATATATATATATATATATACGGTAACAACTTAATTTGCAAATTTAAGATAATAATAATATAATATATTTTCCTCTAAGACAATATAGAATTATTGTATAGAAATAGTCAATATTATACATAGAAAACAACACTAGGTACAATCGTTTGCAATAATAATGACACTCTCCTAAAACAGTTTTTGTAGAAATTTCATTAAATCTCTATCGGTGAGTGAAGCAACTAATAACAAATATTAAAAATGTGAAATAGATTTTATTACAAATACATCAGAAGTTCTAAAGAAATCGCAAAATTCATTTTAAGGAATGGCATTATTATTGCAAACGCTTGTACATACAATTTACAAGTAAATATAACCATTTTATAAATATAACATTAACGAACAATATAAAAAATAGGTATATGTATTACAAATATTACATATAGCCAGAAAAAGTGTAAAAAAACTTATCCAACAAATACTACTTTAAATTAATTTTGAATTTTTTTATATTTTGGCAAAACTTCAGGAAGCCTGTTATATAATCCGAGGTATTGAGGAGAGTTTTTTATTAAATTTATTCTAGCAAATAATATGTGAAAATGATGTTTTCTCATTTAAATTAAATATGCAAGAATTGTTAAATACGTAAGTAGCCATTTCAAAAATATACAAGGTCAATGTTAATAAGTATACGGAATTTTTTAAACAAATTTCTACATGATTCTTGTAAGGGTGTATTAGCTATACACTGAATAATCCGTTTTTGTGCTATAAATACTTTAGGACTATTAGTGGAGTTAGCCCAAAAACACACACCATATCAATATCGACTCCACTTTTACATAATAAACATTTGTCAATTGATTTATGGTGAGAACAGATCGTAAGTTTAAAAAAGAAAGCTAAAACTGTTTAGTTTAGAAATTGATTTTTTACAATTAAAGTTTTCAAAAGTCCCAAAAATCGTATACTACCATGTGAATTACATAAAGACATATTATAAATATTCAAATATATATCTTCAATGTGAATGCGCAAAATTTCAGTTTTTTTCACTGTTAAAATAATAATTAAAATAGTGGGGTTATTCAAAATATCGGAACACTTATTTTGCAAGTTGTTAATACATTTGGGTCGGTCAGTGGTCGCGCGGTTTAAGGCGTCAGTATTTGAATCGAGGTGACTAGATTGGTGTTGGTTCGAGCCCAGCTGCCGGTAGACCGTATATAAGCTATATTCGTGCAGAGGTTTGGCGCCCTCTCTGCGGGTATGGTAGGGTGGAAGAATGTTGGCTTGGGTCAATGTGAGAGGTATAATTAATGAGGTTTTCCAGGTTTCCCTCATTCCTGCACTGAATAGTGGTTAGGGCCTACCAACGTAAGTCGTTCCTGGGCGCAAATGCGGCCTGCTTAATAATAATATGCCGCCCCCTCTCCCGCACAAGTCTCCGACTTCTGGGCTAATCCCTGTGATTAGAATGAGGGGTAGAGATATTATATTATTATATTATAGCGATTAAAAATCGTCTTTTTTAACAGTTGGATAAAAATATTACCTATTTTACGGACTCATTCGAGTCCTTTTCGTAAATCCAAAAAAGTAGTCATGACAGATTGTATTCAAAATAATCGTGAATAGTTATTTCGTGTTTCCAATACCTAAACAATCTAAAAATTTAAATCCGATGCCTACTATTTTTGAGTAATATTTGGTATGATTATATTAATCATTCCTTAAAAGGTTTTATTGTGTTGTTTTGGGGACGTGTACATGTTGTGTAATATGTACCTAAAAAGCTTTTTCCGGACTCTGTTCTGCAGCAACGATCCATCCGAAAAAACTGCTTTAGGCAAAAGATGCCCAGGAATAAGAATTTTTAACTATAAATTTAATATAAAGAGACACAAGAAGTTCTGAAGTTTACTTAGATGTAGGCGAGGTCGCCCTCTGCAATGTAAACACCGAGCCTATAATCACTTTTGAATTTCTCATCCCGAAAAGTCATTAAATACCAAATTTCAGGCTGATCAATAGTCATGTTATTATTAAGATAATTATTTATAATAAAAGTTTTAAAAGATAACCTCGACACTTTGTATTTCGGAAAATATCAACTTTTGGATTAAGATAAATTGAGCTAGACCCTCACATTTTAGCCTCAGGTTTATTTTATTATTTATTTTTTTATATATTATTTTTATTTTTTATTTTATTTACAAATTCATTCTCTTGATCTGTTGAAAACCAAGAATGCATGCCACGTTCTTGAATGAAATAACTTTTCTTCTGTCAAGAAAACAGTTACAAATTTATTTATCTAAGTGAAGAAATTCACTTTAGTTTAAGATTATATCATGCTCATAAATACGTAAATAAATGTATACTTGAATCGAGATACTATTTTTTTCTGTGTAGGCATCCAGCCAAGTAATAAATAAAATTATCCGACATTGACAAGGCCTCGCGTTAAGGTGTCTTCTGATGGTCGTTTTTCCTAATAGCAGACGTCTCGTCTGTGGTCGATTATATCTATGAGAAAACAGCAGTTGCCGCAATTTATTTTCTGTCCGTTTTTATACGAAATATTTAACGATGTCCATCAAACGATTCGTTCAATTTGCTTGCACGCCTCCATTCGAGGACGTTTAGTTCGGGATTTTTTGGGAACGCTGCCAAATGATACCCTTAAGGGTAATGTCGAATTTAATTACAAGTAAATAATGGGAAAAAATGGAAACAATATTGGACGACATTGGAAACGTTGAAAAGCATGAAACTAGGAATTATATAAAGGGTATTTGTTTAGTTTTATTGGGGTTTTGCCACACTTCTGAAAAAAATAAAGATTAATTAAATAAGCCCTTACGCCAAACGGATCAGTCAAGGGTTATTTTTTAAACTAAGTTTGTCTAACCAAAAAATCTCACACTGAAAAAAGCAGATAAGTAAAAAATAACAAAAATCACATCACTATCGCGCACTACCGTATTTTTGACGTTTCGAAAATCTCTGTTTTCGTTTTCAAAATAGTAATAAAAATATTAAACGTATGTCAAGTTTGGCAGTTTAAAATTTGTTTATCTGCTTCCATAAAGATGTTAAATGATTTTTATTTTATTGTTACTTACTTCTTCTTGATACAAATGTAGCCAACAATGATCGATGTTTACTGATCAGTTTGATACACATTTATATCCGTTCAACAAAATAATCGCGGTCTCTTTTAATTTTCTTTTTGTTGCGTTATCTTCCTTCTCTAAAATTTTTGCCAAACGGCATTGAATTAAATGACCGTTTTCCCAAGCATGTTAGTAAATTTTAGATTTTTCAAATTCCCGTCTTTTTATATAATTTTGATGTTCCTCAACTCTAACATTCATAGGCCGAAACGTTTCTCCAACATGTTCATTGCATTCACAAGGTATACTGTAGATGCAATTTTTTGAATTTTGTATATCATTTTTTGGACGCGTTTTAGACAAAAACGATCGTAAAGTATTAGTTGTCTGAAAAACTGTTCAAATATTAAATTTATTACCGATTCTTCTTAACTTTTCTGATAATATAGAAATGTATGGAATTTTTATTGTATGATTAGTTGCTTTTATTTGTCTCAAAGTGTTCGTTTTATCTGTAATATTTTTGAAAGTTCTATCAACAAAATTTCATTATTTATTAAAATATTTTTAATAAATTTTAGTTCGTTATTAAAAATGTCATTGTTTGATGAAATTAATTTTGCTCTATCATATAAACATTTAACAACATCTTTCTTAATATCAATGTGACGGTTAAATCTAAAATTTAAATATCTATTGGTTTGAGTTTGTTTTCTATAAACACTGGTTTCTACAGAATTTTCGTGTTTTTTAATTAAAACATCTAAAAATGATAGCATATTATTATTTTCTATTTCCAAAGTGAATTTTATTGTTGATTCTTTATTCTTAATGTCATTTAAAAATTCATTTAATTTTGTAACAGTAAAAGGCTAAATTGCAAAAATGTCATCCACATATCTCCACCAGATAGTTGGTTTTTTATTTATATTTTGAATATAATTTTCTTCAAAAAAATCCATAAAAATTTACTTAAAATTGGTGATAATGATGAGCCCATTGCCATTCCGAAATTTTGTTGATAAAATTCATTGTTTAGTTGGAAATATGTTGTCTTTATTACATAGACATAGTAATTCGATTATACATCCTACGTGTTTTGTCTACTGGTACGTTAGTGAATAAACTAACTACGTCAAAACTCACCATTAAATGATTATTATTAAAATTATTTGAGGAAGAAATCTTTTCTAAAAGATGTTTGCTATTTTTAATATAAGAATCGGATTGTCCAAATAAAGGTTTAATAATTTGTAACAAATATTTTGCTAATTTGTTGCAAGGTGAATTTATAGAACTAACTATTGGTCTTAGAGGTACATCACGTTTATGAATCTTTGGTAAACCATAAAAATGTGGTGATTTACAATAATGTGGGTTTAAAATTTTTCTTTCAATATTTGAAAATTTTCGTTTGTATTTATATAATGTTCTATAAATTTTGTTTTCAATAGATTTAGTTGGGTCTTTATTTAATTTTGTATAATTTCTGTCATCAATTAAACTATTTATTTTTTCATCATAAGTTGTTGTATCTAATATAACTGTGGCATTACCTTTGTCAGCTGGTAGAATTTTAATGTTATTATCATTTTTAAGTGATGATGTAGATTTCCTCTCCTCAATTGATAAATTGCTTTTAATTACATATTTTTTCTCAATTTCAATTTTTGATCGGATCCTATATTCATTAGCAATATTTAATGGCAGCTTTTGAGCAATTTGTTCTATTGATGTTGTTATATCAAATTTAGGGATATCTTTTGGTGTTACAGAATAATTTAAACCTTTACCGAGAACTAGTTTTTGTTATTTTTTACTTATCTGCTTTTTCCAGTGTGAGATTTTTTGGTTAGGCAAACTTAGTTTCAAAAATAACCCTTGACTGATCCGTTTGGCGCAAGGGCTTATTTAATTAATCTTTATTTTTTTCAGAAGTGTGGCAAAAACCCAATAAAACTACAGAAAAACTAAAATTATGCCATAAATAAATAACTTCAGACAATATATAAAGGGTTATTTGGCAAATAAATAACATTTCTACAATAATTTTGCGCACAAATGCTTATTCAACCTATGCCATTATAGAAATGAACAACAGAGAAATGTAAGGTATTAAAAAAGCAGGAAATATTCATATTTTTAATAAATGTGGATGATGATGAATTTCTGCCCATAAAGGTAACTATTATAAATATGTTTTTAATAAAAACATAACCAATATTTATTTCAGGTTTTGGTTTGGAAGGCGCATGTCGGCGGGAAGAAGTCATAAACCTGCTTGTAGAATATGTGATGAAGATAGAAGGTGAAGGACTGTGCTTCCAAGTCATAATACCCAATACCAAAACAAAAGTGTAGAAAAAGAAGAAAAAAAAAGAAACGAACGAGAAAGCGAAAATACTCCATTGGAAGCTGAAAATATTCCCTCAGCACCCAAAGTTATTTCATTATCATCTAAAAATTATTCACACTCAAAATAGCACCTATTAAAGTAAATCTTTAGGCATTTCAGCATCGTATTAATTTGTCCAATTGTAAAGATTTTACTGCCAATGACTTTAATAAATGAGTTGTCATATAATCTTATATATTTTGTTTATTTAATAAATGTCTAATTTAATTAAAGTCATTATAGCACTGAGTGCATTAATAAATGTTAAAAAGCAGTTATTCTTTAAACATATCATGTTTCAACACTTATTGCGCTGATATTGCATATTAACAATAAATATGCAATATCTCGAAACCGTAAAAAATAAGTTACATACTATATCGTATATAATATATTTTTGAAAAGCTCCTTACATGACAGGCAATTTTCACGTTACTAGCCTGTATGTGCATATTTATTTGAGACAAATAATTTTTATGGCTTTGGACAAACAATGATTTAAACGCATTTACGAGTTTTACTTTTCGTTTTCATTTCATTTTACAGGCATCTATACCCACTGTCTTACTGTAGAATTGTAGAAGTTATGGAAATACTATTTTAATTGTATCTGAAACTGCTTTATTCAGATTGTTGTAGTGGAGTACCTACATAGTATAGCAAAAATGCAAAGTCATTTGTTCTCAATTTTAGTCATCGATGTGTGAAATGTATTATACTAGCATACAAAAAAATTAAAAAACGAGTAAATAATGTCTTTGCTAGGTTAAATTGTTCCGAAATATTAACAGATCAGCTGTATTCTATATCTTACGGCTTAAAACTAACCAATTACTCAAATAATAATTTTAACCCTACGGATAAAAATAAGAACTGTAACTGGCATTAACAACTCAGTTACTCTGATTTTATTAGCCTTTTCGTAGATGTTTCAGTAGTAAGTAATGAGTAAAAGGCAATGGGGAAGTTGCATGAATTTTATATTGGTATGAAATATATTACAGGGTAATCTTTCATTAAATATATTGGAAGGTGTGTCTGGCGGCAATAATCACATAATAATTAAAATGTTAACATTAATAAATTGTCACGGAATGTAAACAAAACCATGTGGCCGAAAACGCGATATCACTGGTGTGACGTCGGTGTTGGTGTAAACACGTTTGTTTATTGTTTTTGCGTTTCTATGGCATATTTGGGTCACTGATAATGTAAATGCTGTATAGGTAATGTTATAATTATTAGTGGCGATGTGGTAAAACGGAACGGAACTTATTCCTTTGTTTACAATACAAATCCACTTGTGAAAATTACGAGGACGATGCTTTTGGGTACGTCCAGATAGATGGCTTTACTTGAGATATTTATAAAATTACACAATCTGATTTCACATTAAACTACTTCTTTTAATTTGAAAAATAATAAATAAAAGTAATGAATAATGATATTTAACATTTATTTTTATTATTTATATCTTTTGTTTCTTATGTTTTCAAAACAAAACAGGTAATTTAATGCAAAATTTTATAAATGCCTGAAAAAACATTCTACATTTCTTTATGTATTTTCAATTAAATTTAAAATTGTCTTCACAAACAAACAATCCTGTAATGCTTCCTTTTGTCGCGCTTCATCGCCACATCATATTGTTGGTGATATTTTTTGTATTAGGCATTGATATGCACTTTCTGTGCTCGTTTTATGAGTCTATTTTGCAACTTTATTCAGTGCCAATGTCTATTTAACACAGTAACACCTAATAATGTCACAAATGACAAATTAACTGTTCTAAACATATGTACCTACTGCGTTGTCCGAAAATGAAACTCGTATACAGATATAAACGAAGCACACTGCTGTATTTCGTTGTCTGACGTCGCAGGTCTTCACTGTGGTAGCGCCCGTTTTGTGGGGGCGAGGCGCGTGGCCAGACTAAATTTTTAAACACCGTTTCTAGGCTTATTTGTTCACGAAATTATCTAGTACAAACACCATTTCGACTAAAATAATACATTTTTTCTTCTGCAACAAAATATAATTATTCTTAAGTATTATTATAAGGTCTACTCAATAGTGCCATCAAATATGTCATTTGTTAAGACATGATAAATTTTAATAGCACCTAATTTGGTCCCGCTATATTTTAATATTCTTGGTTGCAATTAATTTTTATAGAAGTATAGTGTGGGGTTAAAGCTGGTGTTTCAAGGACACAGAATCGTATCTAAAGATGAATAAATAAAAAGCCAGCCAGTAGGTAGAGGTTCTTATTAGCGTAGTACTATAACATAATGTTGAAATTGAAACATTTCCTTTAACTTTTGGGGGAAAATGCGCTAGAGATAAGAAAAAGCGTGAATGTACAATTCACGTAAATTGTACTTGATCACTGTGTACCATACACCGTGAAAAATACTTAATAATTTAGATCAAATCAAGTGTTATTAGTTTTTTAAAATAATTCTACCGGGCAATGTTTATAATGTCGCATACAATTTTCTCAATGTGCAGTTGCCGTTCGCTTTTTCTTATTCTAAATGGCTTATCAGCCTGGAAATTGTTATACACCCTGAAGAACACTTGTATGATTGGCAAACAAGAGGTATTATCTTAACTTAATCAGATTTTTTTGTACTGTCTCAACGAATAGCTATTACTTGGTTGAAAATTTGCGTATAAAAACCTAAAAACGGCATCGTTAACTAATAAGGAGTAGAAGTTTCAACCAAAAGCTTTACAGAATAGACCTATACGTTCGTCTTCTCCTATTTAGAGGTGTAGACTTCTATTTACTGTTTTAACGGCAGCAGATGGCGCTTATAAATGTTACATCTTAAAATTATTAATAATAAATTAAACGGTTTCCTATATATGACGTTATAAATGGACATTCTTAACGTCTCCTTTAATATTTATAGAAGTTGGAACCTGTTCTTGAGTACTCTTTACATTTGTCTCCGTATATACGGGATGTTGGATGATACATAGGGACAAGAAAAAGCTATCTGACACTAATACTAGTATGTACATTCAAATGCCAGAATATTATGCAAAATAACGGAATGTGATGTTATCTTATCATGAGAAATGAGAAACCAGTTTTTGTAGTAATTATCTTACTTTATGCAACTGAAACAGGAAGTTTTAGTTATTCTTATTGTTTCTCGCATTATCAAGAAATACCTTAAGCCTATTTTTGTATGAGTCATAACTTCAGGGATTATTCCAGAGAAACGTTGATATGATATCAAACAGACAATAACAAAGGAACTTCTTCCGATATCGTTGTCTATTATAATTAATATTTAAATTCATTTATAAATGTTAAAGGGATTCTTACTGGTCAGAGGCCATGGGTTATGAGTTCATAATTCACAATAAAAAAATGTTTCTAATTGGTGCTATTGAAACCACAACCTTGAAACGCAACTATGTCTATCAATATGAAATTTAATGAAGACCACAGGAAACGTTACTGTATGAGAACTATAAGAGACAGAAAAACCATTAAATGTAGCAAGTTTTAAACTGAGTTTTCTATTACTAACTTAGGTAATGGCAATCGGCTCTATTTGGGATTTTGAAATGTAAAAAAAACCTGTTGCATTTTCCAAAATCTGCTGCAACTTTTCATATAATATGATTCATTAAATCAATACTAATATACTAACTTTTATACTTAAACTAGGTGACCCGGCAAACGTTGTTTTGCCGGATGAATTATTTCTAGTACATATTTTGGCAGTTAAATAAAAAATAACTAACTTATTGTAAGTGTGTGGAGATGTGGTATATGACTAAAAGAGGAATGAAGCACTGTGAATGATGACGGCCTATAAGAATAACAAAACACGAAACATTCATTTTTTGAATTATTTCGCGTGCCTGCAATTTTACTTGTTTGACGGCCCAAATTAGCCCCTTTACGTCTTGTTGGCATTGTTCACTACAAAAAAATAACCATATAGTAAAATAACAGCTGTTGCTGGCGGGAGCTCGTGACACGTGTTGCATACTTTTGAGGTTATGTAGATCACTTAATTAACTAATAATGAGAACTATACTTAAAATTAATAATTTTATTAATTATTGATAAAATAGGAAATAAATAATTATGGCCCAGCAAATTAATAATAAATTTACTTGAGAATTACACTTAGAAGGTAAAAGGATAATTGTAAACGTCACTACTACGCTCGATTCATACACAATAATAATGGTCGAAAACTGTGTAGGGAGTGAGAGAAGGCTTATTGTGTGAAAGAGACAGGAGACCGGCTTCGTTCTCATCACTACTCCGTACTGTTTACTGGGTGAGAAGTCACACCGGTAGATGTTTGGCGGGAATAACTGATTTAGTGATAATCGATCAGTTATCGACCAGGGTTAAAAATGATTAAATTACTAAAATGGTTATTAAAAAATAGGAGTTTGTAATAGAAGGATGAAAATTAAAGGTTGTATGTATTTTTGAATGCCACCATAAAAACATAAAAATAAAAAATTTTGTCTAAAAAATAAAAAAAAATTGTTTGGGGTGGACCACTCTTATCACTTAGGGGTATGAAAAATAGATTACGACCGATTCTCAGACCTACCGAATATACATATAAAATTTCATAAAAATCGGTCAAGCCGTTTCCGAGGAGTATGGCGTCTAAAACTGTGACACGAGAATTTTATATATTAGATATTAGTTTCAATGATTCGGTGTTATCAACCTATAGTTTATGGGCACCATATTGCATGCTGAATGAAAAATACATTTTTATAGTTTTTCATTTGTTGATGAACGATAACTTTGATAATCGAAATGCCCACAGTGAAAATCATTGTCAAATGCTCCGTTTCGTAGACTTTATTTTTGCAGATTTTAAAAATTAAAAAGTTATAGATTTTCGAAACTGCACCTTTCTTTAAATTTTCTCAAAAACGCCTAAAGATCGTGCGCCATTAAGTTAACAAATCAATATAATAATAATACAAGGTGTGTCAATATGAGTGCCTTTGTTTTGCTGTTTGATAATTGTACCAAATAAAACATATTTATTTGACTTAACAATTTTTTTTCTTTGACCAACGGTAATAGAATTATGTCAGCAAGCACATCTTGAATATGTGACACCGTCGCTCACATACCATGTCAGGTGTTTGTACATAAAATTACATATTTACTCCTACGATTTTCTTAAAGCTCCTTTCACAACACAAAATAAAATGTTAAAACTATTCAAAATGACTTATGTTGTTTGCGAAAAGCGTTTCGTCTGCAGCTGGTCATGGCTACTATAAATTGTTCTACTTGTTTTATAAAAAGTACCTATAAGTAAATGATTATACCTGAAATTTTGCACAGTGAGTCTGTTATACCTATCGCTCATGAGGTGGGGACTCGCTAAGCCCGGCGAGGCCGACCCAACTATTACTCAAGTGCGAGAAGTATGAAAATTTAACCAACTTCGTTATTAAATGAACAAAGTTGCCGTTTGAAAATTTTAAAATATAAATTGACAAACATTATAAATTTCAAAAGTATTTGATTAAATCTGATTTTTTTATATGTTGTTCATTAAAGTATTAGAAACCTATATTTATCACGGCAGACGTTTTTTCCGAGTATAACATGCCGGCAGACAGCAAAACCTTACCTACTGCCCGAGCGTACGTATGTGTAGGCGGCATATAGTCACATCTTTTTATTATCTTCGATATAGTACCATTGGTTTTCTAAGCGGGCATTGCGATCAACACCCTTAGATCTAATGAATTAGGCATTTATTTTTATTATTAATTATATTTAGCACCTTTTAATATTAAAATAATATAAGTAACAAATTACCTCTATTTCTGGCACAGGTTCTGAGATCTGGTGATGTCGATTACAATGCTTGACATTTCTAACAGTTTTTTAACGTCAAAAATCAGATTTAATCAAATATTTTTGAAATTTATAATATTGGCCAATTTCACAAGTGTCTGCCATGACCTTGGAAGCACAGTAATCGTCTGCCTTTGTTATTTTTATATAATAATAATTGTAAATTTTAAAATTTTCAAATGGCAGCTTCGTTCATTCATTTAATAACGAAGTTACATTTTCATACTTCTCGCACCTGAGTAACCCTTGAGTTGGCCTCGCCGGGCTTAGCGAGTCCCCACCTCATGAGTGATAGGTATAAGAGACTCACTGTGCAAAATTCCAGGTACAATCATTTACTTATAGGTTGCCGGCCACTGGCTCTTTGAGTACTAGATACAGTTTTATGAAAAATGTAAAATACTTAGACACAAAAGTTTTGTGTGAAGTATAGGGATAGGAATAGTATCAGTTTTTTATCTACTATTTTAATGTTTTAAAATAGTAGATAAAAAATACGCATATTTTTTCAAACCAAATGAAAAGTAGGTACTATTAAAAAATAAGCTATTTCAGTCAAATCAAATGTCAAATTCGGCCTGACATGTATATTTTCAAATACTAACATTGGAGTCGCCACACTGCAGTATATTACAGAATTCTAGATTGAAATTTAGATGATTTGACAGACAAGTGTTACAAAGGCGACGCAATTTAGCAGACGATTATTTTATTGAAGTAAAACTATAATAAAAATAAGTATGGGTACATACCACAGAAAAAATCTACTTGGAACAAATACTAAAATATTGTGAAAGGAAAATAATATCTAAAACTAATATTATATCATAATGTTAAAATATGTTTGTCACGAACAATAATAAATACATTTCTGCCGATGATTTGACAATTTTGACAGCACAAAAAACAAAAATATTTCATTACTAAAATTGACAAGGCAAATATGGCATTATTTTGTTGTTAAATGCCCAATCGAGATTTTTTGTGGTTTAAGTCGTGCGTTTAATTGTATTAATCATGATATTTTAATTAACAAACTTTATGATTTTGTCATAAGAAGTGTTGCATTAAATTGGTTAACTAATTTTATGAAATCTAGAAAAAAATATGTTTCTATACAACATACCATATCAAATGTTGTGAATGTAATCGATTCTGATGCTTGTTTAGTTGAAATGGGAGTACAAGGATCAGTTTTGAGTCCTGTACATTTTATTGTTTATATTAATTCTAGAAGATATATTGGATGAAAAAACAGCTTTTACGATATATGCCGACGATTTATCTCCAATTATTCCAAATAATTTGTTTGGCACTTATGATACTGATATTGATAGAACTATACAAAATATCTGTGCTTGGTTTAATCAAAACTGTTTATACTCAAATTCCGATGAAACACAAATGATTAGATTAACAATAGACAAAAAATATGTGATGATATAACAGTAAACATTAATAAATGTGTCATTGAGAGCGTTAGTTAGTAGTGTAAACTTTTTGGGATTTATTTTGATGAAACCCGTAATTGGAAAATTCATTGTAATTATCTAATTTCTTCTATGAGTTCTTTCAATTTCTTAATTAGAAATATGAAAACGATTTTAGCTAAAAAAGAATTAATAAATTTTTACTACGCACAGGTTGAATATCGCCTTCGTTATGGTGTTTGTTTCTGGGGTGATTCCACCTTTTCACATAATGTTTTTATTGCATTTAAGTTGTCAATTGTCCCTAACTCACCAAATTATTTGGGACCGAAAATATTTAATCATTTACCTGCTGACTGTAAGCAAAGCATGCATTAATTTAAGAAAAAATTTAAATTGTGTTTAATGACCAATGGCTTTTATTCCCTATGCGAATTTTTTGCTTTTCAAGTTATGTTGCATTTGTTTCATGTATTTTTTTAAATCACTATTGTTATACACTTTTATAATTATCTCGAAACAAAATACATGAATTGAATTGTCGTGTCTGGCGAGCAGCTATGAGCGTCCATCATAAGGGGTTTAATACACTTTAGAAAAAAAATCTGCTTTACAAAATGTAAGAGCGAGTCTGTTAATTTTTGTTTTTAGTTTTCTCTATACTTTTAGAATATTTGTAGATATAGTTAACCCGAGTGTTAACCCCGTAATGTAGTTTCATTTTATTAAATAAGGAAGTTGACGATTGACCGTATTTCCGAAAGTAGGCAAAGGTCGTCGTAAATAACCCTATATACAAATACAGGGTGTTTCAGGAGGAGATGCACATACTTCAGTATGTTATTCTACGTTCAATTTTAATAAAAAAATTTCTATAAACTTAGGTCTGGAAATGTTTCGTTTAGAGTATACAGGATGTCAAATTCAAAAAAATTAATTACACTTTCTTTAATAACTCTCGACTACTCGAGATAAATTCATGAAATTTTAGAATGACATACAGAAGTATGTACATCTCCTCCTGAAACCCCCTGTATATTACATCCTAAGAAAAGTTTTATTACGAATTGCCTGTGTGTAGATATGCTTAGTGAAAGATTATGAGTACTACGTAAAATCCGAGGTTGAAATAAATAATTCCAGGAATATTTCTTATGTAAATTCGTGAATTCGAATGTGTATAGCATGCAGAAAAGGGAGAACTTTCGGGTTCTTCAGCACCGTGAAAATATTTACACTTCTGAAAAATTAATATCAAAAGTTCTGCAGAGGTGAAAGAGCGGGGAAAGTAATTATTTAGATGATAGGAGGCAGAGCGATGTAAGCGAGTTTTTGCCTGAAGGCACTTGTATAATTCTCTAGTCTTTTTAGTCGTTATAATTGTTCTCTTTTGAGTACAAATATGGGTCTTGCGAGGTATTATGTAAAGGAAATTCTTCTAAAGCCTTTCGGGCTGCAAAATGTTTTGTTTTTACCCTTCTTACGAGACGTTTACTTGTCTCTCGCAACCAGGTTCTGCAAATATAAAAAAACACGTAGGAACAACAGAAAAGAAATTTTTTTCTTTGTAAATGTTCAAACCAAAATGAAACTGGCAGTTTAAAATCTTTATCATTTACGTCTGTCGAAAGCAATCTGCACCCACAGAAATCCTTTGGTGGATATTCACGCAACGATGTGTAATGGAATTTGTAGCATCCTTTTAAACAATTGGAAAATTTGAAAATACATCATTGTGCAGTTATCTACAGGGTGTCCCAATTTCGCTGTATTTGCAGGGTATCTGAACACATTCAACAAACTGTTTCTATTTCTTTAAAGCGTTTGGGATTTGTGATAAGGCAGGGTCGTGTCTTCAGTGATAATGAAGTACTATACTAGACGGCCGAAAATCTAGAGAGTGACTTATGTTACAAACCTGCTCACAATTTATAGCAGTCGACACACAGAAACATACATGCAATATTTTTTCTGTAAAATCGTATGCCGCATTTTTTTGAGGGCATACTCGATTGCACAGCTTCTGCTGCAGAGTAAGTACGCATGCACCAGTGTTGCCATTGCTAGTACAATTGTATGAATCTAGTACAATTCGTTTAACGTTTCGCAGAAATAGGCGATTTTTAAAGTTAAATTTTGTTTTTTAAGCGAGTAACAGTCAATATTGTGTATGTTTGTAAATTATCTTCGTAATATATCCTAACAGAGGATGTGATTATAACTAATTATTAACTCATTTCGGCTTCAATTCTCTGCAATTTAGAACGAATTTTTACAGATTGAAGTTTTTACATGCACTTCTAAATAACGATATCGATTAATAGAATGACTAGTCGTACTCCACGATCTTTTTATTGCCCCATCGCCAATACTAACGTTTTATTGAAGTCTCATATATATGCAATGATATGTAATTACAACGCTATATATACATCATGTGATATATTTCACTGTAATTTAAAAACATTGTATTCTACCTTTAAAAGTACCATTGATTAATCAGATATACTTATATACAAGTACTTACTTGTGCTCGTGTTAGTTAGTTTTATTAATTTTTATTTTGTATTTTCATTGTTTTTTTTCTTATTTTTGTCCTTTTGTAAACTTTGTACTGTAATTGGTGTGTACTGTTGGACAAACACATGTATTATTATTATTATTATTATCTACGTTTTTCCTTTATAATAACAGCCCTCAATAATTTTAGAATTTGAAGGGTGAATAATCTCATGAATTGAAAACTGGTATCAAATTATAGCCGGTGCCGTAAATATGAGTCTACAAAATCCTTTAAGAAATATATTTCGTACGCCACTAAACAAGGTATATACAATTTTTGAAATTCCCAATCTCTTTACTACATAAAAGGACTCTGGAAAAAAATTCATCGGACGCACCGTTTTCCTGTAGAAACACTTTTACATTACATTAAATGTAAAATTAAACTAATGCATAAAATATCTAGGCAAGTTAGCTTTAAAATAACTACTGCCTAATGTCAAGGTACGAGTAAAATTATTGTGAAATGTCATAAATAATACTGTTTGCGGTAGCTGGTTCTAATTTCTTCCTTGAACTTAATTACTTTATTAATTAAGCATATCTCTCGGTTGGAAGGCGAGATAAAACACATGTTGTATTAACATTTTTTACTTGAAATTTCGTCAGGAATCTATTCCTGAACTATTGACTATTTAAACTTGATTTACTCTATATTTTTGTGCAACAATAACATAATTGGTTTATAGGTAAATTTAGTTAATTCGGAAATATGGAGTTACAAAATGCACAAAGATACTTTTCAAATGTGTGACACTTATTTACAAAAATTGTTATCGTCACGGCGAAATTTACAGTAATTCGGTATTGTTAGATAGATAGATAGATAGATAGATAGATAGATATTTATTCGTGTTATATACAAAATAATATTCCACACGTCAAAATAAGCAAATTTACAAAGATGGCATATTATAAAGTTAAAAAAAACATAAAATAAAAAACATAAAACTAACAGACAAATACATCAACACATATTTTATGATATAAAATAACACAAACATAATATCACAAATCAAAAGGGATAATGCAAAAATTCATCAGCTGTGTAGAAACAATGATCCAGTAATAATTTCTTAATGTGGAATTTAAACCTCTTTATACTGTACCTAGGATTTCTCTCATAAAGAGTCAAGTTGTGACAGGGTATAAGTATAAGTCACTGTGTCTGCGGGTATTGTAATCATGATTATGATTATTTTTTATAAATGTATTATAATTTAAATCCTCACAGCTTTCTTTTGTAACTTAAACACTATATCACAAAAATGAGAAGAACCCCAGAATACGATGCCATAAGAAATCCGAGAGTAAAATTGGCCATGTAATAGGATAACTGAACAGCTCTGCTTGTAATGACACTTTAACCTACATAACACACTGGGGATAACTTTTTGCACAATTGAGAGATGTGATTCTCACAGTTAAGAGCATTATCTAAATATAAACCTAAAAATTTAGTGGTCTGCACTTGTTCCAGAGATTTTTCATGAACTCTAAGTAGATAACATTCACTGTAATTTTTTAACATAAGTGTAAAGTAAATAAATACAGATTTCTCACTATTTAGTAGCAACTTTGCGTTTTGAAACCAAGAAACAAAACAATCAATTTTACTTTGAGTATCTAATAATAAAAGTGTCAAGCGTTCATTCGAGCATAAGAGGGAAGTATCGTCAGCAAACATCACTAAGAGGCCAGATGATATGTGCGGTAGATCATTTATAAAAAGTAAAAAGAGTAGTGGACCCAGAATAGAACCTTGGGGGACACCACGCAAAATATTTAATTTTTTAGAATTTGCACAACCGTTTTAAACAAACTGAGCGATTACTTAGATATGATTTTAGCTATTGGCCGATGTTCCCTCTGAATCCATATTTACCCAGCTAAGAGAATATCATGATCAATTAAATCGAAGGCTTTACTCAAGTCCATGAAAACTCCAAGACATTTTTTATTAGAGTCCAGATTGTCATAGAACTCATCACGAAAGGAAAAAATGGCAGACTGTGTGGATTTACCGACTCTAAATCCATGCTGTTCCTTACATAAAACATCATACCTGTTACAAAAGTTAATCATTCTGTTATAAACCACCTTCTCAAATATTTTAGATACGGATGGCAGTAACGAAATGGGCCTATAATTATGAACAGATAATCTATCGCTTTTCTTAAACAACGGAATAACTTTAGCTATCTTCAGATTATCAGGAAAAATAGCTTCTGAAAGTGACCAATTAATCAGATATTCAGATGTTATGCACAATTGGAGCCAAATTTTTTATACATTTCTCTTTGTGTGAGTACAGCTTGTACAAAGTAACCTTGCTGGCCGTTGCCTTAAATTTGTACTTTGACCGTCATTTTTGTTTCTTACAACCAGTTCCAAATTCATATGCACAGAAACGATCACGTAACTCATACATAAAATCTTTCAGAGAATCAAGTTTGTGTCGTAACATTAATTGAGGATGTTGCAAAGAAATTATCATCTTTTTTGTTCATCAAGGATACATATTTAGTCAGAGTTCTATAATGATATGTTTTACTCCCTAATTATTACACATAAATCATGACAATTTACACGTTCTACGGAAACAGGTTTGAACGCACGCAATATGTCAGCAATGCGTAAATACACCGACCTATCAACTATCGGCTTCATTTATCTCTAACTAAAAAATTATATAACTCGTTGATTTCCAGCACATCGGAAACGTTGTTGCGTACTTCCAATGTCCGCTTTGTATCTAATAAATGTGTTTAATACATACGGGATGTGAGCTCGAATTAAAATTAACAGAAAAGTATTTATGTCATCCGCTTAGGGGTCTCTTATTTTTCACAGTGAAATGATTAAATTTCTGGTGTCTATAAGTACCGAAATCACGAAAAATAAAACTTGTAGAACAAGACTATTATGTTGTATGTCTTTCTATTCACCTTATACAGGGTGTCCGGAACTCCGCGCGGAAAATTGTCAATATGATATCGGAGCTACGTAATCTCAGTTTTTTTTTAATTTGTTTTTTGACTATAACTTTTTTTATACGCCAACAATTTTTTTCAAATTTGGCACTCTTTTTTATTATTATAGAGATGTAGTTTCAAGTAAAATATTTCTAAAATTGCAGTGCCCTAAAAGGTAAAAAAGACAAGTGCTAGGTGAAAAAATGTTCAACTCCTTTGCCTTTAATTTTATTGAAATTTTGATGGCATTTCCTTTACGATTTATCATAAAATTTGATAGGTACTCTTGTTTGTAGTCGAAAAACTAACCGTTTGCGAGGATATCGACATTTAAATTATTTAGATATACCGGTGAACCTCACTTATTTTACTATTACCGACACAGAACAGGTGGGGGTCCCAAAATATTGTAATTTAATCAAAATACCTACATACAAAGCTGAACACAGGCGATGTTACTGATCTTCAAGATGAGGCCAAATATTTCGAAAAAAAAATATCTCTGAATTACTTTAACCTGGAATAACATAATTTAGTACTTGATTTAGATTTGTTATTGGCATAAATAACAGTACCTACTGCCGTTAGTAAATTTTCAAATAAAATAATTTACTTTTCTCGGAATGAAACATTACCTATACCTATAGTCTGTTTGGAAATGAAATAGAGTAATAAAACCCCGATAAAAGAACCGGCCATGGGCGTGGTAATATTTCGTTTCAGGTAATTATCGATATATATATATATATATATATATATATATATATATATATATATATATATATATATATATATATATATATATATATATATATATATATATATATATATTATATTAAATGTATTTAATGCATTGAAACACCAAAATTCTACCAACAGTGTTGACGACATCGTGGAAAAGTGTTCCAAAATGACAGGGATTGGAAAATCGACTATCTACAGACTTTTAAAGGAAACAAAAAATGAACTGTAAATCCCTAAAAAACATCTACAGGGAGGTCAAAAGTAGTTATAGATGATTTCTTCAAAAATGTCATTCGCAGAGAAGTACACTCATTTTATTATAAAAAAGAAATACTAAACAAAATTTGAAGTGAACTTTCAGAGGACAATGATTTGCCAAAAATCAATAGAAGCAAATTATGGGCCATCTTACGAGAGTTGAATTTTTGCTGGGAAAAGCAGAACAGGAAGTCAGTTCTTATCGAAAAAGATGAAATTATTTGTTGGCGAAGATCCCAATTAGAAAATTCCGTGACGAAGGGAGGAATATTTATTATCTAGACCTAGACGAAACTTGGGTCAACGAGGGATATACTGTAACAAAAGTATGGCAAGATAAAAATGTAAAAAGTTTCCGACAAGCATATTTGGATGGACTTTTAATAGGGTTCAAGGCACTTTCAGGTAAAGGGCGAAGATTAATAGTGACACATATAGATAGTGCCAGTGGTTTTGTAGATGACGGTTTACTTTTATTTGAATCTAAAAATACAGGTGACTATCACGAAGACATGAACGCAGATTTTTTCGAAGAGTATTTTACACAGATGTTGGATCTTATTCCTCCGGGGTCTGTAATTGTCATGGATAATGCCAGTTACCATTCACGGAAGACCGAGCGGACGCCTACGACTGCTTGGAGGAAAGCCGATATAATTCAATGGTTATTCGGAAAAAACATTTCTTTTGAAACAAATATGGTGAAAAAGGAACTTTTGACACTTGTCAATCTTAAAGATCAAAATATGTTATCGATGAAATGCCAACAAATCGCCAAATAACGGTACTGCGGTTACCACCTTATCACTGTGAACTTAACCCAATCCAATTAGTCTGGGCGCAGGTAGATGTAGCGCGAAATAATACGACGTTTAAATTAAGTGACGTGAAAATTTTGTTAAAAAATTCCTTGGAACGAGTAACTGTAGATAACTGGCAAAGATGTACAAAAAGAATAGGAGAAAATGTGGGAACTCGATAATTTAATTGACGTTACTGTGGAACCTGTCGTTATCAATCTAGGAGACGAAGATAATTCATCAGACTATTCAGAGGATGAATTTTAATATACCTACTTTTTTATTTTCTTTATTGTACCTTTATACAACACTAAATTTACTCACCATAATTTGAATTTTCATAATACATATATTTTTGTGTGGTCTATTCATTAAATTTAAATAAATATTTTGATAATAATATTGAATAATTTTATTTGAATTACTAAAAACCCTCTTAACCAGGTTATGATTCTTAAAGTAGCCTCATGTTTTGAAATGCTGTTTTTTATATTGTTTACTTATAAGAGAAATGGACCGAGAAATTGAAGCGGCATAGACAAAGACGGATTGTCGGGGATTAAATTTTAGCTACCTGCTACAATTTAGTACAACCCGGTCACACAGTTTTTTTTTTAAAGTACACCTCATCTATACCGATAATATATAATATAAAAATATTGAATATAAGCACCAGTACTACATTTATTTACGATTTGCATACGTAATAAGCTTTCATTACTCTCTTTCATTTCTAAACAGACTATAGAAGTAAGCAGTAGAAAACATACACGTATGCTTCGTTCATCTGCAGGCTATTAAAAATTGATCCGAATTTTCCGTACAATTCAGTCTGCACAAATTGAAATTTTGTGATGCACGACAAATCTAGTTATGTCCGCATGAGTAATGTCACGCGTCCAACTGAAGTGCTACGCCTATCCGACATTAATATCATGACATAACACATCAATCTTCCCCATAACATGCAATTTTTTCATCGATTATAAGTTCAAATAAAATTACTAGATGCAAGATTAAATAAAATCCTTCCCCAAAATAACATCAAAGCAACGTATTTTATTAAGTTAGCGAGTATACAGTGTGTTGGGTTTCTTAGTATTTGGCGCGCCTACCCTGCAGTAATAGAGGAGGGCAACTGTACATACAGTTGGGGGTGGAACATTGTTCTCCATCCCTATTTTTGGTCATTTTTAAGATTAGTGTGTTTATGTATCTGGAGAAGTATACTCCATATTCCCGCCAACAATTAGTATGTAGTAAATTGTATATAAAAAGTATTAAATTAATATTGTCAGCACTAGTAATAGTGCAGTGAATTTGAATTTGGTTATTAAATAGTAAAGCTAAACAGTTGTTTTACTACAAATTGGATTGACACTTCTAAGGAAGTTTTAAGAGAAAAATTAAGGGTTGTATAAACCAGTAGTAATTGAAACACAACCACGGATTACAGTCCAGAAAGGAAAAACTTTTTTAATATAATTTTTTTAGAAATTATTTAAAAAAAAATGATTGTTGCAACAATGGGCTTGTTCAGCATTTATTTTATTTCATAAATCGAAAGTATAAGTGAAAAATAATAAATCTGCAAAATATTAGAATTTTATTCGAACAATTAGTACCTTAAAATTAATTGAGGCACGGCCAGGCATTATCTCGTCACGCATAAGCTCAGCGATTGCGCTCAACTTAAAACTAGTTACATGCATTTTCAGAGTATTGTTCCTGTTGCGTACTGTTTGATTCAAAATGAGTGCAAAAAATAATTTTAAGTATTGCATAAGTTTAGAATGCACAAATATAAGTACAAATGAGTCGGAAAAATTATTTATTTGGGCCAATGGGCCAAAAGCAAAGAAGAGCATGGCAACGTGCAATGCAGAGATCTGATTTTGTATCCGACAAAGGCACGAGATTTTGTTATAAGGATCACTTTTAGTAACTTTTGTTTTAAATATAGGTTGAAGAGGCTATAGAAAATTATTTTTGTTTAAAACCCATGAAATGTGGGAGAATATAATTCAAATTAGAAATGTTTCATGTTACACACTTTTAAAGATTGATTATTAACACAGGAAAAGAAGTTATCGTAGACGAATTATTCAGTGAAATTTTGGCAGTTCCTTTAGAATAGCGGTTTTCAAGCTTCTACAACCGGTGCTGTAATTTAATCTATAGTGATTTTCCGTTAGCTGTGACATAGGTAACTGGTCGCTATTGGTAACAGAATTAACTTGCACATTTCTAGCCTTAGCTGAGATTCTTCGATCTGCTCTTGTTGTTCTCGGGCTAGGCTGCGTGGAGAGCGGATCCCCTCATATAATAATGATTTCGGTTCCTCTGTTCCTATTGTTGTATTACGGCTGCTACGGTCGGCACTGCGTCCCCGATAACGGTGATCTTGCTAGACGTCATTTAGCAGCCTTCGTATTTTGATAAATTAAATATTTTACAGAAAACTGTAAGTTCAGTGAAAACATATTGTTTTTAAAATTTTTTATGTCTAAACACTATAAATATAAATTAATCAATGATCGAAGTTTTTAATCAAAAAAATAAGTAGTACCTATACTTTTTTTTATTTTGGGAAAAAGTCAATTTTAACTTTATCATTTTAAACCATTACTTTTTTGCGTAATTAATCAATTATAAGTAAAATATGGCATAATCATAAATATAATTAAATAATAGTAACTAAATAAAAATTTATTTAGTTATCTATAACTTAATTTTTATAAATCCTTACCTAAATAGATGGACACGAGAAAAAAGAATGAATGTAATGACACGAAATAGAAAAAAAAATATATTAATAACCTTGTACCTCACTCTCTTCATTTCTGTAATATATATTTATTTTTATTCAAGTAGTTCGTATCACATATCAACGTTTGGTATATTGTCAGAACCAGCTTACTAAATTCAATTGAACATATTGTACAAAAATAGTCACAACACAGTAACGAAACAACATAGCACATTTTAATCCCACCGGGTATTATAGCGTGTTAGCGTTAGATCTCCTAGTTTAGAGGTGCGTGTAGTGACGTCACAAGCGAGTGCACTTTTTTTGAGATTAGCACCAATTTCAACTTGTTATAACACGAAAACGCAAAAAGTAAATAATATGAAGTTTTAAAGGCGAAATAAGTCTATCATGTATTTGACGGAACAGGCCTATTACATTATCATAAATAAATTTAGATTTTGATATACAGGGTATCCAAGTGTATAAAAAATGGAATAATTCAAAATTCGTCCTTTGTATTAATAATTTCAAATATCCTCATAAATAAAGAACAAAGTACATGGTCAAATTGGCAGTTAAAGATCCATATCTACCTACCCATCTATTAATTCTCAAAAGTATGACGTAACTAATTTTACGAATTTAGATTCAAATGTTTTGTAGTATGAAGATGAAAATTTGGTATAACTGTAATTCTTATATATTTATAACTTGGATAAGAGCCAAATTTTGACCAACTCATAAAAAAAAATCAAAAAATGTTCTTAATTTTTTATCTAAATGTTGATGAAATTTGCTTATATTTAAACTTTAAGCACATGGCCGTGTTAGAAATGTGCTGGAAAGGACAATAAATATGAAGCATAATTTTATCATATCTCTTTTTAATGTTGCTGTTGCTTCAAATTGTAAAACGAACCATTTCAATGTCGAATGGTGAACATTGACATTCGGCTACTGTATATTTTTGGTACATTGGTATAATAATGTTGATTATTTATTTGTAAAGGCTTACCCCATTATAGTTGGGGTTGCCAGATTAGGAAATTCATTCCGGGAATTAACAAGTTATGTCAATTTTATTTTGAAAAATATACAACTTTATAATATGACATTTTGTTTATAACTATTATTTTAAATTGACAAAATGTATTTTTTGATATACCATAGACGGATTTTAAAGTGGTTCAATAAAAACTGTATTTCGTGAGACCATCTAAATTTACGTTTATTATGAGCATAAAACAATAAAAAAAATTTCAAATGACAGAAACAGCTGATACATTTTTAGTATTAATAATCAGATTAGAATTACTAATGTTCTCAGAATATTCACGTAGAGTAAATTTAAAGAGAAATTCATAACATATCGGACCATCTCAAACCCATCGGTTGTTCTTATCGACATGAATACATTGTTGTGTGGTCTGTATATTCATTACTTCTCACTTCTCTATAATAAATAACCATATTTTCAAAAAAAATTCAAAATTTTGTTAGTTTCATAGTAATTGTTTGAAATTAAATAGCACATCATATTTTGTTTACATTAAATTAACAGTTCCAAAGTTGTAAATTTCAAGTTGCACATGTATTCAGAAACTTTTTATCGTATGTTTTTGTTACAAAAATACGCTTTTGAGAGAATCTCGTTTAACTTTGATTTTTATTTCTAAAACCGGCTTCATAGAGCATTGACTGACGCTTATGACATTTCCCTTTCCCTTAACATTTTTCTCAGTACATTGTTAGGGAATTATAGACGTGATTCACAGTTAAATGTAAATGTCAAAAAATTGAATCCCAAATGATTTTTAAAATTAGCATTAGGCACAGGCAATACCTTGTATAGGTATGGAAGTTTAGACCCCTTTTAAAATAAAGAGAAATGTTTCAAGATACCAAATCATTTATACATGCGGCATTCTAAAAAATATAGATATAAACAATGATTTACTTTAGTGAGAAATACCTTATAAATTACAAAGGCACAAAGTAACAGTGATGTCAAATATATTTAATATTCACATTTTTAATATAATCCGTCGAAACTGTTCCACGCAGTTATCTAATAGAATACTTTTTTATGGATTTATAAAATGTCAAATGTCACTACACTACAATTTGGCATCAATCATTACTTGTAAATGTTATTCTTGGCAGCTGATCTCGTGTAATAGTAAGAAAAAGTCAGATCGTCTACCAAAAAAAATATTAAGAAAGAAAAATAGCCAAAAAATTATTCCAATTACTCAATCTCTCAATTTTAACAAATTATCTTGCCAAATGTTCAGATAGTAAATGATATATGTTACTAGTTGTTAAAACATAATAAAGAAACCCCTGGGATTATTATTTTAACTGTGTATATTCCTATTACTATGGAAAATAAAGTATGTCTATTCTGGAAATAATGTATAATTTACAACATACAAATAAATTAACATTGTTATATGAAAAAATAATAATAAATAAACAGGTATATACAGGATGTCCGGAAATGATGCGCCAATATTCCGGGGGTAAAAAAAATTAGCGGAGTTACAGAGCGTCAATTTTTTTATGAATTTCTTCTAACCTCTTTCTGACTTTTTTCTAATTTTGTACACGTATCACTAGTGTTCCTTTGTATCCACGTTCTTAATTTGACGCATATCCTCTAACGTCAAAGAGTCTTCAAATAATGACGAAATTGTTTTGTTTGAACTTTTTTATAAATTTGGTTAAAACGTAATTAAAGATCGTAAAAAAATATTCAAAAAAAGTCCTCTTATTATATCACGTTAAAATAAACAGAAATGTATTTAATACATATTGTTTAAGTTGGCCATATTATTTCTTAGGCTATTCACTGTGTCAGCCGTTAAATATTGTTCAGTAAACTGGAATATTACTCTATGCATGGTATTCCTCTCAATTGGTCCAACCCATACTGGATGGATCGTAAGATTATGATTGCATTGATAGGTTATAATAAAACTACTGTTACTGAGAGAGTGCATTCCGAATTTAAGCCACTACATTCAGGTGTGCCCCAGGGATCAGTACTGGAACCAGTTTCCTTCTTACTTTATATCAACGACTTGGTAGCAAACTTTCCATCTGCATACTTTATACTCTTCGCTGAAGATACCGGTATTATAAATGAAAACAGCAATTTAAAAAAAAATATTTCAAACAGAAACGATTTATTCTGTTCTGTTTACAAATGATTTCAAGCCAATAGGTTTTCATTAAAATTTGAAAAGACTAATAATATCACATTTTGAATATCAAATCCTGTTCCACAAATTACACTTTATTCTCAATGTGAAAAAATAAAATCGACAAAAATTTAATATGGTTGTATACGTAATAAGTGCAGTAAAAGGGAACTTGGAGTTCACCTCTCACAGTTTACTTTTCTTACTTTCACAGCATACTCCAATATGGAATGGATTTTATCAATGGATCTGTGGTGGATCTGAATTTAAGTCAGTCATTACTCAAAAAAAGCAATTCGTATATTATGTTGCTTAAAACCTATAGAATCTTGTCTCTATTTTAGTACACTAATACATTTTCTGTATCTAATTTTTATATTTATAAGATTTCATAGATAGATTAACTAATCTATGAAAACAAAAATATGATTAGGACTTCTTCAGATATTCACGATCATGCTATTAGAGGTAACAATAGATTTATAACATCTTTTATGTATACGAGAAATCGAAATAGTGCTTTGTATAAAGGTACCAATATTGCTGAAATATAGTAAATTGTTTTTAAAATCCCGAAAACAATTAAAAAATTTCCTTCCCGCTAATACATTATACACTTTTATAATTTGTAATTTTATATATCAAATTTTAATATACTTCATTTATGCTTTGGTAAACAACTATTTATACAGGATGAACCTTCAATAAGTACAAATATTTTAACGAGTAGTACAGTTCAATGTGTAAGCACATAATTAGGTTTTTTTACAAAAAAAAATCAGGAATAAAAAAGTCAAATTTTAAATAAATTTCGTGATTTTTCAACAAAAAACTTGTCAAGGATCGCTGACCCACTCCAATATTAAGGCTTTTATGAGTCATAATATGGTGGAGATTGGATGTGTGTTCCACAGCATTGCCAGTATTACAGCATGTCAAAGAATGATTGAAATATATCCGCCTCTTTGCCAATCCTATAGCTCCCCAAAAAAGTATGTACAATCGTTTGCAATAATAATGACAGTCTTTGAAATGAATGTTGCTATTTCTTTTGAACTGCTGACGTATTTGTAATAAAAACTTTTAAGAAGTTCTTAGTTGTTTCATTCATCAATAGGGATTTAATGAAATTTCTACTCAGAACTTCCAGTAGTTCAAAATCTGGTTTGGAGGAGTATCATTATTATTGCAAAAGCATGTACATGAAATTGAATTGAAACCAGATTCTCTACTCACAGTTATCCAGAATTTGATTTAATTACATTGTATTTCACCGAAAATATTAATTAAATACACATAACACTTAAAAGAAAAACACTGTTCATGAAAATAATAATATTATTATATTATTTATTATTATTACACGTTTTAATTTCACTTGTATCTTGCTACGCAGTCCCTGCACCGGTCTCCCTACAGGACATTGTGCCTACGACACCACAATCTTGCACAGAATCTTTAATAATCTGTGACCGGACCGTGATGTCCAAGACTAAGCCGTCTTGGTTTACGACTGCGTTTTAGTGCAGAGATAATTATTTTGAATTTCTATATCTTTTACAGAAAAACTATTAGTTTTAAATATAAAATTTATGATGAATTTAATAAGAGAAGAGTAAAAAATGTGCTACTTCCAATATTGTTTGAGGTTATGTGACAGGACGGCATAGAAAAAATAATTGCAGCAGAAAATGGACATTAATGTGTGAAAATCATAGTTTTTCGTTGTTCTTCAGAAAATAACTTAAGGGTGTCTCTTTCTAACAGTGTATAATGGTATTAACTTGTGAAATCTGGCTGTTTAAAGCACGTAGATAAACATTTATAAACTCTTCTGTAAAATTTTTGAAATCATTGATCAAAATAACTTCTTAAATACCTTAACTGGTGGTATCGAACTTGCAGAAATTCATTTTATAATAGTATATGGTAGTAAGGTCAATTAAGAAGTTAAAATTTGGGTTAATATTACAGCGTAGCGTAGTACCTACGCAATTTACTTAACTTTTCCTTAAAATAAGTATTTGTAAGTGTAAGTAGATTGAAGAAACAATCTTAAAGATTTAATTTACGTTAAAGTAAAAAAATATATACATTTATTTTAGAGACGATATGGCAATCTCGCCTTCAGCAGATCATATGGTTTATTAGGTTCGTCAGCGCTCTATCTGGTTAGCAGTTCTCCAAATGTGGGAATTTTTAATAATAAATTAATTAAAACCTCCATAAATATTTCAAATTCTTAAAAACGACTTTCACTAGATTCATGTATATGAAGAATTACACTCGCAGTGAAATTATTTGTACTTATTTAAGGTTCAACTTGTATATTAGATTTTGTATTGTTTATCTGTGTAATTTGTTTTCTATTAATTATTACTGTACTTTTGGGAAGTCAATAAATATCTTCTATTTATCTAATTTTGTCACTTGATCTTTTCGCTTCTAACCCCTTCAATCATGAACACGATTTGCAGGCGCATGCTGAAAAAACGGCCAAACTAACACGTTTACTCACGAACCATTAATTATTTCAAGTAACTTGGCAACGTACAGATTACTTGCAACAAAGTATGTAATTGTATGGTTTCAGTAAGCCTGTCACACCCTCGGGCCGTTCGAACGTCATACCTGGTATAATTTACACGCAGACCTGTTTTCTCGTCGAGACGCTTGAATTTAAAAGTCTTATAAATTTTTCGCTGCAATTATTCACGTATAACAGTCGCTAATTGCCGAACATGTTTTTTGTACGACAGTTGGCACAAAATATTTACTATATTTTCTAGCTGGACTTGAAATAAGGCTCATGTACTTAAAGGTAAGTTGAATTACCTTTAGAGACTGTTTATTTTCGGAGTTACACGTTTCCATAAGCCATGTTGTTTTATAAATGCACTATAGAGCGGATTTTTAAAGATTTATATAATGTGCAATTAAAGTTATTGATCAAGCTTTGATAGTGGGTTCTACGTGACAAATTAATAAAACAAAGTTCAAGTAAATGCTGTTGCGCCCGTCGTGGTACAACTAAAACACTGAAATTGATGAGTAATCAAATTTAAAGATTTCGTTTCACATTAAACATTTGTAATACCTTCACAAACCCTTTTCTACATCAAACAGCGCACAGTTAGTTCGAATCGGGTCTATTATCAGAAATATGTATTATCTACTGCTCTCTTAAAACTTGTTTTAAAAGCAACTATAGTCTGTTTGTAATAAAACCCCGAGATAAAAACCGGCCATGGGCGTGGTAATATTTCGTTTCAGGTAATTATCGGGTAACACTAATGCTAACAGGTAATGGGTGTACATTAGTATATTTTACTGGATACATCATAGGGCAGGAGGCAGTGTATTGTGACAGATCAATCCAGTCTTAGAGCTGAATATACGAAGATGTGCTAGTGCAGTAGAGTAAAATTCGACTTGTGTTTAATGACTATTGTGTCAGTGGATATAATATTGTTTGGATAAAATGTCGAGCTTATCAGATTACGTACCTGCTAAACGCGTGAAAAGATGTACGTTGTCTCAGAATGAGAAGATTATTATATTAAAAGTATTTAATGCATTGAAACACGAAAATCCTACCAACAGTGTTGACGACATCGTCGAAAAGTGTTCCAAAATGACAGGGATTAGAAAATCGACTATCTGCGGACTTTTAAAGGAAACAAAAAATGAACAAGATACTGTAAATCCCCCAAAATCATCTACAGGGAGGTGAAAAGTCGTTGTAGATGATTTCTTCAAAAATGTCATTCGCAGAAAAGTACACTCATTTTTTTTTAAAGAAATACCAACGCTAAACAAAATTTTAAGTGAACTTTCTGAAAACAACTATTAGCCAAAAATCAGTAGAAGCAAATTATGGGCCGTCTTACGAGAGTTGAATTTTTGCCGGGAAAAGCAGAACAGGAAGTCAGTTCTTATCGATAAAGATAAAATTATTTATTGGCGAAGATCCTACTTAAGATCAATTAGAAAATTCCGTGACGAAGGGAGGAATATTTATTATCTAGACGAAACTTGGGTCAACGACATACTGTAACAAAAGTATGGAAAGATAAAAATGTAAAAAGTTTTGGACAAGCATTTTTGGATGGACTTTTAACAGGGTTCAAGGCACTTTCAGGTAAAGGGCGAAGATTAATAGTGACACATACAGGTAGTGCAAGTGGTTTTGTAGATGGCGGTTTACTTTTATTTGAATCTAAAAATGCAGGTGACTATCACGAAGACATGAACGCAGATGTTTTCGAAGAGTATTTTACACAGATGGTGGATCTTATTTCTCCGGGATCTATAATTGTCATGGATAATGCGAGTTACCATTCACGGCAGACCGAGCGGACGCCTACGACTGCTTGGAGGAAAGCCCATATAATTCAATGGTTATCCGGAAAAAACATTTCTTTTGAAACAAATATGGTGAAAACGGAACTTTTGACACTTGTCAATCTTAATAAAGATCAGAAAAAATATGTTATCGATGAAATGGCAACAAATCGCCAAATAACGGTACTACGGTTACCACCTTATCATTGTGAACTTAACCCAATCGAATTAGTATGGGCTCAGGTAAAAGGAGATGTAGCGCGAAATAATACGACATTTAAATTAAGTGACGTGAAAATTTTGTTAAAAAATTCCTTGGAACGAGTAACTCCAGATAACTGGCAAATATGTATACATCATGTACAAAAAGAAGAGGAAAAAATGTGGGAACTCGATAATTTAATTGACGTTGTGGAACCTATCGTTATCAATCTAGGAGACGAAGATAATTCATCAGAATATTCAGAGGATGAATTTTAATATACCTACTTTTTTATTTTCTTTATTGTACATTTATACAACACTACATTTACTCACCATAATTTGAATTTTCAAAATACATATATTTTTGTGTGGAATAAAAGTCTATTCATTAAATTTAAATAAATATTTTGATAATAATATTGAATAATTTTATTTGAATTACTAAAAACCCTCTTAACCCGGTTATGATGCTTAAAGTAGCCTCTAGATTTGAAATGCTGTTTTTATATTGTTTACTTATAAGAAAAATGGACCGAGAAATTGAAACGGTATAGACAAAGACGGATTGTCGGGGATTCGATCACACACAGTTTTTTTTAAAATACACCTCATGTATACCGATAATACATAATATAAAAATATTGAATGTAAGCACCAGTACTATATTTATTTACGATTTGCATATATAATAAGCTTTTATTACTCTCTTTCATTTCTAAACAGACTATAACAGAAATGTCTTGACTCATAGCACAGGGTGTTTCAAACTCGACAGTATGGGTCTGCTGTAAGGATACAAACAATTTAAATAAAATTTTGTATCCTCACAGTATGCCCATACTATCCAAACCTTTGACACCTGGGCAAGAAAAATAAATCCAACAGCTAAAAAAAGGGAAACAAATCAAAATACAATACAAGCCTTGAAATTTAAATATTATTTAATAGATTAAAAAAAGTATCTGTCTTCCCTGGACGAAGCGATGCTCACTTCGTCAACGGAAGAAAGAAACGCCTCATTTTTTGTGGTACGGAAGCTAACTAGAGCTATCCTTATATTGTAATACAATCTAGGCTACTTTCTCAATTCAATATCTCTGGTAATTCAACATTTCCATTTTTTTTTAGTTGTACCTATGATCCACGATGGGATGGGTGCAATGTGTCTAAAAATGCTCTTTTTTAAATACAGGGTGCCCAAAATTAATAAAAAAAAAACGTTAATGTTCTATGATAATGAATCAAATTTGAAACATCTCGGAAGACAAAATAAGGAGTCAGACTCAGGACTCAAGAGAGAAAGCAATAACATATTCTAAAAAAATATTATATTTTATTTAATGGTTATAAGATCCGGAAAAAAGGCGAAAAAGGAACAACGAAGCAACTGCTTAAAAACAGCCGCTTAAGAAGCAGAAAGAAAAAGAAGGAGGACGAGCAAAGGACAGGACACAAAGGCAAACAGTAACCTATGCCTATTTGCAATTTTGTGTCACACAGTGTTCGGAAGCTGCAAATAGGAATAGGTTGCTTCTTTTCATTCTCCTGTGTTTGTGTAATTTGTCTTTCCTTATTTTTCTTCTTGTTTAAGCTGCAATGCGTTGATGAACAGCAATAATCCAGAAACAACGTTCAGTTGCTTCGTGATACGTTTTCCGCCTTTTTCCCGGATCCTATAGCCGCTAAATTTCACCTTTTTTTGTATGTTTTTGATCCGCTAAGTTTATTTTTCTTTATAGATTTTATTATCAAAAATTATTTTATTATGCGAAAAAACAAAAAACAAAAGCAAAATGGTATTCCATATTTTGGCGGTTCTCCCCTAGTTTTTTCTTATAATAAAAGAAAATAGATTTTCTCTACAGTAACACCACATGTCACAAAAAGATAGGGCTTCTAAACGCATGTTCAAAGAATTTTAAAATTAGAATCCATAATTAGATTTGGGCAAACATTTCATTGACACCTTGTATACGAAACGCTTTTGCCAAACCTAAAAATAGACCTAATGAAGATTTAGTTCTGCCTCCTTTAGTATGACTTGCAAAGACTTCATTGTTTGATAAATAAGTATCAAAAATCGTTGCCAAGACGATAAATATTCATAATGGAGGTTTAGTGTTGTCTACCGTTCTTATCTAATAAGTTATTGACAGATAATGACTAACACAGGCTATATTCATTGTTTAAATATGTTTAAATATCTATATATTTCATTTCCCTCTTTTTAATTTGACAAGTTGTTTTAACTTATTAACAAACCTCTTGTAAAGTGCTAAGACTAAGTCAATTTAAAAAATGTTATTTACTTAATTAAAATTATGAATCTTGCTGCACTCTTTTAAGATGCGTCTCAGAAAAGGTAATTCCATTTCATTTCAGTATATATAATTTCAGATTGCATTCAGAAGCTATTTTAGTATTTCTATTTCAGAAAGCATATGCACGAAGACCATTTTAATAGT
Source organism: Monochamus alternatus (assembly GCA_037114965.1). Taxonomy (NCBI): domain Eukaryota; kingdom Metazoa; phylum Arthropoda; class Insecta; order Coleoptera; family Cerambycidae; genus Monochamus; species Monochamus alternatus. Next base: position 29,046,103 of record CM073431.1, on the reverse strand, counting down.
TATTGTACTGATTTAAATCATAAGGAAATATTGAAATTCAATTTAATTTGAGCCATTATTGATTGATTGTGACTTTGCTAGAGCTATTCTGCATGTAATTGTATTGTTTTATATGTAATCTTAAAATAAATCTGATAATCTTTGGGTTGTTTCTATATTATTAAAAAATAGGAAATAACAAAATTGTATTTATTTGTAGATTCCTGAAGATGTTAGAATAAAAATAACGAAACGTCGACGAGTGTTTTTTGTTTCCAGTTTTTGGTCCAAATCCAACAAAACAAAATTAATCATATATAACGGAATCTCAAAAAATATTTAAAAAGTTACAAATTGTGTTGATTGTTAAAACATCAATAGTGTTTTGACAGCGTCAATTTATTTTAAAATATCAAGATTTAATCGGGGAGAAGAAACGGGTTTTTACAAATTACGAACAATACAACAATAACAGTATTTTTATACATTTATTGTTGTTATTTTGTTATCTGTGGAAAATATTTTGAAATCTCTGATTAGGATTTACTATCAACTAAAATGTATAAAAATTCACTATTGCAATGAAAAGTATATATTCAGGATAGTTTATTATAAATTCAAAATATGTGATCCATTCACTAACATTATCAAACTTCATAATTATGAAATTTGACATTATACAGGGTGTTTCTAAAAGATCTGTAAAATGCTCCCCCAGATATAGTACGGCTTAAAATAAGTCGGTTTAATCAAACTTGCCTTAATCCAGAAGTTGATAATAAGAGAGCTACAGGGTGGCAAAGTTGAAAAAATAAATAACATTTTATTTTAAATATCGTTCGACTGCTTCGAGCTAATCCCATATCCGGAGTTTTTTAAGATGAGAAATTCGAAATTGATCAATGATTTAGTTGTATATTCTAGAGGGTGTCATAAGCGACCATTAGGGAGCATTTAAACGGCCAAAACTGTTTTGTGCCATGGTGTATTTACTGTGTGTATTTTTTGGCCAAAAAAGGTATAGCGAGCTAATATCTCTAAAGCCAACCGTTTTCAAAAAAAAGACATAAATAAATTTGTAAAATACATACTGTCTAAAACAATCTAAAACAAACTAAACAATATAGTTTCGTCTATCAGTGGAGTTAAACTTTTAAACATTTTTTTACAAGTTTAAATGCCTTTTTATTGAAAACGGCAAAAACGGCTTGGGAGATATTAGCAAGACATACATTTTAAAAGAAAGTTGAGTGAAAAAATTTTTTCAGCTCAAAGTGAAATATACCGTGACACAAAAAAGTTGTGGCAGTTTAAATGCGTCCTAATAGTCGCTTATAGTGCCCTCTAGAAGATACAACAAAATGTTCGATAAATTCAAATTTCTCATCCAAAAAAACCTGAGAAATTAGCTCGAAGTAACTAAAGATATTTAACACCCTGTAGCTCCGTTATTATCAGTTTTTGGACTAAAGCAAATTTAGTTAAATCGACTCATTTTGAGCCGTACCTGGTGAAGCGTTGTACAGACCTTTTAGACCCCTGTAACCACCCCTGCCTCAAAATTGTAATGTTCAAGTTGCCAAAAAATTATTACAGTATGCTAAGGGAAAGATGGTAAAAATAAATGTAATTAGATATAATTACTTTTTAAATGTATCTTGCATTGCTATGTATATGCTTTTGTAATAAATAATAATGACTCTCTCAAAACAGTTTTTGAACTTCTGGAAGTTATGAGTAGAAATTTCATTAAATCTCTAATAACTAATGCTAAAAATTTAACGTAGATTTCATTATGAATACATCAGCAGTTCAAAAGATATCGCAAAATTCATTTTTATGAGTGTCTTTATTATTGCAAACAGTTGTACCTAATTTACATTAATTCATCTTATATTCTAGGTTCTATGTTATAAATTTGACACTATGTGAGTGTGTGTATTATCGTTGCGAGGTTCCATGTCGCTATCGAATTCTAAATGATAGTTCTATGAACAGAAAACACAGAACGTTCCTTGAATCCATAATGCCCAAAATTTTAAACCTATTTTTTTTCAGACAGTGTCTTATCATTTTACGGCAGCGATTTGTAAAAGATATTCTTACACGGAAAGTCTAAATTTATATGTACAAACCGTTCATTTATATTAAACTTACACATAGTGCTAAAATTGTACATATAATTTTAAGGCAGCGATATATATGCACGTTTTTAAACCATTTGTTAAAGTATAGTTTGTTGACCAAAACATATTTTATTTATAATTTACCAAAATATTAAAGTATTGTTCATTTTATACATATATTGCAGGAATAAAAAACTCTTTTATTTATCGACAACGGAATAACAGCCCAGTTGTGCTGCCAAATGTTTCAACGAGATAGTATCGTACTAAAAATGGACAACATAAATTTCAAGACTGAAGTGAATAACGCAAATTATTAGTCTATAAATAAATTTGTGCAAACACGACTCAATCCAGCCAATCGAGACTCCGCCCATCTGGGGTAAATCGAAGCAACCTTTAAATTGTATACCAGGCAAGATATATAATTATTGTTAATACCATTCTATTTATCATTATGTTTGTATTCAATTTGTCTGGAGGAGTGTATTTGATAAAAGAGCATGATGATTTGTGAAACAAAATAACTGTTACATCATTTATTTTTACGGACATTTAAAAATTGTGATTCAGTCATTAATTTTAAGAGAAGATGAGGATCATACGAATAGGCAATTAAAAAAAAAATAAATACATATTTACGCCAAAAAAATATTTTCAAAGCATTATTTAAACCCTTATTCAGACTGACACTGACCGCTGGCGGCAATTCAACTCGGTGTCAGTCCCACGCGAGGTTGCCAAATTTAAATGTTTTCCTATAAGTACCTACTTATTGTAATATGTAATTAATGATATAAATGATTTTTTTTAAATATGCAATTAACATATTGTTTCAACCATAAAAAATATTTAATATTGAAATTACAAAACTCCCACGGATCAAAATAAAAAAGTGAAATAGTGCAAGACCGCGGTTGTCTACTGAACAGAGCCCTGGAAAAATTTATGAAAGACAATTTAATAGACATTTACGTCTGTGTTTTCCGTGTGCATCTGTGTTACCTACTGATCATGAGGAATGGATTTGATTCTCAATCATTCATTATTTGGGAATATCAACATACGAGCTCGACTCGATTCTGCTTTCAACAACATAACGAAAGAGTGACAAAAAATAGGTACGATGTTAATGTTTTATCTAAAATTATTTACTGTATAAAATTTTGCGCAGCTTTTGAACTTGCATGACAAAAGGCAAACAAAAAGTTTGTCATTAGAAAAAAAAATCTATCACTTCAGTACCGAACATGATATTACTAAATGTATGTGATCATGAGTGACAACGCCGCTGGACTGCTATATAAGGTCTGTTCAAGCAAAGAATCCGGACTGGTTCCAAACTGTCAAAAACGCTCGTCCAACTACTTCTTGCACGATGTTTACTGAAAACAAATTGATAATTTTACTGGTCGAATATTTCTGACAGTTTGAAACCATTCCTTGCTTGAACAGACCTATAGATTTCAATACTCGAACGCTTGTAGCGTACCAGGAGTGTCTTGTTACTGAATGTTATGGGGTGATTTGTTTATCTTTTGAAAGGTCGAGGTTTTTTCGATTTTCTGTCTTTATTAGACTTTCTGAATACGTGGTTAAAATTAATGACATTATGACTGAATCACCTTTTATTTACAATATCATGCAAAATGTAGGTACCTACTTATCGTATATTCAAAATCACCTTTTTAAATTTTAGAGAAAAATCTTAACACAAAAATTATACATAACGAACATACACAAACATCTATGTAGTAATATAATTGAAAACTTACGCTTACATTAGGTACTGAGTAGCTGTTATAGTCTTTTGGATTGATGGTTTCTGCCTGTTTGTTCCTAAACGCTCTGTAGTTCTCGCGCAGCTGTTTTCCATACTGAAAAGAAAAGAGAATTTCAAAATATAAACAAATAAATTTAATCTAAAAATTAATTAGAAAATGTTCAAAACAATATCCATATTATATTCTTAACGTAAATACTTGAATGTTATTAAAAATATATCGACGATTAAAAAGAAAAGAGATATCGGCAGTAAATATTTTCTATTAAACTGACATGTGTGCATTTATTATTAATAAAATATCCTTTTATGGCTTGCATCTCATTATGTATGCAATAACACTACGTTTATGAGTTCCCGCATTTCAGATTTTAGGTTAATGGTCGCTAATATATACAACGAAAAAATCTCCGTAGGTGAAACTGGGTAAAGAGACTATGCAGTAGAAAATACATAATTTCTTTTTTTGCTCCAAGAGAAATCTAATGAAATTATACTGGTTCTAAATTTTTTTAACCTGGAATAGAAGTGTATAAAATGGGGTGTTTTAAAATTATATATCAACCTAGCTATAATACTTTTGATATAACAGTAAATGTAGAAAATGTACCAAGTAAATCTTAACTCATAAAACTGCACTAAAAGTAGTTAAAGTCAGTCAATGTTAACACCTCGGTTAACGATATCTAGTGGCGTTTACAATAAAGACAAAAGACCAACTAAAATAACAGTAATAACAAATGGCGAAGTTTTATTTAAGTTTAACTAGACAAATAAAAACGAGTGCATGCACTATTACTTAATTATAATGGAAATTGCCTTGTAAAGAAGGTATTCATTTAGTAATTTTTAATAAAATACATAGTGCTTTCGAAAAATAACGATAAATTCATTATTTTTGAAATTGAGAAGTTTTCGAAAAAATCTCCTGGCAAGTCGATTTTGTTTTTAAAAAAGACACGTTTTGTCATATGTCCCATATTTGTGACGTCATCGTTGTTCGAGATACGACGTCATCGACAATTTTTTTAAATAGCAACCTCCAATTTTGACCATGCCATTTCAAAGAGCGTGTTTAATGTTTGAAGATTTTAAAATTTAATTTTCACAATACTGAAAATGATAATGATTATGTAGAAATCGGCTAAATAATGTTCAAATTGTACACCATTGGTTGCCTGACAGTAGCCAAGACGATTAATAAATTCTTTTTGGACATTATTAATAACTTCAGGAGGTATACGATATATCTCGTGACAAATTCTTGCTTTTAAATCTTCTATATTAACCGGTTTAGTAACGTATACTTTGCTTTTTAAGTATCCCCACAAGAAATAATCTAGGGATGTTAAATCAGGAGATCTGGCTGGCCAATCAATCGGCCCCCTTCTCCCTATCCAACGATTCGGGAACAGCTCATCTAAATAAGCACGGACAGGTATTGCATAATGGGGAGGTGCACCATCTTGTTGAAAGAAAATGTCATTTCTTGGAAGATTATGTCCCTCTATATCTGGATATAAAGTTATTAGTTCAGGAATGAGGTGATACTCCATCATCCATCGGGGATTCTCGGTAGCCCAATAACGTCAGTTTTGCCTATTGACGTGGCCGTTCAAAACAAACGTAGTCTCGTCAGAAAAAAATACGTTTTCTACGAAATTATTAGCATTATTAGCATAGCTCTTGCATTTGTTCGCAGAATTGATTTCGCCGATCAAAGTCGTCTTCAGATAGCTCATGAACAAGGCATACCTTATAAGGATGATACTTTGCTTTCATAATTTTGTGAACTGTGGACGCTGGCCATATTGAAATCAGAAGCCAATTGGTTAAGTGTTGAGTTATGATTTTCTTGTATTGCCAACAAAACATTAAGCTCATCATCTACTGATTTTGACGGTCGACCAGATTTATGAAGATCACGAACATGTCCAAAGTTACGGTATTTAGACTCAATATTGCTTACAATGCTTTGGCTACTGGGATGTCGATCAGGATGAGTTTCATTGAACAACTCAACTACTTCGGGCCCGCATCCTGTCTCCAAATCCGATCATGCAAAGAATTCGTTCTCGTTCAGTTAATTTAACCATTTTTTTTTTATGAAATGACAAAGTTACTACGCAATAAACACTTCAAACGCACTGCTTTTGTCAAACTAAAGATAAGAATTAAAGAAATAACTCAAAAAACAAAAAAAAAACTATTTATAAGGTACGATTTCAAGTTTTTATCTGACAGCAATAAAAAAACATTCTCGGTCGCTAAGGCTATTGTCAGGCAACCATGATTTTTGACGATTCGTATGAAGAATGATATGCTCTTTCAAATGGCATGGTCAAAATTGGAGGTTGCTATTTAAAAAAAATTGTCGATGGTTTGTAAGCGTACAAACAAAATCGACGTGCCAGGAGATTTTTTCGAAAACTTCTCAATTTCAAAAATAATGAATTTATTCGTTACTTTTCAAAAGCACTGTACACTCTTCAAAAGGGGTAACAGAGAATGTAAAAATAAACAATTTTCATTAAGTATACCTTATCAAAATCAAGAATTGGCCAATATAATGTAAATGTGTACCAAACGTTGTATTTTTGTTGCAGGCGATAAAATTATACATATTTTGGAGAAAACTCACGCAATTGTTGTAGAATTTTCAACGCGCGCGATTTTTGTCACACTTGGCAGACGACTAATGATAACAAACAACCATATTTTTAAGTATTATCAGTTATAATATTCTTAGATTTTAAATTAATTCCGAAAATTGTATCAAGGTCTATTCAGAGAAAACGGTCACGTGTACGCATATGGTGGGTTGGTAATCATTTTGGAAATTATTTATAAATGTTATAAAATAGACAGGTTTTCACTTTTCGTCAACGCTGTTAATCTTCGTATTATTTATGGAATTGGATGATATTCTCCACAAATTTATTACGTACCTCATCTGGAAGGTAAAAAAGAGTAGAGAAGTTATCCAATTTATTTGAACTATTATCAAATTTTCAATTTACACACACATGAATGCATCAAAACACTTGGTATTCTATTTTATTCGAAACATTTCGTCACAGATTTTATTTCAAATTATTCATAAGGGAGGAAAAATGCAGTAGCGAAAAAATGTATAATTATTATCATGATTAGTCATACTGGGCGTGAATTTGTTAAAAAAGCACACAAATTAAAATTACACGAAAACTACTATAATTTTATTCGCGTCAAATTAGCATGAAAAATGTGAAAATAGAAAGCTTTTTGCGGAGAAATCCGATTGAGATGCGGTTTTCTGCAAAATGTTCAGGGATTTTTTTATAACAAAAGGTACATCTAACCTCTGTACGCTCGCAAATTTTTAATTGTTTATTTAACAAATGACCCATTTTTGTTGAACATATGGCAAATGTCACACACGATTCAACGAAAATGTCTGAAATATGTTCTCTGGGGGGTTTTCGAGGTCCCTCTTTATCACTTTGGTGTTAGCTATATTATTTATTGCTAAATTGTTGTAATTGGGCTAATTAACAAATTAAAAACTCCACCCCCGAAATCACTAAAGAACCGGAATTTCTTCCAGGATTTCTGGCTTATTAAGGCAAACCATCGGCACAAGATTTTTGCAAATATAATTGTTTATTGTTCACAGTTTGCAGAAAACCGCATTTCAATCGGACCTCTCCGCAAAAAGTTACAAGTGAAATGCTAATTTGACGCGACTATTTGGATAGAGGTGTATAGCGGTAAAACAACTGCAAGAAAATCAGAAGTCTCTCTTTCTCTCCCTCGATTCACCGTTCAACGTTTCACTCTGCACGTAGCCTTAGGATACGTGCAGAATGTGCATTTTTGTATTTAATATATTAATATCTCGGAAACGCCGATTTTTGGCATAGTACGAAAAAGTTGCATCATTTCATGTAAAATATAAATATCCATTCAAATTGTTTCTTTGAAATAAATTCAACTTTGATCTGTACTCGGAAAACCAATCACCCTGTATAAGTCAAACTATTTGTAAAATGGTCATATCTTATACTTCCCCCCCAAAACTATTTTGAATTTTTTTATATATTAACAATAAATCGACTTTGCCACAGAGTTGACTCATATTGTACAAAAGTTTCTAGAAATGAATTTGCAGATATATCAGTAACCTGAATTCACTTTTTGGATGCTAACCTAAAGCCTAATACCATTGATACAATGACAACGATGACGTACAACGAAATTTTTGATTTGATACTTTTCGTATTCCGCGGTCTAAATCAGAACATAAAAACTATAATTAAAACGGGCCGTTAATGTTTCAGAAATAGAACCGCAAGGTCAATACTGACAAAGATAACACACGAGCCGATGGTTTAAGGCAGACGCTATATATGATAGTCATCAAAGTTTTTAGGAGTTCTTAAATGTAGTTTGAAGGCTGCTATTTTCAGATGTGTATATTCACAGGGTGACTTCATTTTAAACGCTGCAATTAAAGGAATGAATTCCTCACTGAAAAATAACATTATATTGGCTTAATAGACTTTTGCATTAGGGTGTTTAGTTTTCGGGATACTGTGTGTCAGTAGTTACAGTAACAGGGTAGAAAAAATATACCAATATGTAATTTTTTATATAATTCGCTGGTAAATTTTAATATTGTCACGGGTTTCCCATTCCGACTATTTTTTTACAAGAAAAACAAACAGTTAATTTTTACTGATATTTATTAACTACTCGGTACACTACTGAATACTAATTACAACTCAACTAAACACTATTTCACTTTGAAACTCCAGGAAATTTGCAACTAAACACTTCAATTCAAGACTGACTGGCTCGGCCGTATGTTCTTCTTTTATAGACCAAACGAATATTTCAGGTATTTTCTAGCAGGTCTAGATCCATTTCTCGAACGATGCTCGTCGATTCTTAATTTTCTAGTCGCGTCTCGACACACGGCACTATTTTATTTGTTCATCAGCATTGCGTAAGGGCAATCGGAGCGATCTAATGGTTTGCGATACGAAGGTCGTCGAATTGGGTGCGAGCGGGGCATATTCTGTGACGCTGACCTCTCCGATTGTCCCGATCGGATGCACCTCTATACGGGGACAGACGCTCCAGATGGACGACCTTCATCTTCCTGGGAGTCCTGTGTATCCGTTAGACGGTGTCATTGATTCTTTTAATGAGGGTGTAAAGGCCCTCCCAACGGTTCTGTAGTTTAGGCGATTTTCTTTTCTTCCGTTTGGGGTTGTACAGCCACACCAGGTCGTCTTGTTGGCATCCGACTGTATTGGTCCGGACATCGTATCGAGTCTTCAAGCGATCGTTCTCTAGTCGCATTCGCTATATGGCTTGGCCGTGAACGGCTGCTTGTCTTTGTTCTAGCTCATGGGTATAAGTGTATGTCTGGCTCTGTGGGCTGTCTCGCAGAACGACCAAATACCAAATCTGCTGGAAGGCGAAGCTCTCTTCCAAAGATGACCTTTGCGGGACTCTTACCAGTAGTTTCGCGAACAGCTGAGCTGTAAGCTAACAGGAAGAGTGGAATGAGCTTGGCCCAGTCTGTCTGGTTCTCATTCACAAACATGGTTTCTAGTGTGGCGTTGAAACGTTCCACCATACCATCTGACTGGGGATACAGTGGGGTGGTTCTGATTTTCTGGATTCTCATAAGCTCGCAGATCTTTTGGAACACACCTGATTCGAAATTTTTGCCCTGATCTGAATATAGTTCCATGGGTACACCAAATCTGCAGAACAGGTTTTTGACTAGGGCTTTTGCTACGATTATGGTTTCTTTATTGGGAAGGGCCACTTACTCAAGTAATCCATGACTACTAGCAGATATTGGTTCCTACTTTGGGTTTTCGGAAAGGGGCCAGCGATATCAATTGCAACCCTCTGGGTGCGAGCGGAGCAAATTTTTATAAAACGTTGTAGTGGAGATTACAAAGATGCTGATAAATTTTTGTGCCAATAAATGCATATAATTTTTAGTAAACGGTACAACAATGTATGCAGTATTTGGTAACATTCCTGTTGTAGTAAGAAATTATTACTATAAAATTGCAATAGTACTACAATAGTATTACTAAATACAAATTGTGTTTGGAGTTATAATACCAATAAATTGCAGTGTACATAGATCTACAATATATTATTGTAAAAGAGATTATTGTACCTAAGTAAAATATCATCCAATTTTGTTCATGTGTATTTATCAGGTTGCTATAAATCTTAATGTCACTGATCCAGCTTTGAAGGTTGACCAATAAAAGTGGAACCCGCAACATAACCTCAATACTCGCATAAAAACATAAAATCTTCACAAATACTTCTCGCCGTAAAATGATCAAATTTGCGGTGTTTTTAGGAACAGAAATTTCGAAAATTAAAACATGTAGGACACAAATAATATCAAACATAAAATTCTTGATGTTTTGTTTATTCATTAATTTCTATTGGCAAGGACTAGTTTCAATATAAACTATTTTGCTTACAACAGTAAAACCTAGAAAAGAAATAGGTATATACTCGTATTAAAATAGTTTTCTGTGATGAGAAAGATGTATTTTCTGCGATAGCAATGTTCAGAGTTGAATTTTTTATAATAATAGATATGATATAATATGAGTAGCTCAACAAGTTCTCCTTTCACAGTAATTCTATGCTTGGCTCCTATTTTGCCAATTTTTTTTTGGCAGCGGTAGCTTAATAATTAGTTGCGGATATCAAGAAAAATTCTCAGTGTAAGACACTCAGTGTGTCTAAATCATAGATATAGGTTTCTAGGAAACGATTAGATTTATTTTATATTTCCTTGAATTTTGGCTGCAGGTATAACAGACCATGAATTCATTGATGAAAATATTTTAAAAATTATTACTTCCGATTACACCAAAATTTTTTAAAATTGCGCTATTTTAAATTGTACTTCATACTTCACTATACTGGATTCTAATTAAAATTTTGGAAATATTTTGGTACCTACATGGATGTTAAAAATTCTATTGTTAAATTTTAGTATGTGAAGTAGGATTAAGGTCGTCGTATTTCTGGCGTTAAAACTATTAAATTTGTGGTTTTTAGGTACAGAAATATCGAAAAATAAAATACGTAGGACAAAAGTAATATCAAAAATAAAATCCTTGATTGTTCAATTCTAAAAATTGACATAAAAGTTACTATCTAAAGCACCAAAAAGTAAATTTTGTTAAGCAGAACAATTATATGTAATCACTAAGTAGAGAACGTTTTCTTTACGACTATAAGGAAACGCGTGTCTTAGTAGCAAAACAAGATAGTACGTTGTCAACAATGCTTCATTTTTGCATCCGTTACCATGGCAAATTGAGTGAATGATTATTCTTGAACCTGCACTAGTAATAACGCCATATTCGTTAATGATCTTGACATAATACGTCAAACATAAGGGTTTATTAAATAAAGTTTTGTAAACAATTTGTCTGTATTTATTTAGTTCTAGAAAAAATATAGTGCGCAACTTGCCGGAATAACTATTTCCCATTCGTACTTGCACACTCTTAGGATATGAGTATTATTCTGTGTTCGCTGCACAATAGTAAGTTGAGTTGAACACCACGGTGTCAGGTCTGTTGAAATTCAAATTGTTTCTGGCGTGTCTCAAGGCTCTATTTTTAAGCCCATTGTATTTGCTTTATTTATTAACAACGTTGTAAGGCTTGAATGTTGACTTCTCGCTCTATGCCGCCAAAATTTGTTGTAATATAGCCTCTTATAATACAAAAAATCATCCCATTTTGTATGCATATAATATAGGTATAGCATTAGATCGTCCCGAGTGTGTCAAAGATCTGGAAGTGAATCAATTATTCAAGCATGCTATAGAAATTTGACGTTCATTATTAGAAACCGATATTAATATACTGTTTTTGTTTTTTAACACATTCGTAAAATCTAAGTTAGAATATGTTTCGTTGACCGACACCCTGGATATGATACCAATTAAGATTCATTAGAAAATATTTATAGGCGTTTTTTTTTTTTTAAATACGTATCTTTACAGTTGATGGATTTTATCCTCCTATCGGCATTACTCAGAAAGTCTTGAAGTACGTACGTAAAAGCAAGCCGTATTATTTATGTTGAAACTTTTGAAATCCTCCTATATTAGAAAAACTAACGTTTGCCTTGCCACGTACTTCCTCTAGATACATGAAGACATTATATTTGCCTATTCCAATAACTAATATCTTAAAATTTTCTCTGATGCATTTCAGCTGTCATACTTGTAATAATTTTCAAAGCAAGGGTGATATATTTTGTACATCTTAAATAAAATTATTATTAAATAAAATGAAAAATATCATATATCAAATTAATATATAAAATTTGACATTATTTTTAGATCGTATTGCCATTTCATTGTGTTTGTTTGTACTCTTCACATTTTTCTTGTTTTTGTTTTTTTGAAATTTGTGCGTTGTGTTTATATAGGGTGATTCATTAATAATGGGACAGAGCTTAAGGGCATGTTGCTGATCTCAAAATAGAGCGATTAAGCCAAATATGTCTTATCCGAATGTTGCTCCTTTTCGATCTACAGGGTGTTAATGTTGAAAAAATAAATCACATTTTCTTTATTATTTTTCGATCGCACCGTCCGAAATGAGATACAGTGTAGGACAAAAAAGGTGTAACGATTTAAAGAGGTTCAAACCATCATTGGTGGCGCCCTCTAGAAGATACACCAAAATCGTCGACATATTCGAATTTCTAGTACCAAGAAACCCCCCTATACCAAATTTCATAAAATATGGTTGATGCGATCGAAAAATAATAAAGAAACTGTGATTTATTTTTTCAACTTTGACACCCTGTAGATCGTAAAGGAACAACATTCGGATAAGGCATATTTGGCTTAATCACCCTATTTTCAGGTCAGAAACATGCTCTTAAGCTCTGTCCCATTATTAACTCTGTATAATGTAGCTTCCGTCCTGTAATTGGTCATCGACTATTGGATGGTGTAATTCTAATAATATCATAAATAAAATAAAAAATATACTAATGTCAAATATTCCACGTCTGTTACCGTTTATAGATCTTCCGCACATCCTATCTATGATATAGATACATTACTATCTAATAATTAATTTTATGAAACAGAACATTCACGGGTCTTTCATATGAAGGATTAGATCTATTGATTCACTGCTATTCAAATCCAGGATATCTCAAACGTTTTATGAATGCGGTATATTTAAAAGATTATTCTGTTATCAACATAATGGGTAAGCAAACAGTAATAAATTTAAATAGAACCATTTAGATTATACTCTAATTAAATTGGCATATAAACTACCCATAACTAAATTAAATTTCAATCGATATTTGTAATTGACTGATTACTTTTGTTTTTCAAAAGACCTGTTACGGTCCATTAATCATTGACGCTATAATTTATAATAATTATAGTAATAAAATAATATTTATAAAATTGTTCATTTTGACTTGCAGAATGCAGTGAATTTTCATTGCGTATTCATTCCTGTATTATAGGTATAAGAAATAGACCTGGTTTCTTTGGATTCAATTTCTACCAATTATAATTAACATCCTAAAAAAATCACAAATCTGTTACATTTAAGTATTGGGAACCCACTACAGATTATGGAAGCGATGTTGTAGATAAATATTATACATTCGAATCTACTCAACTCGATTCAAATAAATTTATTCAATTCGATTAATCCATACGAATCGAGTATTTGACGAAACGGACATCGATTCTTACATCGCATCCAAACAGTTTCTTGTTAGCAAATCGCTTAAGGAAGATATTACTGAGAAAAGACAAACTCTTAGAGCAACAGTTTTCTTGATATTAACTTTTTGATCGTTACCGCAAGAACATTTTTCTTGAAATAAAACAAAAATGAATAAACAAAAATTAAGCACTTCTAATTATTATAATAATATAATATCTCTACCCCTCATTCTAATCAAAGAGATTAGCCCAGAAGTCAATTACTTCAACCATAAAACTTTAATTTCAAAGTGTAACCTATTTTAGTTTAACACTATGAAATGTTGTCTTTCTAGCCTTTCAATTGCAAAAAAAAGGTTTGTTGACCAATGAAAGCCATTTCCATTATTTGTACTGCACGTGCTTCGATCGACATGAAGTAGCTAATGACCGCTAGATGTAGCTTGATACATTTCGCGTACCCTGCAGAGCGTCAGAAGGGCTTTACTATAATAGGAGAAAGAAGGAGGTTCCTAGTAGAGTCGTCAGCATCGGCCCCATAGGCAGTCGAGGCTAAACGGGAAGGAGCCCGGGGGTCCACCTCTACAAGGAGTACAAGGTAAAGGCGTCCGGCCGTCTGGTTCTACAGCGTAATATTGTAACATTTAAAAACTGTTAAAAAAACACAAAATTTACCCTTTTCGAACGTTCGATAGAACAGTTTCATAATTATTGTTTGAAATATTTATTTCAGTTTCATAGGTAGGTTCCTCTAACCAATACTATTACGTCGAACTAAAATGATAACGGAATTTTAAATCAACAAATATTTGTTCACATTTTTAAAAGATTAAGTAGAGTAGTTTTTGGGTTCGCCATATATAACTGCTCAAAACATCTACTTATTCTCGAGTCTTTTTGTCACTATCTATATAGCGAAGTAACATATACTTATTTGGTTATTTGGTTAAATAGTCGTTTACTAAAAGATTCAGCATCCGTATTTGTGATGTCACATTCTTACAAATAGATATATAAAAATGTAACATTTATATTTTATAAAGTACACTAAAATAAAAGTATGTGTGTTTAACAAATAGAAACTGTGTTGTTTTCTAATAATAGTTTTATTTATTTTAAGTCAAATGAATTAAGTCTAAGGCATCTTTTTTTAATACAATCGTAAATATTTGTATTTTAAATCGTTTGGAAATATTAATTTTGTTTTACATCCTATGTTATTATACTAGTTTTTTTTTTTACTTTTTTCAGAAAAATCTATTACTTAGACATCATAAATGTCATATTAAAGTATTTTACCTCAAGCCTTTAATTTACCATTATTAATATTTCATTTACAAATAGTTTCTAATAGTTTTGTAATCAATAAATTGTCTGGCTGACTACAAGGACGTCGGGATCATAAACAAAATAATAGAAAGTCAATGCCTTAAAAATACCACAGTGTTTTCTATTAGAAACAAATTTCTTCAGTTTTCCCCGAAAATGTGAAATTAAGAAAAAACTAATTATTGTATTCTTTAAAATAAACAAAAGACATGCGGATTCATATCAACCCAGCTTAATAGCTAAGATGCTAAAGACCCTGAAGAATTTATAAACAAGATCAAGAGATCATACCCTAGTGAGTTTTGACGTGACGTCATTGTTGGCAAGTGCCAATCAGATAAGCCTTTGAAGAATTTTGAACATCGACGGCTCATCGTACCAAGGATGAGAATCTAATGGTTAGCAAATGTGTATACCTAGGAGTCAGTCATATGTGCATACAACTACATACATGGATTGCTAAACCAGATTAATATAATACATGCGGACATAACCTCTACTATGGAGCTGCAGAGCTACAGAAAAATAACTGCTTTCTATTTCCTAGATGTTCTTATGAGGAGAAAACAGATGACACATTAGGACAGAAAACTTACGCAGATAAATAAGTATTTGAAATAATCACCACCTGACTCAGAAACAATTGACAATACTTTGCATCATGAACCAGAATACTTGGAAGAATTTCATCATCATATACAATTTACTTCGATAGGAAATGGATACACCAATAGAAACATTGAGCTACCAAGAGGACCCCAAAGATCGAAGACCTATTCATCCGGTATACAAAGACGTACTGACAAGATAGGTCGCCTCTTAGAAAAACACGGTATCAATACTACAACACCTTGAAGAAGATATAGGCTGCCTTTCCCAAGACCAACTGCTACAGCAATTTACTCCGAAGCCCTGGTGTATACAGCATTCCGTGTATAAGCAGCAAGACGTACATTGGGAGGTACGTTAACTCAAGACTGAAGGAGCATAAATGCTACCTAAAAAATAATAAGTGACAGTTAGCAGTTGTGTATCATATGGTGGATACAGGGCAAGCTGTAAACAACGGTCGAAATATCACAGGTCATTGACTTCAAACCATGTACTGAAGATAGATACTGTTTCTGATACTATATCATGTGCTGGAAAATAGACTACACCATTCATTTCCAGTTTTACTTGTTAGGAATTGTTGATATGAACTAAATGAATTGTTTGTTCATCAGTTATTTCTCAGATAGTAAATATATCATTTCATACCTCGTCAATCGATGTTGAAGGTGGCTCAGAATGATTGTAATTTTCGACTGAGGAATGGCCTTCCTTTTAATTCTTACAACTTGCCTGATTTAAAATTTTATACTTGGAAGCAGTTTGCGTAGCTGGAAAAGTTTTTGGAAACGACTTTCCAAACTTCACACATAACTTACTAGGTACTAACACGTTGCTCTCTAAATGAAAATAATTTCACAACACCAACTATGTCTTCAATGAGTCCACATGATAATAATTTATAAACAACTGGTTACTTGCAAGGTTAAACATAATTCTGAACATCCATGTTAGCTATTTCTAGCCATGTCACTGTTTAGCCTGTACTGTACTAATTTATAATTTACAATCCATCAAACTACACGTATGCGAAGGCATATTTTCACCCAACAAAGTTTACAAATATACTGCCTAAGGAACAATTTCCGTGACGTCGCCATACTCCGACTAAAAAAATTCCACTAAAGGGCATCGATCCATCTTGACGGAGTTGCATAATATTTCAAAAGCTGTTGCTAGGCGGCTCTGTGCCACAAATGCAACTGTTTGCAATCCCCTAACGGACTGAAATGGAACATAAAGGATTGTCATAAAATAGCTGCATTCTAAACTGATGAAAAAATAACAGTAAAATACACGTAGTTAAATCATACGTAACAGGAGACGAGTATGGAGTAAATCAAGAGCTATAAATAGATAAGATTGCTTGCAAAAAAATAAAATTGCTTAATTATAGATATTCCACGAATAGAAAAATAAAGGACTTTCTGTTAGCGGTGGAACCAGTTACGTATCTTGATGTTAATTTAGGACTAGTGCTTCGAGGCGCATTTTAAAACTAAGTGCCCATCAATTATAAAAACAATTGAGAAAAATGTATAATTGGTTCTAAATACATACATAGGTATGTTTATTCTACAGAGTCACCATGTTGTTCCAAACAGGCACTTTTGATATATGGAATAAATACGCTTTTACAAACTCTTCGAATAACGTTACGGTATATCTGATATTGTAGCTAGTTTTGTAATGCGGTTTTCAATTTTCCAATTTACTAGAATGCTAACATGTAGATTTGATTTGCTGATAGTACCGGCAGTCATATTCAGACTTGGGTTATTGTCAAGATAAATAAATAACTCCTGATCTGAACATTCCAGATCCTTCATTTTTAACAGTAGACTAATGACACTGATTAAACCTCAAGAACTAATTTAACATTTCGACGAAACTGTGGAAAACTTCATTGCAATTCAGACGGAGTTTTGTGCAAAAAGTTTGTAAAAGCTTGTTCCACGAAATCAAGTGGTTGAAGTTGGTGTTTGGAGTCACCATGACTATGAAAAAAATAACTATGTATTTAGAACCACTTTATACATTTTTCATTCACCGAAATTATTTTTAAAATGTACCTTGCATTATCAAAAATGTAGCCATTTCGAATTTATACTGTTCATTAATTTGTGCCATTCATTTTTGTGTTTTGTAGCTGATGAAACATCTCTCAGCGATTACAGATGCAAAGAATGACCGCAAAATCCGCTCGTTTTTGCGTAGTGTGTAGCAAGAACGGGGAAGGTTGTACAGAGGTCTCCGTGGGCTTAAATTGATCGTCATGAAAAATCTAGGTGAGCATAATTCGATTTTTCCAATATTTGCCCGACTTACCCCTACTTAAGCCACTCTTGAAGTCGGGGAAAACCGGTCAGAATTTCGCAAATGATCGAATTATGGGGCCCGTCTTTCGTATCATTTTTCGGGTAGTGGGGGAAATAAAGTACTCCCCGTCTGCTATCGGCAATAGGGGTAGTTTTACCCTGACGCGGGGGATGTTTTTCACCTTGAGCATTTTTAGGAGGGCATTCTTAATGTTACCCTTGCCATGTGGAATTCCGCCAATTTTTACCCAAATTTTGGTGACCATTTTTTCTGTTTTCTTGTTTTAGGGGTGGTTTCCACCCCTTCAGTAGGGGTTACTGATCAGAATCCGACAGAAGAACGAATTATAGGGGCATGTATTTCGTATCATTTGGAGTTATAAGGAAGAGTGGCACAAAAAAGGCAATTCATGAAGGGAACAGCATTTGCCGCCGGTTTTCGGCAATAGGGGTGGTTTTACACCCACGCGGGGGGTGTTTTTCACCTTGAGCATTTTTGGAAGAACATCCCTGATCTCTTCCTTGTCATTCACGTTCCCGCCAATCTTTGCCAAGAATTGATCGACCATTTTCCACCCCTTAAGTAGGGGTAAGTCGGACAAATATTGGAAAAATCGAAATATGCTCACCTAGATTTTTCATGACAATCAATTTAAGCCCACGGAGATCTATGGACGACCTTCCCCGTTCTTGCTACACACTACGCAAAAACCGGCGAAAAAATGGTTTTTTGCGGTTACCCTTTACCCATATATTCATTATTAGCTTTGTAGATTTTTTACTGTACTGTAAATATTAACCAATTTTCCTACAATTTATATTGTCCTAGAATTGCAGAAATATTTCAGATCTCATCTATTATGGCTGAATTTACGCGTTCGCAACGTTTAAGAGTGAGTTTAGTTTTTGAAAGTTATTAGATGATTTTTTAAAGCCAAGTATGTCTTTTTTTGTTAGGAAATTTAGGTAGATTAATTTTTATTTTAAATAATTATTGAATCCAATATGTTTATGAAATAGCATACCTAGATATTTGGTATCAAAGAACATACAAATTACTCCATTGATTTTCATTAGCTGAAATACCTTTACAATACAGTAAAAAATAAAAATATGTGAAATAATCGTAAGGAAATCACTTTTGTTGCAGATGCGTGATAAGATTTCCAAAATATCTAGTGCCACTGAATATCTACATTGGCAATAGTGACTCTTGCATCTACGCCACTGCACTGTAACATTTTTTAACATGAAAAAAATTCATTATTTTAAGTTAAATATTTTAAGAAATATTTAAAAAATGTTATTATCTATTTTAAAATTTAACACCTTAACTTGTAAACGCGGTTTTTCCACTTTTTATCACTCAAATTAAATTTTTAAGTACGAAAGACACGTTCGCAGGTCTGCTAATTAAAAAAAAAAATCAAACACAAGTAGCAGTCGCTGATTAGAATTTATAATTTATAATAGAAATGTGATACTTACTGGAAGGAAATATGATATCTTTGCATATGTATGTATGACCGTTCACATAATCTATCTAGTTAAATTATTCAATTGATATGATTTATTGCGTATTTATTTAGCTATATTACAGAAAATATATAACAGCAATCGATTAACAATTTTAGTTATGCAAGTGTAATAAGCTTTTTTGTTAAATAAATGAAGGATAAAAAAAATATAATGCCGATGAAAAAACTATTTACTAGTATTGTAATAATGATCAAAATAAATAATTTCTAATACTACTTTTTACCAACAATTTCCAATATTTAATCTGAAGTATAGGTTGTTGATTTCAAGTAAAACATTCTATGAGTGTATCTACTCTGATAAGAATAATATTTTAACCCTCATTTCAATCACGAGGGTTAGCCTAGAAGTTGAAGACTTGTGCGGAAGAGAGGACGGTATATTTTTATTGAGTATAAAAATTATTTGTAATACTACACGATGAATTGTTGGATATTTATTGCCTAGGTCAATAGTGTGAAATAACACATCAGTGTAATGTTACAATAAATAATACATAAAAATACATTTTTCATAGTAAAACCGTGTTTTTGTAGACATGTAATGTAATTTTACAACATTACCTATGCATTTTTAGAAAAAATATGTAATATTGTGTATATTCACGTGGAGACTCTTGTAAAACAGTATAAATTTGGTATTTTTACATTGATGTATGATGTGAACAACGTGTAAATTTACAATCATTTTTATCATTGTAGGTCGATGATGTGAAATATTGCACCAGAATGGACAGTGACAGTGACAGGGACAGTGTATTGACGAGGGACAGTGTCCTAACGGGTAGACAGTCACACCCTAATCAACATGCATACTTCACCAAGTGGTGGGCAGAACCGAAAAATCATTTGACAATAAAGAGTTCACCTTGGGGGTATTCATAGATATAGGAGCATTTGATAAAACAACCTTACCCAAAATCAATTTAGTCCTTGTGGAAAGCGGAGTTTCTCCTACTATCAGTGGTTGGTCGCTAAAACAGCCATACAAATCAGCATGGTGGATGCCTCCGTAAAAACTCTGAAATTGGCATTTATACCATCGCTTATGCCGATGATCTTACCATGTTGATTAGTGGAAGGTTTGAAGGGATTCTTTGCCAAAGAATGCAAACGGCCCTAAGAGTGGTGGAAGAGAAAAGTGGTGTGAGAACCATGTTCTGTCCGTCAACCCCAAGAAGACAGAAATGGTTCTCTCCATAAGGAAGAGGAAAATGGGGCCCGTAAAGGCACCAACTCTCCTAAACACTACGTTACGAATCGGATGTGAAATACCTTGGAGTCACGCTTGATTCGAAGTTAACATGGAATCTTCATTTGGAGAGAAGAAAGGCGTACATATCCTATGAGCAGTGCCGCAGGACAGTTGGTAAAACTTGGTCAAAGGTGGTCCTGTGGATATACACTGCCATTGTGAGACCAATGTTAGCCTATGGAGCTGATGTCTGGTGGCCGAAAGTCCAACACACGACAACTAAACAAAAGCTCAGCCAGGTACAAAGGATTGCCTGTCCAAGCATAACTGGAGCTATTCGTACGCCACCTACCATAGCAATGGAGGTGTACTATGTCTGCCACCTTTGGATATTTATCTAAAAGAAGTGGCCGCGACAACTATGCCTCACCTCAAAGATGTGGAGAAGTTAGGAGTCGCCTGTGGAATTGTGTCCCTTTTGCAGGCAGACAGTGACAGTATTTCTCCTAAGTTTGTGTTTGACAGACCCTACACGGTACTTATCAGGAATGAGGAGACCGCTAGCAAAGTTGTAATCAACATCTTCACAGACGGATCAAAAAAGAAGGAAGGTGCAGGATGTGGGATTTATTCCAGATTCTTACATATTCGATACCACTGGGCAATGGATAGGTATGCTACTGTGGTACAAACGGAATTAGCAGATATAACCAAAGCCGCCAAAGAAATTGCCCGTAGACTTACAACGGGCAAAACTATTAGAATCTACCAGATAATAGGCAATCACTACTGATCTTACGTAATTATAAGATAACAACTAGATAAGCATGGGAATGCCATCAGGCACTGGTAGTGGCATCAACCAACAGCAGCGTTGGGTAAAAGGACACGACCGGTGCAATGGCAATAAAGTAGCTGACAAGCTGACTAAGAGTGCATCGGGTTTCAATATTTTTGGACCTGGTCCCTCCAGTATGCTTCCGTTGTCAGTATTTGTTGAAATTATCAAAGGCGACACCACAAAGAGTTTAGGAAACGTTAGGATGAAATAAATTGGCTAAGGAGTTCGTAGAGTACCCCTGCAAGGATACAGTCAAAAAGTGCCTGGCTATGTCTAGGACACATCTTCGTCTGGTGACAGGTATTCAAACTGGACATTGTTGGCTAACGAAGCACCTCTATTACATGAGGAAGTGCAAAACACCTCTTTGTAGAGGTTGCGAACAGGAAGAGGAGACTTCATGCACTGCAATCTCGTCAATAAGAGAATCCTGTTGGGAGAACGATGACCTTTTATGGCCTACATTAGAGAGATTCCCCTGAGCTCACCACCTTTTTCTCCTTATTAGGTTGGTTGGCGGCTCAGGTGGATTGATCTCCTAATGGGTGAAGGTACAAGGGGCCCAATGGGACCTAAGTGCTGTAGTCTTTTTGCTACCCTCCCCTCAATTCCAAATTCCAAAATTCACACCAGAATGTAATCTTACAACTTTAATGAAAAATTACTATTTGAAGTATATTGTTACCAGTTCTCTGTAAAATTCATATGTAACTTTCCATTTCTCTTATATTATTACCCTGGGTACAATTTTAAGTTCAACATAAAATAAAGGCGAAGCAGTACTTCTGCCTACATTATTAGAGAATTAATGAATACAGGGTGATTCAGTGATAATATCATTAATTTTTATGTGAAGATATAAATGTATATTTAGGCTGAAAAATATATTTAAAATAATTATTTAAACTCTTTTTCAGACTAGTACTGGCCGCTGGCGGTCTCAATTCATTCACAGCACCCAAACTAACGCGAGGCCAGTCTGCTTCAACGGTCGAACGTACCAGTTCAAAAACATAGGCTGGGAAGTGTTAATATTTTAAAATCTTGAAATTCTTTTTACAAGAGTGTCTACTTTATACACCCGCTATATACCGTAGAATACGTTTCTGGACTAAAAATAGATTTTTAGCCAATGCAGCACTTCCCCAGAATAATATTCCATACTTTAACCTGGAACTTGTGCATGATGCAAAACTATGATTGTCTCTACTGGTAACACCCATTTCAATTTCTAAAAAGAAAGCACAATGAATGCAATTTAGATATTAAATTATTACATTGCTCCTTCCAATTTAGGTAATCGTCAAATTCCAGACTTAGCGCTTACAGCTGGGAATGGCAATATCATTAATGTTGAGATTTAAATTTGTACAATTTTTTGCCAATTATGCCATATAATATTTTATTAATATTAAAATAGAAACAATTTGCTGCATACCAATTTGCGATGTTATTAAGAATATTGTCGCATTTGGCCTCTAACATTTCATCTATTTTATCAGATATCAAAAGAGAGGAAAGAGAGGTATACATTGTTAAACATGCATTCATGCATTATAAGTCAAAATCATTTACATAAAGTAAGAACAGTACAGGACCCAATACTGAGCTCTGTGGGACCCCTAAATTAAGAAAAGCACTTTCCGAATTAATTTTATTAACAATTCTTTATAATGCACTATATTAACGAATTGCTTTCTATTCGTTATAAATGATCTAACCCAATTTAAACCCAAACCACGAATACCACATAACCAATTTTAAAAACAATATATCATGTTTAACACAGTTATGGGTTGATTTGCTTCTATTTTAAAAGATCGAGTAATTTTTTTCGGTTTCCTGCCTTTATTAGACCTTCTAAAATACATTATTAAAATTAATGGCATTATGACTAAATCAACCTGTATAAAATAATACATGTTATGTAACTCCAAAACTCACTCTCGCGTTACCACGTGATATGACGCAAATAATTTTACTGAACGTTTGCAAATTCACAATGCAACAATACAATGTATACCTATGTACTTTTGCATAGTAAAACCGCATTTTAGTGCATATGAAATGCAATTTTACAACATCGTTACGTATTTTTAATAAAAACTATGTCATCATTTAGTATAAAAGATGCAATTTACCTCGAGTTGCTTATAGTAAATTATGTATTTGATATTTTTACAATAATACATGGTGTGAACCAACAAATGAGGGAAACCCGAAAAATGTCAATTCAGTAGACCTCTCACATTGACCTAAGCCAATGTAGCTGATTTACGGTCTTCAGCAGCGGGATTCGAACCCGAGCGAAATGTTTTTTAACAAGAAATATTACAACGCTCTCTACTTCCATTGCGTTGTAATAAAATCAGTTTATCAATGGAACAGATCCACTTTGTGAAACACATGCATTATTTCTACACCAACGGGAAATTCTGTCGAAAAATAACTCTGATCTCTATCTAATGTACATATTGTTGGCTGATACTTTAAATATAAAAATACTGCAACTGAAATAGCCGTTTCGTCAACAATGTTCAGTATCGCTTTACCTACGCATTTCCTTCCTTGCTGTAACAGCCATGAAGGAAACTGATATTTATAAAGCGAAAATTAATTATAATCTTTCCTTTGTAAAGACCGTTGAATGATTTATCTAATACGAAAATGCAATTACTATACATATATCTGTATCAGTAACAGTAAGGAAGCAATTAAACATGACGGGAAACTTTATCCGATAAAAATATTAACAGTGTTATGGTTATAGTCTGCGGCATTAAAAATATATTCATTAATCAAAACTCACAGAAACTTTGGCATGTTCATATAAACTTTTTTTCTTATGTTTATGTGTCTAATTGGTCGACCGTTCCATATATAAGAATAATATTCTCAATCTGCTAGTGAAGGAGACAAGTTAAGTGTGTCTGCAGGTAAATCAATAAAAAAGTAAGTGAGAATAGGAGAGAAGAAAATACAGAAATTTCAACACAGCACAGAAATATGGAGTTCGAAGTAGAATAATTTATGGGGGCGCTGATAACAACCAAGTGTGACAAAGAGCAAGAAATTAATAGGAGAATAATAAAAGCAAACAGAATTTCAGAAGCCATCAACCACTTAAAAAAAGCAAAAACATTGTCCAGAGTAACATTTAGAATGTACATCTCAATCCTTAATAAGAAGAAAGAACCGGTTGAGATGGGAAAGGAAGATCCTAAGAAGAAACTTAGGGAGCAAGAAAACGGAGGATAGCTATGTAAGAAGAAATAACGAAAAAATATTTGATGAAGTTGTGGTATCCAGAAGATTCCAGTAGCTAAGACATATATAACGAATGGGAGTAGTAAGAGGTAAGGTAATATAAGAAAAACAAGAGGCAGACCGAGGAAGCAACGTGGAGAGGTCGTTGCAATAGATCTAAGAGAGAACAATGTAACAGACTGGAAAAGAAATACGAGAGAGAGAGAGAATGGAGTGTAAAAAATAACGCAGATCTAGATCTAAATGGCTTATAAACAGGTTTATTCTCAAACACCTATATTTCAGTAACTACATTTAACGCTCAACATGTTTTCTTTTTTACTTAAAATCCGTAGCAGAGAACATAAACAAAATATCTTTAATAAATTGTGTGCTTGAAAGGCTGTACTAGAAACCGATGTATGTAGGAAAAGTGTCTGGGGTAATTAACGGGTTGGTTTGGGAAAAGGAACAGCCAAAAGAATGAACGAAAGCAGTAATCTGCCCTATACATAAAAAGAGATAGAGGGGAATGCCAGAAATAGCACTGTTGAATGTAGCGTATAAAATACTAGCCACTTATATCAAAAACAGATTGATGGCAGAAGTGAAAGACATTGGAGAATATCAATGTGGTTTTAGACAAGTCATCAGCAATCATATAACAAAATAAAAAGAAAATAACCATACAAGGTTTTGGAAAAACTGGAAATCGGCAAGAAGATAAGAAGCATGATAAGCCTAACACTGAAAAAGACTGACAAAAAAATAAAAGTACACAATACAAGAGTTTGAACAAGATGCGACAAGGAGATCCATTATCATCACTGTTATTTAGTTTAGTACTAGCAACAGTCACTCGTAAGAGAGAAAGAAGTCTATAAATCAGGCGTTATATACTATAATCATCAGTGTCTGGCATTTGCAGATGATGTATAAAAGAGGAGAAGGCGAGTATAATATGCATTATAAAAATATAAAGGTTAATGTAGATGCTAGAGCAGACATCAAAAATGGTAACAATTGGTGGCAAGAAGAGGAAAGAGCGAGAACAAGATGAAAAACAGAGGTGGAGAAAGACCTACAGCAACTGCAAATTGTCGGATGGAAAGTAATAGCAAGGGATAGAACATAATGGCGCAGGATGATCAACCAAGCCATTGAACCAAATCTTCAAAGGCAATATTATAACCGACGCCTAAACAACTAACGTATAAACTGATGGAAAGGCTGAACTGATGTTATAGTCATTTTTAGATGAAGATTTTTAGATATTTCTTCATTTTCGAGATAAACTTTAATTTTAATGAGTTATATAACATTAGAAATAGCCTCAGAGAAATAGGTTGCACTTAATGACAATCTTAAATTACAAATAAACTTCTACAAGGAACAAATTAATGAATAATTAGCGAGATTTTAAATATTCCTCACTGGCTTTACATAGAGTAGTCTCTAAACATAGAACAAATTTACCATTTTTACATAAACATATACTGTTTACTTATGCAAATTTGTTACTTACAAAAATTAAAACAAGTATTAAAAAAATATATAAAATTTTTAGGCATGAATTGCACATAACTTTCTATTACGTCCGGTTATTTCTACCAAATTTAGATGCCGCTGCAGTCCTAAACTTTCTGCAAAATGATTAATTTTTAACAAATCAACGGATTGGACGTGAAAGAGACGCTACTATTGTGTATTGTAAATGTGGTTGAAACGTTTGGCAAGAACCACAGATTTTTCAAAATATTAGATTCTATTTGAATTATGCAAATACTCGTATTTTTGCAGCAGGTGGACATGTAGAGCAGCTGGTAAATTAAAATGTTCAGTTAGTAACTTAAAATTACAATGTTAAATTAAATTGAAGTGTATAAGTATATTAATAAATATATTTCTTACATACCCGTTAATTTTTCTTATTTAACGAAATTACATAGGCAAGAAAACATTTGATTGCGTTAAACTGCCAACTCTGACTAGCATTATATTCAGAAACACTTTATATAAAATTAGTTAGGACAATTAATTATAACTTCGGTATCATTCACAATTGTGCCTGTATATTTAAGAAATGCATATACAGTATGCGCCAAAAGTATAGAATAAATTCAATAAAAACGAAACAATTATTTTTTGGCAAAAATCCTCGAACAGATCGATTTTTAATTTAAAAAATACATATTTTAGCGTAAAATGCGATTTTCAAATGTCATTTGTTTTCGAGTAATGACGTCATCGATTTTTTTTTCTTGATTCTCAAAGATCGTTTAATTCTCTATCAGACAGTATTAAAATTTTGCCCTCTTACATAGGAAAGTTTTCGAGTAAATGACGATTGAATGTTAGAAAACGTAAATTTTATCCATAAAAAAAGTAACAATTCTGAGGTATGTAAAATAAAATACAATTGATTAAATTTTATACTTAAATTAAATGTTCGAATTGCCATCCACCAACTTCTTGACAATTCGCAAGTCTGTGAAGAAATTCTTCTTGCACATTATGAATGATTTCTGGGGTAACTCTGCGTATTTCGTCCCGAATGCGGTTT
The DNA here is from genome assembly GCA_037114965.1 of Monochamus alternatus. NCBI lineage: Eukaryota > Metazoa > Arthropoda > Insecta > Coleoptera > Cerambycidae > Monochamus > Monochamus alternatus. Next base: position 29,018,816 of record CM073431.1, on the reverse strand, counting down.
TGAAGTTCTTCTAAATTACGTGGTTTATTAATGTACAGTTTTGACTTCAAGTATCCCCATAAAAAATAGTCAAGAGGTGTAAGATCTGGCGATCTTGCAGGTCATTCTATCGGTCCGCGTCTGCCGATCCACCTCCCAGGAAAACAGTTGTCCAAAAAATCTCGTACAGGGCGCGCATAGTGCGGAGGTGCACCGTCTTGCTGAAACCATACGGTATCTTCAGGAATGTTAGGGTCATTATCGTTAGGAAATTACTGCAAGGGCTGGAACAAAGTCATTTTCTAGAAACTCTAAATATCTTTGTCCTGTAAGGGTTCCTTCAAAGAAGAAAGGCCCTACTATTCTGTCGTCAACTATTCCAGCCCACACATTTAATTTTTAAGGTTGTTGGGTATGTGCCTCTGCCATCCAATGAGGATTTTCCCAGCTCCAATATCTGCTAGTTTGACGGTTTACTGTACCATTCAGACAAAATGTGGTCTCATCTGAAAAAAGTATTTGCCGGTGTAAATTTCTATTTCCTTGACATAAATCAATTAGAATTTCGCAAAAGTGTAACCGGCGATCGGGATCATCTACATTGAGTTCCTGCACAAGTTGAATTTTGTAGGGATGATATTTTTCCTTCCTCGAGATACGTAGCACTGTGCTCTGACTAGTGTCATTGTTTAATGCAACCAATCGTGAAGAATTATGAGGATTATCCACCATACTTATCAAAATGTTCTGTTTCTGATTTTCATTAATGCTTGGACGTCCAGGTTTTGGAATATTTACAACATTGCCAGTTTCTCTAAATTTAGACTCTACCTTACTGACTGTTGATTGGCTGATAGGGCGATCTGGATATTTTTCATTAAATAAATCGCAAACTTCCTGCTGAGTTCTAGTCATATTCCTGCATCCGATAAGAATTAAAATTTTAATTCTTTGAGTAACAGTTAAATGTGCCATAATACTTTAAACTGAATAATAATTTCTATGTCGCTTACAATACTTATTAGAAAGTCGGTGTGACAATGACACTTTGCAAAGATTTTCACCTACGTGATCCATAAAAGAACTATGGAATTCGAAAAACTAAACTTGATAACCTTTTTGCTTTATTTTAATTGATTTACGTTTTCTAACATTCAATCGTCATTTACTCGAAAACTTTCTTATGTAAGAGGGCAAAATTTTAGTACTGCCTGATAGAGAATTAAACGATCTTTCAGAATCAAGGACAAAAATACGGTGTTGACATTTAAAAAAAATCGATGACGTCATTACTCGAAACATTTTTTAAATTAAAAATCGACCTGTTCGAGGATTTTTCCCAAAAAATAATTGTTTCGTTTTTATTGAATTTATTCCATACTTTTGGCGCATACTGTATATTTTGTGTATTATCCGAGTGTCACATTTTTTTTCTTTTTGGCAAAAGCTAAATATTAAATTAAGCATAAATAGTCGTATTTAGATCCAGGGTGGCTCGCTGGTGCATGCATTTCTGGTACGTGTACTTCTAAACGCCAATTGCATAACTGACACCAACATCAAATATTTACTTTGTTAAATAATCTTAATTTAATCTAAATCACATATAAAAACTGCTAACATTTATTCTCTGCACTGCTACAGATACAGAAATACGTTCAGCCCACACGTGATATCAGCATCGGCCGGCAAATAATTTTTAATCAGTTCCTGAAACAACTGTTTCTTACTGTTTTAGAAAGGTATTTTAAGCTAATATAAATCAAATCTTCTACAATTCCTATCAATGAAGTCATATGTATGTTCTCTGATACCAAACATCTAGGTATGCTAATGAACAATTCCACAGACAAAGCTCTATTCAATAATTATCTAAAAAAATAATCTAATTTACTCACTCTATAAAAATCTAACTTCACTTTTTTGGCAGTGGGAACACTACAAATTCAACCACAATAGATGAGATCTGACCTATTTCTGCATTTTTAGGATTGCTTCTTCAGGTGGTCTCCTTTAAGTTGAATCAAATATCTAACTATAAAAATTATTATAAAAATTAAAATTATTAGAAGTTAAATATCGATAATGACAAAAAAGTGACATCCTGTCAATGAATTAAATATGACAATACCTACTTGAAAAATGTTCACCTTTTATCTAAAAGTTTTTATATATTTTTAGGTATTAATAATATTGTGTGAAACTAACTACTCAGTGTTCCCACTGCCAAAAAAGTGAAGTTAGATTTTTATAGAGTGAGTAAATTAGATTATTTTTTTTAGATAATTATTGAATAGAGCTTTGTCTTTGGAATTGTTCATTAGCATACCTAGATGTTTGGTATCAGAGAACATACATATGACTTCATTGATAGGAATTGTAGAAGATTTGATTTATATTAGCTTAAAATACCTTTCTAAAACAGTAAAAAATGTTACAAAAGCTAATAATAAGGAATATATGGGTAGATATTGTGGGTGTAATTCAACGCAGGTTGGGGCTTTTGTCCACTGAGTAGTTAGTTTCACACAATATTATTAATACCTAAAAATATATAAAAACTTTTAGATAAAAGGTGAACATTTTTCAAGTAGGTATTGTCATATTTAATTCATTGACAGGATGTCACTTTTTTGTCATTATCGATATTTAACTTCTAATAATTTTAATTTTTATAATTTTTATAGTTAGATATTTGATTCAACTTAAAGGAGACCACCTGAAGAAGCAATCCTAAAAATGCAGAAATAGGTCAGATCTCATCTATTGTGGTTGAATTTGTCGTGTTCCCACTGCCAAAAAAGTGAAGTTAGATTTTTATAGAGTGAGTAAATTAGATTATTTTTTTTAGATAATTATTGAATAGAGCTTTGTCTGTGGAATTGTTCATTAGCATACCTAGATGTTTGGTATCAGAGAACATACATATGACTTCATTGATAGGAATTGTAGAAGATTTGATTTATATTAGCTTAAAATACCTTTCTAAAACAGTAAAAAATGTTACAAAAGCTAATAATAAGGAATATATGGGTAGATATTGTGGGTGTAATTCAACGCAGGTTGGGGCTTTTGTCCACTGAGTAGTTAGTTTCACACAATATTATTAATACCTAAAAATATATAAAAACAACTGTTTCTGACGTAAACTAAGAACCAGGAAAAGAATAATTCATGTGTTAGCAATTTCGTGGTTTTTTTTTTCGCGAGGGGCCACGTCCTAAATATGACCACATCGGGCGCCACATCCCGCTCAAGGCAATAAATTAAACGGGGCATATAATATGGAAGTCGCGGTGCCATATCTAACAGTAATTTGTGAGTCATGTAATTTGCAGACGCTTACATTAAATCACGTTTTACTGTCATTCGGCGAAATGTGGAGGGAATGTAAATCATATAAGCCCGGTTAATTAAGAGAAAGCTATTAATTTAAATTATTCTATGCGTATCAGCATCCCTAAGTAAATTCAGGAAAAAAATATTAAATTTAATTGCAGTAAATTACATCAGCACACAAAAAAAGTGATTTGTACTTTTGACCAGACCTACCTACCCTTGTATTTTAATGCACTGAATCGGAATCTGAAGTCCGTTCAGTTCAAACACCCCCAAACTTTTGAGAAAATTGCAAAAAATAACCAAAAATGGTAAAGGATCACGTTAGTGAGCGCAAAAATATTCTGAAATTTTTTTCTGATCCTGAAATGTTTCTTAAGGTGACCGTATTTCTCGCTGTAAAATTATCAAATTTTTGGTGTTTTTAGGTACTGAAATATCGAAAAATAACAAACGTAAAACTAAAGTAATATACAAAATAAAATTCTTGATGTTTTGTTTATCTACTTTTAGTATTTAATTTCTCCTCAAACAAAATAATATTTTTTAAAATGCAATTGTAGGACACAGATTATTTTATTATTCTAACCCCACATTTTAACAATTATTTTCACATATAAACAAAACTGAACAATGTTATATGCAGAACCATGTAAGTTTGTTATAGCAATATTTGCATCTACAGTTGAATTTTAAAAAATACGGATTTTGAAATATTTTTGTACCTAAAAATTTGAAGGTTCGACAGCTTTCAGCTGTTATATATGCGTTTTACTTTGGTACCTTTGAATATTCGCAGGTGGCATAAGGTTACTGTTGTTTGCTAAACTATATTATTCAGTTCTTAAATGTATAAAATTACTTGTATTTGCAAAAAAAAACACTATTTCAAAAATACGGCTCCCTTAAGGCAGTCGCAGCTCTTAAAATCGAAGAAAAAAATAATAGTTTTTGTTTATTTTTAGTCCTAGATCAGAATTTTCAACTTTAGTATTCTGTTTTAAATTTTGATGGCAAAGTTAATGGCGACACTACAAACATCGTATGAATTGGGAAGGCCCGTTCTCAATTCATAGGATTTACTTTTTACAAATTATTGTTTTCGTTTTTAATATTAGATATGAAATATATTTTAATTTTTAAATAATGTTCTGCTAATTTATATTTAAAAAAAACATCTAACCGAAGCAAAATTTATGGTAAAATTTTAATTGAAACAATAACTTTCGAGATTCTATAACTCTAACACTCTTTGAACACTTTATACAGTATGAAATCAGGCAAAAAATATATACAGGGTGTATAAAATAGAATTCAATATTTAACTTTACTATATACTTTACCTAATGTACAAAAATGCGTTTCTAAAAAAATACAGGTAATAATTTTATCAATTTTTCATGTATCAGCTTGAAATTTAGTATAGATACTTTTTGTGATTAACCAAATCTTCAAAGGCATTATTGTAAAAGATGCTTAAATGAACAAACGTAGAAATTCTGTATACAGGGTTAACTATAGCTAAGTACAAAAATTTTAAGGAAGGATAGTGAAAAATAACAATTAACAGAACCGACCTATTAAATCCTTATCTACCGCCGACTCGTTAGATATATGCCACAAGTCAAAGGAGTCAAAAGTATTGACAGGACACCGCGCATACTGTTGTCACTTGTATCGATTTGCGTCGCTTTGCAAAATGTAGATACTTAATGATTTAATGAGAAACAAGATATGGTAGCACAAGGAAGTAGTATCTACCGCACTGATATTTCTTTCCAGAATTGATATTTGGAGAGATTACAAGAATGTTGAATTATTTTTTGTTTTTTTACTTGTTTACATTTAAAACTTGTCGTTGCAAAAATGTTTGTACTTGCTACATCTTGTTTTTAGGGACCTTTCCTTCCCTCAACCGTATGTAGATAAATACATAAAAACACTGCCACACGCTTACCGCTAAAGCATTATAGCAGTTATTCATTGTGGTTGAACGAGGATTCGGGATAATATTTTATCTACTCTACGCTGCCACCACACAATAATATGCACTTGTAATACTTCCCATAAAACTAAAATTTGTGAAAACAAGTACTGAAAAATTATTTCAAACTAATCCTAATTACCGTATACGATATTTTATTTTTGACAGAATCTGATGCAAGTTTCCTTATCTGTGCCGAAGCAGTCTGCAGTCGCCATCTGTAGGCCACTAGTGCAAAATGCACTTCATGCCGATAAATTTTTAAAATTCTTGTGTTTCTGGGAAATTAAATTCTGTTAATCCTAATAATAGCAACAATATTAACAATAATTGTCCATGTTTGCATAAAATAATTAGTTCTATTTTAAACTATAACATTCTAAGATGTTTAAAACAGTGTTCTGTAAAAATCCCTTAGAATATTAATTGTAAGCTTTAATCAATGCTCTTTGATGTTTGGAGAGTATGCAACAAGCAATGCAAAATGTCAGTTGTCATAATCGAAACCTATTTCAGTATTGACGACTAATTTTTAGTTTTAAACGTTTTATAACATAGTTCGCCCTATGACGTGCCGGCGATCATAATAATTCAGAATTTACACAAGTACACATTCAATTTAAATTTTCTTAGAATAAAAAGGTATTTTATTTAACACGGTCAGTGTATTCTGTTAGTGGATAATTTTGACGGACCTGTAATGAGTGAACATGTAGCTTTGGCAGTGTACAACGAAGAATGCAAAATACTGCAGCTGACCGAATTAACTGTTATATAGGGTGATTCAGGTTTAATTTTGATAACTTCAGGAATCGATAGAACAGGTTAAAATAATGTTCATTTGTGATATAAACTTATTTCCTAAAACGCATGGTTTCCGATATAGAGGACGTTGAAGTAGGAATTTTTTTCTCGTTTTTCCCCTCATAACTTTTGAACCACTTATCCGGAGTTTTGTTTTCATGGGTTGCTATAACATTAAATGAAATTTACGCGGCTGGTGCGCTACACTGTCACCAATTTCTTCAAATATCTCAGAAACAAGACCAAACGTCGAAAAAAAAAAACAGGAGACGAAAAAGTTTCGAAATTAATCAGGTCAAAGTGGTGTGTAGATGTTTTATTGAAATTAATTATTTTTTTTTTGTAGTTTTGAAATAAAGTAAGAGAGAGGTAGGTAGTTCAAACTTTTGAAGCTTATGTAAGATCATGCTAAAAATACATGTGAATGTATATTAGTTGGAGATATTAATATTGATATATTGGCAGAGTCAGATGATATAGAGAATTATTTAAATATTATGTATGAGTCAAATTTCATTTCATGTATTAATAAATATACTAGGATTTATGGAAATTCAAAAAGTTGCTTAGATCACATATTTGCAAAAAATATATCTACAGGAATAAAATCCATAATACTACAAACGTGTAATACAGATCATTTCTCTACATTTTTGGAATTTGAAACTCGAAGTAAAATAAAGGTAGAAAATCGTCCCTTGTCTTACACTCGTATTAGGTATGATAAATTAAAAGAACTTTTGTCACAGGAGGAATGGCTCGATGTTTGTAATTTAGATAACGTTGACGACTCAACTCAATTATTTATTGATAAACTATTAAAATATATAAATGATAGCTCAGAAAATATTATACAGAACATACATAAGAAAAAAGAATGGATATCGGTAGGATTAATACATTCAATGAAAAAAAGGGATAATCTCTACAAAAAATGGCAAAAGGATAAAACTAATGTTGTACTAAAAGAGAACTTTAAAAATTATAGAAATAAGTTGAATGTATTAATTAAAGAGGCTAAACGTAATCACTTTCAAAACGTCATAAATAAACACAAAAATAGTTCGAAAATATTGTGGGAAACCGTAAATAAATTGAGTTCGAGACAAGTAAAAGATAAAAGCATTACAGAAATACGAAACGGTAGAGGTGTTGTTCTTTCTGATAAACAAAATATTGCTGATACATTTATTGATTATTTTACTGATATAGGAAAAAATATGGCAGATAAAATTGATAAAATGAATAAAAACGTAGGATATGAAAAATGCATAGAAAATTCTATATATCTTTCGGAGGTTAATGAAAACGAAATAAAAGAAGTAATATTAAGTTTAAAGTCACACAAAGCACCAGGTTCCGATTCTATTAGGTCTAACACAATAAAAGAAATAGTAAGTTACATTATAAAACCATTATGCATAATAACCAATAAAATAATTAATACAGGAATATTTCCTTGCACTTTGAAAACAGCAATAATTAAGCCTATGTTTAAGAGCGGCGATAGAACAGAATGTGCAAATTATAGACCAATCTCACTATTATCATCTATAGCAAAAATAGTAGAAAAAATAATTAAAAAAAGAATGGTTAGCTATATGGATAAATATAAAATACTAAGTGACTCTCAATATGGGTTTAGGGAGGCCAGGTCTACCGAGGATGCAATTGCAAATTTAACATCTAGTATATATAAAGCTATGGAAGAAAGTAAACCAACAATATGCATTTTCGTGGACCTGGCCAAAGCTTTTGACACTGTTAGCCATTATGGTCTTATCAAAGCTCTTGAACAAATTGGCTTTAGGGGAACAGCTTTGAAATTAATGCAGAGCTATCTAGCGGAAAGAAAGCAGCAAGTAATTATAAACAATACTTTAAGTAAATTCAGGATAGTAGAGTACGGTGTACCGCAAGGTACAGTATTGGGACCACTGCTGTTTAATATATATCTAAATAACTTATTTTACCAAGATTTTAAAGGACATGTATTTAGTTTTGCAGATGATACAGCTGTTCTCTACACAGATAATACATGGGACGAATTATTGACAAAGGCAGAGAATGATTTTATTAACATTAAAAATTGGTTTGATGCTAAGACCTTAACTATAAATTTCTCAAAGACAAAATATATACCGTTTTCAATTAATAGAATCAATCTGACTCGACCACTAAAAGTTATGGATAATTTCAAAATTGAACCTGTCGTCCAGATTAAATACTTGGGAGTGATTGTTGATGCTCATTTCAGATGGGATTCTCATATTAATGCGTTAGTTACAAAAATCAGGACATTACTTCCTAAATTTATATATTTGAGGCAAGTTTTGAATTTGGAGCAATTGAACATCCTGTATTATTCGTTTGTAGAATCATTATTGAGATATGGTATTCTGGGTTGGGGTGGTGCTTTCAACTATAGCATAAAAAGACTGGAGGTTATACAAAAATGGATTCTTAAAATAATTTACAAAAAAACTATTACTTACCCTACAAACTCTCTATACCAGCTGGCTAAAGTCTTAGATATTCGTCAGTTGTACTGTTATAGTATATTGTTGCATCAAAAGCTGGACAGAAATAAAAATATTATAAGTCATTGTCAAGAAACCAGATACAAAAAACTTGCTGTAAATGTACCTAAAGTAACGAAAACTATTACCCAGAGATGTTTTACTTACCTGGGGCCTCGGACATATAATCAAATTCCTCATGACATACGAAACATCAATTCTGTTCAACTATTCAAAAAAAAATTGAAAATATGGTTATTAAATACAGATAGATTGCGTGTTCATCAATTGATAGATTTAAAAAATACTTACCCAAATAGTTGCTAAAAATATAGAATCTAAGTAATTATATAATTTTTGTGTGTATCTAGGTATATGAAAGTATAATTATTGTGAATATAGGTATAAGGTGTAAAAGCATTATCTAAACTCTATGAGAAAACCACAGACAAAGTTTCTTTTTGTGGTTATCTCGCAGATTATTTGCTATAGTTAAATTGTAACTGTTGTCTGAAATTGTACCTTGCATCATTCATGCAAATGTTGTATTTGTTATTACTTTATGTACTATGTGGCAAATAAATTATTATTATTATTATTATTATTATTATCATAAGGAGTGTTTGTGTTCCGAATTTCACTTAAGTCGGATAAGTGGTTCAAAAGTTATGAGGGAAAAACGAGAGAAAAATACTACTTCAACCCTCTTTCTCGGAAACGATGCGTTTTAGAAAATAAGTTTATATCACAAATGAACATTATTTAAACCTGTTCGATAGATTCCTGAAGTTCTCAAGATTAAACCTGATCACCCTGTATATCAAGGTACTATTATTAATAAAAATCTTTATTTTCGTCTTTTCTACATTTGACAACGCTGTAAAAAACGAGATACGAGGAAAGGGGGTTTTGTCCCATTTTTGAAATAGAGCTAGAATTTTAAAATAAATGTTTTATTGTCTTTTAGACCTCTCGAAGCACGTGGTTAAAATTTTTGTACTTAGTATAGTTAACTCTGTATACTTAATTTAAATTTTAAACCTACGAACATAATTCACAAATAAAATTTTCCGTTACGAAATAGAGAGAAATTTTTCATAGGCGTATATCAGAAAGAATGGTTCATACAAAGTTCCTCTGTTTCTATGTTTGTTTCTAGCCGTCGTGTACAATAATGCCCTTGAAGATTTTCTATTAAATTTTTAACAGATACGTGAAAAATTTGCAAAATTTATACAAAAAAAAAATTAAAGTTCAACTTTAATAGCCTGTGTATTTTAGGTTTAATATAAAGAGTGACCCATTTGATAGCAGGGCACATCTCTAAAAATTTTATTTGTTGTCGGTTTAAAAGATTTTTTTTCAGTGATAGAGCTTCAATAACTACCCTGGTGTCAAATTTAAGAATAAAAATTAAATTTTGCAAGGCCAACTTCGAATTTTTTTTGTAACCATAAAAATCCAAAAATATATATATTAGCGATTTCTTCATTTTAAACCTGAGTAAAAAATATACTCGGATAGGTGCAACGATACTTGTAAGAGACAATCAATTTTGGTGTTTGCAAAAGATGGAATGGATTCAGCTCTGCCTGTTTATGAAACAAAATCATTGCTTCAAATTCATAAAATTCAAAATCTACGACTTGATAATTTGGAAAAACTGATATTTTTTACCATTAAAGTGCTGTTTCTGTATGATATACGAGAAAATGTTATTAACAAAAGTGTCACAGAATGAAAAAATGAGAATATGTGAAAAAATTAAATATCCTAGACCCAGTCAATTTTTTTTGCTTAATTTCAAATTTTTCCCAAGATAGGCATATGACACAAGAGTCCTTTACTAGCAAGGCTTAGAACATAGACATATTTCGCATATCCTCATTTTTCATACCGAGAAACTTTTCATAATAACATTTTGTCGTATCTCGTTACTGAAACAGCACTTTACCGGTGGAAAAAAAAACAGATTTTTCCAAATTACCAAGGCTTACGGGATTTGAAATCATTCCAAATTTTGTTTCTTAAACAAGCCGTGCTGAATCCCAGAAGGCTAATTTTCAACACCAAAATTTTTTGTCTCTTACAAGAGTCGTTTCACTTACCCAAGGACACACTGCAAATTTTTAAAGTTTTGGTCACACACTTTTGAAATTATGCTAAATCCAGTGAGGGCCTCAAAAAAATCGCTAATCTCTTTTTTTGGATTTTTCTCGTTGAAAAAGAGGCCTTAAAAATTTAAATTTCATTCTGAAATTTAGCACAAGAGTACATGAAAAAAGTATTTTGATTCGGTCAACAAATAAAACATTTAGACAAGTGCTCGCCTTTCAAATGGTTCGCTCTGTAATAAAAAGATGATTTATTGTGTTGTAGGTACTCTATTTTCTTTTTTTACATCATACAAGGTTGCGTTAACTCTGCCCTCCAGGATCGAACGCCTCTTCTGACTTTTGGTTGGTACATCTGATACACAGCCTCGGTAATGAGACTATAATTTATTTCGCTACATTGTTGCAGATTATATATTAAACTCTTTTCTATCTTGAACTGTATCGACAAATGAAAGCCTGTAATTCAACTTCAAGTATATAGGTTATATTATATTTAAAATCTGCAGAATACAGAGTCATTTCTCATTCATTCTAATTTCTGAATGGAAATGAATGGAATTCTATTGACGAGCTGGGAATTAATTTGACATAAAACAACAAATTACATTCAGGAACAATTTTCATTTGCTATTTTATTACCGATCACTTATTCATATCATTTTATTACTTTTTTAATTAGATATTTTGTTCACTGAAAAAAATTGTTTTGGCAGATTAAAAATATACTCACACTGAGAAAGTAGAAAATTAGGTATTTGTCTCCTTCAGATACTGTCATAAATTAAATATGGAAGAAAACTTAAACCTGCAATTTTTAATTTTTGTATGAAAACATTATTTATGTCATAATTCGTGTTATGACGTATAAGACTACCTTCTCTTGTACCATCTATCAACAGCAACCATGTAAAATCCCCCTATATTCAATCTCCAAAAATATAAAGAGTGACTCTTAGAAAAAACACTGTTACTATAAAATGATTTTTATAAGAGCTTGAACATTATTTATCTCACTATGCACTGCGATACGATTGTGGATACAATAAAGACTGAATCAAACTGAAACCCGCTATATTTTCTATATTTGCATCATTTGCATATTTGCATTTGATGCTATTGTATCAGGAAAATAATTTACTTTTAATTTAATTTATATTAAATTAAAATTAAACAAATATAATTTAACTGTAAAGTTTATATAATAACAATTTAAAATGGATCAAAACGATGAACAACTGGTAATAATAATAGGAAATGGCGTATGAAGCGAAAAACTCTAATATAAGTGTTAGTGAAGCTGCTAATATGAGTAGTTTGTTAATACAAGTGTTAGTTTCTAGTGTATATAGTGCTATAAATTGTAGAAGAAGTGTACGAGGAAGGAAATGTAGAAGTCGATGGTGACGTGAAATACGAAATTTGTAGGAAAATGCATATATTATTTTTCAGAAATGATATACTGATGGTAAAAAAAATTTAAGCTGACGTTAAGGGCATGCCTAAATCATCTGCTACAGTTCTTAGAAGAATGCATGACATGCATTTTCGGTATTTGAAGCGAAATCGTAAAAGCAGTTCGTTGAAAAGATATATTACATATATATGAAATATAGGTAAATCAAGGCCATATTGTATCAAACGTTTGACAGGATGGTAACTTTCGTAAAGTAAGAGAGAAGTATTTGTAGATGGATTTTCTATGGGATTAAACACGCCTTCTGGAATTGGACACAAATTAATAATAATACATTTTGATAAGGGATAAGAGATTTTTATAAAATGTTTTGCATGTTTGTATTATATAGAACGAATAAAGATATGAACAGTGGCATATTTGGAAAATGGTTTGAATCTATTTTGTCATAGTAGCACCAGGAGTAATTATTGAGATGGAGAACGCACCTTATAACAGAAGGGTTATCAGTATGGAGGAAAACAGATATTATGAAGTGAAACTAAAAGCACAGTTATTAAAAATTGTCCAAAGAGAAAAAGGTCAATAAGTGGTTGGGATGGCCAAAGTTCAAAGAATTCATATACTCATATCGACTACGTCGTCGATGTTCAAGAGATGATCGTTTTATACGAAATACTTTTATTATTTAAAATGATGCTAAGCATCTTTTTGATTTTTTGTTGATAAAATTTCTAAATTGACATTCTACCGATACAAAATAAAAGCTTTTTGGACAGAACTGTATCATTTTTATTATCCAATGTGTTAAAATTGGCAAAAACTGTTATATCTATTAAAAATAATATTTTAAATAAGAAATGTTCTCTCGTGTCATAAGTTTGATGGCGATGCCGTACGATGAACGTCAAATAAAAATGCATACAAGCTGTTTGCTAAATACATTTGGAACTTGAAACTTGAGTTAATATAGGAAAATTATTTGAAAATTTGAAAACAATCTTGTCAACCTGTGGCAGATCTTTCAGTTTCATCAATGTAATTCGAACATTCTCACATATTTGAACAAATGTGATCATTCCCTAACTTCAAGACTCTGTATCTAAATAAATATTGAACCAATTTTTCTTTCTAGTGTGGCAAAATATCCAATTTGGATTAAAATAGCACTAAAAATGTCACATATAAATAATTAGGGACACTGTATCGTCTGATATCAAAATAGGCTCATGCCGTTTAAGTGGTACACCTAGGAATTTTTATTTAGTTATACATAAATCTGTTCTAATTTTATTCTTAGATTTACGCTGGTGTCGGAGCCGATGAATCATATACTAATTTTATGATAATTTTCGTTTTAACAACTGCCCAAAGGTATATCGCGATATTATATACAACTGTAATTTAATCCGAAAATAAAAAATATACAATTTCCTGCTCTGATATGAATCATTTTGATATTATAAATTTGTTCTCAAAAAAGGTCAATATAAATACGATAACCTCAACCTATCAGTTAAACTTTTTCGTCTATTTGACGAAGTCACAGCTCTGATGAATCATTTTGTACGTTTGTACATTATACAAAATTGTTTTAAGATAAGATTTTAGTCCCATCATTTTAAAAACTTCACCGACACCTTCGTGTTGATCACTAATTTAAGATTTAAAACATAATTTGAAGTGCTGATGCAGATATCGTCTAAAAAATATATAATTAATTTGCGTATACATACACTGTGTTGATACATATAGGGGCTTACTGTTTTATATACATATAGCATATTGTATACTGTATATTGTCAAAATATGACTGAATTTGTTCCGGCAGGATATGCCAATTACATATTCTTTTTCGTGACACAAAAAATATATATTTGAATTACTACCACAAAATATTATTCGACACTTACAAGACAAATTTGAAAAATACAACATTTTTTGACATAGTATGTACTTATTACTATAATAGATTTTACTAAGTTTTATATATAAATGTTCTATTTGATTTACCCATGTTAAATATTCATAATATTTTTGACACTGTCAACCATAAATTATTAAATGCCACACGTAAATATTTTGGTTTTGACAGTTCCTATCAATACATTCAGATTTGTTTTAGATAAGTTCTGAATCGCCCTGTATATTGTATTGAATTAAAAAAATTGATTGTTATTAACGCGATAAACTATCGAAAATTTTGTTGACAATAAAAACAACTGTCGTCTGAATTCTTGCCGTAACTATATGCTTATCATCATTTTTTGAATTTTAAATAAAAGAAAATGCTTTATGACACTTACCAATTGAATTTCTAATATTTATAGTTTTAGTTGTCAATTCTAATTTGTTTTGTTCTGAATAATATTATTTTGTGTTACCTTTATTTAAAACAAAATCTGTTTCATTCATGCCACTCCTGTATGGCTGAAAATAAATCATTCCATTCCCCTAACAATTTCGAATAAATAAGTGTTTGCTCCAACAAGAATATAATTTTCAGTATAACTGATGACACTTTGCTTCGAATTTATATTAACATTACATAAATCGTTAATGAATATAACAAATCAAATTGGACTGGTTTCGAGCTTATCAACTGTCATCAGTAAGCCATAGGTAAGGTAACCGTTGAATAATCTTAGTCGTTTTAGGTCTGCCTAACCCGACAGTAGGGACCACCTCACCTATGGTACACTGATGAGAGCTAATAAGCTTAAAACCGGTATATGTCTGGTGGACTGCTGACGAGTGAGCTGTTTGCTATACGTTTCCCAGGTGTAATTCAATACTGGTTGGAGCATTAGCCCGTAGAGTAGTTGTTTCGTGGAATTTCGTATTTGCGACATATCATTATCGCCGAATCGCGATAAAGGTCGTTAGCCTTCAATGGTTTTGTACAGTGACGTTGTTTTAAGAAAATCAAATTAAACTGATGACTAGATTAATTTTGTTTGTCGTGTTCAAATTCATTTTGTACAAATTACTATTTCTGAGACCCACAGACCGTGAGATTACTTAAAATTATTCAATTTTCATTTCTTTTCCTATAAAAATGATTAACAACTATTAATATCATACATTTTTATATTTATTTTACACTTTAAACGTTTGTTCATTCAGTTACTACAGGCAAATTTTATATTTGCGTGACAAATTATTTCAGCGTAGCTGTGGACCCATAATTCCAAATTTAGATGTGACGTTATCAACCCTCGAAATTTAGTGTTTAACTTAAAGCGATGTTTAAGCAGTGTACTCGATAATTTTCTTGCGTCTAGTATGTATTCATTAAATTTTATGTTGTGTCACACTCAGAACAAATTTATGTGTACACAAATACGTTTAACACATCAACACTACTAATGGTACGCATAAATTTTAGGCCGAGTATAAGGTGAATAAGGCTGTAGAATGTAGATGTGTATTTCGTGTATATGGTAATTTGTTTCCATATGCACACAGATAAGTACCTTTCTAAATACAGGGATTGACGGAATGTAAGCGCCATACAAAATTATTTATAACATTTTAAAATAGTGATTATTTTATTTGTAAAAGAGTTGACAATCAGGATCTCAGCGCAATCATGAAATTAATCATATCCAACATTTTATATTATTGTTAATGCTGCCGTGTTAAGCTGAAAGATTGTAACTGACAATTTTATAATTTTGACCTGTACAGGGTGTCCTGATATGAGTGGTAATATTGAAAGAACATTTAACTAAAATAAACACAAAAAATTATGAAGAAAAAGTCTAAAATAAATAATTTCTCTACAAATATACTCCAAAAATCAAAACAGAAATACTATAAAATGCAAAACTTTTGCGAAATTGCTAATAAAAGTACAATGACAACTAAGCGAAAACAATTTTAAACAGTAGATTTCCTTAAAATCCTTCAAATTGTAACATATTGTAACGTATAACAACATTGTAATTGAAGGCGTTAAATTGGGCCTACTATATTTCTTCTTTGATGCGTCCTTGACACGTGGCAATGGACATCAAGTAGATGCATATTGGCTTAGACTAAACAGTCACTGTTATATATTGTTTTATAAATATTAGCTGATGTAGGTAGATATATACTAATGAGGAAGGCACAAGATGATATAAGTTAGGGTATTCTGAATGCAGCTCTTTTTACGAAAGGTTGTGTTAGCCATATTTAATAAATCTGTTCTGTTTTGTTTGAATATTTGTCTCTTGTTAAAAATACCCCGTACCCAATTCATGTTGTGTACTGTATATGTTTAGATCGTATTGTGACAAGTGTGCTTAGTGTCTTTAGCGCATAGTATTTGCTTGATAGCTTACACTGAGTGAGCCTACACTGACGGAAATGGGTGGAAATTTCCTTGTCTTATTGCGCCCTTTTACATAATATTTAGTACTAATTTTTAATTTACCTTAAAAATTAAGGAAAAATCAATTATACGTGTTATTACGTAATAAAATGAACAAAGGATCCCGCATTTTTTATATGGAAAAGTGGTTTCAGTCGGAAGGTCTAATTTTTGGTGGAAAAGTTAGTTCTCAATATCCTGAACAAAAAAGCTAATGGGCACAAAAAAATCTACCGTCAGGATTTTGCGCTATGGCGCATACAAGGTCGGCACCTGGGTTTTTAGGTCGGGTTATTTTTATAAAAAAAGAGCGTGTTCAGTGACCGATTATGGAGATGTGTTGGAGTGAAAAAGTACTATATATCTCCCCCTTTTCTGTGTTCAAAAATGAGGATTATATCGCGTCCGCGATGCCAGAGCAAATGCCAATAATCACGTTGAAATCGAATTAGTTGAGATGGAATAGTGGTGTGGAAGACCGGAATCCTTATTTTTTAATCTCGTTTTGAACTTTTTTGATAAAAATAATCCGACTCCTGAAAACCCAGGTGCCGACCTTATATGCGCCATAGCGCAAAATCCGATACATTTTTTGTGCCCATTAGCTTTTTTGTTCAGGATGTTGAGAACTACCTTTTACACCAAAAATTAGACCCACCGACTGAAACCACTTTTCCATAAAAAAAGTGCGGGGTCCTTTCAGGCATAATGTGATAATATAATGTACTACTTTGGAACTACATATTTAGTTTTACACAATTTATATTATGTATTTTAACATAACTTTTCGTTTCGTTACAAATTGCCAACGTAAAGTTATGTGAAATTACAAATCTTATCAGTATACATAAACAAAAATGGAACATAATATGAAATTTTTGTTGAACGTAAAAAAGTTTCTGAATAAACAAAGCTACCGCAGGATTCAATTTCTATTAAGAAATTTTAAAGTAAAGAAAATTTGGAAAATATACCTGGAGCAAACTAGTAAAATATCATTTTATAAGTATCTACTATGTTCCTGCCAAAATTCATTTTCTTATATTGCTTTTGAGAATCAGAATCAGATCCTCTGCCCCTTTCTTTCATAGGCTGTAACTTTTAGAAGCTCCAATTAAAAAAAGTTATATTAATTGTAATGAACTTAAAATCTACCAATAGTCCAGGGAGTTAGGAAAAATAGCGGAAATTTTTAAACACAGCAGATATCGAGATGCGGTTTTCTACATTATGTTCAGGAAGGTCCCAGGAAAAAAGTCTATGTCGTTTGGTTTTGCCATTTTTTGAAAATACATTTTCCAATTGCATCATTACTTGCACCATTATAGAAACGACTGGAATCTTGGAAAAATCGCTCGGAAATCGTTACCCGGGGATTTTCCGGGCTGCCGAACTCGATTCTGGCATTAGAATTACCCGGGGATGCACGGGGGCGGCTCTGCGGGGGTATCCGGGGGTCATTCTGGGGGGGGGGAATTGCATAGTCCATGGGAAGCGCTCCAAACTCGCTACTTGGGGGTTTTCGGGGATGCCGAGTTTCCAGTCGTTCCTATAATGGTGCAAGTAATGATTCAATTGAAAAATGCATTTTCCGGCCCAGAAGGCATTTTTCAAAAAATGCCTAAACCAGACGATATAGAGACCTTCCTGAACACAATGCAGAAAACCACATCTCGATATCTGCTGTGCCTATAAATTTCCGCTATTCGGGTCGATTTTGATTTAAATGCCCTGGACTACAAGGAAACTACCTTTACATTTTTTATAAACACTTATGCACCACCCTATATATCACCATAATTAAATTAGAGCTACAAAAAAGCAAAAATGTACAATATAGCGTTTCAATAAAAAATATATAGGTTTTGGCAATATTGTAATTGCCATCATCATTGCTATAGACTGTATCTATTTCCTCTGAACGCAACATTTAACACGATCACGTAAAAGGTGTGGTATACCATTTACAAAAACATACTGTGTTCCTTTATACACAAATACTTGTTTATGCCTTTGCATCCGACAGTTTAATATTTACTTACATCCTTTACGAGTAAAAATCTAGATATATGTATCTACTAGTTTTGAGAATATCAAGCGGTAAGTAAATAGGCCAACTGTGATTATGCTGTCAGACATTCTCTTCCACTTCGTATAAAAAAACAATATCATTTGATTAATCCCTCTATTCTTCCTATATTCCGTCTGATTCAAACGACACAGCGAGTCTCCAGATGAACGAACAAAAAGTTCTCGTTTTTGTGGACCTCTTTATGCTTTGTTCTATGAATTATTTTTTTCTTGATGACAGTATGATTAACGCCATTCATACATGTACATTAAAAATGGATAAATAAGATACTTGGGAAGCTCGCTTTATTATTTTTATTATAGAATTGGGCTAAATCTAGAACGGTTTAACAGTTATACACAACACGAACAGATATTTTGACACATGTCTGTTCTGCAACTAGTAACGTAAAATTTCTGAAAAACTTAAATTTCTTTGATGAATAAAATTTTGTTATTGTTGCTTTATAATTGTATTGTCTCTGTAAACTTTGTTTTCGTATGGATTAGATGTCTATTAATAAGTTATTTAATTAATGTTTTGAAAATGAGTGGTATGGATTTTTATCACTAGTACAATTTCAATAATTTATTTAAAAGGTAATACCTAATAAAGAATATACAGGGTCGTTTCTTTACAGTACTGTCTAATGTAAAAACGAGGAAAATAAACATTATTATTAATAACAATACTTAAGTACCTGACAGATAACAGTTAATTCGATTAGCTTCATTATTTTGCAGTCTTTGTTCCTTTGTTGTACACTGCCAAAACTACATTTTTACTCATACAGGTCCATCATAATTATTCACTAACAGAATACACAGTCCCTGTTCACTTAAATGAAATACCCATTTATTCTAAGAAAATTGAAATTTAATTTAAGGAATACCTACTAATAGAACACTATGAATACACCCGCAGCAGTTTTTAATTATAAAATCTTGTTCAATGGACCCTTGACTAGACTAGAAAAACAAACAACATACTTCGCCCTGTGCTATAGGGAAATATCTGTACCCGACATAAATTCCTATATTTAATTACTATAAAATATTTAAAACTAAAAATTACGTATTATATGTGTCACTAAAACTGAACCATAACCTACAACTTTGCATTGCTAGTTGCATACTCTTCAAACATCAAAGAACACTGGTCAAAGCTTAGAGTACTATATACCAAAAGTCAATAAAGGATGTAGTTTAAAATAGTAGTAACTATTTTATGCAAACATTGCCGATTACTGTTAATATTGTTATTATTCGTATTAACAGAATTTAATTCTCCAACACCACAAGAAGCTTAAAAATTTATCAGCGTAATATATCTTGCACTAATGGCCTACAGATGGCGGCTGTATCATATTGTGTCAAAAATAAAATATCGCATACGGTCATTAATTTGAAACAATTTTTCAGTGGTTGCTCTTCGCAAATTTAATTTTTCATGTATTTACAAACACGTGTTCAAATGCCGAGTTGACAGATAAGGTGCTGAGTTATGGGAAGTGTGACAGGTGCATATTATCGTGTGGCAGTGGCAAATATTATGTCGAATCATCTTTGAACCACATTGAACTGCTTTGGCGGAAAACGTGTTGTAGTTTTTTATGTATTATAGTTGACGGCTGCAGAATTACGCATGCGCTGTGGCTTTTGATTGGTTGCGACGAATTATCGGATCCAACTGTTTCATTTCCAGCGCTAACATGGGCGGGTATATCGTTCGGGCAGGCAAAACGTCAGATATGCCTTCTCGCTGATTTAATTATGAATGTAATTAATTTTATTAATGATTTTGTGTTCTTAAGAATGGAGAATAATTCAAGCTCTACAACGTATTTTCAGAATCGTCCTGGGGAATATCGGATGATGACATGTATGAAGAGTTTAGAGCGCGAGGTCAAAATATGAGTGTAAGTGATGTTGAAATATGTATTTCATTAACAAAATTATACGTGAATATCATATATCTTTTATTTGTTTTTCATGTTCTTGTCTGTTTTATATTTAAGTTTTTGTTTTCCTACCCTATAATTGGAACTTCTGTCTGGGTAGTGTATAAATAAATAAATAAAAATAAATAAATATCTGCAAAAAAAAAACTGTGAAACGGAAAGTGATGGAAACTCGCGGAAGGTTGTATTTTTAAAATGAATTTTCAACAAAAAAAAAAATAATTCAATTGCTATATCTTACAAGGTGAAACTTAGTTCGTATAAATGCAATCGAAAAAAAAGAGTATACTGATAGAAAGGACGAAAAAATAAGAATCTGGATCGAAGAATATATTAAATTTTGACGAAACATGGACGTATGAAGGTCATACGGAAAGTGGTACGATATGATATAATAAGTGTTAATGTGTGACCGTTACAGTGACAGTGCTAGTAACCAATAGTAAATAATGTGTATGTATTCTAAAGTCTTTTGTCCTTTTGAATGCGGAATTCGCAAATACTTGCGCGATTTATTTAATAGTGGAAAAATCTCTATTTGTAACAAATTTTGTTAACTACCTATAACATTTTCTATCATTTTCATCATGAAACTGCCATGGTAGATTATTAGAAGCTCAAAACAAATTTATTACCACCACATAATTATGGAAGGGGCAGTAATATTTGTAGTGTTTGACAGTTTCGCAAATTGTAGTTGTCAAAAGTTGAGATTTTCCCGCCATAAATAATTAAAACAGAAGTTGCAAAATTCGTGCAAAAATCCGTGAATTTCGCGTCCATGAGGACAAAACTTAAGTGTGATATCCGCGAAGTGCGCATCAGGTAGGTGTAAGTGAGTGGTGGTGGGCAGTCGCCGTCCAAAGGGACGGCATTCTAATTTGTGGAGATGACACAGGTGGCACATTTAAAGTAAATTGTTAATGCGCTAGGTTTAGCCGACGTCAACTTACTTTTGATAATTTTGTGTGCTTTAACTCTTCTCAAGTGGCATGCTTAGGTAATCATACTACCCGTATCTCCGTACTCATCTCTGTGTTGTGAATTAGTCACTCTCTATTATTTTCGACCTTGGGTAATTGATAATACAAGATAAAAACTTTAAATTTTGAAAACATTCTTATTATTTTTATTATCTAACGCCTCGAAATTGGTAAAACCTGCTATATAATTGTTTCTACTCTAAAAATAATGGACGTTATGTAATGCAATTATTTTTGTCATTTTTGTATATTTTTTATATCTAATCGCATTCAAATTTAGTACGCCTATGAAATGTTGCTCCTCGCATGCTTCGCCCGTCGCGCTTGTCTACAAGCTAGCGATTAGCCACTCCCTACAATTTTGGCCGTCAACTATAGTGTATATTCGCGTGTGTTTTTTTGTTAGAAAATCCATCTGGTCGTGGTCGTCGGGCCGAGTACTCGTACGCTTGAGGGAAGGAAAGGTGTTCTCACAAACACAAATAGTATATTATTATTACTAAATTTCCACGATAACCCATCGTACACGAGTTTAACTTTTTTACTTCACAAATTCATAATATCATCCATTTGTGTTCGTCACAAAAAACGACAAGAACTGAACCGCAATGAGCTACCGACAAGTTGAGGTCGAGCATGTGCCGAGCAGATTCGCAGCTGCCGTACACATATGACGAACAAGATTCCATGCAGGATCAGCTCGTGCTCGGCTCGTCATATGTATACGCAGCTTAATAAAATAAAGTGATCTTGATAATCTAAACTTTTCATCTTAAAGTTACCGAGATATTAATTATTAGTTATTAATCCAAAATTAAAAAACTATTTTAATGTCTTTTAAAATTATGTATCATACAAGACCATCTTCTATTTAAGATTTTAAATCCAAGAGTCACTCCCACTTAGGGGTGAAAACTTGAACGATAAGCACATCGACAAAATATACAACCTTCAAAATAGAAGTTGGCGGATTCGATCGTGTTTTGTATCAAAAATAAGAAAGTGGTTTTTCGGACACTTACCTTGGCCAGTCGCATGGCTGTGATCCAGCAGGTACGCACCCGCTCGGAATCGCAAGCCAAACAACACAGCTGGTCGGAAGTTTCGTCGTCCGTGTTGTCGCCGGAAGGTCTCAGGCAGATACCCCACTCGGTGGGCGCACGGAACTGGTTCTTCGCGTTCAGAGTCGTGTACACTTGGTAGTTGCTCAATTTGGCGAACACGCGAACGTCGTTGCCGAGTTCCTTATCCTCTGAGATCTGAAACCAATAGAAACAATAGTCAGTATCGGTTTAACCGGTATCGAAGTTAAATCAACGTGTCTAATTAACATCACAGGGCTGGACTGGCTTAGATGATAAAGTACTCGTAGCTTCCAAATGGTCTGACTAGTCTGACAGGCAGTGTTGCCAGTAGCATGAAAATAAAGGTACTAGATCAATGAACGAAAAAGTACTTGAATATGTCTAAAAAGTACTGTTGACGTCATCGTCGGAGTGTGTAGGATCCAAAGATTAGAAAAAAGCTAAAAAATCCAATGGATTAGATGAAAAGTATAGTAATTTTTATTCATTTTTGAGATTTTTATATCGTTGATGAATATATACAAGTACTTTTTGTGTAATATTGCAAACGTGACAATAATTTTGCCTCAATGCCTTATACTATTACAACAAATTTAACTGCAAGGATAGGCGATTACGAAAATTCAATGTAAGTGCTCAGATTACTATTTTTTTTTTTTGTAATATTAGAGCAAAAGGATGATATGCTCAGATCACTTTGTAATAATCGATAGAATAACTCAATATATCTGTTAGAATAGAACCTTAGTAATTATTATTATAATTGTGGGTGAAATATAACACCGAAATGTGCTATTTCTTTAATGGTCAAACTGCTGCCCAATGCCTGGGCCTAGACTATGGCTCAAATGTCACACTGATGAAAGTTAACATGCTCGAAACCGGTCTATGTCTGGTGGTACCATTAGCGAATGATCTTGACTATTTATAAGATATTGGGCATATAATTCAATGCTGGTCGGGGCATCAGTCCACAGAGTGATTGTTTTCCACAACATTAGCAGTTATCACATTATTATAATTGTATTTAGTAACTCAATCATACACACATTTTTAATAAATAACTTTCGATTCGATTTCAATGACATTACCATTGACGTTAGACAGTTAAGAGATAAGATTTTTATGGTGTGTGGATTAGATCACAAAACATAAACTTGGATTGTACCGAACGTGTTCTGTGATCTGAGGAGAGAATGAATGTCTACCGTCATACTGACACTCTCGAAAAGTACTAGAAAAAGTACTGAATGGCGTAGCTATTATAAAAAGTACTAGATTTTTAGGCGGTAGCACTAAACTCATACTTTGGACAAAAAAGTACTAGAATAGTACATATGCACTGACGATGGCAACACTGCTAAGATGTATCTACATTATGCTATAGCTCCGTGCGTCAAAGGATGTTTCACAGAGAAGACCGATTCCCATTTGATCGCCAAGAAACGGCACAATAAAGCCACATCGTTTTTCACCGTGGCGACAGTCGAATCGGAAAATTTTGGATGACATACACAGGCACTTTTCGTCATAATGGCAATCGGCGTTGAATCGACAATTGTTTACAGTACTAGATAGACCGTATCCCCTCCCAAAAAATAGTGTGTGTTGATGGCAGCATTTAATCTGTCCGGAAGAACTCAGCTGCAAATTTTTGACAAAATGAGTTAAGTACACCCATGGATCCAGAAAGGTCTCATTAATTCGCTAAAATAATGTCGAAATTGTAATTTGATCATATGCTCTGCTTTAGTTTTGTAACAATATTTTTTCTTAAGAAATAAAAATAAACAACAGACACAAACGCATTATTTTAATTTTGATATAGAGGAACAAGGACACAACTACAAAATCTATTTCAACCTACACTGCAAAAATATTTTTCTGTGTTTTACACTATACTCACCTATAGAGTACTATACAGGGTGAGTCAGAAAGAATGGGTAGACACTAAGCTGGAGATTCTAGACACCAACATATTATGTTTGAGCTCATCATGCATTTTAGAAATGTCGCCGATTTAAGAAATACAGAGTGCTCAAGGTTTAAATTTTATTCTGAAATTTCTTAATGATCGAGAAAGTATAGCATGATTGAAAATTAATGGTGATGGCTTTCTTGGTGTGAGAATTTGAAGCTTATTTTCACGTTGTTCCTAGAGGGCGCTAGTTTCACCGTAATATTTAAGTAAATCAAAACATAAAAAATATATAAAAAAGATTGTTACATTTATTTTAGTTAAAATACAGTTTTCTTTGTTACTATACTTACTACTTTGCGCTCAGCTTTCTTAATATTAAAATACAAATGATTTATATTGTTGTTGTTTACAACTATTAGATAAATATAAACAATTCATATTTTACCTTCATTAGTAATTCCTTTTACAGATCTAGCATAGCAGTCGGTATCAACATTTATTAATATTAGTGTAGTGTAGTTAGTGTTTATAAAAGTATAGTTAGTCAACCTCCCTTAGTTGTGGACCATGTCGGTTAGATAGCGAGGACCACAATGTGTGCAAAATTATTTGGACAGCCCTATACGAGCTGAACCAGCTTGAGGATTTTGTTTTGGCTTTCTTTATGAAATATTTGTCGAAATCTTTATCTAATATTCATTCCTTTAACAAAGTACCACACATTTTATCTAGGTGTCACTGTACAAAATTTTAAAATACACGACAAAAAATTTTTAATACTACGAGACAAACATTCACATATTGAAATATTGAAATATTTGTAAACTAAATAGTTAGGTGATTTAACAGAAACGTTCTTTTTATACAAAGGAAGCAAAAATAAATGTTTATGCCTAGTATTTATATTATGGACATCTTTGCTGCACAAAAAATTGTCTGCTTTCAAAAACATTTACACAGTACTAAAATCAACACAGATGGAAGAGTTAATATTTAAAGATATTTTTGCGGTATCCTCGCGTTGACAAGCTTAACATACTTCAACCCGTTTTTGAGCCAGAAACACTTTATTAGAGAAGGTGAAACTACCCCAAAATCCAATGCCGTGACCGATATCAAGTATACTTTTAAGATTCTTAAATTGATAAACTACAGAATGAAGCTTTGACATCAAAAACTCACAGTGTCTCCTCCAATTCAGCACACAAGATATTCTTAATCAGCACTTTTAGAAACCCCCTTATACAAGATTACGATACGGGCCGTCGAAAAACAATTTTTTTCAACTTAAAATAATTTGTATATGTAAAACGGGCTCTCAAATCAAAAAATGTATTCTTTATTTTTTGTTCAGAATAATGGTATATACTGGTATGAAATAATTCTACAACAAAATAATAATACTTAATTCAGTACATTCACAGTTCGTATATTTACTATGAAAAGTCATTACTTGAGTTTTTTTCAGGATTCAAATATAAATGATTCTGGGAAAACCAGTTAGCCAAATCATGCAATAACTCACAGTATTTAATTTTCCTTTGATCAATATTTTTATCTGAAACTATAATAATGTGTCATCTGCATAAAATGTAAACTGTATCAGAGGCGTACTCGGGGTTAAGTACACTTAGGTTATCAATGTTATAAAAAATTTGATTATTGCAAAATGTAAAATCTGAAAACTAACGTCATACTCACTCGATTTCTAAGTAACACTAAGCCCGATGTTTGTTATGCCGTCTGGATTTCAAACTTTCCTATCGATTGTGGTTTTACAAACAAAATGTCATTGTAAATTTATTTAATTTCAAGAAACCTTCAATCGTGAGAATGGCATTTCACAAGTACGGATATACAGGATATTTTCGGTTTTCTATGGTAACTGTAAATTTTCTGCTTATGAACATATGTATATGTTATGAAGACGTTTTTTCTACTTGCATGCGAGTGCGTACGAAAGACTGTCAATTGTATCTTACCACCATACCGTATACCATACACCTTAAAAATACTTCCTTACGCCAAATCAAGTGTTACTTGTAAGAATTTTGGGAGGTGTGACAATGTTTATAATACCGTATACAATATTTTCACAATGTGCAGGTAACGTAAAATTCATGAGATTTTATAATAAAACAAGAGGTGGAAACTGTTTCTTATACACCCTGGAGGAAACTTGTTTAATTGACACAGTGAAGAGATATTTTTTCTAACCTACTCCGACTTTTTTTAGACAGTCTCAAAAAACAGCTATGCATTTGATAAAAATTTGCGAGTGAATTTGTGATTTGGGAGAGGCGTGGCACTTACTTTATGAAATATACAGAAAATTATGCTATTTATTTATATAAAAAAAACAATTTTCTGTATATACAAAGTATTTTGAAAGTGGGGTATTAATTTTAACTGATGGACAGTATGCATTCAAATAAATAATTTTGTAAAATATTACCCTAATAAATGTTTTTTAATAACCGAGATAACCGAGTTTAAACTTATTGCTTTGAAGCCGACTCTGTGTAATCCTCCGTGTAAGTCAACAACCTTAACCTTCAAGTTCCATCAGATAACAACGTAACACGTACGTAAACGAATCTTGTCATTGTTATTATTTCTGGTATTTTATAATTTGTGCGTAGGACCATTTCATGTTACAAGTAATTTGCTGCCACAGTGATATCGCCCAAGTATATTGATAATAATGACCTGTGGATTTGTTATTAGTGTACGAAGAATGTGCTTATAAATTTCATCCATCTGCACGACGATTTGTTTATTTAACATAACGATCCCGAGATACAGGCAAACACGAAAAGCGTATATAATTTTCAACATTTACTGTGAGTATACAGGACCGGTTTACATAATTCAAAAATGATAATTATGATTTTGTTCTTCGAATAAGTAGACGTATACTAAAATTACTACTTATACAGGGTGGTCCGTAAGTAATGGCTCTTGAAGACATACTAGAGTTTTCACTTCAAAGTATGACAATTTAAGCCAACTTGCCTTAACAACATGTTGATAATACAAAATACAGAGTGTCAAAGAGTGTCAATTTATAAAGTGATTTTTTGTAATAATTACACTGTCTTTGAATGCATCAACTTAAAAATTAGAGAAATTTGGAAATGAGATATCATAATCTGTTTTGTATTTCGACGTATTTCCTAGAGGGTCACATCCACCATATTTGTAAGGTAAATGTAAGCGTAACTTTTTTACCTTAGAATTATCTGGTTTTTTATTAAAAAATCTTAAACCTACATTATTTTTGAGGCAAAAAGGTATACTTGTCATTAGTCTCAGAAACTGGCAATTTTAGAGAAAACAGCTTTTCAACAATCAGCTGCATAGATTCCTTGTACAGTATTTTAAGTACGTAGTAGTAGTAGGCGCCAAAATTCCCTCGCAAATTGGATACGTTGAAGGTAGATCGATAAGCAATAAAATTTGCACTGGCGTAAAATGGTGTGGATAGTATTTTTCAGCGTGCAACGTTTTTAAAATGGGTGACATACAGATTCTTGCAGCTCCAGATAGTCGTTCTGAATTAGTTTGTGGATAATTCGCAATGTAAACAAAGTTTTCGTGTTTTTTTCTCTAAATTCCTAAAGATTTTTTATTTTTTCGATTTTGTAAAGTAATTGGTAACGTGGATAAATACCTTACACTTAGAAATACTTATTACCTTTGCATACATTTTGTCTAATAATTGTTAAAATTTAACTTACTATATTGGTACCTACTACGTGCAAATATTGTTCAAAGAACTATGCAGCTGATTGTTGGAAAACTATTATCTCGAAAATGGTCAATTGGTTTATTGAGAGAAGCAAAAATTGTAGTTCTACACAAAATCATTTGATCTGTATTGCAAGTTAAAGAAACAACCAGAATTGGTAAAACGCCCTGTATCTCAGTAATGATAATGGTTAAACCATTCAGCACCAGATTTTTGAGGCCTCCTAGATGTCTTGTATTCGCTGTTAACGCATGTACGTTTGCCAATAAAACATCCTGTATATACGGTGTCCGGAATATGAGTACCTTAATTTTGCCTGTGATAAGATGTACTAAACAAAACATATTTGACTTAACAATTTCTTTTCTGACCAGCGGTAACAGAATTATGACAGCAAACAGGTCTTGAATACGTCGCTTATATACTATCTTAGGATTTTTGTGTATTTATACATAACACAGCCCCACAAAAAAAAAGTTCATACACAAGAGAGTGACATATGTATTCCCTTGTATTTTTCGACGCTGAATCCGATCCCGAGCTCAGAATTGGGCCTACACGTCTGGAATTGGCCCCAGGGGCCGAAAATGGTCTGAAATGCGGTTCCCGGGATAAGACGAAGTCGACGCTGAATTTTGGAGCTAAAGCCGGATTTGTGCTCGAAAAGTTTATGGCCAACTGAAATTCCGGGTTTGGGTCCGGGAAAATAACCCCTTGGGACGGAAATATCCTGTTTTGGACGTCCCGGTCGCGACTGTGGTATTTTCGTGTGTTTTTCAATCCTGGTCCATAGAGTATGCTCAAAAAGTTTTTGGACAGCTGAAATTCCCAATTTGGGTCCGGGAAAATGGCCCATTGGGGCCGGAAAATCATATTTCGGACATATCAGTCGCAACAGTGGTATTTGTGGTTTCGGAAGTAGTCAGTAGTATTTTTGTTTGTATATGATTTCCTTCTATTTTATTGCACGATATTCTTTTGTACCAATGTCTCAACTGAAACGTACAAAACACGATTTTCCGTCCCCTAAGGGTCATTTTCCCGGTCCCAAACAGAGAATTTCACATGGCCATAAACTTGTCAAGCACAGTCTAAGCTACAGGAATTAGTACATAAAAATCCCACTGTTGCGATTGGTACGTCCGAAATATGATTTTCCGGCCCCAATAGGCCATTTTCCTGGACCCAAGGGAATTTCAGCTATCCAAAAACTTTTTCCAGGATTGAAAAATACATGAATATCCCACTTTTGCGACTGGTACGTCCGAAATATGATTTTCCGGCCCCATTGGGCCATTTTCCCGCACCCAAACTGGGAATTTCAGCTGACCAAAAACTTTTCACACCCAGTCTCAGGTCCAGAATTGAAAAACACACGAAAATACCACAGGCGCGACCGGGACGTCCAAAACAGGATTTTCCCGCCCCAAGGGGTCATTTTCCCGGACCCAAACCCGGAATTTCAGTTGGCCATAAACTTTTCGAGCACAAATCCGGCTTTAGCTCCAAAATTCAGCGTCGACTTCGCCTTATCCCAGGAACCGCATTTCAGGCCATTTTCGGCCCCTGGGGCCAATTCCAGACGTGTAGGCCCAATTCTGATCGGATTCAGCGTCCAAAAATACATGGGAATACATATGTCATACTCTTGTGTATGAACTTTTTTTGTGGGGCTGTGTAATAATTACAAATATGTACACCTAAACATAGGTACTTACTGTGAATGTTTTTTTAGAGCTCTTTTCACAACACAGAACAATAGTTACAAGTGTTTAAAATGACTTATGTCTCTGGCAAGAAGCGTTTACCGTACAAACGTCTCGTAGTTAGAGAGTTTTGCCTAGATTCGCCGTAAATTTACATGCCATGCAGCTGGTTATGGTTACTATAAATTGTTCCATATTTGTTTATGTATATTCACAAACATCAAAAGAAAAACTAAAATAAATCGCACTAGTTGTACACATCATTATGACTACTATTACTTTTAGGTTATTACCAGCAGCCTGATACTGTAATGTTGTCGAACGTTACAGTACATTACAGTTTTAAAGAGTTTCTCGGAAATTTCAATTGTTTACTTCATTAATAAAATGAACTACCTTATAACTAATTATGTTCCTAAGAAAATTGTAAATAAGAAGTTTCCTTTCAAAATGGAAAATTTATGGAAATGAAACTGATTATAGACTGTTTTCAAGTTTAAGGCATAGATCAAAGCAACTGATAAGTAAAGATTATTTTAATTATGTAAAATCTGTAGAAGATACAATACCTAAAAACACTAAACAATTTTGGCAATACGCTTCCTCTCGAAAAGATCGAAGTTCCTTCCCTAATTCTATTAAACATGGCGATAAATTTATGTTCAATGGTACATTTGTACGCATTTTGCCAATTTTTTTTCAAAGTGTTTATGAACCTTACGATCAGTGTCCTATTCTATTCAAAAACCTCAATAATATCAATAAGATTAGTAATATAACAGTCACGAGAGATGAGGTGTTAAACATTCTAACTAATTTGGACGAAAATAAAGGGGCCGGACCTGACGGAATTCCCTCAATTTTTTGTAAAAAATGTGCAGATTCTCTGTGTAATCCTCTTACATTGTTATTTAACAAATCTCTCGAAGAAGGAGTATTTCCTGAGATATGGAAGCAAGCATTTGTTATTCCTATTTATAAAAAAGATGATAAAAAAGAAGTTTCAAACTATAGACCAATTAGTAAGTTAAATATTCTTAGCAAAACTTTTGAACGTGTTTGTTATAATCATTTACTTAGTGCACTTAAATCCTCAATAATTCCTGAGCAGCATGGATTTTTTCCAAATAGATCAATCGAATCTAATTTAGTAATATACTCTCAATATATTACTATTGCAATGGATAGTCAGACTCAGGTGGATGCCGTGTACACTGACTTCAGCAAAGCGTTCGATAAACTTAATCATAACATTCTTATTTCTAAGTTGTTTGAAGTTGGTGTACATGGTAACTTACTGAGATGGCTTACCTCTTATATTTTTAATAGGTCACAATTCGTAACCATTAGTGGTT
The DNA here is from genome assembly GCA_037114965.1 of Monochamus alternatus. Lineage (NCBI taxonomy): Eukaryota > Metazoa > Arthropoda > Insecta > Coleoptera > Cerambycidae > Monochamus > Monochamus alternatus. Next base: position 28,987,471 of record CM073431.1, on the reverse strand, counting down.
ATAAATCTTTCCCCTATGTTGCAAGGTCAGGCGTTCCTCAGGGATCGCATTAGGGACCGTTACTATTTTTAATCTATATCAATGATATCCGCCACTGTTTCAAATTTTGTAGATTTTTGCTTTACGCAGATGATTTAAAAATTTATTCTCAAGTAAGCAATTCCGATCATTGTTTTGCCTTTCAGGAAGATTTAAACTCTTTTTTCCATTACTGTAAAACAAACAAGCTGCAATTAAATTTAAATAAGTGTTTTTATATTTGTTTTACCCGTAACCATAACATATACTCTTACAATTATAACTTTAATAAAAATATGTTAAATCAAGTTGAAGAAATAAAAGATGTTGGCGTTGCCTTTGATAGAAAGATGAGTTTCTCTTCGCATATTGATTACATAACTTTAAAATGTAACAAAATGCTTGGTTTCATTGTCAGAGTTTGCAAAAATTTTAAGTCAGTTTTTTCTATTAAATCTATATATTTTGCATATGTGCACAGCATAATCAACTTTGCCTCTATAGTATGGAATCCTCAATATTCCATATATAAATCTCGACTTGAGTCGGTGCAAAATAGATTTATGAGATATTTATATTACAAGGAGAGTGGTGTGTATTCTTTTCAATGTAGCACGTTATTAAGAAACAAGTTTCATATTGTTTCATTAGAAAATCGAAGAATTATTGCCGAAGCAATATTTCTATTTAAACTTTTTAATGGTGTGATTGATTCTCCAGATTTATTAGCCTTGATTGGCTTACATGTACCTCAACATGATTTTAGAATAAATGCTTTGTTGTATGAGATTTTTTACCTGGCTAACTCTGGTCCCATAAATAGAATATGTAAAAATTACAACTTGTACTATAGTCATCTAGATATCTTCCATTCTTCGCTCGTCGGTTTTAAAAAATCTTTAAAGGGAATTACTATTGTAGGTTAAGATTTTTTTTTTTATTATAGCAATTATCACTGTACTTTTGTATTTAATTTAAGTATTTGGTGGACATTGTTTTGGACTGTAAAGCCTGTGATTGTCCCTGTTTTCTATAAATAAATAAATAAATAAATACTGATCCAAAAATCAAATTATGAACAAATTACGTTACAGGCGCTATTCGTTTTACAGCCGTACTCACCATTCTTGTAATAATTGACTGATAACTTAACAGAGGCATATTCTTAAACAGAGCATTAAGTAAAAATTTGTATTCACCAAAAATAATCATAGGTGGTTAGACAAACTGTCTGTTAAATAAAAATCACTAGATTTTAATGTTGGCAACAGCAGATTTTAAAGAGAAATATTGCTCTCATTTGATGAAACGTACATACATGTGACTGAAAACAAAAAAACCAATTCTGAATATAACAATAATATTTATAAATTCAATGCCATTTAATGGTTCATATAAATTATTTCGCACTATAGAGTTTCTAACAACTCCAGGGGGTTCTTCCTTATTACCTGATGATACACCTGACAAAATATTTAAATCAATTTGTTCAAGTCTATCCATTTGAATTACAAACTTAAACTTAAGGTTCAAAATGTGAAGGTGCTTTACAACCAAAATTCTAGGTTTGTGCTTACAACCAACGAATTTTGCTAACAAAATCACTGCTTTTAATAACAACAACAAATCCAGGAAAACAAGGCAAAGTACGGATTCTAAGATACAAATTATCATACTTAACCTAATTTTAAAAATTTAACCCTCCGTTAAAGTTTTAACAGGCCCAATGTCTTCTGTTACTTTAACAGTCGTTTTAACAGTTTGATAAGGATGGTGAATACCAAGAAATAATTTAACCGACTGATAACTGATTTAACAGTTTGTTAGAAAGGTAGTAATTCTTGTTGGTGAATACGGCTGTTAGACATTTTTTTCATAAGAGTTTTTTATTGCTTTTATTCAGATATATAAGCCCTTAAAATTACGGCACTCATATTCCGGACACCTTGCATAGTTGTTTGAAGTTCTTTATGGATACCAAAAATCAACTTTGCCGACACTTTTACACAGCATAGCATACGCGATTTTTTCTTAAGAAATTAATATCTTAAAATCTATAATTTCTAGTTATAATATTCCTTATACAAAGTGACCCAAAAATTTTCCGTACAATCCAAAAATTCAATAATAAGCAGTTTTCCATTTTCGACTTCCGGTATAACCGGAAGTGCTAGAGAGTTCTAGATATTTTGGTTGTGTTCGCCACAGGAATTTTGCTATGTTGCCAAATTTTTTCCAGATAACGATCGACGCAGTTCCCGGAGGTACCCTCTGTATATCAGCGTCAAAAGCAATGCGATCGTATAATCTTCGGTTGCTTCATTCCAATGAGCGGACACAAGATCAAAATGACGTTTCTCTTGACGACGAAGAAATAATTTTTTTGCATTTGCTTTGGGAACAGCGTATAACCATCCCCGTTTCAAAAATCGAATCAATGGAGCATATTTTAAGCCGCATCTCGGAACTACTGCCGCACATATTTCATCGATCAAAGTTTTGATATTTCAGACCGGTAGTCTTAATGGGTCCATAAAGGTCGTTCCACAGTACCCCCATTGTAATTCAGAATTTATGTTCGGTGAAATGTAAATTTATGTTACGCACTCGGGGAGCATTTCGCTTCACAGTACCTTAACTAAAACAATGTAAATGTGACGAAATTACCATGAAACAGATATTAAAAAGACCCTCTGAAAATGTCGGCGCCTAGTTATAACTTGCTTGCGTAGTTCACGGGGAGTATAAGAAAGCGGCACCCGCTGATGTCTTTCAAATGATTTGCAGCCCCCGCGTTTTTAGACACACAACTCATTCAAGTGGCTGTAATTTATCTTGCACACTTAAAATATTACAATGGCCGACATTAACGACAACCGATAAATTAAATTTTACTTTAATATGCGGACGTGAGATATCCATTGTGCGCATCGTCGCAAAAACTGCCTGCTCGAAGTTTTCCCTTTAAAACCCATTAAGTAAAAAATAAAAATCGGATCAACTAACAGTAAGATTTTGTCGCTTCTATACACAGGGTGTTTGTAAATAAGTGCGAAATATTTTAGAAGGTGATTGCCTAAGTTATTTTGTTGAAAAAAGTTCATATAAACGTAGGATATTTCTAAAAAAATATCATAACGGGAAAAAGTCAGTAACGCACCATTTTTTTTATTAAAAAAGGTTGTGGAAAGATGCCCCTTTCGCAGGTATACACTGACAGTATTTTTCCCAAATTTGTGTTGGACAGATCCTACACGGTATTTATCAGGAATGAGAAGACCGCCAGCGAAGATGTAATCAACATCTTCACAGACGGATCCAAAATGAAAGAAGGTACAGGATGTGGGATTTTTTTCCAGATCCTTACATATTCGATATCAATGGCAATGAATAGACATGCTACCTTGGTACAAACGGAATTAGCAGGTATAACCATTGCCGCCAAAGAAATTGCCCATATATGTATATACAATGGACAAAACCACTAGAATCTATGCAGATAGTAGACAATCACTACTGATCTTACGTAATCATAAGATAACAACTAGATCAGCATGGGAATGTCATCAGACACTGATAGTCGCCTCAACGAACAATAGTGTATCTGTACGCTGGGTAAAGGGACATGATCGATGCAATGACAATAATGTAGTTGACAAGCTGGCTAGGAGAGCATCGGGCGTCAATAGTTTTGGCTCTAATCCCTCCTGTATGCTTCCATTGTCAGCATTTGTTGAAACTCTGTGAGTGCACTGCCATATCGTCAATAAGACAATATTGGTACAACGATGGCTTTCTATGGCTTACATTAGAGAGACCTCCCTGAGGAACGTCATCACCTTTTTCTCCTTATTAGGTTGGTTGACGGCTCAGGTTGATTGAGCTCCTAATGGGAGAAGGGCCCAAGTGCTGTAGCCTTTCTGCTACCCCCCCCCCCCACACAATTCCAGATTCTAAAAGGTTAACAAAGGAAAACGTTTTCAGGAAAGTTTTCAGCCGGTATTTCAGGAATTACACAAAATATCTTATTTCTATACAGAAAATTGAAAGGCATAAACTTTTGCTACTTTTTTCTAATTTGAACCACCTTGTATATATTACACTTTCCAAGATCCCTGTATTGGACGTCGTAAAAGCGTGCCACCCTGTATAAATAGTTATACCTTAGACATAAATCGGTAATAATCTATAATTTTTAATTCGGAATGCAAACATTCCTATTACTGTAAAATAACAGTACTATTTTATAATTGTAAAATATTTACCTATGTTATATTTTCCAAAAGTTTTATACATACACGGCAAAACCCGAAAGTAACAGTAATATGAATGGTTCCAACTACTGTATTTTAATGTAAGCATTAAAAATGCTAATCAGTTAATAAATATTTAAATATTGGGTACTATTTAGTTGAAGGACTACACATTTTTAATTTGCAAGTGTAACAAAGTATTGCATCAGACAAAATACAATGAATGCCTTTTATTAGATATTCAGTTCGCGTAAAAGTTAATACAAAAAATCTTAGAAAAACTAATTCATTAAAAAATTAATCTAGAACTCTTGACAGTCAGAAACGATTTACAAATGATATTAAAGACCAAATGTAGCAACATTTCCTTGAAATTACTTCTAAGGAATCTTAATAAGTATCATTAATTAAAATTTATTACTATAGCTGATAAAAAAATCATATCACAGTCAACCTAAATTTTCAGACATATTACAGAATCATAGATTTCTATACGTTTAAATAGAAAGCAATTTTTGAGGTATATTTCAAATTATGGAAAATATTGCATTTAAGTGTCTTATAGAAGAAACAGTACATATGCAATTTAATATTGTTTTTATTAAATATAAAAAACAAAAATATTTAAATCATTGCACAAAAAAGATAAACAAGTAAATGTTATCAAACTTTTGTTAAGCCGGTCCCAGACGATGTGGCGAATGCCATCCAACGTTGGACACATGGCCATTTGCCAATCGTGTGGGCGGGTGCTGGTGAATTGCATGTTGCTACATGCCACGTTCGGGCTTCTGTCGGTAAATCTGAACCACGTCAAAGGAGCTTCCAGCGTTGGAAGCATGTTGGAAGCATAGTTCGTCACACACCCAAACGAGGGATGGTGTGTTTGACGGATTCTAGGAGCGCACGTATTCCATTTTTTACTGTTCTGTGAATCTGCAGTATTAAGTACGACACTGACGAACGTTGGCCCCACATGTGTTTATAATGTCGCAAGAAAAGTTCAACCCCATCGTGTAGGAGACACACTTGCCACACTTTTATAACGAAAATCGTCTCCAACTTTGGCACCAACATTGGAACCAACGTTGGACACATCGTCTGGAACCGGCTTTATTCGGGTGCCTTAGCAGTTTCACATTCGCACTTGAGGGGCCTGTGAGGAACAAAACTGTAAGTTCACTGACGACACATGCTTTTTTTCCTTGGGATAATTCCATAAGAATGTTTGTTTACATGAATCATGTTAGAGTTAGTGTCAACGCGGAGTCTAACAGGGTCGTACGCGCGGGTCGTTGGCCCTCACAGCTGAATCGCATTTTAGTTATTTACGGAACGCTGTAATAGTCGGTATCGCATCGATAGTTTCTTGTTTGTGTAATAAGAAAATTGGAATCACATAAGTCTATCCCTAAATGAATAATTCGACATAATGGATAATATGCAACAAAATATATACGATGAATAATGTACGTGTGCAGTCAGTAGTGCGATAGAAAAATGCAATGTGTGTTGAAACAAAAATCCGGGATACACTATTTTGGAAAACATATGTAATGTTTTAGCTAATACATATCAGGAGTTACCAGCAAATATATTAATATACAGGGTGTCTCATGATTAGCTGCCAACCCTGAACAGGCCGATTTTATGATCAAAACTAAGTAAAAAAGTTCATATGAATATGGGTCCGGAAATGCTTCCTAAGAGCACAGGGACCCATTGAAGAGGGAGGAATGGAAATCATTTATTTGCAATATCTCTCAATCACGTTGTGATAAATGAATGAAATTGGGTATACACAGCTAAATTTGTAACATTGTATAATGTGATCATTTTATCAAAAACATCTACACCACTTTTTGTATTATTATAGTGATTATCTCAGGTTTTTTGCAAATTACACCTCCTTTCATAAGTACTATCGTGTTGGTGCGTCGTGGAAACGACAAGCACATTTTTCCGTTTTTTGGTGTGATACGAGTCATTCAGCACTAAATGCAAAGTTTTCATTTGTGTATTTCGGTGGTTTTCTATTGGCTCTAATTGTACCAACGGCTGTAAGTCGGTGTAAGCAATCCCTGTAACATTCCTTCCTGAGCCTGATACATGTACCTTATATTAGTAACTGCAGAGGTAGAATTATAAGTTTTATATAGACCGTCGGATTGAACACCAGCATAGATCTTCATATGGGAGGTGTAGATGCTTTGGCGTCAACAGTAGAGAATACTTTAAGACTATATACATACCTACAGAAACTGCATTTACTCCTGACTGCAAGTAGTATTTTATCTAATGTCACGTAATTTCCTACTGAGCAATTCTTCTTACAATTTGCATTGAACTTATTGAAAATCGTAAGAATTGCCGCAAGTTTATCTATCTGCATCCTTCTCTAGTCGTGGTATCATCATATCGAAAACATTTTAATAAAAACATGAACCTGCGTAGAGCTAAAGTAGCAGGCAATATCTCATATACCAAACCATTTGAAGACCAATACTTTTTCAGATATAATATTGGTGATGTTGAAGTGCAGCCAAATATAGCCTATAGTCACTGTTGTCCGAGCTCTTGTCTCTGTATCTAACCAAAATCTTTTCTATGGATAGGTTTGTGTTTTGAATTACTATATCTATACCGTCTTGAGATATGTACAACTAGCACTGAATTAGTGGAATTAGTGCATGTTGCGTGTCTCCTATAACCCTTGGCAAATAAATAACTATGCTTTCTTTACGAGTTTTAACACTTCAAGGTAAAACTGGAAAAAAAATTTTTCCATTTAGTTCCATCTACAGTAGTATTTTCTTTGTGTTAATCCGCTTCTTGCTCGGTTTCTTCCACTCCATTAAAAAATTTTTGTTTAGAATCCGTTGTTCTTAACTTGACCTTTTTCACAACATATTTACGATATTGACTCCATTTTCCATGACGTATCTATTTCCATTGATTTAAATCAGTTAAGAATCACCCTTTAAAAAGAATTTAAATTTTGTCGTGGACTCACGGACACTACCTTTTGAAGAAAGAGTTAAATTAAAGATTATAAATACGCATTTAAAAATTTTATTTTATAATTTCGATTCTAATGATCACTAGTTTGTTTCCTTTTATTCAATTTTAATTTACTCAAAATTTAGATACTCGTGGAATGTCCAAAACAGATTTTTACTTCGTACTACCTATACCTACGTATTATTGATTGTGGTAGAAAATAACATCAAATTTAAAAAAATCTGAAACTGCGAGACAAGTAATTCCTAAGTTTATTAAAATTGCCACAAAAAGATAATTTATAACGGCCTCGAACATTTTTTTGCAATAAACTATTATGGTCTAAGAATCGATTTTATTATGCCTGTAAATTTATAGTTAGTAATTATAAGCGACAATAAATTATATTCATAGATTTCTGCGTTTAATTTTTTTATTAAAATTCCGATGCAGTCATTTACTGTTTTCTATAATTAATTTATGTTTACCTGTAATTATAAAATAGTAAAAAAGGCAGGAGATGAATAGAAAAATGTTGGTATTAATTATACAGGGTGTTCTGAAAATATACGTCGAGACTTCAGGAGGTGATTCCTCACAAAAAAATAGGGTCACAAAGTCCTATAACGATTTTTCGAAAACTCAATGTTAACGGAGATACAGGGTGTTAATGTTAAAATTTTATTTTCGATATTTGGAAATAACTTCTTAAGAAATCCAAATATTTACATAAAATTTGTAAATCGGGGGTTTTTGCGGACGAAAAATTCAAATATGTTTCTAATTTTGAGGTCACTAGTAGAGGGCGCCACTTGTGGCACATCATATTTCTTTTAAATGACAGAACTTTTTTGCATCTTAATCCATGTCTATCGAAACAATCGATTCTCCTACCTGTTTTATTTAAAAAAGGTATACCTTGTTGAATTCAGTAGGCGTAACCAGTTTTGAAATAATCCTATTTGAAATGCTCAGTGCACCGTTTTGGTTTCAGGCAAAATGCTTTTTCTGAAAGTACAGCAAAATATTACTTGAAAAAGTTGTTCAGAATCGTAAATTATGGAGACGTGCAAAATTTCAAGAAGATCGGCGAGGTTTGATGAAACCATTTTTCAGCAAAGCACAAAGATTTTATCAAAGCCGATTTTTAGAAAATTTTGCCATATCCATAATTTACCGTTCTGAAGAACTTTTTCAAGTAACATTTTGCTGTATTTTCAGTAGAAAAGGCACTTTAACTGAAACCAAAACAGTTTTTACTCGGTGCACTGAATATTTCAAATAAGATTATTTCGAAAACTGTTACTCCCAACGACTTCAATAAGGTATAGCGTTTTCAGATAAAACAGGTAGGAGAATCGATTGTTTCAATAGTCATATGGATACACTAAGCAGCAAAAAAGTTCTCATTTGAAAGAAACATGATATGAAGTTATTTACAAATATCAAAAATAAAATTTTAACTTTAACACCCTGTATCTCCGTTAATATTTAGTTTTCGAAAAATTGTTATAAGACTTCGGGACCCTAATTCCTTGTGAGGAATCACGTCCTGAAGTCTTTATGCATAATTTCCGGACACCCTGTATATAGTCTACATATAGGATGATTCACAACTTATCTAAAGAAATTTGGGAATAGATACGTCACGAAAAATGGAGTCAATATCTTAATACAAATTTTTGTAAAATTCTTTCCGAGTAAAAAAATTATTAAACTTGTAATATTTTCAACTTTTACATCGCATCGTTTTTGTGATGCGAGTATTTACATTAGTTTTTCAAGTGTCAAAAATGACTTACGTGTATAGCAACTCTGAGATGAGGTAAACATGTGCCAAATGCAGCTACTTTTACCGCGGTGTGCAGTGAGTGCCAGTGGACAAAACGCAGAAACATTTGTGTATGTCAACTATTTTATTAAAAAAAAATCTCTTACTAATTAATAACAATAGGAGCAAAAGCATTTGAATTTGCTGTATAAAGTAGGTGTTATAAAATGTTGGGAATTTCTTTCAATGTTTTGTTCGGTCGCTAATTGCATGTTTTATTTACAGTGAACCAGTTTCCAGTGCCGTGCAAAAAATTTAAATCATTTTTGAACTACTCTTAATTTTTTTCAATACAAAATTGTATTTGTAAGTGTCCCCTGTACAATTTATTTTTTTTTATAAGTTCTGAAACATCCTGTGTATCGTCTTCCTTAAATTTTAAATTGTTAGGAATCCTAAAAATTCAAGAAGTTATAGATTTTTTAATAAATTTATAAACTACAGTAAGCCTGCGTGCTATTATTGGGCCTTAAGATTTCTAAGATATACATTTTCATAGAACATTATCAAGTGCGCAAACTCAATGTTTTTTAACGGAGTGTGAGAATGTGAATTTTTGGTCGAGACCGTAGGTCGAGGCAAAAAATCATTGGAAAGCGCCATCAAACACTGATTTTGTGCGCGAAATATAAACTATATTTTTTGTACAATTGTCCAAAGTATTTGTCACTAGGTTTATTACATTTCATTTTGTTTTTATCTAAAGCTAGTGTTACTGTCAGAATAATCGTGAAAAAAGTACCCGAATTGTGAATAAAAATAGTAATTTATGTACCAAGGGAGATCCCTTGATACATCGCCTAAGGGCATAATCATCCTAGTATCTCCCGTGGTGCATACAATTTTTACATTTAGGTATAAGAAATAAAACCTATAAAAAGTCAGCTTTGACCTTTCTTGAATTGTGGTTATGACTGAAGCCAGATATTTTCAAACATATTCATAACATCTAACAACATATATATTTCATCTGTTTGATTTATCTTGATGGTCATCAAAAAGTGCATCTTTTTTTCCAATTTGATCCTCCCTGCATATTTTACGGTTTCCGATATGTTAAAGGAGAGTCATGGAAAACAGACCAACCTGTATTACACTTTTTTGTTTGGTTAAAATATTATAAACAAGTTTTCTTCAATATAATTACAATTTTTGTAAAACCCAATAATCTACTGATTACGTTGTAAATAAATTACTATTAATTATAGTATGATTTTCAAAATAAATTAAAAATAAAGACAGAAGAATAACAAACATTCTTTCTAAAGCATAAATAAACACACTTGCAACACTTCTGAAGTTGCGAAAATGAATCACCCACCGTCCCACAACGAAATTCTTACCTGAAAGCCAAATTAAGGGGGGCGTTTTTATGTGCATTTTTCAACGAATTTATAGGTGTTTCTTGTCGCAGTTAAAGAAAAATCTAAGCAAGTTAGAAAAAATATCTCTTCACTGTGCCAATCATACAAGTTTTCTCCAGGGTGTGACATATTTTATAGGCTGGTAAGTCATTAGGAAATGGGAAGAAAACCATGTTTTCGCCTCCTATGTTTCATTGTTACGTTTCAGAACTTTATAGGGCAATTATGCACTGAAAAAATCGTATGCGGTATTATAATCACTGTCACAACCGGCAGGATACTTTTTAAAAGACATTAACACTTGAACTGATATAAATTATTGAGTATTTATCACAGTAATTACAACAAGGCTAAAAGGTGCAATTCACGGTCTTTGCATAGGTAAATCTGTTTTCTAGCACGTTTCTTCACCAAAAATTAAAGGACGTGAATTAATTTCAGCATGTTTTAGTTGGGACACTATCGAAAAGATGCCGTTAGTTACGGTCTGTAGGGTATTGGCACTTGAGTATTTTTTTTATCCGTCAGGGTCGGACTAGCTTTTTAATGCTTATTATCAGTAGTAGTAGTACCTAGCAAATCACACACAAATTGTTATACAAAATTCAGAAAGTATCATTATTGATGTTGAACATTATGGAGGAGATAACAGCAAGTACAGCGTCATGCAAATCACAACGAAATAGTAATGTTTTTTCAATTACTATATTAAAAGAAATTTTTTGATAAAATCTCTAACAGGGGTCTAGTACAAGACAAATTAACGAAAAAACTACCTTAAAAATTTATGGAATTTAAACAAATTTTTTTTATGGAACTTTTAACAAGGGTCTGTTGGTACACTAATTAACTAAAAAATACAGGGTGTTTAGAAATAACCGAACCAATCTCAAAAATCCCTAAAAATTGGGAAATTAGGTTTTTGATTAAACTTTTAACAAGGATCTGTTAGAACACTAATTAACGAAAAAATACAGGGTGTTTCGAAAAACCGAACCAATCTCTAAAATCCCTAAAAATTAAGAAATTTGACCAACATTTTTTATTAAACTTTTAACAAGTGTCTGTTAGAACACTAATTAACGAAAAAATACAGGGTGTTTAGAAAGAACCGAACGAATCTCTAAAATCCCTAAAAATTACGAAATTTGACCAAGGTTTTTGATTAAACTTTTAACAAGGATCTGTTAGAATACTAATTAACGAAAAAATACAGGGTGTTTAGAAAAACCGAACCAATCTCTAAAATCCCTGAAAATTACGAAATTTGACCAACATTTTTGATTAAACTTGTAACAAGGGTCTGTTAGACCACTAATTAACGAAAAAATACAGGGTGTTTAGAAAGAACCGAACCAATCTCTAAAATTCCTAAAAAATACGAAATTTGAGCAACATTTTTGAGTAAACTTTTAACAAGGATCTATTAGAACACTAATTAACGAAAAAATACAGAGTGTTTAGAAAAACCGAACCAAACTCTAAAATCCCTAAAAATTACAAAATTTGACCAACATTTTTTATTAAACTTTTAACAAGGGTCTGTTAGAACACTAATTAACGAAAAAATACAGGGTGTTTAGAAAAACCGAACCAATCTCTAAAATCCCTGAAAATTACGAAATTTGACCAACATTTTTGATTAAACTTTTAACAAGGGTCTGTTAGACCACTAATTAACGAAAAAATACAGGGTGTTTAGAAAGAACCGAACCAATCTCTAAAATCCCTAAAAATTAAGAAATTTGACCAACATTTTTTATTAAACTTTTAACAAGTGTCTGTTAGAACACTAATTAACGAAAAAATACAGGGTGTTTAGAAAGAACCGAACGAATCTCTGAAATCCCTAAAAATTACGAAATTTGACCAAGGTTTTTGATTAAACTTTTAACAAGGATCTGTTAGAATACTAATTAACGAAAAAATACAGGGTGTTTAGAAAAACCGAACCAATCTCTAAAATCCCTGAAAATTACGAAATTTGACCAACATTTTTGATTAAACTTGTAACAAGGGTCTGTTAGACCACTAATTAACGAAAAAATACAGGGTGTTTAGAAAGAACCGAACCAATCTCTAAAATTCCTAAAAAATACGAAATTTGAGCAACATTTTTGAGTAAACTTTTAACAAGGATCTATTAGAACACTAATTAACGAAAAAATACAGAGTGTTTAGAAAAACCGAACCAAACTCTAAAATCCCTAAAAATTACAAAATTTGACCAACATTTTTTATTAAACTTTTAACAAGGGTCTGTTAGAACACTAATTAACGAAAAAATACAGGGTGTTTAGAAAAACCGAACCAATCTCTAAAATCCCTGAAAATTACGAAATTTGACCAACATTTTTGATTAAACTTTTAACAAGGGTCTGTTAGACCACTAATTAACGAAAAAATACAGGGTGTTTAGAAAGAACCGAACCAATCTCTAAAATTCCTAAAAAATACGAAATTTGAGCAACATTTTTGAGTAAACTTTTAACAAGGATCTATTAGAACAGTAATTAACGAAAAAATACAGAGTGTTTAGAAAAACCGAACCAAACTCTAAAACCCCTAAAAATTACAAAATTTGACCAACATTTTTTATTAAACTTTTAACAAGGGTCTGTTAGAACACTAATTAACGAAAAAATACAGGGTGTTTAGAAATAACCGAACCAATATTTAAAATCCCTCAATTATGAAATTTAATTAAACTTTTTGATGAAACTTATAACAAGGATCTGTTAGAACATTAATTTACGAAAAAATACAGAGTGTTTAAAAACCCAAATCAATTTCTAAAAACCCTCAAAATTTATGGGAATTAACCAAAATTATTGATGAAATTTTTGAGAAGGGTCTTTTAGAACACTAATTAACGAAAAAATACAGGGTGTTTAGAAGAAACCAAACCAATCTCTAAAATCCCACAAAAATTATGAAATTTAACCGAAATTTTTGATGAAATTTTTGACAAGGGTCTGTTAGAACACTAATTAACGAAAAAATACAGGGTGTTTAGAGAAAACCGAACCAATCTCTAAAATCCATAAAAATTACGAAATTTGATGGGGATTTTTGATTAAACTTTTAACAAGGGTCTGTTAGAACACTAATTAAGGAAAAAATATAGGGTGTTTAGAAAAACAAAACCAATATCTAAAATTCCTCAGTTTATGGAATTTAAACAATTTTTTTTAAAACTTAACAAAGATCTAGTAGAACACTAACGAAAAAAGTACAGATTGTTTGAAAAATCAAACGAATTTCTAAAAATTCTTAAATGTCAGGAATTAAAAAAAATGTTTGTCAAATTTCAGCATCAAATGAAGATAACCCGATTCAACATTTGCAATACAGGGTGTTAAAGTAACCAAACATGAAAAAACCACAAAATTGACAGAATTTTACATCTTTTTAAAATGAAATGCCAGCTACTTTTAAAAATTATTGTCAATAAAAGTCAGCCAAGGTCGGGCAGCAACCTTGCTGTACCTTTCTAGTTAATATTATTTGATGAAAAATTGACGTAACTGAGCTTAATGTAATATAGGAATGTACGTTACTATTAGGACTAAAAATTAATCATTTATTTCATATTTTAAATTACACAGTATAATAAAGCTCTAAGCTAAAGCATGAAGTACATTATTTCCATCACTGTTGCCGTCTCGATGAGTTGTTGGCTCCAGAAACTGAATAGAGATCTTCGGTTTAGGGAGCGATTCATATTTATGGCTCGATACGCAGTGGATCGCGTCAATGTTATAATTAGGTGCGCCCGATGGATTTTAAAATTAAGTTAAATTTATTCAATAGTAATAATGGCATTTTATTTTTATGTTGGCAATTTTAAAGCAAACTAATTTCTGGCGGTTTATTTACTATAATATCAGAATTTTAAAAAAGTAATTGAATATTAAATTTGCGCTAATTGTAACGGTACGAGTTTACCTATATGTATTGGATATTTTTTATACGTATGCATACCATATTTTTTTTACAAACCTTCATGTAAATCAAATGAAAAAGACCAGTAGCGTACACACTTCATTCTTTTATAAAAAAAATATTGCGCTTTGTATGAAGCAGAAATCATATGATATTTAATAAGGAAACAAAGAATTTTCAATAAAATTGTGTATGAACACTAAGTAATTTTCACCTTACATTTTAGTGGTAACATTAAATCGATTAGCAACTGAACATTCAGGCAGCTAAATCAGAAATTTTATCATCACGTATCGTTGTTATTTATCACATTACCTTCTTATAATAGTAACAATTTAGCTCTAGTTATAGAACGACTTGGAACAATTATAAATTAATAGATTACGTTATTATTATGTTTTATCATTTTTTCCTATTCTGTCCATGAAAATCTTGAAGAAATAGGCAAATACTGTAAAAGTCAGTGCAACCTTATAAATATTTATCTAATTTAAAAGTCCCAAACGTTTTTTTTTACTGTTTTATTTCAATGTTACTTTATGACAATGAAGAATGTTTCGTACATAAATAAATGTCAAATAATGTGATGGTAATCGAATAACTATCTATATGAAAATCTATTAAAATAATTTCTTTTTTCAGGCGCACACTTATTAGCAATCTTGCGACTGCTTTGACCATCTAGTGCGTGTACATTTGATACACGACACATTTATATCTGTATTGACTATTGACCTTCGGGACCACAGTATATGGAGTCTACCTATGCTGTGTTCGGGACCGGATTACCTAAATCACGATACTGAATAGGTTGTTACGCGCCGCAAATTCTTGTGATTTATAGAGTATCTCAAACAATTCGTAGTGAACTTATTTTATTTAATAATGTCCAGACATCGTTAGTCTGCGGATGGGTTTTTTACTGCATACGATAGGTTCCATGGGGACCATTTTCCAATGAAAAGAGGTAAACACAATATAATAATAAATTCCAAAACATAGTTTACGACTCAGATTTTTCTCCTGTAAAAAGGTAAATTTTCAGCAAATATTTGTATAAGAACTTTCTTACAGAAATAATGCTTTATGCTTTAGAGAAACACATAAATATGGTGATATTTCTGCAGATCAGAGTTATAAACTAATAATACAAATACAAATCTGTCGTTCCTTCTCTAACTATAAAAATTATAGGTGAGTTAGCAAAATAGAAATCCGTATCATTTCTTTATAAGAAACTGTATATATATTATTACGCATGAGAATTAAAATGAAAACAAATAACCTTTGAATAAAACGTGTATGTATTAAGACAAAAAAAATCATTTGGTAGCTCTAGAAATATTCTGGATTACATAATAGCAATGGAGGATGCTTTTCTTGACATGTTTAACAATTTGTGAAAAGTCATTTGGCTAACAATTAAAAAGTGAATTTTTAAAAATATTATATCACCACCCATGTACTAACTTTCCTTTCGACTATTTCATTTCACTATATACAAGAGTATGTATTTATTTTACTTTAAAATCATAAATATATACATAATATGTAATAAAACATGAAACGCTGTTGCAAAACTTAATCTTAAAAATTTATAAAAAGAAAATATATTACAAAGTTGCTGGTAGTTAGGTTACTATGTCTTACTGTATTAATATATGTTTAAGAAGTTCTATGTTATTTTTTGGAAAAATTACGCCAACAAATTTTTACAAACTTGATACACATATGTAATTATTCCAACGAAATAAAATTATTTAACCAATTTTAATGGGTAGGTATCCAGTTTCTTTAATAAAGTCATATTACGGAAAATAGTTACAAAAAGTTATTTGTTTTTTAATTTCATTGATATTAATATCGATCCTTGTCAACGCCAGAAACAGAATTCAGACTGGGTCACCTCGTATAAACCAGTCCTCGGACTGTTTGGCGGTTGCGCTTTGACCTGGCTTTTTCAAAGACGTCGCGCTGAAATAATTCTGTAAATTTCGGTACGGTGTACGACTCAGTGCTTCACTACCTATCGTATAACTTTTTCAGTTGTATTTGATAGATATACAAATACTCGTATATACGTAATATTGGGAAAATTTTTAATTTACTTCAGGTATCATTATTGTATTAAACGATTTTCCATGTCTTTACTGTAGCCGTACTTTATAAATTTCTTTTGGCTAAATATTTTACTACAAATAAAGTTAAATATATACCTATATATTAAAAGATGAAAACCAACAAAACTATTGCAAGTATTTTATCTAACCGCTTTTCGACATACAGGATCTACCTCTCAGTTATTAAATAAATCGACATTCTTAGTAATAGTATAGATAATTATCGGAAAAATAATATATCTAAAAATTTGTTTCAATAATGTGTTACTTTTTCCTGGAACAAAAATTTATTGTATATTATTTATCCCAACAAACCTTATAGAAACATCCTGGTATGTTATGACTATATTCTGTGCAGATACTGATATTGTTTTGTTGTTTCTGTACTTTAGGCCGATTTTCCTTAATACGTCTCTGATCCTACGGATAAAACGTTAGGCGAATCTACCGAGTAAAGAAATCTGCAACACCGATCTTCTACGCGAAAATGTATCTAGCTCTAGTTCGGCTTTACGCTAATTGGAACCGCCACATCCTGAGTGGATTGTCTTTGGGCGATTTTCGACGACTAAAACGCGGCCCTTAATAAATTTCAAGCTGCGAGATGAAACAAAAGGACGACAAAATGGTTATTTTCATGTCACAGTGAAAGTCATTTTCACACTCGCTTACAAAGTTGCAACATATGGAACTGCAACACACAACACTTGGCATACTACCAATCAAAATAAAAAATATATACCCAAGTTGGCACGATTTCCGTCGTGGTGCCAGTAATGCAATGGTTATTTGTCAAATTATGCATATGAACAGACGGAAAAAAATTAACAGATCGTAAAGAGCGCTGACCCTTGCTTAAATTTTTTCACATCAAGGAGACAATTAATAAACAAAGACGGTTTCATGAAGTACTCAAACAATTGAAATACTGTGCTCGGCTTTTCGTAACAGTAGAATCACTGTTGTTGAAGCCATAACAAATGAACAAACAATCCAGAATAAAAGTAACTTGAAATTACTCAGTTAAAAAAAATTATCAAATGTAGTAGGTACACCCATATTTGCACGTCCTTCGATATTCAGGGTCGTAAGAATACTACAATTCGTGCTTTTTATGCTCGGTATGCAATGGGAAATAAACGCCTCTTAAGATTTATTGGTTTAAATTTAATGACTAGACCAAACTGGTTTACGTTGTGTGGATGTAATTTATTTGCAAAAAATTAGACTATTGATCTATTAATTCACCTAAAACTTGGGTTATATAATAACACTAATAACCAAAGTGAATCTGTGGTCAGTTTTCATCGATTAGGAAATGAAAGCGCGTTTAAAGACGTTATATTTCAACATTTTTTCTGTTTTTGGTCCTATATGCCAAACTCAAAGTTTATTTGAAGTTCCGAAGTCAAAATTAGTTAATATATTGTTGGAAAGCAATCAATATCTCATCTATTCTTTTTGGGAATTGGGAAAGATTTATGGAGCGAGTTTCTTGAGGTACTTTTTATTCCTTTTCCAATGTCTAATGGAAGTCTGTTGTGTTGTTTAAGGTAGACGTATTTCTCGCCGTAAAATGATCAAAGGACCCCACACAAACCTTATGGGAATTGGCTCTCGGTCAAATTGGCTGAAATTTAGATATGTTGTTCGTTTCGGCATCCTGAACAAAAGTCTTAATGGGCACAAAGCTCAATTTTGTTTATTTTGGCTCCTACGGAGCTCCAAAGCTCCACGGATTCACCATTACTTACTACTTAAAAGGGTAATCTTTTGGAAAGTTTGGTATTGGCTGCCTTAAAAAAAGTCCCCTCTTTTGTTTTCGAGGTCACTGCATCCAAATCCAATGCCAATGTAATAATATTGACAGTTGACAGCTGTCAACTAGCTGTCGAACAACAAGGAATAAGTAAAATTGATAACATCCAGATGTAAAAATATGTTTTTAAGGTTGCTTTGTTCAAAACTGATGTTAAAGAGACGATATTGACAGTTGACAGCTGTCAACTAACTGTCAAACAACATGTGATCATCAAAATTGATAAAATCCATACGTAAATGTATGTTTTTATGGCTCTCAACAATTCAAAGGTAGCAGTTCAATCGCGAAACACAAATATTTCTTTTTTTTATCAAGAGTGCAATAATTTTGAAGTCAGCAAGCTCAAAAACATATACTTGTATGTGGATTTTATCAATTTTCTATTCTTGCTTGCCAACATACATTTACGTATGGATTTACTTGTTCCTTGTTGTTTGACAGTTAGTTGACAGCTGTCAACTGGCAATATCGTCTTCTTAACATCAGTTTTGAACTCAGCAACCTCAAAAACATACATTTACGTATGGATTTTCTCAATTTTACTTGTTTCTTGTTGTTTGACAGTTCGTTGACAGCTGTCAACTGGCAATATCGTCTTTTTAACATCAGTTTTAAACTCAGCAAACTCAAAAACATACATTTACTTATGGATTTTCTCAATTTTACTTGTTCCTTGCTGTTTGACAGCTAGTTGACAGCTGTCAACTGTCAATATTATTATATTGGCATTGGATTTGGATGCAGTGACCTCGAAAACAAAAGAGGGAACTTTTTTTAAAGCAGCCAATACCATACTTTCCAAAAGATTACCCTTTTAAGTAGTAAGTAATGGTGAATCCGTGGAGCTTTGGAGCTCCGTAAAAGTCAAAATAAGCAAAATTGAGCTTTGTGCCCATTGAGACTTTTGTTCAGGATGCCGAAACGAACAACATATCCAAATTTCAGCCAATTTGACCGAGAACCAATTCCCATAAGGTTTGTGCGGGGTCCTTTGTGGTGTTTTTTAGGTACTGACATTTCGAAAAGTAAAACACGTAGAGCAAAAGTAATATTAAAAATAAAATTATTGATGTTTTGTTTATATACTTTTACTACACACATTATTTCGCTGTTCTAACTCCACATTTTAATAATTATTTTCACATACTTTTTCACATAAACAAATGTGAACAATCTTATATGCAGAACTATGCAAGTTTATGTTATAACAATGGTTACATCTATAGTTGAATTAAAAAATTACGTATTTTGAAAGATTTCAGTACTTTGTAGTTTGTTGGATAGATCGTTTTCTGAAGTCATATATTGATTTTACTTCGGTACCTCTGATTATTCGCAGGTGGCATGAGATAAAATTCTTATTATTTGCTAAACTCTATAGGTATTAATCAATTCTAAAATGTCTAAAATTAATTGAATTTGTAGAAAATACTATTTCAAGAATACGGCGCCCTTAAATCAAACTTGATAATCACACACCATTTCTCCAATATCTTGGTGGAAACGTTTTCTCTGTTCTTAGTTATAATGTTCAAAAATCTATGAGAATTGATCTATATGGATGGCAATGTAAGAAAATATACAACTTCAAGTTTATCAAGCATCCCATACTACAACTTAGTTTTTTTTATAGTTTTTCTGTTTGAAAGACAACGATCTAATTCGTATCTAATCATAATTAGCGCAATATTTAATTTCATTTGAAAAAATACGTGGTTTAATCGTCAACAACTACTACTATTAGTTTGTACTAGAGTACTTTATTAGGTACTTATTTTCTTATATGTATCAATCCTACTTGCTGACATAGGATGTCAAAGTGAAAAATTAAATTTTGTCTTTTGCTAATACTTTAAACAATTCAAAATTGCCACTGAGGGATCTTCCGAGAGGCAAAAATTATTTTTATTGAAATTATGTTCTATCTTGTAGGGGGCACTATATAATAATAATAATATCTCTACCCCTCATTCTAATCACAGGGATTAGCCCAGAAGTCGGAGCCTTGTGCGGCAGAAGGGGCGGCATATTATTATTAAGCAGGCCGCATTTGTGCCCAGGAATGACTTACGTTGGTAGGCCCTAACCACTATTCGGTGCAGGAATGAGGGAAACCTGGAAAACCTCATTAATTAGGGGGGTAGTCAAATATCAACCGGTATCAATCTCTCACATTGACTCAAGCTAACATTCTTCCACCCTACCATACCCGCAGATAGGGTGCCAATCTTCTCCACGAATATAGCTTATATACTGTCTATCGGCAGCTGGGCGCGAACCCACACCGATCTAGTCACCTCGATTCAAGTACTGACGCCTTAAACCGCGCGACCACTGACCGATCTTTGCGTTCTTTCATGTGCTAATAATCGTCCCAAACTTTCTTATTGTATTTTACTTTACACCATTCAACAGGCGAATGCCCAATTACAGAATGGAAAACACATACAAAAAAAGATATACAAAGAAAATATACAGTAAAAATAACAAACAAACAATATGCAAGAAATAAGAAAGAGAAATACTAAACAGATGCAAAATACAGAAACCAAAACAAACTTAAATTAAGATACACAAAATTATAATAATAGTAATTAACACTAAAAATAGCATCAGATTTTAAAAAAAGCATTATAGTGCTGCCTGTTACAAGCTTGCAAGAGAACAATGAAATATATCAACCGATGATTTTCAGTTGTTATAAGTATTGCACATAAAATTCAATGGGGGAAAACTCCTATTAGTTCTTGGCGTCGGCAAGTAAAAAGTACCAGTGTGCCTTGAAACTGCCCTGGGAACATGAATATTAAGTCTATTTAATAAATCACTACAATCAGTTAGGTTGTTTAATAATTTAAATAAAAATACTAAATAAGCAAATAAGGATGTCTGTCTTCCAAAGATTTAACAGAAAATTTCTATAAAAGCTCATCCTGGGAAATGCCAGTTTGAGGATAAATTCCGTCAGTTCTAAAACATACGAATTTTAAAAAACGACGTTGAACCCATTCTAAACTGTCAATATATGTTACATAATTTGGACACCGAACAACAGAGGCATATTCCAATTTTGACCTAACTAAAGTTGAATAAAGAAGTTTCAAAGTATCAGCAGATTTAAACGTGGACGTGTTCCTAATAATCCAAGTGTTTTATACGCTTTAGAAGTAATATTCAATATGTGGCCATTAAACGATAATTTATAATCAATCAATATGAATCGAAGTGTGCAAATAACAGACTTGTCATGGTTATCCTAGAAGTACCTATTATAATTCAAAAAACAATACATTGGGTCGTAATTTCATATATGAGGTGTGTACATAAGACAAATTCACACGGAATAAATAATCACCAAAAAAAATTAACAGTAAAATAAATATTCAGGAGGCTAACCTTCATGATAAAAACATTCCTGCTATACATAGTTAAAATTAATATACATATTTGTAAAGATAGTTAAAATTATATTTTAATACATAAAATTTTTAATGTCAAGGACGTTTTTTTTTATATTTTAAAAAATTATACTTGTACCGGTATTAGTAATTGAAAAAAAAAATCACAATTTTTCAGATGAAGGATTAACTTTACGATTTAAACGACATAAAAAAATATATTGTAAAACCATAGACAGCCGTGATTTGGTACCCGGGGAAAACCAGAAAGAAGGCTAAAGGATTGCATTTTTAAATAATCTGTATGTTATATATACATGCAAGTGGACTATTATATATATTATGTATACATTTCTTAAATTACGATTTAAATTTATTCATTTTTTTTATGAAATATAAACGTATAAAAATGCCATTAAATTTCTTAATTTTCGCAAAAGGAGGTTATCGCTTCATATCTAAAATTAAATAATGTAGTTTTAACTGATATTTTGGCATATTAAATGATAAGATAAGGAATGCACTACATACATTCGCGTGTAGATAAACTAAACTCTATAATTTACTTTTTTCTATGAAAAATGGATTCCTTAAAAGATAAATTCATTATCTTCAGGATGTTGACACATACTTAACGGATAGGGAAATATTAGTTACATAAAATCGAAAGATTATAAGATAAGACATGAAATATATTTTGTCGAATATTCTTCGCCGACCAAAAAAATAAATAAATAAATAAATACAAATCAATCATTTGTATGAATGTCTAGTTTAAAACAGTCAACTTTCAGGAATAGATTGGATACGAAATTGCAAGTAAAATATACCGGGTATCAAGCTACACCTACTGATATTTAACAATAATTCTACTTTGACATTAGACAGCAGCTGTTTAAGCCTGCGTGGATATTTTACGTACTTGTTTAATGCTGCATTTAATGTACAGTTGTCATAAAATTATTTCTACGAAAAAACGATATGTCTACCGTAATCCCTTTATGTAATAGATTGGCCATTCCAAAAATCGCGTGCCTCTTTTACCCTGTTCAGTAACGTACCAAATATTTTCTCAAAAATTGTAGATTTCTCATATCTACACCCCTGACTATAATTTAATTTCGGTTTTCAGTTAAGTAATAAGTACTTACACAATTTTAGGAAAGTGGGTCTTGTCATTTTCGAGTAACCAGGTAAATTAGATATTTTTTCCCTGAATTTGATCACTCAGTATCTTTGTTGGGAAGTGAGATAAAGTTGTGTCGTATTTACATTTTTTTTTAAATTTCGTAAATGATTTATTTTTGATATTTGACTATTTAATAATATTTAAGCTTGACACCCCGTAATAATTAATTACTGGAAAACACGCATATGAAATTTTCTTGTCACGTTTAAACAAATCCTGTTTGGTACTGGAAAAAATATATTCGTAAGATTGTACAATTAGACAAATATACCAACAAAGATTATACTATACCTACTCTGTTTGTTTACTCTACAATTACAGATATAAAAACATTTTTTTTTGTCATTTCACCAAATACAAGACACAAGATCAGTACTCTCCTGCAAAAGAACCTATTGATCCTTGTTCGCAGGAATGAATAAAGCCAGTATCTATCAATACAACTGTTTAAATAGAAAATTGAAAGAGGGAAAACGGGTGAATATATGTAATGTGATTTATGATTTTAATTGAAAAGTGTATTAGGACGCCATTATTCCTTATTTTTATTTGTTCATGCTTTAGTTTACTTACTTGTTTTCAATATCAAATGAATATTAATTCAGTATACATAGTCAAATTAAATAATTCGTGTGGTTAGTATTTTCGAAAAACTACAATAATATTCAAACAAAATTTAAGAAAATTGCGCTTATGTTATGTAATAGTTATAATATAACTCTATCCATATATTATATGCAATCAACTATTTCCACATTACTTGCGTTGTGAAATAACAGTTATATATAGGGTGTTCAGTAAAGAAAGGCAACCTCTAAAGCTACCTTCCTTCGATAAAAATAATGTGATTTAAATCAATTTACCATAGTACAAGTACATTTTTATTTCATTTTTTGAGATAATATTCTTATTTGTTGGGTAATTGTATTTAATTGTACTTGCTACTATATTAACCCTTATTTTAAAAAAGCTTTCGAGTAGTTTTAAAAAAGGTATACTTGGGCTTGGAAATCAATTCATATATTTTAATAAATCACTAATTCAAAAGTTATTACATTTAGTACTAATAATAATAATAAAACAGCATAACACAAAAACAGAAACATATGACGACATGAAATAGAGACAACATTTAAAAAATAATAAAATACAAAACAAATAACCGCTTAAATCAAAAAACAACATCAAACAGAACCTCATTTTCCGAACACTTATATCCTTAAAAAAATCTGAAACGAATCATATAATGACGCAGGCGTTTAGAACGCCCTGTACATTTAAAGCAAAAATCAATAGGATATTCGTGTTTATCTCACAAAAAAAACTTATTTTAAGCATTTTGAGTGTAATTACCCAACAAATAAGAATATTATCGTAAAAAAAAATAATAAAAAAGTACTTTCTCAGGCCCTATAACTTCGTAAGGAAGCAAAAAGTAAGTTGATTTAAATCACATTATTTTTGTCCAAGGAAGCCGACTTAACTACCGACCCTTTAAAAAAAACAACGGTTGATTAATTCATTTGGCGATGCCGATGACAGATACAGTTTATGCCCCCTCAGCTGCCGAGTTGGTTGTTGTTTACTAAGCGCTAGATAAACCAAGACACATACAGCGGTTTATAGATATACATAGAAAAAATAAGTACTAAATTGTTATATTGAAGATAACTTACCAAAAGTGATGCTACAATTTAAATGTATAAACTTAAATTTATTATATATATACGTAAGTGCGTATACACACGTGCCAATTTTATCTAAACCATAATATGCTGCGGGCAATATGAACAAACTATAACAACTGATCTACGTTTTCTCTCCATTACAATTAAAAAGTAGCGCAATAACAGTAATCAAAACAATAATGCATGCGCCTCTTTTTAATCCCCTCCCTTTTCCCCACCAAAATGTTTCATGGAATCGTCGGTTTTTTTTTCATAATCTAATCGGAAGGATTCTTGGAATTTCCAAAACTTCTACTTTCTGCGCATTAAAATTTTAAACTGATTTCATTACTAATGCAAGTCTTTTAGGTTCTAATTATTCACATGTATATAATGAAGTTCCGTAGAACAGCTTTTACTGGGAAGAAATTAGACACTACCTGGAATTTAGAATTGTTAAAAACTTACTTTGTAATTTTGGATTCCGTGTGGACCGAATAAGTTAAGCTGGTAACCTTCAGATATTTCACCGAAAAAAGTGTTTCTAAAAACTATTTCATATATATTTTTTTATCACCAGTTTAGTTCTCTGAACAATAATTTGCATTACGATATTATGATAAAATATCTCATTCGAATGATTTAGTGTGCAATGTTTTTCTTTTTCAAAATATGTCAACTGAATGGGTATGAATAAGTAAGTATTTTTTATGAATACTTTTTATGAGAAAATTTCCTGTTAAATGCAATACTTTATGATAAAGTATCCCACTAGTAAATATTTTGAGTTATAATACCAATATTTCGTCAGAAATTAAGTGTAAAATGTTTCATCACATAAAAAATATACACTGTCCATAGAGAAAAGAAAAGTGTTAGATGCGTATTCAACAGTTATACAGGGTGATTTAAACTTCTCTAAAAAAAATTTTAATGTACAGGAGAAATCAAAAAGGGCAGTTCGAAAATGAATTAAAAATATAATTCTGCACGGCACTGGAAATTAGTCCACTGTAAAACCTGACAAGGCAAAGCATGTAATCGACGACCGAACAAAAAATTTAAAGGAATTCCCAAAGAAAGAAATAAATAACATTTTATAACACCTATTTTATACAGCAAATTCAATTGATTTTGCCGCAATTGTTATTAATTAATGGAATTAATTCGTGGTTTTAATTAATAAAATATAATGACATCCATGACGTTACAACAATAAAATTTTGGGCTAGTCTTACCCAGTTTCTACAAACTAACACAAATATTTTTGCTTCTTGCTCATTTTGAACTCGTAAGCCATTTTTGACACTAATATAACCATGCATCACAAAAACGTTAATTTCAATATTAGCAATAGTCTAGCTAGAGACTACACTAGCCCAGCGATGTAAACGTTGAAAATACTGCAACTTCAATAATTTTTTTACGATATAGAGTAAGTAGACCTTAAAAATAGAAAACAAATTTTAATATTCTGCAACAGAATAGTTTTTACTGCTCCATCTGTTTAAAAAAAAACCATATCGGATAATAAATACCTTTTTTACAGACCTGTTTCCATTTGAAATGGGCCACACTGTGTATGTGGGGATAGCATAAAACAAGAGTTAAAAACTCTTGTACAAATATTTAGAGTTTTAACAAAGAAAATAAAAATTTGCTTCATAAAAAACATCCAGAAAAAATGAAAAACGTTCTGTATTGCCAAAAAGTTGTATAGGATGTTACAAATTAGTAGGTCAAACCGTTAACCACATATTTTTCTACTAAAATAAAGGGCTTTTTCTTTTGCCACTTTTCATTCCGGAGCTCCATTTTCAAAATATAGTGTCAAAATAGATTTTTTTTTAAATAATTTTATTGATAGCTCCGGTAATTTTAGAGATGTTTGTTTGAAATTTGGCACATATTTTTATCTAAAGTCGGTATACTTTCTGTGTAATTTTGGTCTAAAATATCAAAGCATGAAGGTAGAAAAGGGGGTTTGTAGCAGCCACAGACCTATTTTTTTAAACTCTTATAAGCGTATCGCTCAGTGGTCGCGCGGTTTAAGGCGTCAGTACTTGAATAGAGGTGACTAGATCGCTGTTTACGGGTATGGTAGGGTAGAAGAATGTTGGCTTGGATCAATGTAAGAGATTGATACCTGCTGACATTTACCCCCTAATTAATGAGGTTTTCCAGGTTTCCCTCATTCCTGCACTGAATGGTGACTTACCAACGTAAGTCGCTCCTGGACGCAAATACGGCCTGCTTAATAATAATATGTCGCCCCCTCTCCCGCACAAATTTTCGACTTCTGGGCTAATCCCCGTGATTAGAATGAAGGGTAGATATACTATTATTATGATATTATTCTTATTTGAACTCGGCTGGCGAGATATTACAATTTTTTTGGATGTGTTAAGTTTATGAAAAATACAGGGTTAACTATGACCAAGTACAAAAAATTTAACCACGTGCTCAGGGAGGCCTAAAAGATAATAAAAAAATTATTCCAGAATTTTAGCTCGATATTTAAAAAATGGGGCAAAACCCTTTTTTCCTACGGAAAGTCGGCGCCTATGATAAGAATCGACTGAGATGGCTTAGATTCATAGATAAAGCTTACATCTGCCAACAATGTCAACTACCATGCGGTCGTCTTTTTGTAGCGTTTCTAAATGTAGAAACGACAAAAATTAACATTCTTATTAGTAATAATACCTGATATATAGGTAACAGTTAATCCAGTTAGCTCCAGTATTTTGCATTCGTTTTTCATTATTTCGTTATAACCTGGTAAAACTACATATTCGCTCATTACAACCACTCATTACCGATAAAAGACACTTCCCTGTTCATTATAAGAAAATCGAACGGATGGAAAAACAAACCGGCGAAATATTTGTACCCGACACATATTCCTTTATTTAATAACTATAAAACGTTTAAAATTAAAATAAGGCACTAAAAACTAAAGAAAAACACAAAATTACAACGTAAACACAGGAATTGAATTATGACATGACAGCGATACCGACTGAGCGACTGTTGCATGACTTGCTTGTTGGTTGCCTACTCTACATTGGCGGCCTTAAATAGGGATTTAAAATAATATCGAAAAAAATTTTTTTGGCTTTATAAATAAATTTGGAATTTTTTTAAAGGGTGATTCCGTTAATTCTTATTTTTCCCTATCCCCTTTTAAAATATTTGTACTAAGTGATAGTTAACCCTGCATTTCAAAGTATTAAATGGTCATTCTCATTTTATTCCGTAAATTGAAGAAACAAAATGGCACAACTACAACAAACTGTAAGAAAATTCAAAAATTTAATTCAAATAAGCTCACAGTAAATTAAGCATTACGGTAAAAATGTTCAGAACTATTTAAACGAAATCCTTCCTAATCGATGGATTGGTAGATGACAGCTTGCACCTGTTAAATGGCCATCCTATTCCCCCGACCTCAACCCGTTGAACTTTAGTTTTTAGAGTTTAATGGAAGATTTCGTTTATGGTTCCCAACAGCTGAGGGAACGAATTATACAAGGTTGAGAGGCAGAAACCACATATTTTCCAAAATATTCGTTACCCTCTCATTAGAAGAGAAGCTGAAGGTGGTACCCATATTGAACATTTACTTTAAAATTGTTCTCTTTTTTAGTGTTTGTTGTTATTGTGCCGTTTTGTATCTTTCAATTTATTCAATAAAATATAAATAGCCATCTAATACTTAGCGATATTTAATCTGTGCCAAACCTAGCACATCCAAAAAAAGTTGAAATTGATATTTTAAACCAAAATTACACAGAAAGTGTGCTAATTAAAGATAAAAATATGTATCAAATTTCAAACAATACAAGAAAAATAATAAAATTTATTTATTTTTTTATTTTGATACCATGTATTTTGAAAATGTCCTATTATTTTAATCCAAAAATATGTAGTTAACAGCTTGACCTACTAATTTGTAACATCCTCTATAATTCGTATTACTATATATTTCTTCAGTTTTAAAACTGAACCAGTGTATTTCCCGCATTGTTAAAATAATAACCTCTTGGCATTAATTTGTTTAATGAAGTTATAATGAAACTAAACTGAAGTTTGAATAAATGAACGTAGTACTATATAAACGCTATCTTATTTTGAGTTAATATAATTCTGAACAATTTATGACAATTCTGTTTTTTAATAATTTTTAATTTTACAACTAATGTAGATACCACAGGTCCATAGGTACATGCTTGCAATAATAATGATACTCCCTCAAAACAGTTTTTGGACAACTATAAGGACTAATGTTAAAAGTTGAAAGTAAATTTCATTACAAATACGTCAGCAGTTCAAAAGATATCGCGATATTCATTTTAAAGAGTTTTATTGCAAACGATTGTACCTATACTGAATAATAACTGACATACGGGTCAACGAATCTTCGACAGTTAATCAAAGGTCAAAAATCACCAAAAAATTATTTCAACTTATAATAATTTCATTATAGTTGCAGTTAATTTTTGAATTTATAATTCCACGCGTATCCATGAGCACTTATAAACATTATATTTAAAAAGAATTCAATTGAAATGAATCACAAACGACTTTTACAATCATTACTAGCGTGCAATAGCAATAAAAAACCAATAAAGAGAAATTAATTGATCCTATGTACAATCGCAGCATGTCCATTCCGTTGCGAGCTTTTTAATTATGCTATGGAAGCAATTAATCGACGTGAAATAGCCTCCGCAATTAGACTGGATTTTCGATGCCTGAAAATTTCCATGCACATTCTGAAGCGGCAATCAAAGAGTAATAGGTTCATGCAGATCGATGCGGGATGTAGTACCGTTATTGAACAAAAACAAACACTGATAAAATATGTAAGTATACATACGGATGCTATTTATAACGCGAGATAAATTCATCTTACCAAAAGTAAATTTTAAAATTCTCCTTACGTTATATATTTTTAGTATCTAGATGTGTGTTGGCATCGGTACAAAATTTAAGAAGTGGAATTAACATGTGTGTAGTCTAAATGAGAGAATGCACTATGAAGTCGCGGTCTAGACGTATCACGGACTGATCGCGAACTTTTACAAAAATCAGTCGCATATGTCGTTCTCTATGCGCTTCCCACTTATTTTATTGTACTATTTAGTTGTATGTTCAAATACATTCTGAGAAAAATATATTTTTACTAGCTCTTTTATTTACCGCGACCAACGAAATTTTCCAAAAAGCTCTCGGCGAGGCCGCGACCTACTAGTGTAAGCTTGTACATTTAAAACCATTAGAATATACAAAACTAAATGAGACTGATACTAGCATGGTCCGTGATGGGCCCAGACCGCGATCGCCTAGTGCGTTTCCTCCTTAAAGCTTAATTAATATAATCTGAAGCCGGAAGGTGTGGGCTCCTCACAGAGTCGTACTTGATCTTCCTTGTATTGTATTTTAATTTCGGCATCAGCATTAGGGTACAGAGTGGAAGCAGGTTTCCGGTAAATCGCGCTTATCGGCGCTGTTTTCCCGCGCTGAGACCGCACACAGTAAAAGCTGTTAAAAGCGAGAAGAGACAAAAATTTATTCGGTACACCTTAGACAGTTCCTTGCAAAATGTTATCATCTGACGATGAACTGATCGTTTTGAATTCTATAATTACTAAGTCAAAGAGAAAACAATATGGAGTACACCCTATTGATCGCAATAGAAGAAATTATGGAGAATGCATCATCTATTTAAAATTTAAGAAACGACAAGGAAATATATTTACGTCTGATTTGACAACAAGTGCAAAAACAGATTTTATTGTTGTCGAGAGGTTCAAGGAGCACATTTGGAACATTTACCACATTAAATTAGTATTATTATTGTTATTAAACAAAAATTAAATCATACGTATTGTTAAATATTTTATTCAGTCTAACGAGAAATTTTTCTTCGTTTTTGAACGATCTGTCAAGGTTAGACAGACATTGTGCCATATCATCTGACTCAGAATTTACCTTAGATTCGATATCTGTAACAGAAATATTAGTGTTCCACTTAAAATAAGAGAGGTGACGTCATTTCCGGGAAAACAAGAAGTACCACATAAACGTTGATAACATATGAGGATGTTATTTCGAAAATAAAAATCCACCTGTTTTTTTCCCAAAGACATCCTACCAACCGTTTACCAGTTTCAAGGAGAAAAAGGAGAAGGTCATTATTTGAAGGCCAAGGACAGTTTTGGCCCTTTGGCACTAGAGAGTATAAACAAATTAAGAACGTAAGAAATACTAGTGATACGTGTACAAAATTTAAAGAAATCGGTAGACTCACAAAAAAGTTATTAGAAGAAATTTATAAAAATATTTATTTTTGACGTCTTAATTCTGTTAATTTTTCGTCTAGAATTACCCCCAGAAATATTCATTTTCATTTCTAATTGTATTAAATCTCCCAAAAATTTGAAAGGCCGTGTTCCTTTAAACGCTCTATTAATTTTTTACCTTAAAAAGGGTGCAAACTTAATTTTTTGATGGAGGGGGAGGGGGAGATGGGAGCGATTGAGAAGAGTGTACACTTTTGGTGGTCTGAGTTAAATGCCATCTAGTCAGACACGCAAATATAGAAATAAAGTTTTGGTCTTTGGCATTTTTTTGATACAACTAACCGTTTTCGAGAAAATCGAAAACGAAAGGGAGTTTATCATTAAAAAACGTAGGGGGCTACAATTCCTTATTTTGTTTCTGTTTATTAACTCTTTTAATGATTTGTGTCAAATAAATTATATAGCCTTTATCATTGAGACATTGGTGAAAGTGAGTGTAATCTCATCTAAAGTACATTTTGTGTTTTTTAAAATGTAAAATGGACCGTACTGAATCTGTAGACCTTTCACAATCCTTCCCGAGATCCTCACCTATCAAAATTAAATTATGCCATTTTTGAGGCAAAAAATGATTAAAGTGCTGAAGAGAACGCATTTTACAAATTCCCAAGCGATTACAAATCTCATATTTCAATCGATTTTTGTTCGTGCAATTTATGTTTGTGGAGAGGGTACATTCGAGGACGCATGTTTAAAGGAAATAGATGTCTTATTTTAACCTCACAAATACACCCTTAATGTCTTTGTAGTAAATTTTGAAACACCCTGTATTATTAAAAACAGGAAATATTTTATTCACACACTGAACGATGTAAAAATATATGCTGCAAATATATATGCAATATATATCCAGTTAGTACTGTCAAAAAACAGCATATTAGAAAATCATCCTGGGATATTTTGGAAAACGTGTTAAGTTATAGCTGGCACATGTCAGGAGTTACCTCCAAATATTCTAATACATGTCTTTCACAAGTTAGGAGCTATTAAGTGACAGATGTCAAAATTTCATTCCAGAAAACTAAGATATATATATACGTGATTTAAATATAGCCGAAATGCTGTTGAAACCTTTGTTTGCATTTTTAAGTACATATTTTCTCTCCATTATATTTTAGCGTTACTAAAGTATTAATATTATCGTGTCACGACATATTTCCTGTGAACATTTTCAATATTAAATTAAGCCCAGTCCTGTTAAGAGACGCCATCTCCACTACAAATAATTTAATACCAAAAAAGTGCAGGAAATGTGTGAAATAGATGGTTCATAAAGCTACTTTTGTTTAATCTATGGTCTATGGTAAGAAGTACAAAAAGTGTGTTGTGCTAGTGTTGTCCTACTCGGCCTGTAGGCCTCGTTGGACAATATCACGTCGCGTGCAATAAATACTTTTTGTACGAGTTGCATACAATATTTTTTCTACGTTCATGCAAAAAGCAAAAAATGTTTTATTTAAATGACACTAACTCCAGGAAAATATGACGTCGATTTGAACGTTTATGTGTGTCATGATGACAAAACGCTGTAGTAGAATGACAGATGAATACAATAAACATTTTATTGCACTAGTGCAGTAAAGAACCACTTTTTTCACTAAACACAGTTCAATAAAGTTTTGTTTTTTGCATGAACGAAATATATTCAATTCTAAACATTTTTTACAACTCAAGTAAACATATAATTCGTATCCCCACTATATTTATTTACTTAATTAAATGTACAGTTAGTGTAATTTCAATTATTAGAATAAGTAATTCCAAGGCCAATCTAGTTAGGAGCTGTACTAGTAATTATTTATGTATGTTATCCGTCGTAGTTTTGGACAAAATTTTACCCGTTCTTCTTGTAACGAACTCGGTAACGAGTCTCCTATATAACCCTTTCGCTACTGTAGTGGACTTCCATCCACTTTGTCTTTTAATTGCAGTAAGATTAGCACCAGGGCTTGCCAACAAACAAGAACTAGACGAAGAACGTCGGAAACAAAGTCCAGTATAAAAATGCGAATCTGGCAAATTTAGAATTTCAGCAATATTTGCAGGCATCTTACGAAATATGTTCATTCCAACTTAAGTCGTGACACATTTATTCTTATTGTATTTTTATGAAAATTCTTGAATGATTAGTGTTCGCTGGACGAAGAATGTACTTATTATACAGGGTTCTCTCTTTTAAATTCATGTTAAATTCCCTAACTTTTCCAGGTTTTCCCTGACACATTATAAAAAAATAACTCAAAATATTTAACAAAATAACTATTCATTGGCATGAATACATAGTATTTGGATTTGGAACATATTGTAAAATAGATATAAAACCGAAGTAAATTAAAAAAATATATTTGTCAATTTCAATTAATTTTAAAATTCCCTAACTGTTGTGAATATATTTTAAAATTTCCTGACAATTCCCTAACTTTATTACGCTTAAAACAAATTCCCTGACTTTTCCAGGTTTTCAAGGTTTTCCAGGTGAGACGGAACCCTGTTATAACAGTTCAAATATAATGTACCAGTAACGAAAGTTCACACAACTACAGAAGTTCTCAAACCTTCCATATTATTGAATGCCAAGTTGCACAATTCCATGAGATATGTTTCATTCTGCGCTTCTGCGTCAACTTTGTCTATTTGTCAGTACATTCGACTTTTTTGGTCGATATCCTTTGCCATTTCAAATCAAAAGTAATATTTGCTTATACCCTGATCCTTTATGTTCAACATCACCTTCAACATGGAGTAATCTCAAGAAACGATTGTACGAAAAGTCGTACTGTTGCTTTTACTTAGGCAATAAATCGTGGCTTTATTAGAAACTCGATTAGAAGCTTCTTCGATTTCCGCGGGGAGAAATTCATCGTCACTTTCCATGTCACGAGATTTTTTTGAAGTTACAAATAAACTTCATGAACAATTGAATCTCAAAATGATATTTTATAAATTTAATAACGTAAGAAATGCGTTGATTTGTACTTTTTATGGTATTTGTAGAAAACAGCGTTATGTGCTGTAAGTGATTTTATTTTTTTATTTCGTTCGAAGGAATATGATCCAAATTTCCCTTTTCACAAAATAAAATGTCCCTTTGAACACTTAATCGTAAATAACTATTCTGTTAGTAGGTACATTTTATAAATTCATTTTTTTTAGTTGATTTGCTCGTACTGAGAAAAAAGACCTTATCAAAGAGCGTTACCGCAAACGTCCCTTATAAATTAGAGGAGCACTGGGTAAAACTGTATAATATTTTTTCTATCTTTGTAGTTTTCTAAAAGCAATGGCATCTGGTTGGCTTTATCGTTTATTTATCATAAGATAAATAACCAACGTAATATATTCCATTGCCTTTTTCAAACTACCGCGAAAACTACAAGAAAGTTGAAATTATTTTCACTAGTGTTCCTCTAACTTATTGGAAAATAGCAAAAGTACATATTTTATAAACGGTGCTATGAAATTATTTTTGCGAAAGTCGTCAAATAGAAAATATCGGAACAAATTACTCCCTAAGTAAAGAAATATAATTTTATGTAAATTTGTTTATTAATTCCGCATGAAATTAAACAGAAAAGAATCGATCTTCATGACATTGAAAATATGATTATTTTTAATATTTATACCGAGGGGGTAACCACTCATGGAAATCTTGTCACAAATCTTGCGAAATCATGCGAAATCATGAAAAATTGCCGTAATCACGAAAAATTCCGCATCCTCTGGAGGTAAATTTACCTATAAAGACTGGTAATAATAATAATAATATCTTTACCTCTCATTCTAAACACAGGAATTAGCCCAGAAGTCGAGGACTTGTGCGGAAGAGGAGGCGGCATGTTATTAAGCAGGCCGCATTTGCGCCCTAAACATTATTCAGTGCAGGAATGAGGGAAACCTGGAAAACCTCATTAATTAAGGGGGTAGTCCAATATCAACCGGTATCAATCTCTCACACTGATCCAAGCTAACATTCTTCCACCCTACCATACCCGCAGATAGGGTGTCAATCTTCTCCACGAATATAGCTTATATACGGTCTACCGGCAGCGGGACGCGAACCCACACCGATCTAGTCACCTCGATTCAAGTACTGACCAGTGTTGCCACCCCTATTACAATTGTACTAAATCTATTACAATTTGATAATTTTTATTACTCTATTACCCAGGCCATAATATCTATTACAATTTTACAATTTGAATGTCATCGTAATTATCGAAATCAAATTTTACAGCCACAATGTCGACAATTACGGATTTGTATTCTGTTGTTCTCCGCTGACAAATAAATTATCTATGATATGTCTGTTCTATGGTCTTGGGGTCGGCACGACACGGAATGTTGTGTGGTCGACACTCTTTTATTTATGTGTTGTATGTTCTTCCTTTTCATGTTTTGAGTGCAGTAGTACTACACTACGTTGGTACGATTCTAATTTGGATTGTTGTCTGTCAAAACCTTTATATTTTGTGGTCAAAACTACTGTTATGTAGTAGTACTGTTACTGTAGCAGTCGACTCAAACACAAATTGTTTTGAAAAATTTTGATAAATTTCCTAAACAATATCTGTGATTACATATTTTATTTTGCACTTTTCATATTTTTTCTATATAAAGTCCCTAAATATTTTTTTAACGAAAATTAATGTGCCTTCTTTAAACTAATCTACACATACATGCTAATCATTTTCAAATTTGACTGTAAAAACGGGACGGTAGTTCACATAATAATGTTTTTTTTTATTGTGTTTTATCGTCTGTTATTAGATCTATTACTATTTTATGAAGATCTATTACCGAAAATTTTTTCAGGGTGGCAACACTGGTACTGACGCCTTAAACCGCGCGACCACTGACCGACGACAATGCTGTCCATCTTGCGCCATTATAGACGTTACTGTACTTATTCGCGTTTCCATTTCGCGAATAACGAAGGTTCCAGTTTAATGTTTTTTTTTTTTGTTTCATTTTATTGACTTTCACTTCGACGTTAATTTTTGAATTAATACCCCTATCCACTAATTTCTCTGTAAGTTTGTAAACATTAAAACCGGACACCCTGTACCTGGGGGACCCAATCAAGGGTTAACTCAAGAGTTTCGGGCCTTGTGAAACAATTTAACTATTGTGCAAAATTTAGAACAAAAAAATCGCTATTCCTAAGAAACTGTCAATTTCACATTTTTTTTTGTCAATCAGAGTTTCAGTCAACGTCGTAAAGAGCCATCTTTCGCATATTCGCCATTGTCATCAAATAATTTTTTGACGGTTTTTTCCTTGTTGTACAGGGTGTGATTAGGATCAAAATCAGTTTTTTGACCAAGAATGTTACAATTCTGAGCAATGTTAGAAAGATTATTTTTTGTCGAATTAATACAGTAAGGTGTCTGAAATTTTTTAAATACCTCACGTATACAGGTTGTAAGGTTGAGAAAACATACTACCACATTCTTCAAGGGCCAAAATGTGTTGATCTAAATTAAGTTACTTTAGTCCAAAATGTTTTCCGTTTCCGAGATATAGGGTGTTGAAAATACAATTTTATTTTAGTTTTTTTCTCAATAACTTCATATAATATATACAGACTGTCTCTAAAAGATCTGGACAAAATGCTACAACATTTTCCTAGAGCCAAGATGATCATTTAACAAATTTGCCTTAGTCCAAAATCTGATAGTACTTAATTGAATAAAATATGAAAGAAGACAATGAGTTTAGGTTCATGAAATAAAACCTTAAAATTGTATCCAAAAAACGGGTGTTCATGACATTTCTTTAAGAAAAAGAAGCCAAAGAACAAGAATTATTGTATATTATTATAATTTACGATTTAAATGCATGTGAAGTACGCTCTCTACGATTGACAGAAAATTCGAGATCATATTACATTTTCTTGTGTATTTACTACAATTTATAATAAAGTTATTGAGAAAAAACTGAAAAAAGTTCAACAGCCTCAGATATTATAAAATTCTGGACTAAGGTAACTTGATTTAGGCCATCATTTTACAGACATCCTGTATAAGTATAGTAATTTTCGAGGTAATTTTTATCAATTGCAAATCCTTAGAAACTCCTTAAAATTACCCGGAATTCCGCGAAATCCCTTAGAAATCTCGATTTTGCGAAATCTTGTCACAATTTTTATCCCAGTGGTTACCCCTAATAATTGTTAGCTTACTATTCTTTGGAAATATTATTGCTCTAACCGAAGTTCTAGCGACAAAAAAAAGTGACAACTAATTCTGATACTGCGTGAAAAGGAAGAAAAAGGTGATATGTACACAATCTATAAAGCAAATATATTTTCATTACTATTCATAAACTTTATAGGGCAATCCAACGAACTGTCAAATCACTTTAAAAATGGCGGCTGTAGGGCAAACAACTCGACATATGACAAGCAGAAATTTGTGATTTTATATAGAACTGTGTGTTTGGCTCATTATATTTTATACCTATTTCGGAATACCAAGGATAATTCAGACTATCATAATGGTTTTGTTTTGTTGTGTTATGAATTGTTGAAGTAGAGGACAGCGAGAAGATCAAGTTAGATATAAAACGGTAAAAGTGGATTTGTGCAATATAACGGCAAGACCTAACTCAAGAAAAAATTAAATACAGTGTCGTTTGTTCAAAACATTTTGTATCGGGTTAGTTAATAAAAAGTTATATACAACAATTTAAAAGCATATATTTCAGGTAAACCGGCTGATTTAACAGATAACTTACATCTTGACTGGATTCCTACATTGGATTTGGGTTATCAAATTACCACTGCAACGTTATCAGAGACCAAGATGGGTAGATATAAACGAAAATGTAGTGTTGTGCTAATGTTTTCTGAAGTTTTAAATATCTGCAATATTTATAAGTAAAAGTAATATATACCTACCTATGCAGGCCCCTATCTTCCATTGGGCACTGGGCCCCCTAGTTTCTGCCAGATCAGCAACTCTTTCATATCTCATATTAGAAAGTGTAATATGAGCCTATTTCTCATATAGTTTCATTATAATAAGAAAAAGTGGGTTTATATTTTAGGTAAAACGTTCTAGTTGCTGAATATTCGTAAAATTATTATTATTCTCAGTATTCACTGCACTTCGGTATATCTACAAATGTTTTCTTTCAAATGGGCCGAGGCAAGAAATAGTTGACTAATCAAAAATGAACTTGGTGCATTAAATTTTGATTTTCCCTGCTGCTAATGTTTTTTATTGTGCTGTAACAAACTTTAAATTATTATTGCAATGCCGCAATTATTTAAAATATCAAAAAACCAATTGATTATTAAATATTTTGTACTATTTATCTATGTTCCCAATTTTTTAGAATTGTATATACAACTTATTTTTAATATTTTTTATTAAATATATTTTAGATTTTTTCTATCAAATGGACTTTTATTTATTATTTATAATTTTTGTCAAATATATGTGAATTGGAAACAGTGGCATTATTAAGAATTTCAAGCCCCCGCAGAATTTTTCTTTAACTGAAAATAAATTCTGCCATGCATAAATAATTGTTAAAATCAAATTACGTACCTCTGTAATAGTTTATTAATTAATTATATATAACTGCCAATATTGTTATCAATATATTTTTTTATTAATATTATATATAGTATTCTCCACGACCCTGAATTGCTAGGGCTGGCGGGGGTGTAATTATGGTAAAGAACTTAGGTACCTATTTATAAATAATATATTTAAAACTTGTACACATTTTTTTTAAATTTTTTCTTGAGTTAGGTCTTGCTGTTTTATTGCACTAAGCCACTTTTGCCGTCTTATATGAGAGTTCATGATATCAGTTCTGTCTATAATTCAATGCAGCAGGAATCCTAAAAAATCTAACTTGATCTTCTCGCTGTCCTCTACTCCAACGATTCATAACACAACAAAACCATTATGATAGTCTGAATTATACTTGGTATTCCGAAATAGGTATAAAATATAATGAGCAAAACACACAGACCAATAACTAATAACTAAAAGTGCTACACAAAAGCACAAATTTCTGCTTGTCATAATAATATGTCGAGTTGTTTGTCCTACAGCCGTCATTTTTGAAGTGATTTGACAGTTCGTTGGATTGCCCTATTAAAAATATTTTTTGAGGTTAAATAAATAGAATTATCCTGAACAAAAATCAATTATTAAACAAACGTTCTCTACACACTCAACTTGCATTATATTAACAAGTCTTTTTAATAGATACTATTCGATATTCTCGCAGCCCATATCCCCCACATCCAATTTTGAATACTCATGCATATTTATAATAATATTTAGGTGACAGGTCTCGCGAATTTATTAATCTCTCTTTTAAATTCACTGCTAATAAAACGAAAAGGTCCTCAAGCGTCTGCCAGTGAATAAATTATGTGTCATTCTGTTCGGAAATTTTGATACCTACCAACATTAAACGGTTTCGATTAATATATATTTTCGGAATGCCAATCAAATTTAAAAATGTTTTATTAAAAGAGGCACCATGAAATTATTTTTTTAATGCACAATATTTAATTATTAAAAGCGTTTTTTAATTAACATGTACATTAAGTGAATAGAGATGAAATTTAAACATAAAAAAATACTGCCTGTTTAATTTGAATTTATGAAAAATGTTTTCTATGAAAGTTGTATTGCCTTTTGAGAGAATAATACACGGCCAAAATTCATTTATAAGTAAAACAATTCATCACTGCAAATGCGATTTTAATTTAGTTGGTTTATTAGACATTTTTTTACAATTATAAATGATATTGTGCGAAACAACTTGGTAGAAACTTATGAACAAACTAGAATTGCATTATACCCATAATATTTATAGTTTACCAATATAGGTAGGTATCTACTTTTTTATTATTAACACCCTGTTTTTTTTAATTAATGTGTATGTCGCAATCTCGTCATCCTGCTACTACTAAATTAAAGTACAGGGTGTTGCACAATGTTGGTCATAGAATTTAAGAGCAGGTTCTACATCCAAAAATTACGAAAATCTTCCCATAAGCCTACGTGGGTAAATGCTTCGTTTTCGAATACAGGCTGTCAAAAAAATTAAATAATATGTTTTTTATTGATAATTTCTAATTTTATCATAGGAAATTATCAATACAAAAATATATTTCTCATTTTTTCTGTATTTCGAAAACAAAGCATTTGCCAACCTAGGTTTATAGGAACATATTTTCATATTTTTTCTGAACAACATTTTACAACATCCGGTATATTTAAATAAATTTCTATCTATCTTATACAAAGTGTTTGCCCTAAAATGATAAAACTTTTACAATTTTTTTTTTAGTTTTTGTTAACTAATTATTAGAATCCACTTGTGACAAAATATTCTCTTACCGTGAAGTACAAGACCTTCTAAGAACAAAATATTATGCCACCGTTTTTAATGACAGACCCTGTATACAAAACATTATTTTAAATATGTGAATTTAACTATTATAAGTTTTCTTTTATTACTATTAAATAGAAATTTTATAAAAGTTACGACAGCGTGCAGTTATAAATAGAATATTCATAGTGTCGATATGAATTAAAAAGCATTGCTTAGAAAAAAAATACACCAAGGGGTACCACATTGATAGGAAACCTCTTTTTCTACAGTAGAAATAAAAAAAACGATAGTGACCCATTTTCAATGGTAAAACTCTAAACACAGCTGGATAAGTAACATACCCTGACCAATTGTTCAGGATTGTTTTAAGTGTTTTTATGCAGTTATTGGTGCCTTCAAGTGTAAAAAAATTGTATCGATTTTGCGGTAATATATAAAACAAACGAAATTTTACTATCTTGGTGAAAGAATCTCTATACCAGAGAATACATTACTGATTTGATGTTTTTAACAGGCAAAAACGTGTTCAATAAGAAAATATAAACAAAATCGAACGAAGCATTAGCCGATCTAGGTTTATAGGAACATTTTTTTGTTTTTTTGAATGTAAAATCTACTCTAAAATTTTCTGACCAACATAGGGTTTGCCCTAAAATGATAAAATTTTTACATTTTCTTTTTGTTACCAAATTAGAATCCGCTTAGTTATGACGAAATATCCACTTACCGTAAAATACAAAGCGTTCAAAGAAAAAATATTAAGCTCCAATCTTTAATAAAAGACACTGTATGTAAATCATTATTTTAAATATGTGAATACAACTGTTATAAGTTTAATTTTGTTCCTATTAAATTCAAATTTTATAATATTAGATAGTGTACTCTTATAGATAGAATATTGAGAGTATCGATATGAATTAAAAAGCATTTCTTAGAAAAAAATGCCTCAAGGGGCTGTACCAGATTTATAGGGAACTCTTTTTCTAAAGCAGGAATTAAAAAAATTACGATAGCGGCCCATTTTTAATGGTAAAAATCTATACACAGCAGGATGGGTAACACACGCTGACCAATTTTTCAGGATTGTTTCAAGTTTTTATGCAGCTATTGGTGGCTCAAAGTGTAAAAAAATTGTATCGGTTTTGTGGTAATATAAAAACAAACGAGATTTTACTACAATCTTGGTGAAAGAATCTGTATACCAACTGATTTGATGTTTTTAACAAGCGAAAACGTGTTCAATAAGAAAATATAAACAAAATCGATGTGAACGAGAGTGGACTCACCAATGATTGTATACAACTGTTAACAATATATCGCAGCACAAAATCACTCAAAATTTCGGCTAGATTTTAGCCCGCTAAATTAAGATCACTAAGAAACAAGCATTTTGTACCACTGTGTGCAAATATCACATCGAGTTATTTTATTGCAATTGGACTTCGCTCGGCCGCTGACGCACGTACCGTTCCGATCGCCGGCTTTCGACTGTTTGAAGCAGGAGCAGGAGCTTGCACAGCCGCCTGATAGTCTAAAAGCCGGTATAACAAAAGAGCGACCGGTCACGAGGTGTCCCGAGGAAATGACAATCAGCTGATTCTGTTGCTACCTAAGCACTCTAGATCAGTAAAAGTTAAGCTGCATATTTTTTTCACATTGAGATAGGTAGCAAAATAAATATTGCGACACATCCATCGCGGTAACCCAGATACGGTATAATTGATATTGAATAGCGGAGCTTCCTTATTACTCGGTAAATTTACAAGTGGATATACATGCGACGGTTTAATAACAAATAAATGTCCCCCACCGATAAGATAATATCGGTGCAATAAACGGAAAAAGGAACATTTTGTGGAAGGTTTAAGACCTCGCGAGACATTTATTTTATAGAGTGTCCTAAGTGTCCTATGATATGATAGTTATATGGCTCGAGGGCACATGGTAATATTGGTTCAAATAAAAAAAATATATTTTGCACACAAAAATAGCTGCAAAAAAATATGTATGAATCAAAACGCAAGTTTCGATTATTGATGGTTGTTTCCAAATTAATATTCTGATTATACTCAAACATTTACTAAAAGCTGTAGCATTTAAATATTCAGCTAGTTAAATAGTAACAAAAACAGGAAAATTCTATGAAAACAATAAAAATAAGGAAAACCTTTACTCGGAAACAATAAAACATTAAAAAATTAAAGACACTGAATTCCTTCTAAAAAAAGTCAAGGAGAAAATTGACGGGACATAGAAAAACTTCTATGGTACAAAGATTTATTAATAACTAAACCAGTAAAATTAAATAATAGGTGACAATGAAAATAAAAATGAAGAATGAAAAACATTATGACTGCATAGAAGATGATAGACTAAAGATTTAGAAATGGTACTGAGAAAAAAATTATAAAACATTTTTAGTTTTTAGAAAATATAGTTTACATTTTTATGGATGTAATAACGATTTTTTTTAATTCCCTGATATGTTCATTCAAAAACATTTTATGAGAGTTGAAGCAGAACGCAGCATTTTAAAAATATTGTATCAAAATGTAATTTTTCGAATTTTCACTAGAATTTTCAAAGCAAAAACTCACTGAATATTTGAATACCTATTGGAAATCAATCTTATGCATAGTAGTTTACAATTTTCTCCCAAAAAGTATGACAATATAATAACTAGACAGCAACAAGATTCGTCACTTTCTAAGAAAACTGCTTTTTCAAAAAATTGCGTTTTGATGTGGCTCCTCAAATACTGTATTAGTAGAATGTAGAGATACATACGTTTATTACTGAAAATATAACATTTCTTCTTTAGCTACGGATGGTGAGCGATAATATAATATTGTCACGGATTTACCAATCCGAATTTTACTATTGCCAGAAACACAATCCGTTAATTAATTACTTCTTTATTAACTATACTCAGTACACTACTGAACACTAATTAGAACTCAACTAAACACTTATTTAATTAATCACTATCTAAATCACTTTGATATCTCCAACTAAACACTTCAATTCAGACTGTAATACAAGACTTATACAAGACTAACTTAATCGGCCGTTTATTTTTCTTTTATAGACCCAACGAATATTCCAGGTATATTCTAGCATCTCTAGATCTATTTTCTAGCATCTCTCGAACGACTCGAATGCTTCTCGTCGTTTCTCAAATTTTCTAGTCCCGTCTCGATCCACGGCATTTTGTTTGTTTAACAGAATCGTGTAGGGGCGATCGGGGCAATCTTAGTAATTCGCGGTACCACAGTCGTCGATTTGGGTGAGAGTGGGGCAAATTCCGTGACAATATATTTACTTCTTTATAATGAGATATATTCCTACAGACAAGTAAACCGCATAGATATATATTATAGCGTCAGTGCGTAACATTCTATACATTTTAATCACAAGCGATATTTTTGTAATATATCAGATATTGTATATATTGTCACGGGTTTCAAAACCCGACTTTTTCTTTTACCAGAAAAACAAGCAGTTAATTTTTATTGATATTCACTTACACTCTGTACACTACCGAATACTAATTACAACTTAACTAATTACTATTTAATTAATCACTATCTTAATCGCTCTGAACTCTAATTGATCTCTCTCCGAAATATCTAAATAACATCTCTCTTATTCAAGACTGATTGCCTCGGCCGTTTATTCTTCTTTTATAGACCAAAAAAATATTCCAGGTATTTTCTAGCATTTTTAGATCCATTTCTCGAACGATTCTCGTCTCTTCTCAATTTTCCAGTCGCGCGTCGATACACGGCATTATTTTATTTGTTTGCCAGAATGGCGTAACAGAAGATATAAATATGCCATATGCAATATTGGTTGATTTCAGCTTTATATTATCACACATAAATTTATCTGTGATATTATGTCTATAG
This sequence comes from Monochamus alternatus, assembly GCA_037114965.1. Lineage (NCBI taxonomy): Eukaryota > Metazoa > Arthropoda > Insecta > Coleoptera > Cerambycidae > Monochamus > Monochamus alternatus. The sequence goes on along the minus strand of CM073431.1, from coordinate 28,943,222 downwards.
CCCTAGGTGCAGGTTTTGCCGGGTATGAAAAATGAAAGTATTTTTTTTATAAGGAGCTAGTATTCAATTTTAAACTAAATGTGCCAAATATACGACATGTACACGGATTTCTTCTGCATGAGGATTTTTTTTATTCTTGGTTTTTGGGAAAAAATAAAATATTCATAAAATATAAACAAGAATATATTGTATGTTGCAATTTCAGTCCAAATTTAACAATTTTAATTTTAAATGACAAATACTGGGAATCAAAATTATGTATACCCCATCTTCATATAATCGCATCAAGATTTCAGACGACATGCGTCATACGAACAAATGAATAGGTAATTCATTATATTTTCATTTCATTTTCATGATCAAAATATTTAAGAAACTGCAACTGAGAATAATAAAACTATATACTACACCAAATATTTGCAGTATGTATTGCACTAAATTGCAAAAAAATATTGTTTTTAACGCGACCAAATATCGAAAATTATGTTGACAAGAAAAACAATTGCGTAACGTCTTGCCGCAACTATATATTTCCCTCGATATTTCCAACATACAATATTATTTCCGAAATTGACACTTTCATAAACATTTTGTTTAAATATATAACGTTCATAAATAAAAATCTATAATGGTCAAATTAAAATTACAAGGTGGTCAGGATAATAAGTGCCAATTATCATATTTGATGTTAAAAAAATCCTTCCTAATGCAATTTCTGTCAAAAAACTGTTTTGTTACTCTGTCCATTCAATAGATCTCCTCATTCTTAACTGGTTATCTATCATCATATGTTTAGTAATAAATAAGTATATACTATGTATATAATTATAATTATTTGAGTTATATTAGCCAAGATCAACATTTTCCGATTATTTTATATGTTTTTTCCTGACTGTGAAATTCATTTTGGATGGTTATTTTCTGACAATTAGCTATATGCTAGTACTTAGTAAAGATTTTAACGAAAAATTTATTTTTCTTCATTTGTCCTGAGGAAGAAATATTGTCGAAACGTTGACCTGCTGAAACAATAAGATTTTGGTTGAGTTTTATTTATCCAAAACAAACCAATAAGTTGGGAACATCAAAGAGTAGAGCATAATTTAAAAACGTTTTAAACATATTCTTTTTGATACTGAACAAAGTGAATCGCCATGTCATTTATTTATTTAAAGTTTCTGTTAAACACTAAAATAATAATTTATGTTAGATTTACTGCCAAAAGGTTGGATTACTTATTAAGATCAGCAAGAGGCACTAAGACAAAAGTTACCGCAATTTTTTTTTTAACTTTAGGTAAACTGCTCTCTAATGTCGCCTAATGAAATTTTCCTTTAATTAACATAATAGAGCTTAATCCACTTAATGCATGTGCAATATGAGGCTGATAGCAACTATGTTCTATCCCATTATTACTGATTCACCCTGCATATACCTACTGAATGCTCCTTAGAAAATACGTCAAATCGTTTTTCGTTGTTCAAACAAATATACATTAATTATATAATCACAATTAAACTCACTTTGTTTTAAAAACCAGGTTTGATATTTTTAAAGTCACCGTTGTTTATCTTAAATTGTTATTAAACAATATGTAATATCAATTAGTATTAAAAATTTCAGGAACACATACTGTTATTTTAAGAAATATAGTGCAATTCGATAATGAGACTAAAGATCTATTAGTACCGATTTAGAAGGAACTATTGTCATGCATATATTTTAATGGTAGACGACATGCGAAATTTCCATGCGTGCTATGCGGAATATGTCCATATGGGATTAGCTGTCAGTCATAAATTTAATGGATATGGTTTTAGATTTGTATATTAAGAGCGAAGCTTTAACCCGATGTAAAACGAACAACCTTGCAAGTTTAACTGCTTATGGTTTTTGGAGTTGTAAACATAAATTTTAATTGGAAATAGTCTACCCAAATCTGGAAAATCTCTGATTAAGTAAACCGACCTATACTTTGGTGCCGAAACTATAGAGACCAACCTATTAAAGAGGAAACGGAGGACACGTTGCGCAGGGGGATCTCTCTAATATAGGCTACAGAAGGCCATGGTTCTCTCAACATGGATTCTCTTGTTTACGATCAGCACTGCACTCACAAACTCTTCACTTCCTGTTTGCAACCCCCTACAAAGAATTGTTTCACACCATCCTCGTACAGTAAACGCATTTCTTAGCCTTAGTTTGAACACCTGAAGATATGTCCTAGACATGGCAAGGCACTTTTTCGCTGTATCCTTGCATGGGTACTCTAAGAACTAAACTCTATCTGAGTATTTTTCTTGATAATTTAGCTGTCGTCCACTGAAGGTTAACATTGGCCTCACAATGGTAGTGTATATCCACTCCTTTTGGTTTAATTCCCCAAGTTTTATCAACGGTACTGCGGCACTGCTCATCGGATAAATACGCCTTTTTTAGTTTTATTCCCAAATGAAGTTTCCATGTGAGCTTTATATCGAGTGTGATTCCATAGCGTAGTGTTGAGGAGAGTTAGTGTCTTTATTGGCCCCAGTTTTCTCTTCTATGTGAAGAGAAGCATTTCCGTTTTCCTGAGGTTGACGGACAGAGCATGGTCTTCACACCACTTTTTAATAGTTCTTCTTACGGCTGTTCGGATTCTTTGGCAAAGGATCCCTTCGAATTTTCCACTAACAGCGTAGTAATACCATCTGCATAAGCAATGATGTAAATGTTAATTTCCGAGTTGAGGTGGCACAGGAAACAGTCTAGAACCAGGTGATATAAATTTGTAAAGATAATGTTACCAAAATTGACATATCTTATGTTTTATATTTATTTTGAACTCTCTAAAATGGTACGGTATGGAATCTCCGTCCGTTGAAATTAAATACCATATTAGGCTATGTATAACAACTCAATACATTAACTTTAAAATAGTAAGTGTCAAAAACATAAAATAAAGTTATTTTAACAAAATACTGATGTTTATAACATATGTTAGAGGAATATTGTTATTGCCAAATACGAGAACAAAAAAACTATAATTCTTTAGGTATAAATAAAATATGGTATTCATAAATCTATAGCCACAAAACACTCAAAAGGTTACAGGTAATTCCTTATATGCTCATACAAGTGTTCTTTATGTTCATCTAAGGTAAGTACCATATTAATAGAAATTTGGCGTTCTTTCAATATTTAAAAAATTTTCTAATGTAGTATCAGTTCAGAATCAGAATCATTTATTTTACCAGAACATATTACAAATAATATATGGCAATTGTTACAAATAAACCTACAAACTAAAACTAACGCTAAAAACAAATAAATTAACAAATACTACGCATACATACACTTATAATACATATAACATGTACAATCGTTTGCAATAATAATGACACTCTCTTAAAACAGTTTGTGAACTTCTGGAAGTTCTGAAAAGAAATTTCGTAAAATCTCTATCGGTGAGTGAAACAACTAATAATTAGTATTAAAGATGTACAAATACATCAGAAGTTCTAAAGAAATCGCAAAATTCATTTTAATGAGTGTCATTATTATTGCAAACGATACACAATAAAATTATTTACAATGTAAAAAAATCGGTTAAATTGTAAAAACATATTTCAATTAAAAACTTTGTTAGATTATTTTGATTTTATCGGGCAAATTATTATAAATTCTAAGCCCTAATGAATCTGGAGACTTCAACGAAATTTACGTATTTAACAAAATGTATATAAATATAATTTTTATGTCTAGTATTAGTCATGTATAAATCCTTATTCGACATAAACTTATGCTTGTTTCTAAAAATATAAACACTTATTTCAAATATGTACAGAGAAGTCACGGTTAAAATTTTTAATCGTTTAAAAATATCACGACATGAATGTGTAATACATACATTAGGTAGATTACGCAAAATACGCTTCTGGGAAATAAAGATAGACTTACACAGGGTGGACTACCCCAAAAACAAATACCATAACGCATGCGCGATTCTGCCAACACATAATAAACGGAAGTAGCTGCTGCATTTCAAAAACACGTTTTAAATTTCTTAATACAAAGTTAACAGAATTTAATTTCCCGATAATATATTGGACAGCGAGGCTTCCAGCTTAGGTGTTCATCAATTCTGATTCCCAAAAAGTTAACAGTGTTTTCGGTAGTTTTCATAGCTGAACCGAAAATTTTCTGGAAATTACGAAATCTAATACATTGAGTCTTTGAAGCAATAAAAAATAATTGATTCTGGTTAAATTTGTAAAATCCTTATAAGTTCCTAGAAAAAAATTGTAGTTGTTGAAGTTGTAGTATTTTCAACCTTTACATCGCTGGACTACTATAGTATTTAGCGTCATCGGAATGCAGGCGATTCCGAATACTGAAAACCGATTGTAGTGTTAACGTTTTTACGTTAATGTTTACATAAAGTGTCAAAAATGGCTTAAGTGTATAGCATCTCGGAGTTGATGGATATCGTTTTAATTTATGGTGAAGTAAGACAAAATGCTTTAGCAGCTTCTCGTCTGTATGCAGAACGATTTGCTGGTAAACAGCCAAATACAGCTACTTTTACCGCGACAGTGCAACGCGGGCGTGACAGGGAAAATTTGCAACTAAATCCTGAAAGAGAAGGAGGTCCAGGATTGTTGCAACACACCGAGAAGCCCAGAATAAGTACTAAGGCAAATCGCTTAACAAGTACAAAGAATGCCCCAATCAACGGCGTATCATACATGAGGTTCAATTATGCCAATATCTTATGAGTTCAAAATGGACAAGAACCAGAAATGTTTGTGTTAATTCGCAAAAACTGGATAGGATGGGCCCAAATGTGTTTAAGTGTTTACACGTCAATGGAAAAATAGTTTTAATACCTGGTATGTCAAACGATTTTATTAATTACAAGCACAAATTAATTTTGTTAATTAATAATAACAAAAACAGCAAAAGTAGTTGAATTTGCCGATATAAAATAGGTATTTATTTCCTTGGGAAATTTTTCATCCGTTTAATTACTTTAATTTTTTATTACACTTTACCGCCGTACCAGTCGCAGACTGACTGCTTTGCCTCGTACATGCTCAGATTTTACAGTGGACCAGTTTCCAGTGCCATGCAGAAGTGTATATATTTTTTTACAAAATTGTATTTGTAATAAGTTCTGAATCACCCTGTACACCTGCAATAGATATGCAATATTTAATTTATTTAAATATTACCCTTTCTTATATTTGCAAGATTTCTTACCGTAGCAATATTTTTATCTTGTCTCGTAAGACTTATATTTTAAATTTTTGTTTTGCCTTACAATTTGAGCTAAATGTTGTCTCGTCTTGCTTGCCCAAGACAAGATCAAGAAACCTAATACTACGCACAAAGCAGCTGTATATAATAATAAAGACAAAATAATAAAAATGGAAAACGACCCTATTAATATTTGCTACTAAAAAGCGGCGGTATCAAAACACTCGTTATCAGATAATACCACGACCTCCCAAAATAACGTATTACGTTAATAAGACATGTTTTTAACGTCATTAGCGAAAAAGGAACGTACGTGCATACACAACCCAACCAAGCCCTACGTATCGTATTTGCGCTTAGCAACAAAGGGTAACTAATAGTACCGGTGACATATGAAACGGCGTATAGCCCCAACAATAGATCATTGACAAAATGCTGGGGCCCTTTGTGTTCACGTACACGCTTCTGGATTTTAATTCAACAAATGCAGGCTCCCAGCAAGTGTTCTTAGAAAGAGTGGAGTTCTCTCATGTAGTGCGGAGCCTCTTGAACACGTTCCCCTGGCCCCTGTGCAACTCATTTCAAAATTAAAGCTGCTCCGTGTAGGACTTCTGGCGGATTTAAATAAGGACTTCGACATAATAAGCATAGCTGAACGGGTTTTACAACGGCATAGTTCAAGAAAAGTTTTCTTCGATTTAAAAGAAATTGTTAAGCCGAGGGCACATTGCTTTGATGCCACGTCTCGCCATTCGACGTGATGTAACATATGTACTCTGTGTGTACACTGTTATCACGCCATACGATGCCTCGTTACGATACATTTTACCACTGGCACTAGTTACTGCATAATACAATTTCTGTGTTTCAAAAAGGCAGTGGCCAAAAATTTGGGTCGCCTTTGTTCTCTGCTACCTATTCGAGCAGACCGGTAAGTATCATAAAATATGTTAAGAATAAATGTGCCACGACTCCTGTTGGAGTCAAAACATTTGGTAAGATGCTTGCCAATATTGCTGAATTTCTAAATTTGCCTGATTCTCACCTTTATATTGGACTTTGCTTCTGATAATATACGCCTAGATTGTTGACAGACTTTGACAATAATGTTAATACCATTAAGAGACACGGTGGATGGAAGTCCAGTTCAATAACAGAGGGTTATATAGAAGCCTCGTTACAAAACAAGAAAAGTGTTGCAAGCCAAATTTTGTAAAAAAAGTAATTACTACTACAATGAGATTGGCCATGGAATTAGTTGTCGTAAAAGTAAATTGACATTTAAGATATTAATGTCACTAATAATAGCATGCATTAAAAATTATACTTCTACTGACGTTTGTGGAAAAATATATTTTTAACAAATTTTACCCCACTAATAATTGTGGTAAAAAATAATAAACACCTGCTTGTTTGGACTCCCGGTATTTGCAGCACTAATAAAGTTAAAATTAAATGAATCCACTCGTGGCAAATTAAAAATAATCGTCCGATTACACTTACACAAAATTTGCTTCCGTCATCGTAGAATTTGCACAGCATTACCTATAGCCACAAAAACGCAAAAAAACACATGAAACAAACGCCTGTTTACATCATCAACACCGTAACACTGTCACCTGTATCTACGGAAACATAAACCGCGCTGAAGGGCGTGTGACGTCACACCAATGACATCGCGTTTTCGGCCAAATGGTTTTGTTTACATTCTATGGCAATTTGTTAATGTCAATATTTTAATTATTATGTGATTATTGTCGTCAGACATATTTTCTCTCAATATGTTTAAGACTAACCTGTAATACATTTCAAACCTATATAAAATTTATGCAATTTCCCCATTATCTTATTAATCTCGATATGTATGGAGCACCCTGTATATTGTAGTTGGCTTAATTCCTTTTAAAGGAAATTACGAAAATAAAAAGAGATTTTACATATTAAGTTAATAGCCCCTAAGCTGTATTTTATACATTAAACTATATACATATATTACCTAATTAGTTATTTACATATTTAATTACCGTAAAATATCCAACGAGCCAAATAGTAGGGATAGGTAATAGCACAAAATTACAAGAAAAAATATATAAAGACAGAAAATCGAAAAAAAATTTTTGACTCGACCTTTAAAAAAATAAACAGATCACCCTATAAAATTCGGTAATACGACGCTCCTGGTACGCTACAAACTTTCTGATGGTGCACCCATACGACAATCGAATGCCGGAGGAAACATCGTTGCCACATTATGTTTACATATATAAACTCGTCTTAACACTTCAGCGTGTTATTTAAATTTAACAACATTTATTCGCACTTTCTGAATTTCCTGCATTTCTTTCCCCCCAGATTTGGAGATCACAACACACATTTGGAGGGGGGATGGAGAGAATACAATCACAAACAACAGTTTGTTTATTTCGGTCTCGTGTATTGGCTGTAAATTCACAATGCCTAATTATACAAATTTCTAATATGCGGAAATGGTAGTTTTATACGGAATATGCGAGAATGTTTGCAAAATGCATGCCGCAGCTGTTGAATATCGGAAACGTTTTCCTAACAGTGTACAAGTGCTACAACGCCTTCGCGATACGGTTTCTGTGAAACCGCGTCTACTATTTTTATAAGAACCATTTCAAGGCGATTGGAGTTATTCCAAAGCAAGATCTGCAGAATATTACGTGAAAACTCACTGAAACCGTATCATTTTCAGTAAGTTCAGGCTTTAAAACCTGCTGATTTCCCCAGTCGTCTTGAATTTTGCAATTCGCTGACCCTAATTCTATTAATAAAGTGCTATGGATAAGTGCAACTTTACTGGAACTGGCATTTTAAACAGGTTAGTACCATACTACTTAAAAAAAACAGTAAATTTCTAGGCTAGATGTACGTAACTACAAACTAAATAATTAATTGTACTTACGAGTAATAATAAAAATTCATATTCAATTTTAAAACGTAGTGAAAACGTAATATCAAAATTATTAAACTGTAATAACCTAACATTCGAAAATATATATTTATTATCTAAATTTGTTTTTATTCATTATTAATATTTAAGGAAAATTCATTCATGTATCTAGATAAAAAAGTTAGCTTTACTCCTTGTCTTTAAATAACTACAAAAACTGGGTAATTAGATTATTGACCTAATAATACGGTAGGTCAAGATTCGATAACTTTTATGAGCATCAGATCAGAGGCGTACCGTTTCGGTTTTGGACAGTTTTTTTGCCGACAACACGAAGGTTTTTTATTACTTAGTATTTAAACACGAACCACTTTTCACATTCTCTTAATAATTTACCCACTGGGTATATGTTTTCTAAGTAGTTTATTACTTGGTTTATTATTAGATACGTTGAATTTTTGTAATTTCAATGTAAAATATTTTTTAAACTGTGACCAAGCTAATTTCTTTGCACATTTGGTCGGACAAAAATCCACACGCTAGTCGTCGGTTTAACTTTCAGAGGCGATTTGTTGTCAACGTATAGGCAGGAGTGTACGAGGCAACGTAGCATCAGGTCGACATCGAGTTGAACTGTGAGCTGTAAACGACCAAGGCTGTGAACGGTCAGGGACAGTCTGAAAAGGGGATTTACATAATGATTTGAAAATATTTATTTTCGGCGTAAATATGCATTTATATATTTTTTAATCGCGTATTCGTATTATACTCATTATTCCCTATCTCCTCTTAAAATAAATGACATTAAGACTGACTCACCCTGTATACCTACATAAAAAGTTCAGCAACAGTAGAGATTTTACAATAGAGTTAATATAAAGTATAAATAGAAGAGGGCTCAGTACAGACCCCTGTGAAACACCTCAAGGCTGACAGATGAAATCTGATTTGAAACCGCGATGCTGAACAAACTCAAAACGATATAACAGGTAAGACTGAAACAAATTTACCAAACTATCATAAAGGCATTAAGAGTTAATTAAAAACCACGAGCAAGTCTACCGAATGCTTTGGAAAAGTGTAGATTGTAGATAATATCTACCTTCATCAATAATTTGAGATATGTACTGAGTTTTATAAAGAAGGTTGGCAATGGCCTTTTACAAAATGATGCTGTTCAAGAATAATCAATTTAGATACACGATGTGACATATGACTGTGAAAGAAAGAAAGACCTTACAGAAGTTGTTTAAAATGGTTATAGGACGATAGCTAGCGAAGCTGTTTGTTTTTTTTATGCACCCAAGTTATTCTACAGGATTTCCAGAAATAGTTCATTACTTAAAATTAGATTGTACAAAGTAACCAAAGGTTGGCAGAAAATGCTCCTCCTAACACTTCAGATTCGGAAACATTTATTACAGTAAGGATGTTAATTTTTTAATTGATAAAACATCCACAAAATTTATTTGACGTTTATAAGAATTATTCAGTTATGAACAGATGGAATTAAAGAATTCTCAAAAATCAAATATTCTGAAATCATTTCAAGGTAGAAGTTTTAAAAAGAAAGTAGAAGACGATAAATAAAAAAAAGTGATAAAAATATAGGATACACTTAAAAAGCCATCTTTCGCTTTCTTTTTCTTTACAATTCATACTAAAATCTGAATTATCACGCAAGAAACTATTTACTACATACTTACAAAAACAATCAATAAAACTGCATTACCTACGAATTACGCACACCTTTCTCCGAATATTCTGGGAAACATTCTATACATTGTGATGTCTAGTCAAAGGAAATATACAAACGTAGAACTCGCATGTACCCTTTTCAAACGGCTACAATTGTATTCTGACATTTTAGGCAAATCCCATTCTCTTTAACAAATATTTATGGAAGTGAATATTAAATTCCCCGGGATTTGACAACGGCAACCGCTTTCCACAAAGCACCTATCAATAATCGCAATATACACTGTGAATCCAAACAATGAAACAGACTCGTTTTTATAGTACAGTTAAACATTTAAGATTTTTATCCCTTTTATACAGGGTGAACCTTAAATATTTCATCCAGCAGTACAGTTCACTGTGCAGAACACATAATGAATTTATAACTAAATAATTTATAATTATAATTTATTTTTTACAAAAAATTAAGAGTAAAAAGTTCAAATTTTAAATAAATTTCGTGATTATTCAATAGAAAACTTGTTGAGGATCAGTGATCTGATTACGATATTAAGATTTTTATGAATCATTGCGGATGTACAGCGTTGCCAGTGTTACACTAATGTCTTGGAATAAGCTTCAAGAAAGTTAAGAACTACAATTTTTAAACATGGTCACCTCCTTCTCTTTATCATTTTTATATCTCACCATTAAAGTATGTCCATCTATGTCCAGATGGACATACTTTACAAAGTATGTTATCACTATCACTGCTTAACAGATATGTTTTTAGCATATTTACCTTTTTACTGTTTGAATAATAAACCATATTTTACTTAATTACACTGTATTTCACCAAAATTATTATTATTATATAGACAAAACAGATGCGTCAAGTAGTGCGTTATTTAAAGAAATCATTAGTTTAGTTCGGTTTCAGAAGATGCAAAAGTATCTCATATTAACTTTCAATTAACGTATATTGAAATTATCAAATCCCTTTCCACAAATATTACATGTTTTCTTTCCACTTGTACCTTGCCTTTACCGCAGCTTATTCCTTCGCCCTGAATCAGCGCACAGGTGTCCACATAAGATCTTGGCTGACTATCAATCTTAGAGAATGGGGCTGGTGCGGGACATTTCGCCTATTGCCCGTGACACCTACCTGTTACGTGTGCCTACAACACCAGCTTCTTTTTTGCATGTATATTGAACGCATACATCAAGCTGGTTATTTTGTTATTCCATGTTTTGTGTTTATTTTAAAAATGTGTTTGACCCACTACGAAATATGAAATGTTTAGCACTGACACGTTGTTTGGGGTTATGTGCCGAAAATTAACACTAAGGTATTGTGTGAAAATAATAGTTTTTTTGTTATTCTTCAAAAAATAAATTAAAGGGAATAATATGTGTATCTGTCTTACTCTGTACAATGGTATTAATTTGTAAAATGTAGATAACTGTTTATGAATGTTTATGAATAATTATTGGAATCACTGAACAAATTAACTTCCTAAATACTTTAATTAGTAGAATCGTACTTGCGGAAATTCATTTTTAATCGTTTATGGTAAGGTCAGTTAAGAACTTGCAGTTTGGGTTGATATTGCGTAGCGTAACTTTACTTTACTTATTGCTAAAAATAAAATAATGTTTTATGTTACCGACGATATGGCAACCTCGCTTTCAGTAAATCATATTATGGTTTATTAGGTTGCGTCAGTGGTCTATCTGGTCAGCGAACCTTAAAATGTGAATATTTTAAAAAATAATATCTCCGTAAATATTTTAAATTAAAAAAAATGACTTATTAGACGCATTTATATGACGAACTAGACTGCAGTTAAAATATTTTTACTTATTTAAGGTTCACCCTGTATACAAACAAATATTCTCTCATAAACACAGTCATGATATTAGTGATTCGATTTGCAAAATTTTAAATATCCATCCCTATGTCACCCCCGCAGATGTATGTTAAATGTTACTCCAACTGTGTACAACAGTACTCCAAATTGGCCGTAAAATCATGACGGAAACAATTTGTAGAAATAAATGTTACATAGGGATTTCTTCGATTGGAAATTTTGCTATATAATATTCTGTGTATCAAAAAAATTGAGGCCTTTGATTTTGAACTGTACTCTCACATAAAATGCGTTCCCATTTGTGCTAATATGTTACAATTATTATATAACAGTAATTAATTATTCAGCATAACCATTCATTCTATATGGATACCTGTCGTTAATTGAATACTAATCTTTCTTACTAATCTCTTGTGTGAACGTTTTAAAAAGGAAACTGCACCTATTCTGATTTTGGTTTCAAAGAATCGATCATTAATAATTGCCTACGAGTTAACCTGGTGCAGCAACAACGTTTGGTTTAATGAAAAGGAGGTACAGGGTGCGACAACTTCGAGAGGTTTCTTGTAGACACATAAAAAGTAGTTGCAAAGTGAGTTAAGATATCTCTGTGTGTTCAAAAGATACAAAATGAGAGACTCTTCAGAGCTCTTTCAGTGACAACGATTTTATAATTCCGAGCTTCTAATATCCTTATGTTCTATAATTCTGTACAATTTGTCAGTATAGGATAATCAAATAATATAGGATTTTAAAATAAAGTCGACGTTTCGTTTTTATTTAAAAACTTCTTCAGGACTAATTTTATGCATCTAAAAAACAAACATAAGTTCATTGTGTAACTTTCTTATAAATAGGTAACATTGATATGGGAAAAACACATTTTCAAACCAGACTATTAATAATATATAAATCTAATCATATTAGATTTTCATATAAATAGTTACCTATTTATATGAAAGTTGGACAATGAACTTATGTTTGTTTTTTGGATACATAAAATTAGTCCTGAAGAAGTTTTTAAATAAAAACGAAACGTTGACTTTATTTAAAAATCCTATATTATTTGATTATCTTATACTGACAAATTGTACAGAATTAATGATTTTATAGTTAGTCTAAATCAAAGAACTGGATCTAGACTCAATAAACTGATTTTAAAAATAATTTTGTATCCTGGATGTCTATTACATAACGTATATGGATACAATAGAACTGCATATTTATTATTTCAGCTAATCTTCACTTAAATATTACCCCTTCGCATCTTTCCAAGGCTTACCGTAATATTTCTTGTCTTGAATCGCAAGGTTATTTTTTTTAATCCTGTGTGGCAATTCGTGCCGTCAAGTCTTATCTTGATAAGACTAGACCAAGAAACAACAAGATTTTCAACATTAATTCCAAGAAATTTTTCAATAATATTTATCATATGAAATTATATACTTATGTTATTTGATATTGAATATTTACTTATGCTGAAGATTTAAAACACAAATAAGGATATATGATCTAGAATAAAAATAATGTAGCTAAGTAATGTAAATGAAAAAAAAATCACATAAACTATATTTGGTATAATGAAATTATTTAATAAAACTTTTAAAATTAAATTTTGGACAAACTGGATGTCCCAGGATTGGTAAACTGTCTTATGCAAAAATTTGAAATACGCCCTTCTGAGATTTAATTCTGCTTGTCTGTGGAACAAAATGTGCTACAATTTCAAAGTCGTAAAATCAAAAGAGTTTTGGAAATTAATTATTTATTCTGTCTGAGAAACTTCTCTTAACAATATTTTTTTGGTATCTAATACAGAAAGGGCTAATAAAATTTTTCATTTTGAGAATCGTTTCTAAATGAAAATTTTCAAGGCTTACTTTTCTATTCCCACAGAAGATCTATCCAAAAAACAATATAGTCTTCTAAACGTATTTCTGCAATTCAACAAAAATGTATTTAATGTACCGAATTCAAACGGATTATCTTCGGTTATATGAAATTTCAAATAAAAATCATAATCATATGTATATGCATGAAATTTTATCTAAATTTTTCTCGGAAGATGTTGTCAGTATCATGTATGACATAAAAAATATATTTTAAATGCTGAGCGTTTTGCGATAAGTATTTTAATTTAAAATAAGATATTTTAATAAACGCCTCGATAAATATACTGAAGTTAAAAGCACATTTAGTGCAATTATTGTAAAAACGGCATATTTTTTTATTAATATTTACTATATTACTGTTCATTCAAAGACAAATATCTCGAAATAGATGTCCGACAGCGACTTTCAAAAAGTATACAATTTTTGTGTAACAAAGCTAGAAAATAGGAATTTGATACCAAAAGTGAGATATCTGTTGTTTTTAACACATTTAATCTACCGCAGCTGGTGCTCTCTACCAACTATAATCAAAATGTGAATATAATTTGAATAATATTTTGCATTTAACACCCTGTATCTCTTTAACTGTCAACTATTGGACTAAACTAAGTTCGGTTAAATCACAATATTTTTACTTTAGGAATCTACCCATGAATTTTGGTTCATTACCTCAGGACCACCCCAATAATAAAATAATTCTCCGCTTCTAGGATGCGCATATATTTCGTTCTTTCTACGTTTTAAACCCTAGTTTATTTGTAGCACAAAATATGATTTAGGGCATCTACAATGTAGATTTTTCCTAAGAAAACTCGTGCAAGTCGGTGTAAACTGTTGAAAACTGCGTACGCCGCTGAAATCTACACCACTGAATAAGAACGTCTTTATAAAAATAGATTTTCACAAATTCTTTCAAAGAAATTCTTTGATAACGATATCGAGATAAGTTTTTCGTTGCAGATTTGTTTGTGTTCTTTTTACTTCCTTGGAAAATGGAAGAAACTCTTCAGAACTGTGCAAATTTGCCCACCCTGTACGTATCCAATCCAGATTTTTTCCGGCTTCGTAAGTTTAACTCGAACAATTTTGATTAATTACAGTGTTCCTCATTTAGAGCCGATTATTAATGGTGCAATTTTACTTGTCGGTTTAATCGTATAACGAACGCTCCGTCCCATCCACCGATGAATTAATTAAAATTCAAAATTTACTTCCGTCAACTTATTTTCCGGAATAACTTTTCTCTTATATTATCTTCGGGTCTTTGTTCTAAATAAAGCCGAGCATACGCCGCGGGCCTTGACGGTTTTGATTTTCTAAATTATGCATTTACTCGAGGGGCTGAACGCCTCAATTTGTTTAATTCCTTGAATGAATAATGTGTGACGCAAATTATTCAATCTCCACGCAGAATTGTCATTAGCTTCTGTATTCCGGGGAGCTAGAGCGGGACTAAGGCTATGCGCGCACTACGAGTTTTTGGCCCTACGGCAAAGGAGCTCTGCGAGATAATGCCGCGCCACAGTTTTGTAACATAGGGGATTTGTATTGTAGCTTTCATTGCGCGCACTGCGGCGTTTCGCTGAACAAAACCAGACGCGCACTACGCACTAAACACTGAAATTAATTTTTTCCACGGTCGGAAGTAGAAATCAGTTTCTATGACATCAAAATTAAAACAGAAGTAGTCGATTATTCCCAAGGGAGTAAAATGCTCCCAAGGGAGTTTACATTATCGTTCTCCATAATTTCATGCAAAAAAATAAACATTGAAATTATTTATTGACATTTAAATTAAATGTTACATTTGTAC
Source organism: Monochamus alternatus (assembly GCA_037114965.1). Taxonomy (NCBI): domain Eukaryota; kingdom Metazoa; phylum Arthropoda; class Insecta; order Coleoptera; family Cerambycidae; genus Monochamus; species Monochamus alternatus. Next base: position 28,927,811 of record CM073431.1, on the reverse strand, counting down.
AATTTTCAAAATTAATTTTAGAAGGAATATTACTTTCGCTTACATTTACAGTTTTTGTGATTGCGCTAGTAGTGGTACCTACTAAAACCTGATTAACAATTTTGGTCTCATTTTGATTGGAGTTCTCGACATAAACCTCAGCGACTGTCGTTAATTTCCAACCAGCATGACGCTTTATTGTCGTGATATCCACACCAGCATCTGCCAGTAATGTAGCTGAAGATCTTCGTAAGCAGTGACTAGTATAACATGCAGCATCAGGTAATTTTAAATACGAAGCTACTACACTCGGAATTTTTCCCATGGTATTCTTGCCAACTGGCTGCGAACTACATTTTCCTGCTTTGTAGTACAAAAAAGGTGCTTATGCTTGACGTGGAGAGTATGAAGGGACAGGTATTTTCGAAACAATTCAAGCATATTTCCCACATCGAACCAGAAAGGTTCGTGGAATCTTTGTCTTAGTGTTTGGAATTTTCACAATCAAGGAAGAGCCTACATCCTCAATATCATCTACAGTTAAATTGACTAGTTCATCAGTTCGACAAGCTCCGGCAATCCCCAGAATTAATCCAACCTATAAAAAATCAAAATACTTAATAATTGAAATACCTAACAACAAAAGTAATCTTACCTTAATCATTAAGAATTCTTTGTCATCTGCACTTGATAGAAAACGGTCGATTTCACCCTTTGTCAATATTTTCGATTTTTGATATCCGTCACCGGTTCTTTTCAAAAATGCGATCAGCTGGGGGAATTTGCTTATATCTATGTTGTCGTAAATTATCAAGCATGACTTAACCATAGAATATTGCGCCCATAATGTGGAAGACTTGTAATTCTTTGCATTTTCACTGAAGTATGCCAACAAAACATTCTCGCTGTATACTTGAACATTTTTCTAGGCGCACCACTTTTTGAACCGACTGTAAGCTATATTGTATAAAGATCTTGACTTCGTAGGCAGCAAATTGCTTATTGCAATATTTGCAGCCTCCACAATCTCTTCCGACTCACAATTATTCATTGTGCACTAAACAAATTTTAAACTAAACCAAACTAGCACCTTAATTTGACAATCCTTTTTGTTTGTTTAATATGTAGTTATGACAATAACTCAACGACTACTAAATAAATGTTCAAATCCGAATACAATAATTCTGGTGCTACTTATACATAATGAGAAAATATGTATATATTTAAGTTAATGAGACCGTGGAAAAAATAGTATATACCATTCGGGAGAGATGCTATTTTGTCCTCGGTGCATTGTAGCCCTCGGGCTTCCTCAAATTGTACCTCTGCGAAAATAACGCATTTCTCTCCCTTACAGTATAATGTACTATTGTAGAAGTAGTTTTATTAGTAGTAGTAGTAGTAGTAGTAGTTTATTTCTGCTCTTATAATTAGTTGATCCTCTTGTCAATGAACGTTTAAATAAGGGATAAAATATTTAGTTAACGATTATCCTGAAAAATTCTTCCAATATTATCGAATGACTAAAGAATGTTTTCATGAACTTTTAGAACTAGTTGGACCTTCTCTATTACATATAATATGTTCAGAAATGCAATATCGCCGAAAATTTACATAATAGTAAATAATAATAAAATTATAGATGGGAAAAACCGGCTTTTTCATTTATGAAAGACAAAACCGATTTATGAGGGTTGTTTCCTGTTTTCAATTTTGTAGTTAAAACGAGTAGTACACTAAGACCTCTCAATGAAGATCAAATGCTGTTACTCTTAGTACCACATGGCACATATCTATAAATATAAATATGTATTTTAAAAATTTTAATAATTATATTCAAAACGATGTTTTTCTTATCCTGAAAAGTTCTTCCAATATTACAGAATGACTGAAGAATGTTTTTATGAACTTTTAAAACTAGTTGGACCTTCTATTACATAAAAAAGTATTCGATTTTTTCCTTTAGTTTTTTTTAATTTTGTTGTTAAACGAGTAGTACATCAAGACCTTTCGATTAAGACCAAATGCTCTTACTCTTTTATCTACCGCATAATCTATAAATATGTAACTTAAAAATTTAAATGAATATATCCAAAACAATGTTTTCGCGGTTTTAGGAAAAAACTCTTTTTCATCTTGTATATGAAATTAATATTTAATGATCATATTACCATTTTGAATGTTTTTCACAATTATTGTAAAATAGTAACTCTATAGCCACAATCTCTGTTTAATGTTGCTATCGCTGTATTCTTTTAAAGTTATGTCATATAAAGGTGGTATTCTCTCAATTTCAGTAATAAACATTTCAATATTAAAACTTTCATCTACATTTTCAAAATCAACACTTAGTGCCGCCATCGTTACTCCAAGTATTTATTATCTAGAAAAACGCCGCAGTGCGCGCAATCAAAGCTACAAAAAAACACGCCGCACCGCAAATATGTTGTTGCAGGTTATAGGCCTTTCGCCGCTGCAGCGACTTTGCCGTTAAGTGCGCGCAATACAGTGGGAAATCCTATGTTACAAAACTGCGGCGCGGCATTATGCCGCAGCGCTTTTTTCCCGCACGGCCAAAAACTCGTAGTGAACGCCCAGCCTAATCAGGTACATCTCTAATACTTGTTTGGAAAACAAATGACTCATAGAGGAAGAATAAACCCAGGCGCGCATTAGGAGTTTTTCGCCGCACGGCAAAAAAGTGCTGCGGTATAACGCCGCGCCTCAGTTTTCTAACATACTGTTTTCAATTGTATTGCGCGCACTTACAGAAATTTCGCCGCTACAGCGACTTGCCGTTAAGTACGCGCAATACAATTGAAAACAATATGTTACAAAACTGTGGTGCGGTGTTATGCAGTAGCGCTTATTTGCCGCGCGGCGAAAAACTTCTAGTGCGCGCCTGGCCTAACACTTCCACTGGATTCGACGCCTCGTTTAATGTGACGTCACATACAAGGTAACTCGTAAAGAAGTTGGAAGGGATAGAGAACGAACACTAAATTTTACTTGCGCAAAGGCTGTCTGTTCCGGAGACTGGGAACCTTAGGTGGGGGAAATAATTAATGTTTCAAAACAGTTATATGTAAATAAAACTTTTTTCGATCAATAACAAATGCATTTTGTATCTGTTATGTCACCTATACAAAACTCGACGGTCTATATTCAACATCGGTTATTAATATGTAAATTTGTAAGTTAGACTGAAGAAAAAAATACAAAATTGTAGTATGATAAATTTTTAAAAATTCATAAAATAAATCAAAATCTCAACGATTATGTTTACTGTGTTAATTTGCATTAAATTATTTATTGAATATCATTTATTTTTACTTAAGGCTACGCGTTTTTCATCATGAGAAATGTGAAGTATATACATATATTCTCATATGAAGTATATTTTAAGTCTATATAAAATTATAATTAAGAAAACAGTAAGTAGGTGCCGATTAAACGTTTTTATTATAAATTTAAAACATGGAAGCCAGTGACCCTTAAATAAATATATTCTTAAGCTTCTACTTTTATCAATAATAATTTTATTATAATATGCGAGTGGCCTCGGATAGTTATATAACATATAGTTGAAATTAGCTTAATTAGATTTGAGTAGTGACAAGTAAATAGGTTTTTTTCTTTAAAACTAATATTTAAATTTTGATAAAGGAGTATCCTTAATATTTTAATGTTTATTTCGTATATGTGAAGGTGGCACACATTAGAATATTGAAAAATATTCTCTTGCCTTCAATTTACTGCAGTTATCCAAAAGTGAAAAAAGTTTTTTTCATGTTTAGGAAATTTAAAATTATAATTATAAATTAAACTTCAGCAAGCAAGCTGCAGATTCTCGTAAATAATTTCACATTATATTTTATTCCTAATTACATTATTTTGTTTTTCAGACATTAATTACTACACTGTAAAAAAATAATTACACATTTTAACACAAAAGAATGCAATACTGTGTTAATCGAGGTCCACACGAAATTCTGTATATTTTTACACATTTCTCTGTATGTAGCAGTGTGTTAAAGGTTTAACACAATTCACTGTGTTAATATAACAAATGTCATGTGTAACTTTTACACATTTCTGTGTTATTTGTAGCATTGAAGGTGTAGGCTTTACATATTAACATGTTAATTTTATTGTATAATAAGTATTGATATGGAAGACTCATCTACCTTTTTAATTTGTTAATTATGTTCCTGTTTACTTTCGAAATAATTTATATATATATATATATATATATATATATATATATATATATATATATATATATATATAAAGCTGTTTGCAGGTCTTTTAGGCCCAGAGCAATAATTTTTAATAAATATAATTTTTGAAATACTTTTATTTTGACATTTTCTAGAGGTTCTGCCTATCGTCGAGAATGCATTGAATATAGCCTGGAATGTTCTATTAAACGGCAGAATATATGTATTAAAAATCATAATTTAAAAAGCAAACAGGAACATAATTAACAAGGTAGGTGAGCTTTCGTATCAATATAAAGAATTTTCTGAATTATGGTGTAATTATAAAATAAAAGATATTTTACTTTTTATCATTTCATTAAAAAAAAAAAATCTGTTCAAATTAACAACAACCAAGTCTGCTAACAAAATATGAATGTATTAATATTAACAGTATAATAATACATATTCTAATAAGGGACTAATAATGTTCTAGTAAATCATAAACAATGAAACAACAAACAAAGATGTATTTAGGCACTACATAATAGGAGTTTACGAAAATTAACTGGTAGTGACCTGAACATACAATTTTCTTTCTCTAAAGTTACAAAAAAGTTAGATTACAGAGTAATCTAAAATGTCCGAGTAGACTTCTAATATTTTAATAGTTATATTCTATTAGTTTTTGCTTTATTACAATTATCAGTAATATTTGTTATAGTTAGGTAAGTACTTACCATTTTCCTTGATTAAACCTTAATTTAAATTTAAATATTCTCCATTGGAACACAGTGAACGAGAGGTAACTGTATACAACACCGCTACATGACCAATATGGCGTAGTGACGTGTTTTGGATCAGCTGATATACTGCAGCTGCGCAGTTGTGCTCAACCGGTCAGGAGTAGGGATATAGAACACAATTAAGTTGTGTGCGTGTTAAGTTTACACAAAATGATGTACTTTTAACACACAACTGGAGTATATTTTATTATAATACTAGTAATTTTAACACATTTTGTGTAAAACGTACAAAGAAGCCATAGTGTGTAAAACTATTAACACGGAATTTTTACACATCCCAAATTACACATCTCGCTTACACAGCAACTTTTTTTACAGTGTACTGTGTAATAAACAACAATATTATATTAAATACTGCCCAGGTACGGGCATGTATGTTATGGAATCTCAAACTACACCAACCAACAATAGTAGTAAATGTTCGAACGGTAATATCAAATTATACTCTGATTGATGGGTGAGGGGAGTGGGAAATTAGTAGGATGCGCAATAGTCTTTGGCTTATCTCCCTCTTTCTAACATATGGTAATTAGCAACAAATTGTCATAGATGAAATTGTACAGGCCGAATCTGACTCATGTGTGCTATGTAACTATAAAAATTCAAATTAGTTTATCTTTACGAGGATTTAGAAATGTTTAAGAAATACCAAGATTTGTTTCGTAAAATAAATACACTAATGTACTTAAAACTTTCAAAAAACGATATAAAAGAATATTCCTAAATTTAAATATAGTAAAAATTTAAAATTAGTAGTGTTAATCCTAATTCCCATGATTCGAAAGAATAGCCTCATACGCATGTGTATTTTTAATGTATTTTATGTTTTCCTGTTTAATCTTGGCATTTTTTGCTAGTGTCTTTTAGACACGATAATATAGGGTCTTCTGAATAAGAACGTACACAGAGCAGGTGCATCTAGAGGTCCCAAAATATTGAAATTTAACCAAACATACCTATAAACAAAGTTGCGCACAGGCGGAATTACAGGCCTTCAAAATGGTGTTAAATATTTTAAAAACAGTAATCTCTGAATTACTTTTATCTGGGAATGACCAAATTTGGTGCATTATTTAGATTTATTATTGGTCTTCTTTGACTATGACTTAAGTAAATTGAAACACTATAAGGTGATCGTTTAGAATGAGTCACCCCTAAAATTATACCAAACATTTTTCCATTAATCGAATTTAAAAAGAATGATAATATCCCGTGCAGAATATATTAAAACACTATTTTATTCTTGTTAAATTTTAAAAACTCAGCGTTTGTAGAAAATAATGCATTAATTGAAGTTAATAGTGTTTATTAGAAGAGATCAAAAAGTCAGTAGTAGGCTTTGTCTTTAAAAGGTAACAGTTAATAATAATACTATAAAATAAAAAGAATAAAACTAAATAGTCTCTAACAGTAGCACTAAAATGAAGCGGAGCCCCATCATGCATAAACGACCTATGGAAGCCGGCGTCCCCCAAGGAGCCGTGCTGTCTCCGCATCTTTTCAATATCTTCACGGCGGATCTACCCAGAACAGAGGACATTTCCGTGTGCCTCTACGCCGATGACACCGCCATTTTGGCCCGATCCGGAAATGGCGACGAGGCGACTCCAGAGAGCGCTAGGCAGACTGGAGGACTGGTGTAACCGCTGAAAGGTGGCGATCAACGCGGAGAAAAGCCAAGGTATGATGTTCTATCGTAGGTACAGAGCGCAGCCGAGAGGCCGTGTGACGTTCAACGACGACGAGGACATCCAGTGGACCGATGAAGCCAGATATGTAGGGGTGACCCTAGATAGAAAACTGACCTGGAAGCCACACGTCAACGAAGTGGTTCGCAAAGGCAAGTTGGTGAGAGCGAAACTCTATCTGTTGCTCCATAGGGTTAGCCGACTGAGCCTTGGCAACAAGGTAAGGTTAATCAAGACTGTCTTGCAGCCACATTTGACGTATGCCGGAGCAGCATGGGGATACGCAGCGAAGACTCATCTGAAAATGTCGCCCTGCGTTGTGCGACGGGGGCCCCTTGGTTCGTCCGCAACAGCGACATTCGCCGGGATCTGGGATTTACGCCAGCCCTGGATGCGATTAAAGCGCGAGCGGAGGCTTCCTTCGCACGCGCAGAAATCCACAGCAATCAGCTGATCCAGGCGGAGGTAAACTACCGACCCGATGCGGCCGCCAGGTACAGGCGGCCAAGGTTTCAACTCCTAGACGCGGGGTAAGTTGAGACGTCTCTTCTGTTTCAGGACCGCCAGGATCAAAAATAGGACCACGAAGAGACTTTGACTTTTCATCACCCTACCCTGGAGTCTGCCTAGGCGGGCTCCGTTACACTATCTTTTCCGCGACGCTGGACGACAGAGCCTTTACGGTTGTTTGTCCTAGCGTCTCCCTAGAGCCACAGTGCTAATCCTGACTTAACTCAAAACCCTACCTGGCCGGAGGCGTTCGCGCCGCGGCCAAAACATGACTATCCCCGGGGGTTAACGAGTAGGCGAAGAAAGAAGAGAAGACAGAAGAGCGCCAGAAGATAAGCCTTGCCGATGGGGCTTGCCAGGACAGGAGGAGGTTCCCAGAGCCGCAATTGCGGTCGAGGCTGACCGGAGAAGGGAACCCACCTCTACGAGGCGTCCAGGCCTACAGCGATGAAGTGGGTAAAGAGAGATAGTCCCTGTCAACCCCGCTCATCCGAGGTCATTTATCTTGCCAAGGATATTGGCGCGATCATGCATAAACCAAAACTCTAGTCTAAGTTGCAACGGTAAATCTTCCATTATATCAGGAAGAGTATTTTGCAGAAATTCCAAATAACTTTCGCTATTTAATGGTTTTGATAAAATAACTGGTCCAATCAAATAACGATCAATAATACCAGAACAAACATTTATCTTAAATTCGCGTTGAAAATGTCTAGAAGTTATTGCATAGAGGTTTACGTAGGAACATTTGAAATGATATAAACTAATGATATAAACTCTCAAAAGATCACTTGTCGATCCAAATCTTGAAGCAATAGCTCTTGTTCCTTTTGAATGTGGATGTAGCAGATTACGTTTAAGAATTTAGTGTACAGAAATTCTTGATAATCCAGTTTCTCGACATAAACATTTAGTACTTATTTGCGGTTCATCTTCAATTGTTTGCAAAAGATTTTCCTCATCCTTATTACACTAGAACGTTCTCGGATATTTTATTGAAAAACGCCTGTCCTTCAGAAAATGTTTCTCTATGGGGAATGACTCGAATTGGAAATCTCCTACGATATGATTCCACACTTCTACAGTTTCCTTCACAGAAACCTAGCACCAGTAACATGTCAACTTCTTCGCCGAATATTATTTTTTACACTGTCAAATTTTAAAGACAAAACTACTACTGACTTTTTGATTTCTTCTAATAAACACTATTAAAATCTTGTTTTAATTAATGTATTTTTTCTTGTTAAAATTTAACAAGAGTAAAAAAGTGTTACAAATTAAATTTTGCGAGGGATATTATCAGTCTCTTTAAATTCGATCAATGGACTAAAAGTTTGGTATAATTTTAAAGATGACTCACCCTTAATGAACTTGTACTGTTTCAATTTAGGTACTTGAAATCATAGTCAAAGAAGTCCAATAATAAACCTAAATCATTTACCAAATTTGGTCATTCCAAATTAAAGTAATTAGAAAATATTATTTTTTTTAAATATTGGCCTCATTTTGAAGGTCTGTAGCTCCGCCTGTGTGCTGGTAAACATAGAAACAGAAATTATAAAGTTGACATTTACTAAACTTTTCTTGAATGATATCGTTCGAGGCTACTTTGCTTATATGAAATTATCTTCAATGTGCAAACTCAGCAACACTAGATGTTATTAATTCTATAAGTCAATATTGTTCCACAAATTTTAATGCATAAATTCTATAATTCTTTTAGTTTGTCACTCGGGGTTTAAAACTACTAAAATATTTCTAATATTGCCAGAATATCGCGATATTTTGATATTTATGTCCAATGTTCCAGCCCTTGCAGTAATTTTTCCTAACGATAATGACCCTGACATTCCTGACGATACCATATGGTTTCAGCAAGACAGTGCACCTCCGCACTATGCGCGCCCTGTACGAGATTTTTTGGACAACTGTTTTCCTGGGAGGTGGATCGGCAGATGCGGACCGATAGAATGGCCTGCAAGATCGCCAGATCTTACACCTCTTGACTATTTTTTATGGGGATACTTGAAGTCAAAAGTGTATATTAATAAACCACGTAATTTAGAAGAACTTCAAAATCGCATTCGGGACGAAATACGCAGAGTTACCCCAGAAATCATTCATAATGTGCAAGAAGAATTTCTTCACAGACTTGCGCATTGTCAAGAAGTTTGTGGATGGCAATTCGAACATTTAATTTAAGTATAAAATTTAATCAATTGTATTTTATTTTACATACCTCAGAATTGTTACTTTTTTATGGATAAAATTTACGTTTTCTAACATTCAATCGTCATTTTCTCGAAAACTTTCCTATGTAAGAGGGCAAAATTTTAGTACTGTCTGATAGAAAATTAAACGATCTTTCAGAATCAAGGAAAAAAATATGGTGTTGCCATTTAAAAAAAAATCGATAACGTCATTACTCGAAATCAAATGACAGTTGAAAATCATTTTACGCTAAAATATATATTTTTTTAATTAAAAATCGACCTGTTCGAGGATTTTTCCCAAAAAATAATTGTTTCGTTTTTATTGAATTTATTCCATACTTTTGGCGCACATTATTTACGTATGAATAACATATCTTTCCCACACACACTCTCACTTGCTTTTCATCTTTTCAGTGTTAAAAAAACTAAATCCTGTTTTACATTCATCAACTTCTAGTTCAATAAAAATAAATATTTGGTATGTGTTCAATTGAAGTTGAATTTAATAAAGCTGATTTTGGCAATCTACCAGAAGTTATATGTTCATGATTATGGACTACTTTAATAATGATAATAGTATATTATTTAACGAGCGGTAATGCAGGTCATAACTCAGGCAGATGAAGTTTGCAGCACGAGCCGCAGGCGAGTGCTGTAATTCATCAAGTGAGTTATGACCATTACCGCAAGTTGAATACAATACTTTATCTACGACTATAACAATAAATACTAAGAATTGATTTGAAAACGTCCAAATTATTTTGTTAAAATATCAAATGACATTAGTCCCCTCAACGATAATAATTGACAGTTCCGCCTACTGACAGGCGTTGGCAATTTAATAATTTTAAAATCTTTTAATTATTCATTCCTTTCCACTTGTTAAAAATTCTGTCCATTTTACACCAATGGAACGTATTTATCGGCTTAAAAATTTCCAAGAATTTACTGCGTACACTATTTACATACCGAATTATCGTTGTAGAAGCCCAGCGTGAGTTATAAATAACTCACTATAAAAACTCCCGCTATTTGTTTATTGATACTATTAATTGCTCAAAAGCAGTTGAATAATTAATATATAAATTAATAGGAGTAGATAAAGAGTATATAAGTACAGAAACGAAAAAGTTATTAACATATTAAATATTTTTTTATTTTGTGTCATTTAGGTTAGGATATATAAATTGGAGCTATCCAAATTATTGCTATTTAGATAGTGTTATTTAAATATATTATTACAGGTGTCTCCAAAATATTGAAACTGTCGAAATACAAAAGCTGCTAGATGACGTCTCGGAAGTCCACCGTTATCAGAGGTGCAGTGCCGACCGTATCAACCGTAATACATAAAAGGGCCTAGGAATCTTGAAATCAAGTCTACCTCCCCTCTACAAGGCCTAGCCCGAGAAGAACAAGGGCAGGCACAAATAACATTAGCTACGAGTAGAGATATGCAAGTTAATTATTTTACTAACAGCGAATCATTATTTCAAATGAACTTCACTCAATAATTTGTCTATAACGACTTTTTCTTTTCTGTTCTGTGTTAATAATCAAGACTTAAAAGTATGTAATACCAAATTTTTCTGATTTCTAGCGTAAAATAAGACTCGTGTGCCTTTGTCCATATACTTATAAGAAATGGGTTGCGGATTCCCTGAATTCCAGGATCTCGGGAGATAATCACTATAAGCAGGTCTCAACGCAAGTGAACCACATGCGTTCTGCTTTTTGGTTGGAATATTTGAGTTTTCAGACATTTATAACGTCAGACTTCCCTGGGGATTTTGAAATATTAAAATTTTACCTATATGCTTTGACGGCAATGCTGTAATCGGGAAAGATCGAGAATAGTAAATAAATAACTAGATGACTGAATGTGAAATGTCATAGGTCAGTTGAAATTGTAAAGAGAGTATTGCAAATACTCTACCATTGCCTTATTCTACTGAGTATATATACTAGTATTACTAAACAATAATCTCAAAAATAAATAGACGTTCTTAGAATGATGTTGAAGCCAAAGACACAGAAATGATTAACATTGGATCAAGGATCAAATTAATGAATATTCATTAGTCTTGAAAAAAATTAAAAAAGAAAGTTAAGTACAAAAATTAACAGGATAGAATAATTAAAAAATGTTAAGTAAAAAATTAACAGGATGGAATAATTAAAAAATGTAAACACTTGTAGCTTTGAAATGTTAGTACACTGAAAAACATATGGTTCATAATGTTAATCAATGACAAAAGTTTTTTAATAAACTGTTCTATTTGTTTATACAAGGTGAACCTTAAATAAGTACAAATATTTTAACTGCTAGTGTAGTTCGTCATATAGATCAGTCTAGTGAAAGCCATTTTTAAAAATTTCTAATATTTACGGAGATATTATTTTTTTTTTAAATACCCACAGTTTGAGAACCGCTGTCTTAACCAACCTAATGAAGCATATGATTTGTTGCGAGGTTGCCATATCTTCTCTAATATAAATATTACGTTTCCCTTAACGTAATAGTAAAATAATACGGTTAATTATATTTTAAAGATACTTGTTTGAAGCATAAGTACAGTAAAATTGGGTATGTAGTATGATACGCAGCAATATTAACATACATTTTAACTGCTTAACTGACCTTACTATAAACGATTAAAAATGAATTTCCGCAAGTTAAACACTACCGTAAATTATTTAGGAAGATATTACGTGATATTACTATGTACAATGTTAAAAAATTATACATAAACGTGCACACAAGCTTACCTGTTTGTTAAAAAATTAACTGTTTTCAGTAATCCACATTTCACAAGTTAAATGCCATTGTACACTGTTAGAAAGAGACAATTTCCTTAAGTTATTTTATGAAGAATAACGAAAAACTATGATTTTCACACAGCATATTAAATTTAATTTTCACCACATAACCCCAAATGAGTCAGTATTAACCACTTATTTCGAATCCAGAACCATAAAGTGACTTCGCACTTTATTCAGTGAAACAAATTTTAAAAATAAAGGTACACACAATATTAAATAACAAAATAGCAGCTTGACGTATGCGTTTAATATCAAGAAAAGCAAAGACATTTGTGTAACACTGGCAACACTGTGAACCACACGTTCAATCTGCAGTGCTATGACTCATAAATGTATGAAAGTCAGCGGTCCTCAACAAGTTTTCTACAGAAAAATTACAAAATTTATTTAAAATTTCACTTTCTTATTTCTGATTTTTTTGTAAAAAAACTATTAATTATGTATTATACACAGTGAACTATACTGCTGGTTAAAATATTTGTACTTATTTAAGGTTCACCCTGTATAACGTACATTTGTTCATTAGTTTATAACTGTGTTTGTTGAATCAATATATTGGTATGTAATGTACTAATAATTACTTTTATATTAACCAATGTAAAATATTGCTAAAAGCAACGAATTTTACATATATTCTCAATGAATATTTTAATTGAGTACATGAAACCTCTATCAATTTTGAACTAATAAGCTTGACAATATATTTTCATAATATCAATGATAAAAAATATTTACAACAACAAACTGAACGTTGTTGTAACCATTTATATATAATAACAATAACTTCTAATCTAGTGTGCAAATATGAGATGGTGCAATTATCAGCTCTGTTCCGATTCGTCTTGCAGCCGTCTCTGTAACTGGTCACATCCCATGCTTCCAAACGTTTCGCCGCTCTCACTGTCGGCACCTTCAGTGGTGACTCCGCAAAATCTTCGCCGCAACTGAATCACTAACCATTATAACTACAAGGTATTTAAAATAATCTAACCTAATTTATGAAATTTTATGTTTATGACCAATGTATAAAAAAATCCGTATGATTTTAGAATGGTACGTATATTTAACTGCGCTATTGTATTTACATTAGGCAAGTATTTAAATAATAAAAGATAAAAGATACATATATTAAATATCAGTCGTTTTATTACATATTCATATGAATAACTGACGGTTATTGTATTGATAGACAAGATAATTGAAATTTGAAATAATGTACAATTACAGATTCAATAACTGACAGTTCATACATATATTATTAGAGAACAAAATCATTGATGAACATATTGATTTCGCTGTATCAATAACTGTTGATTATTACTTTGCGACACGTGATTATTGAAATAATGAACAAATATCATTGAATCAATAACAAATGTGTATCAGATAAATGAATGAATTGTTTCCAATGTGCCCGTCTTGGTGGCTACATTATATATACTCGCGACAAGAATTCAGACGACTTACGTCATACGAACAAATGAATAATTCATTATATTTTCATCAAAATATTTAAGAAACTGCAACTGATAGTAATAAAACTATATACTACACTAAGACTTTGCATTATATTTTGTACTAAATTCCAAAAAATGATTGTTTTTAACGCGACCAAATACCGAAAATTACGTTGACAATATAAACAAATGTGTAACGTCAGCCGTGACGTAAGACGTCTGAATTCTTGACGCGAGTATAGCTAAATCTGGTTTATAGTTAGATAAACTTATTTATCAACTAATGTACAGATGTACATTCATTCAATTAAAGGCTTCATCGAGTCAATTTTAATCAAGATACTCATTATAGTAATGCAATGCATTTATGGTCATTTTTAGTTGAGTGTACAAAAAACGAAATTGATTCTACATGTAAAAATGTGACATTTCGCCACATGTCTAAAAGTACTTCTGTCAAGTGAAATAAGTTTAAAAAAGCGAATATTTTGATTAACGATAAGTCGAAATTGAACTAAAATTATGTTTGAGTAATAATAGTATGAGTATAGTATAGTAGAGTATTATAATTTAATTTAATTATGAACAAGAAACATATTTAAAAATCGGAGTCGGAGACTTTTAACTGAACTTGAAAAGAATATAGTACTATATTCTGGAAATAAATAGGTACTTGCAATTTTTTCAGTAGTATCAAAATAAATTATCTTTGGAATAGGTAGGTATACGAAGCAATATTAATTTCTAAAGTTGATGCCAAAAATGTAAGTACAAGGAATTTGTCAATAAGCCAATAAATATATTTTTTTTGGAGATTCCCATTAAAAACACAATATATTTCTTGGCAAATATTGCTATTACTCATAGGTATTCCCTCTAAATATTATTTTTAACAGCTATTATACCAGATGTGAAAAAAATTTAACAATGGTGAAAGCATATTTGGCCGATTACAATTTTTATGTTATACTGTCAATTTAACATTACAAATGATAGGAAAAAATCCTTAAAATGTCCAAAAAGATTGTCTCAACTCCATGGTTAATTGTGGTAGTGGATGGATGATTATATAATAACAGGTGTCTTATTAGTACTATAACATTTTTTAAAGAGATAAGATTAATTAATTTATAGCTTACCTGTGAAGTTATTTTTAAGCATATCTAGTTATTTGACATATTACTTCAATTTTTAGAACATTTTTAATACATGACGATTTGAAATAACTGAACGTGTCGGTTTTCAAAAATATTTTAAATGTCGCCCTCTGATGGGTGGATTTTTGCGTAAATGTCTTTTAAAATTTACCTAATTTAAATCAGTCGACAGTACTTAGTAAACTAAAAACTTCCAAACGTAGTTGCGGTAATTAAGTGGTTACATAGAACCTAGAAGAAATTTACATTTTATTCATATTACCTTCAGAAAATATTTTTGTATCAAATTATATTAAAAATGTTAATATAAATATATACTACGGGTAAGGATTCGCCACTTAAAACTCCGTATCTCCATTATTTTTAAAGATATTTTTAACGGCCATTTTGTAGGTCTGTTCAAGGCTATGAAAAGCAATCATAATACCCAAGAATTTGACATGATCACTTAAATATATTACATTGCCTTTTAATTTAATATTTAACTGAGAACAATCCTTATGCCTATTATGACATCTCAGGAGTTTTATTACTATTAAAGTAAAGACTATTTGCATTATTACCAGTCACAAATAATTTCAAAATAGTACATTATACTATAAGGGAGAGAAATGCGTTATTTTGACAGAGGTGCAATTTGACGCCCTCGGGCTACAATGCACCGAGGATAAAACAGCATCTCTCCCGAATGGTAATTTCAAAATAGTACATTATACTATAAGGGAGAGAAATGCGTTATTTTGACAGAAGTGCAATTTGACGCCCTCGGGCTACAATGCACCGAGGATAAAACAGCATCTCTCCCGAATGGTATATACTATTTTTTTCACGGTCTCATTAACTTAAAAACACACATTTTGTCATTATGAAGTAAGTAGCACCAGAATTATTGCATTCGGATTTGAGCATTTATTTAGTAGTCGTTGAGTTATTGTTATAACTACAAAATAAACAAAAAAGAATTGTCAAATTAAGGTGCTAGTTTGGTTTAGTTTAAAGTTTGTGTAGTGCACAATGAATAATTGTGAGTCGGAAGAGATTGTGGAGGCTGCAAATATTGCAATAAGCAATTTGCTGCCTACGAAGTCAAGATCTTTATACGATATAGCCTACAATCGGTTCAAAAAGTGGTGCGCCGAGAAAAATGTTCAAGTATACAGCGAGAATGTTTTGTTGGCATACTTCAGTG
Organism: Monochamus alternatus; assembly: GCA_037114965.1. Taxonomy (NCBI): domain Eukaryota; kingdom Metazoa; phylum Arthropoda; class Insecta; order Coleoptera; family Cerambycidae; genus Monochamus; species Monochamus alternatus. Next base: position 28,911,790 of record CM073431.1, on the reverse strand, counting down.
AAAATGCAAAGAATTACAAGTCTTCCAAATTATGGGCGCAATATTCTATGGTTGATGGTGATGCTTGATAATTTACGACAACATAGATATAAGCAAATTCCCCAAGCTGATCGCATTTTTGAAAAGAATCGGTGACGGATATCAAGCGAAAAAATCGAAAACATTGACAAAGAGTGAAATCGACCGTTTTCTATCAAGTGCAGATGACAAAGAATTCTTAATGATTAAGGTAAGATTACTTTTGTTGTTAGGTATTTCAATTATTAAGTATTTTGATTTTTTATAGGTTGGATTAATTCTGGGGATTGCCGGAGCTTGTTGAACTGATGAACTAGTCAATTTAACTGTAGATGATATTGAGGATGTAGGCTCTTCCTTGATTGTAAAAATTTCAAACACTAAGACAAAGATTCCACGAACCTTTCTGGTTACCGATGTGCAAAATATGCTTGAATTGTTTCGAAAATACCTGTCCCTTCGTCCTCCTCACGTCAAGAATAAGCGCCTTTTTTGTACTACAAAGCAGGAAAATGTAGTTCGCAGCCAGTTGGCAAGAATACCATGGGAAAAATTCCGAGTGCAGTAGCTTCGTATTTAAAATTACCTGATGCTGCATGTTATACTGGTCACTGCTTACGAAGATCTTCAGCGACATTACTGGCAGATGCTGGTGTGGATATCACGACAATAAAGCGTCATGCTGATTGGAAATCAACGACAGTCGCTGAGAGTTATGTCGAGACCCATTGAAAATAAGACCAAAATTGTTAATCAGGTTTTAGTAGGTACCACTACTAGCGCAATCACAAAAACTGTAAATGTAAGCGAAAGTAATATTTCTTCTAATATTAATTTTGAAAATTGTACAAATGTAACATTTAATTTAAATGTTCAATAAATAATTTCAATGTGATCTTTTTTTTGCATGAAAAACGTTCTCCATAATGTAAACTCCCTTGGGAGCATTATACTCCCTTGGGAATCGACTACTTCTGTTTTAATTTTGATGTCATAGAAACTGATTTCTACCCCCGACCGTGGAAAAACATTATTATATATCAATTTTAAAACATCTCTTACATCAGAAGTTAACAGACTTGTATCGTCCGCATACATGACACAAAATTCATTTTTAATTATCATCAAACTCATTGACATTCAACAAAAATAGAATAGGCCCAATCACAGATTCGTGAGGAATTCCTACACTGACATTAATCTGCTTCGATTTTCAATTTCCCTCGTTTGTAATATTACCCTATTGCTGACGGTAATTTAAAAATAGGGCAACGCTGCACCAAGGATACCATATGTATCTAGTTTACATAATAATTTTTCATGGTTAACACAGTCGAATGCCCTGCTGAGATCACAAAAGATCTCAACAGGGCACTCTCTAACCTCCTGGTACTCAATTAGTCAATTATAAAAGGAATGAACAGCAGTTTGTGTAGACAAATTAAAACAAAATCCATGCACCAGTTAAGGCGAAAAGATGCTGAAGATTTGCAGATGAAATAAGAGCAGGATGTGCTGCAATCGTGAAAACGTCGGAGAATGTAATAAATCTAGAATTATTAATAAAATGTCATAAAATAGTTAAACGTATATGTATCATTTCAGAAAATATGACTTTTTGTCTGTAATAGCTAGAGGTCGTCTACCGGCACACCATCAAGTTGTCCTGAACATTGCCAAGCGAAAGAAAATTATAAATATATACGTGCAGGACTCAAACCACGATTTATAATTCAAAACGCGTAAAGTTTTACAATCATAAAACACACCTTTATCATAAATTATTGTTTAGCTATAACAATCACACAACCTCAATGCCAATATGCGAATACCTATAACCGTAGTTAACAGCTATTGTCAATGAAACCAATTAATGGTTGAATGATGACCTGCTTTCCCCATATCAATAAAATCGTTAATTTATATTAGTGTACTATGTAAATTGTACATAACTTTATTACACAGTGCAAAGATAACAAACTTAGTATCAAAAATTATGTACCATAATTAAAGCTTCATGAAAAATGGGGTCAATATCGTAAAAAAATATTGTAAAATCCGTAGATTTCGAGAAATTAAATTATTAAAGTTGTAGTATTTTCAACCTATACATTACTAGGTACTGTAGTCTCATTAGTTTTTCAACTCGAAGTTAATAGATATCGTTTTAATTTATGGTGGAGTGAAAATGCTTTAGCAGAACAATTTCCTGGTAAACATGTGCCAAATGCGACTACTAATACCGCGGTGTGCAGTGAGTGAGTGAGTGCAAGTATAGCTGAATATGCACGTGAAACGGGAAATTTTGCAACCGAATCGTGCAAGAAATGGAGATCAAGTGCGTCCACGGCGTATTGCAGCAGTGTGGCTATCATACACGAGCCTCAATAATGTCCGCACCACGTACAGCGTGGCCATTAATACTAAGGTTTGGGACAAGGAGTACCGGTACCATGGCCGCCACAACCTTCCGACTTTAAATCCTTTGGACTTCTTTTTGTGAGAATATTTTTAAAAAGAAATGTATCGCATCGAAGTGGTAGTATTGATGAATTACGTAATAACTTCAAAACGGACAAGAGCTGAAACATTTGTTAGTTTGTAGAAACTGGCTAAGACGGATCCAAAATTTCCTTATTGTAACAGCAGGTATGTTAAACTATTTTATTAATCAAAATCACAAATTAATTGTATTAAAGCCGGTCCCAGACGATGTGGCGAATGCCTTCCAACGTTGGACACATCGCCATTTCCCACATCGTGTAGGCGGGCGCTGGTGAATTGCATGTGTCCAACGTTGGCTACATGCCACGTTCGGGCTTCTGTCGGTAAATCTGAACCGCATCAAAGGAGCTTCCAACGTTGGAAACATGTTGGAAGCTCCTCCGCACACACCCACACGAGCGATCGTGTGTTTGACGCATTCCAGGAGCGCACGTATTTTATTTTTTACTGTGTTCTGTGAATCTGCAACATAAGTACGACACTGACGAACGTTGGCCCCACATGTGATTCCAATGTTGCGACAAAAGTTTACTCCATCGTGTAGCAGACACACTTGCCATACTTTTATGACGAAAATTGTGTCCAACGTTGGAACCAACATTTGATCCAACGTTGGACACATCGTCTGGGACCGGCTTAATAATAATAACAATAGCGGCAAAAGCAGTCGAGTTTACTATATAAAATCTTCTGGACCAGTTTCCACTACCGGTGTGAAGTTAGCAGCTAAAAGTTAGCAGCCAATTTACCGAGAATACCCGAACACCCATAGGCGTACGCACAGAACGCAGCACGCAGCTATGGAAATATTAAATAAGGGAACAGGTAGCAAAACATTTTAGCATTAAAAACGAGACTGCAATATAGTGACATAATGCTCATTAACTTACAAGGTGTTTATCTAAGGGTAGCAACACCCACCCTTAAACAGGGAAAAAATTTAAACGATAGAAGGGAATGAATAGCCACCTAGGTAATTATCACAGGGGAAGATAATATGGTTATACAACACATACTAGGAGCAAATTCATTTGGGGGGCATCTAAGGGTAGCAGAAGCCTCCCTTAAACAGGAAAAAAATCGGAAACGTTGGAAGGAAATGAATAGCCTCCCAGCAAATCACACCAGGGGAAGATAATATGGTTATGAAACACATATTAGGAGCACATCCATTTCGGGGCCGTCTAAGGGTAGGAAAGTTCACCCTTGAACATGAAAAAAATTTAAAACGTTAGAAGGAAATGAATAGCCGCCTTGGAAATCGCATCAGGGGGAGATAATATGGTTATGAAACACATATTAGGAGCACATCCATTTCGGGGACGTCTAAGGGTAGCAAAGCCCACCCTTAAACATGACAAAAATCGGAAACGTTGGAAGGAAATGAATAGCCACACTGCAAATCACACCAGGGGAAGATAGTATGGTTATGAAACACATATTAAGAGCACATCCATTTCGGGGCCGTCTAAGGGAAGCCAAGCCCACCCTTAAACATGAAAAAAATCGGAAACGTTGGAAGGAAATGATTAGCCACCCTGCAAATCACACCAGGGGAAGATAGTATGGTTATGAAACACATATTAAGAGCACATCCATTTCGGGGCCGTCTAAGGGTAGCAAAGCCCACCCTTAAACATGAAAAAAATCGGAAACGTTGGAAGGAAATGAATAGCCACCCTGCAAATCACACCAGGAGAAGATAGTATGGTTATGAAACACATATTAAGAGCACATCCATTTCGGGGCCGTCTAAGGGTAGCAAAGCCCACCCTTAAACATGAAAAAAATCGGAAACGTTGGAAGGAAATGAATAGCCACCCTGCAAATCACAACAGGGGAAGATAGTATGGTTATGAAACACATATCAGGAGCACATCCATTTCGGGGCCTTCTAAGGGTAGCAAAGCCCACCCTTAAACATGAAAAAAATTTGAAACGTTAGAAGGAAATGAATAGCCACCTTAGAAATCACATCAGGGGGCGATAATATGATTATGAAACACATATTAAGAGCACATCCATTTCGGGGCCGTCTAAGGGTAGCAAAGCCCACCCTTAAACATGAAAAAAATCGGAAACGTTGGAAGGAAATGAATAGCCACCCTGCAAATCACACCAGGAGAAGATAGTATGGTTATGAAACACATATTAAGAGCACATCCATTTCGGGGCCGTCTAAGGGTAGCAAAGCCCACCCTTAAACATGAAAAAAATCGGAAACGTTGGAAGGAAATGAATAGCCACCCTGCAAATCACACCAGGGGAAGATAGTATGGTTATGAAACACATATCAGGAGCACATCCATTTCGGGGCCGTCTAAGGGTAGCAAAGCCCACCCCTAAACATGAAAAAAATCGGAAACGTTGGAAGGAAATGAATAGCCACCCTGCAAATCACACCAGGGGAAGATAATATGGTTATGAAACACATATTAGGAGTACATTCATTTCGGGGCCGTCTAAGGGTAGCAAAGCCCACCCTTAAACATGAAAAAAATTTGAAACGTTAGAAGGAAATGAATAGCCACCTTAGAAATCACATCAGGGGGCGATAATATGATTATGAAACACATATTAAGAGCACATCCATTTCGGGGCCGTCTAAGGGTAGCAAAGCCCACCCTTAAACATGAGAAAAATCGGAAACGTTGGAAGGAAATGAATAGCCACCCTGCAAATCACACCAGGGGAAGATAGTATGGTTATGAAACACATATTAAGAGCACATCCATTTCGGGGCCGAATAAGGGTAGCAGAAGCCTCCCTTAAACAGGAAAAAAATCGGAAATGTTGGAAGAAAATGAATAGCCGCCCTGCAAATCACACCAGGGGAAGATAATATGATTATGAAACACATATTAGGATCACATCCATTTCGGGGCCGTCTAAGGGTAGGAAAGTTCACCATTGAACATGAAAAAAATTTAAAACGTTAGAAGGAAATGAATAGCCACCTTGGAAATCGCATCAGGGGGAGATAATATGGTTATGAAACACATATCAGGAGCACATCCATTTCGGGGCCGTCTAAGGATAGCAAAGCCCACCCTTAAACATTAAAAAAATCGGAAACGTTGGAATGAAATTAATAGCCACCCTGCAAATCACACCAGGGGAAGATAATATGTTTATGAAACACATATTAGGAGCACATCCATTTCGGGGACGTCTAAGGGTAGCAAAGCCTACCCTTAAACATGAAAAAAATTGGAAACGTTGGAAGGAAATGAATAGCCACCCTGCAAATCACACCAAGGGAATATAGTATGGTTATGAAACACATAATAAGAGCACATCCATTTAGGGGCCGTCTAAGGGTAGCAAAGCCCACCCTTAAACATGAAAAAAATCGGACACGTTGGAAGGAAATGAATAGCCACCCTGCAAATCACACCAGGGGAAGATAGTGTGGTTATGAAACACATATTAAGAGCACATCCATTTCGGGGCCGTCTAAGGGTAGCAAAGCCCACCCTTAAACATGAAAAAAATCGGAAACGTTGGAAGGAAATGAATAGCCACCCTGCAAATCACACCAGGAGAAGATAGTATGGTTATGAAACACATATTAAGAGCACATCCATTTCGGGGCCGTCTAAGGGTAGCAAAGCCCACCCTTAAACATGAAAAAAATCGGAAACGTTGGAAGGAAATGAATAGCCACCCTGCAAATCACACCAGGGGAAGATAGTATGGTTATGAAACACATATCAGGAGCACATCCATTTCGGGGCCGTCTAAGGGTAGCAAAGCCCACCCTTAAACATGAAAAAAATCGGAAACGTTGGAAGGAAATAAATAGCCACCCTGCAAATCACACCAGGGGAAGATAATATGGTTATGAAACACATATTAGGAGTACATCCATTTCGGGGCCGTCTAAGGGTAGCAAAGCCCACCCTTAAACATGAAAAAAATTTGAAACGTTAGAAGGAAATGAATAGCCGCCTTGGAAATCGCATCAGGGGGAGATAATATGGTTATGAACCACATATTAGGAGCACATCCATTTCGGGGACGTCTAAGGGTAGCAAAGCCCACCCTTAAACATGACAAAAATCGGAAACGTTGGAAGGAAATAAATAGCCACCCTGCAAATCACACCAGGGGAAGATAATATGGTTATGAAACACATATTAGGAGTACATCCATTTCGGGGCCGTCTAAGGGTAGCAAAGCCCACCCTTAAACATGAAAAAAATTTGAAACGTTAGAAGGAAAGGAAGGAAGGGCCGCCTTGGAAATCGCATCAGGGGGAGATAATATGGTTATGAACCACATATTAGGAGCACATCCATTTCGGGGACGTCTAAGGGTAGCAAAGCCCACCCTTAAACATGAAAAAAATCGGAAACGTTGGAAGGAAATGAATAGCCACCCTGCAAATCACACCAGGCGAAGATAGTATGGTTATGAAACACATATTAAGAGCACATCCATTTCGAGGCCGTCTAAGGGTTGCAAAGCCCACCCTTAAACATGAAAAAAATCGGAAACGTTGGAAGGAAATGATTAATCACACTGCAAATCACACCAGGGGAAGATAGTATGGTTATGAAACACATATTAAGAGCACATCCATTTCGGGGCCGTCTAAGGGTAGCAAAGCCCACCCTTAAACATTAAAAAAATCGGAAACGTTGGAAGGAAATTAATAGCCACCCTGCAAATCACACCAGGGGAAGATAATATGTTTATGAAACACATATTAGGAGCACATCCATTTCGGGGACGTCTAAGGGTAGCAAAGCCCACCCTTAAACATGAAAAAAATTGGAAACGTTGGAAGGAAATAAATAGCCACCCTGCAAATCACACCAAGGGAATATAGTATGGTTATGAAACACATAATAAGAGCACATCCATTTAGGGGCCGTCTAAGGGTAGCAAAGCCCACCCTTAAACATGAAAAAAATCGGACACGTTGGAAGGAAATGAATAGCCACCCTGCAAATCACACCAGGGGAAGATAGTATGGTTATGAAACACATATTAAGAGCACATCCATTTCGGGGCCGTCTAAGGGTAGCAAAGCCCACCCTTAAACATGAAAAAAATCGGAAACGTTGGAAGGAAATGAATAGCCACCCTGCAAATCACACCAGGAGAAGATAGTATGGTTATGAAACACATATTAAGAGCACATCCATTTCGGGGCCGTCTAAGGGTAGCAAAGCCCACCCTTAAACATGAAAAAAATCGGAAACGTTGGAAGGAAATGAATAGCCACCCTGCAAATCACACCAGGGGAAGATAGTATGGTTATGAAACACATATCAGGAGCACATCCATTTCGGGGCCGTCTAAGGGTAGCAAAGCCCACCCTTAAACATGAAAAAAATCGGAAACGTTGGAAGGAAATGAATAGCCACCCTGCAAATCACACCAGGGGAAGATAATATGGTTATGAAACACATATTAGGAGTACATCCATTTCGGGGCCGTCTAAGGGTAGCAAAGCCCACCCTTAAACATGAAAAAAATTTGAAACGTTAGAAGGAAATGAATAGCCGCCTTGGAAATCGCATCAGGGGGAGATAATATGGTTATGAACCACATATTAGGAGCACATCCATTTCGGGGACGTCTAAGGGTAGCAAAGCCCACCCTTAAACATGACAAAAATCGGAAACGTTGGAAGGAAATGAATAGCCACACTGCAAATCACACCAGGGGAAGATAGTATGGTTATGAAACACATATTAAGAGCACATCCATTTCGGGGCCGTCTAAGGGTAGCAAAGCCCACCCTTAAACATGAAAAAAATCGGAAACGTTGGAAGGAAATGAATAGCCACCCTGCAAATCACACCAGGAGAAGATAGTATGGTTATGAAACACATATTAAGAGCACATCCATTTCGGGGCCGTCTAAGGGTAGCAAAGCCCACCCTTAAACATGAAAAAAATCGGAAACGTTGGAAGGAAATGAATAGCCACCCTGCAAATCACACCAGGGGAAGATAGTATGGTTATGAAACACATATCAGGAGCACATCCATTTCGGGGCCGTCTAAGGGTAGCAAAGCCCACCCTTAAACATTAAAAAAATCGGAAACGTTGGAAGGAAATGAATAGCCACCCTGCAAATCACACCAGGGGAAGATAATATGGTTATGAAACACATATTAGGAGTACATCCTTTTCGGGGCCGTCTTAGGGTAGCAAAGCCCACTTTTAAACATGAAAAAAATTTGAAACGTTAGAAGGAAATGAATAGCCACCTTAGAAATCACATCAGGGGGCGATAATATGATTGTGAAACACATATTAAGAGCACATCCATTTCGGGGCCGTCTAAGGGTAGCAAAGCACACCCTTAAACATGAAAAAAATCGGAAACGTTGGAAGGAAATGAATAGCCACCCTGCAAATCACACCAGGGGAAGATAATATGTTTATGAAACACATATTAGGAGCACATCCATTTCGGGGCCGTCTAAGGGTAGCAAAGCCCACCCTTAAACATGAAAAAAATTGGAAACGTTGGAAGGAAATGAATAGCCACCCTGCAAATCACACCAAGGGAATATAGTATGGTTATGAAACACATAATAAGAGCACATCCATTTAGGGGCCGTCTAAGGGTAGCAAAGCCCACCCTTAAACATGAAAAAAATCGGACACGTTGGAAGGAAATGAATAGCTACCCTGCAAATCACACCAGGGGAAGATAATATGGTAATGAAACATATATCAGGAGCACATCCATTTCGGGAACGTCTAAGGGTAGCAAAGCCCACCCTTAAACATGAAAAAAATCGGAAACGTTGGAAGGAAATGAATAGCCACCCTGCAAATCACACCAGGGGAAGATAATATGGTTATGAAACACATATTAAGAGCACATCCATTTCGGGGCCGTCTAAGGGTAGCAAAGCCCACCCTTAAACATGAAAAAAATCGGAAACGTTGGAAGGAAATGAATAGCCACCCTGTAAATCACACCAGGGGAAGATAATATGGTAATGAAACATATATCAGGAGCACATCCATTTCGGGAACGTCTAAGGGTAGCAAAGCCAACCCTTAAACATGAAAAAAATCGGAAACGTTGGAAGGAAATGAATAGCCACCCTGCAAATCACACCAGGGGAAGATAGTATGGTTATGAAACACATATTAAGAGCACATCCATTTCGGGGCCGTCTAAGGGTAGCAAAGCCCACCCTTAAACATGAAAAAAATTTGAAACGTTAGAAGGAATTGAATAGCCAACTTAGAAGTCACATCAGGGGGCGATAATATGATTATGAAACACGTTTACATGTTTAAGGGTGGGCTTTGCTACCCTTAGACGGCCCCGAAATGGATGTGCTCCTAATATATGTTTCATAATCATATTATCGCCCCCTGATGTGATTTGCAGGGTGGCTATTCATTTCCTTCCAACGTTTCAGATTTTTTTCATGTTTAAGGGTGGGCTTTGCTACCCTAAGACGGCCCCGAAAAGGATGTACTCCTAATATGTGTTTCATAACCATATTATCTTCCCCTGGTGTGATTTGCAGGGTGGCCATTCATTTCCTTCCAACGTTTCCGATTTTTTTCATGTTTCAGGGTGGGCTTTGCTACCCTTAGACGGCCCCGAAATAGATGTGCTCTTAATATGTGCTACATAACCATACTATCTTCCCCTGGTGTGATTTGCAGGGTGGCTATTCATTTCCTTCCAACGTTTCCGATTTTTTTCATGTTTAAGGGTGGGCTTTGCTACCCTTAGACGGCCCCGAAATGGATGTGCTCTTAATATGTGTTTCACAATCATATTATCGCCCCCTGATGTGATTTCTAAGGTGGCTATTCATTTCCTTCTAACGTTTCAAATTTTTTTCATGTTTAAGGGTGGGCTTTGCTACCCTTAGACGGCCCCGAAATGGATGTACTCCTAATATGTGTTTCATAACCATATTATTTTCCCCTGGTGTGATTTGCAGGGTGGCTATTCATTTCCTTCCAACGTTTCCGATTTTTTTCATGTTTAAGGGTGGGCTTTGCTACCCTTAGACGGCCCCGAAATGGATGTGCTCTTAATATGTGCATCATAACCATACTATCTTCCCCTGATGTGATTTGCAGGCTGGCTATTCATTTCCTTCCAACGTTTCCGATTTTTTTCATGTTTAAGGGTGGGCTTTGCTACCCTTAGACGGCCCCGAAATGGATGTGCTCCTAACATATGTTTCATAACCATATTATCTTCCCCTGGTGTGATTTGCAGGGTGGCTATTCATTTCCTTCCAACGTATCCGATTTTTTTCATGTTTAAGGGTGGGCTTTGCTACCCTTAGACGGCCCCGAAATGGATGTGCTCTTAATATGTGTTTCATAATCATATTATCGCCCCCTGATGTGATTTCTAAGGTGGCTATTCATTTCCTTCTAACGTTTCAAATTTTTTTCATGTTTAAGGGTGGGCTTTGCTACCCTTAGACGGCCCCGAAATGGATGTACTCCTAATATGTGTTTCATAACCATATTATCTTCCCCTGGTGTGATTTGCAGAGTGGCTATTCATTTCCTTCCAACGTTTCCGATTTTTTTCATGTTTAAGGGTGGGCTTTGCTACCCTTAGACGGCCCCGAAATGGATGTGCTCTTAATATGTGTTTCACAATCATATTATCGCCCCCTGATGTGATTTCTAAGGTGGCTATTCATTTCCTTCTAACGTTTCAAATTTTTTTCATGTTTAAGGGTGGGCTTTGCTACCTTTAGACGGCCCCGAAATGGATGTACTCCTAATATGTGTTTGATAACCATATTATCTTCCCGTGGTGTGATTTGCAGGGTGGCTATTCATTTCCTTCCAACGTTTCCGATTTTTTTCATGTTTAAGGGTGGGCTTTGCTACCCTTAGACGGCTCCGAAATGGATGTGCTCTTAATATGTGCTTCATAACCATACTATCTTCCCCTGATGTGATTTGCAGGGTGGCTATTCATTTCCTTCCAACGTTTCCGATTTTTTTCATGTTTAAGGGTGGGCTTTGCTACCCTTAGACGGCCCCGAAATGGATGTACTCCTAATATGTGTTTCATAACCATATTATCTTCCCCTGGTGTGATTTGCAGGGTGGCTATTCATTTCCTTCCAACGTTTCCGATTTTTTTCATGTTTAAGGGTGGGCTTTGCTACCCTTAGACGGCCCCGAAATGGATGTGCTCCTAACATATGTTTCATAACCATATTATCTTCCCCTGGTGTGATTTGCAGGGTGGCTATTCATTTCCTTCCAACGTATCCGATTTTTTTCATGTTTAAGGGTGGGCTTTGCTACCCTTAGACGGCCTCGAAATGGATGTGCTCCTAACATATGTTTCATAACCATATTATCTTCCCCTGGTGTGATTTGCAGGGTGGCTATTCATTTCCTTCCAACGTTTCCGATTTTCTTCATGTTTAAGGGTGGGCTTTGCTACCCTTAGACGGCCCCGAAATGGATGTGCTCCTAACATATGTTTCATAACCATATTATCTTCCCCTGGTGTGATTTGCAGGGTGGCTATTCATTTCCTTCCAACGTATCCGATTTTTTTCATGTTTAAGGGTGGGCTTTGCTACCCTTAGACGGCCCCGAAATGGATGTGCTCTTAATATGTGTTTCATAATCATATTATCGCCCCCTGATGTGATTTCTAAAGTGGCTATTCATTTCCTTCTAACGTTTCAAATTTTTTTCATGTTTAAGGGTGGGCTTTGCTACCCTTAGACGGCCCCGAAATGGATGTGCTCTTAATATGTGTTTCATAACCATACTATCTTCCTCTGGTGTGATTTGCAGGGTGTCTATTCATTTTCTTCCAACGTTTCCGATTTTTTTCATGTTTAAGGGTGGGCTTTGCTACCCTTAGACGTCCCCGAAATGGATGTGCTCCTAATATGTGTTTCATAACCATATTATCTCCCCCTGATGCGATTTCCAAGGTGGCTATTCATTTCCTTCTAACGTTTTAAATTTTTTTCATGTTCAAGGGTGAACTTTCCTACCCTTAGACGGCCCCGAAATGGATGTGCTCCTAATATGTGTTTCATAACCATATTATCTTCCCCTGGTGTGATTTGCAGGGCGGCTATTCATTTCCTTCCAACATTTCCGATTTTTTTCCTGTTTAAGGGAGGCTTCTGCTACCCTTAGACGGCCCCGAAATGGATGTGCTCTTAATATGTGTTTCATAACCATACTATCTTCCCCTGGTGTGATTTGCAGTGTGGCTATTCATTTCCTTCCAACGTTTCCGATTTTTTTCATGTTTAAGGGTGGGTTTTGCTACCCTTAGACGGCCCCGAAATGGATGTGCTCCTAATATGTGTTTCATAACCATATTATCTTCCCCTGGTGTGATTTGCAGGGCGGCTATTCATTTCCTTCCAACATTTCCGATTTTTTTCCTGTTTAAGGGAGGCTTCTGCTACCCTTAGACGGCCCCGAAATGGATGTGGTCTTAATATGTGTTTCATAACCATACTATCTTCCCCTGGTGTGATTTGCAGGGTGGCTATTCATTTCCTTCCAACGTTTCCGATTTTTTTCATGTTTAAGGGTGGGCTTTGCTACCCTTAGACGGCCCCGAAATGGATGTGCTCTTAATATGTCTTTCATAATCATATTATCGCCCCCTGATGTGATTTCTAAGGCGGCTATTCATTTCCTTCTAACGTTTCAAATTTTTTTCATGTTTAAGGGTGGGCTTTGCTACCCTTAGACGGCCCCGAAATGGATGTACTCCTAGTATGTGTTTCATAACCATATTATCTTCCCCTGGTGTGATTTGCAGGGTGGCTATTCATTTCCTTCCAACGTTTCCGATTTTTTCATGTTTAAGGGTGGGCTTTGCTACCCTTAGACGGCCCCGAAATGGATGTGCTCCTAATATGTGTTTCATAACCATATTATCTTCCCCTGGTGTGATTTGCAGGGCGGCTATTCATTTCCTTCCAACATTTCCGATTTTTTTCCTGTTTAAGGGAGGCTTCTGCTACCCTTAGACGGCCCCGAAATGGATGTGGTCTTAATATGTGTTTCATAACCATACTATCTTCCCCTGGTGTGATTTGCAGGGTGGCTATTCATTTCCTTCCAACGTTTCCGATTTTTTCATGTTTAAGGGTGGGCTTTGCTACCCTTAGACGGCCCCGAAATGGATGTGCTCCTAATATGTGTTTCATAACCATATTATCTTCCCCTGGTGTGATTTGCAGGGCGGCTATTCATTTCCTTCCAACGTTTCCGATTTTTTTCATGTTTAAGGGTGGGCTTTGCTACCCTTAGACGGCCCCGAAATGGATGTGCTCTTAATATGTCTTTCATAATCATATTATCGCCCCCTGATGTGATTTCTAAGGTGGCTATTCATTTCCTTCTAACGTTTCAAATTTTTTTCATGTTTAAGGGTGGGCTTTGCTACCCTTAGACGGCCCCGAAATGGATGTACTCCTAGTATGTGTTTCATAACCATATTATCTTCCCCTGGTGTGATTTGCAGGGTGGCTATTCATTTCCTTCCAACGTTTCCGATTTTTTCATGTTTAAGGGTGGGCTTTGCTACCCTTAGACGGCCCCGAAATGGATGTGCTCTTAATATGTGTTTCATAACCATACTATCTTCCCCTGGTGTGATTTGTAGGGTGGCTATTCATTTCCTTCCAACGTTTCCGATTTTTTTCATGTTTAAGGGTGGGCTTTGCTACACTTAGACGGCCCCGAAATGGATGTGCTCTTAATATGTCTTTCATAATCATATTATCGCCCCCTGATGTGATTTCTAAGGTGGCTATTCATTTCCTTCTAACGTTTCAAATTTTTTTCATGTTTAAGGGTGGGCTTTGCTACCCTTAGACGGCCCCGAAATGGATGTACTCCTAGTATGTGTTTCATAACCATATTATCTTCCCCTGGTGTGATTTGCAGGGTGGCTATTCATTTCCTTCCAACGTTTCCGATTTTTTCATGTTTAAGGGTGGGCTTTGCTACCCTTAGACGGCCCCGAAATGGATGTGCTCTTAATATGTGTTTCATAACCATACTATCTTCCCCTGGTGTGATTTGTAGGGTGGCTATTCATTTCCTTCCAACGTTTCCGATTTTTTTCATGTTTAAGGGTGGGCTTTGCTACCCTTAGACGGCCCCGAAATGGATGTGCTCTTAATATGTCTTTCATAATCATATTATCGCCCCCTGATGTGATTTCTAAGGTGGCTATTCATTTCCTTCTAACGTTTCAAATTTTTTCATGTTTAAGGGTGGGCTTTGCTACCCTTAGACGGCCCCGAAATGGATGTACTCCTAGTATGTGTTTCATAACCATATTATCTTCCCCTGGTGTGATTTGCAGGGTGGCTATTCATTTCCTTCCAACGTTTCCGATTTTTTCATGTTTAAGGGTGGGCTTTGCTACCCTTAGACGGCCCCGAAATGGATGTGCTCTTAATATGTGTTTCATAACCATACTATCTTCCCCTGGTGTGATTTGTAGGGTGGCTATTCATTTCCTTCCAACGTTTCCGATTTTTTTCATGTTTAAGGGTGGGCTTTGCTACCCTTAGACGGCCCCGAAATGGATGTACTCCTAGTATGTGTTTCATAACCATATTATCTTCCCCTGGTGTGATTTGCAGGGTGGCTATTCATTTCCTTCCAACGTTTCCGATTTTTTCATGTTTAAGGGTGGGCTTTGCTACCCTTAGACGGCCCCGAAATGGATGTGCTCCTAATATGTGTTTCATAACCATATTATCTTCCCCTGGTGTGATTTGCAGGGCGGCTATTCATTTCCTTCCAACATTTCCGATTTTTTTCCTGTTTAAGGGAGGCTTCTGCTACCCTTAGACGGCCCCGAAATGGATGTGGTCTTAATATGTGTTTCATAACCATACTATCTTCCCCTGGTGTGATTTGCAGGGTGGCTATTCATTTCCTTCCAACGTTTCCGATTTTTTCATGTTTAAGGGTGGGCTTTGCTTCCCTTAGACGGCCCCGAAATGGATGTGCTCCTAATATGTGTTTCATAACCATATTATCTTCCCCTGGTGTGATTTGCAGGGCGGCTATTCATTTCCTTCCAACGTTTCCGATTTTTTTCATGTTTAAGGGTGGGCTTTGCTACCCTTAGACGGCCCCGAAATGGATGTGCTCTTAATATGTCTTTCATAATCATATTATCGCCCCCTGATGTGATTTCTAAGGTGGCTATTCATTTCCTTCTAACGTTTCAAATTTTTTTCATGTTTAAGGGTGGGCTTTGCTACCCTTAGACGGCCCCGAAATGGATGTGGTCTTAATATGTGTTTCATAACCATACTATCTTCCCCTGGTGTGATTTGCAGGGTGGCTATTCATTTCCTTCCAACGTTTCCGATTTTTTCATGTTTAAGGGTGGGCTTTGCTACCCTTAGACGGCCCCGAAATGGATGTGCTCTTAATATGTGTCTCATAACCATACTATCTTCCCCTGGTGTGATTTGTAGGGTGGCTATTCATTTCCTTCCAACGTTTCCGATTTTTTTCATGTTTAAGGGTGGGCTTTGCTTCCCTTAAACGGCCCCGAAATGGATGTGCTCTTAATATGTGTTTCATAACCATACTGTCTTCCCCTGGTGTGATTTGCAGGGTGGCTATTCATTTCCTTCCAACGTTTCCGATTTTTTTCATGTTTAAGGGCGGGCTTTGCTATCCTTAGACGGCCCCGAAATGGATGTGGTCTTAATATGTGTTTCATAACCATACTATCTTCCCCTGGTGTGATTTGCAGGGTGGCTATTCATTTCCTTCCAACGTTTCCGATTTTTTCATGTTTAAGGGTGGGCTTTGCTACCCTTAGACGGCCCCGAAATGGATGTGGTCTTAATATGTGTTTCATAACCATACTATCTTCCCCTGGTGTGATTTGCAGGGTGGCTATTCATTTCCTTCCAACGTTTCCGATTTTTTTCATGTTTAAGGGTGGGCTTTGCTACCCTTAGACGGCCCCGAAATGGATGTGCTCTTAATATGTCTTTCATAATCATATTATCGCCCCCTGATGTGATTTCTAAGGTGGCTATTCATTTCCTTCTAACGTTTCAAATTTTTTTCATGTTTAAGGGTGGGCTTTGCTACCCTTAGACGGCCCCGAAATGGATGTGGTCTTAATATGTGTTTCATAACCATACTATCTTCCCCTGGTGTGATTTGCAGGGTGGCTATTCATTTCCTTCCAACGTTTCCGATTTTTTTCATGTTTAAGGGTGGGCTTTGCTACCCTTAGACGGCCCCGAAATGGATGTGGTCTTAATATGTGTTTCATAACCATACTATCTTCCCCTGGTGTGATTTGCAGGGTGGCTATTCATTTCCTTCCAACGTTTCCGATTTTTTCATGTTTAAGGGTGGGCTTTGCTACCCTTAGACGGCCCCGAAATGGATGTGGTCTTAATATGTGTTTCATAACCATACTATCTTCCCCTGGTGTGATTTGCAGGGTGGCTATTCATTTCCTTCCAACGTTTCCGATTTTTTCATGTTTAAGGGTGGGCTTTGCTACCCTTAGACGGCCCCGAAATGGATGTGCTCTTAATATGTGTTTCATAACCATACTATCTTCCCCTGGTGTGATTTGTAGGGTGGCTATTCATTTCCTTCCAACGTTTCCGATTTTTTTCATGTTTAAGGGTGGGCTTTGCTTCCCTTAAACGGCCCCGAAATGGATGTGCTCTTAATATGTGTTTCATAACCATACTGTCTTCCCCTGGTGTGATTTGCAGGGTGGCTATTCATTTCCTTCCAACGTTTCCGATTTTTTTCATGTTTAAGGGCGGGCTTTGCTATCCTTAGACGTCCCCGAAATGGATGTGCTCCTAATATGTGTTTCATAACCATATTATCTCCCCCTGATGCGATTTCCAAGGCGGCTATTCATTTCCTTCTAACGTTTTAAATTTTTTTCATGTTCAAGGGTGAACTTTCCTACCCTTAGACGGCCCCGAAATGGATGTGCTCCTAATATGTGTTTCATAACCATATTATCTTCCCCTGGTGTGATTTGCTGGGCGGCTATTCATTTCCTTCCAACGTTTCCGATTTTTTTCCTGTTTAAGGGAGGCTTCTGCTACCCTTAGATGCCCCCCAAATGAATTTGCTCCTAGTATGTGTTGTATAACCATATTATCTTCCCCTGTGATAATTCCCTAGGTGGCTATTCATTCCCTTCTATCGTTTAAATTTTTCCCTGTTTAAGGGTGGGTGTTGCTACCCTTAGACAAAACACCTTGTAAGTTAATGAGCATTATGTCACTACATTGCCAGTCTCGTTTTTAATGCTAAAATGTTTTGCTACCTGTTCCCTTATTTATTATTTCCATAGCTGCGTGCTGCGTTCTGTGCGTACGCCTATGGGTGTTCGGGTATTCTCGGTAAATTGGCTGCTAACTTTTAGCTGCTAACTTCACACCGGTGTTTCCACTGCCATGCAGAAGTGTATTTTTAAGTCATTTTTGAACGCTCTCTTCGATTTTTTTTATAAAAAAACGAATATTCAATTATTTTCCAACGACTACTTGATCCTTCCACCGCCAATGTGATTTTTAGGTGGTATGTTTCTGGTTGATGACGTCATTCGTCAAATGTCAAATTCCAAAGATAATACTTTCGAATGGAATTGGAACTTACCTTATCCCATTTAACACCACGTGTACCAAATTTTATTTAAATTTATTGTATCCTCACAGCAGGCCCATACTATCAAGTTTGGGACACCCTGTATATTGGAAACAATTCTGAATCACCCTGTATAGCACTGGTCTTAATCGTAACGGCAATTTTTGTACACAACTATTCCGTATAATATTTTAAAAATATGTATAAATTTAGATAATATGATTTCTATTAATACCTTTCCACCATAAAAACCGGCCATCCACACAGTATGCATCTATGTATGCAAGCAGTAATGACTAAAACAGTGGTGACTATTAAATATGCAACTGCAGTTCATTCGCGTGTAACTACGACTATTTCAGCAATAGAAAATTAATTGCTAATTAACCCATTGCAGATAATTGAAGTTCCGATAGGCACCGACAAAAAAACGCCAAGGATATTATATGGTTGCTTTATTGATTAGGTGCATTCAACTTGTTGACTAGAGAAAGTTCGTTGCACCTATTCCCCCAACACGCTGCAGTTATTTGTTGATGTCATGATTAAATCAATATTTTATTTTCATAAAATATTTAAAAGTGGCATAGTGCAAGACCCGTCTTTCCTTAATAGTACTGTCCTATTTGTCTAACGGTAACGCGTACCAGAAAATGCATAAATGAAGATGAACTAGAAGGATGCTCGACACGGATTAGATTACATAGTATAAGTTCATATAAACTCGTCTTTTTACAATGTTCGAGGGACTAAAGTATCTTCAAGCGGTAGATGTTATGGATACCAAACAAGCAAAATGCAAAAGCAATTTTGAACGAAGATTAGCTGTCGTATTTTAGATGTATATTTTGATAGAGTAATATTAAACGATAAGAGATTATCAATTCAAACAACTGTGAAAGTTTGCATGTATAAAATGTATTTAAGTTAATTTATTGCTTAATTCCCACCAAAATGTATATGTTAAAATGAACAGAAATATACAGGGTGATTCGGAAACAATAGGAAAAAAATTGGGTATCTGTATGAGAAATTAATTGACCCATATTTTTTTGTTTTCCCGAATTTTAATTTTTGGAAGCTCTGAGCCAAAATAGCTATTTATAATATACGTGTTAAAAGTAAGAAGTAAGAAGTTAAAAATCATCTTCACTCACAAAATAAAATCACTTTTAACACGTATATCATACACTATTTTTTCTACAAAACAATCGGAAGAACTTTAAACTCAATAAAAATAAGAAATCAAAAAATACCACACAGATCGCAATGTTTATGAACCAAAATTTTCGTAGCAACCAGTGCTGTTGTTAGTTACGGAAAAAACGCAAAAATATTGACAGCATTTTCTAGTAATATTATAAGTATAATGAATAATCTCCATAATGAGCGTAACGAATCCATCCCTGCTGAAATCGAAGAAGCCGCCAGTCGAGCAACATTGGAATTATTGCCGGCGAAATCAAAGAAACAGTACGAAATCGCTTATAGACGCGTTTCGGAATGGTGCAACTTTAAAATGTCCCTGGGAAATGTAACGAAAGTGTTTTACTGGTATATTTTGAGGAAAAAGCCAAGATATGGAAATCGTCAACGCTGTGGTCAAATTATTCCATGATCAAAACTATGTTAAAAATAAAGCAAGATCAAGATATAAGCAAACATTATAAACTTATTGCTTTTTTAAAACGGAAGGGTGAAGGATATCAAGCAAAAAAGTCAAAAGTTTTGACGAAGACGCATATCGACAAATTTCTCACAGAAGCAGAAGACGAAAAGTATCTGATGATGAAAGTCGCAGCAATAGTGGGTGTCTTCGGGGCGTATCGCCGAGAGGAATTGTGTCAGATGACCATCGACAATATCGAATATTTGGGCACTTCGGTTGTTGACCATACCAGATACTAAAACGAAAATGCCTCGGACTTTCAGTGTTGTTGGTCAATTCTATTTAAACTTTTTTAGAAAGTATATGGCACTCCGGCCAGCCTGCGCTGACCATAGTCGACTTTTTCTTAAATATATGAAGAATAAATATGTGAAGAATCCAGTCGGAATTAACATGTTGCCGACATTGCAGAGTTCTTGAATCTACCAAATCCTCAACTCTACACCGAACACTGTTTTCGTCGTTCATCGGCGACATTGTTAGCAGATTCTGGTGCAAATCTTACTACCAGCAAGAGACATGGAGGATGGAAATCTTCGACGGTAGCTGAAGGCTACATTGAAAATTCACTAGAACAGAAGAAGGAAATTGCGTGCCAAATACTTCCTACTGCTGCAACTACTAGCAAGACCACCAGTACTACCAGTAGTATTTCTACAGAAAATAGATGTGTCACACATGTTGACAGTAAAACCAACTTAAGTATGGTGACTCCGCAGGGAATTACAATTTCAAATTGTTCTAATTTTACTATAAATGTTAATAGTAATAACTAGTTAAAATGTCGGTTTGTACTTATTTAAAATAAAAAGTTGTTCATGTGTTTGTTAAAACGTTTTATTAATTTTCAAAACAAAATTTAAATAAACCTTGATTTACTTTTAACACTAGTGTTAAAAGTAATTTACTTTTAACACGCGTGTCAAAAAATGACATTTTTAACATCAAAAATGACAATTAAAAAGCCCACTTTTAACAGTTTTGTAGAAAAATATTGTTTTCTACAAATATCTCCGGAATCTCTAAGCCGATTTTAATGGGATTTGGTATGAGGTTGTAGATAGTCTATCTGAATATTATCAATATAGTAGTTTTATAAAGGGCGCTAGTTATGCGTAATGCCATTTAGTTTTTTCAAAAAAGTTTATTTCCATTTTTTCCCCTAAATTCATTGCCAGTACATGAGAAGCACAAAAAGTACTCTTTCATTTTTTTTATTTGAAGTTTAAATTTCCAGAAAAAGTTGCTAAAGCTGTGGTACAACCTTGAAAAATTATGAATGAAAATAATTCAAACAGATTATATCATTATGTATATACAGCATGGCAGATGCAGTGGGCATTTGTCATACCTTTCTAGCTACAATAAAAAAGGACCTACAATATAAGTTTAATATTTAGGTTCAAATGAATAGTTTGGGTGAGATATAAATGATCTGCTTACTTCCTGCTCAGCTTAAGCGGCTCGACAGGAAGTCCCTACAGGAAGCGACCTACATTGCAGTTGATATGTGAACATACATATGAAGGAACAGCGAGTCATCTCACCTATGGCATGCTGATGAGGGCTAACAAGCCCAAAATCGGTCTATGTCTGGCAGTGTGTCCGGCAAGGGTTCTTGGCTGTTCACACAGATACTGCAGGAGTAATTCAATGCCGGTCGGGGCATTAGCCCGCGGAGTAGTTATTTCCGCAAGTATCATTTACAAAAGTTTATTTTCTAAAACAAATAATTTATATTTTCAAGATTATTATTATTACCTTAGTTGTTAAAATGTCCTCACTCATAGGCACTTCAAATAAATTTTCACTGCCTACTCGCCGTGTCATTATCTCGTTTTTGCCTGTTAAAAACTTATCGCTAATACTCTGCCTTTCTACCGGTAGCTAGCAGTTCAACACATTGTAAATATTATTATTAAAATAATGCCAATAAATTTTATTACAGAAATATACAGTGTGATACATTTCAGAGCATTACAAGTTACATGATAATTAAAAAAATAGATAGAGAATAATGTACAATTACATTTCATGTGTACAAATACGCGGTTTTACTATGAAATATGCATATTAATAAGTAGCAATTTTCCATTACAGTAGTAACATTACATTCTGGTGTGTTATTTTTTCACAATATTGACCTAACCAACAATCCAATGTAATATCGCTAATAATTTTTATCAGAAATGCAATATTATGTCTTGTCATGTGAAACCAAGACAAGATGAAACAAAAAACAAGTCAAGATGTCAACATTAATTCCACAAATATCCGGATTAATCCAAAATAGTTATTTATGCAACAAGTACAAGTACAATTTCACGTCGCGTGCAATAAACACTTTTTGTACGAGTTGCATACAATATTTTTTCTACGTTCATGCAAAAACCAAAAAATGTTTTATTTAGATGACACTAACTCTAGGAAAATATGACGGTGATTTGAACGTTTATGTTTGTCATGATGACAAAACGCTGTAGTAGAATGACAGATGAATGTAACATTTTATTGCACTAGTGCAATAAAGAACCAATTTTTCCACTAAATATAGTTCAATAATGTTCTGTTTTTTGCATGAACGTAGAAAAATATAATTATTTAAAACCATTTTGAACACAACAGTACTATTACATTTATTAAAATTTCATTTCATTAAACAAAAATATATCTCATTGCAGTCGTAGTACAGATAAACGAAATAATGTTTTGCTATCCAAAGCAATAATTTTGTTACATTCAACAAACAAATGGTTAATAATCACAGGATATATTTATTTCCTATAACTATGAATTTAATTGTGTATGTATAGCTATAGCCCATTGTAACACAGTTCTAAAATTAGTATTGAGTTTGAGGGTGAAGCGAATCACCCTGTATAACATTTTATACAGAATTTCGTTTATGGAAATGATTCTATTGTAGGCACAGCCAACAAAGCCGACTACAATAACAATACTCAGTCATTTTATGATTTCCGCCATTCACATCAGTTTCATGTATTTCTACAGGATTACCAAAGGCACATTTTGTTTCCTAAACATTTTTATAACTCGTAAAATACCGGTATATAAACCGCAATCATCCTGGACATCTATGAATACCTGCGGCCAAAACCATTCCATTGTGTGTCCCATTATACTTTTTTTATTGCTCATAAATCTAGTAACTCGCACACAACTCCTCTGAAGTTTTGTAACCCCACTGAATTAGGTAAAAACAAATTGTAGGCTATATGTAACAAAGGAAAGGAGCAACATTCGCCCTTAAGCGGATCGGTGATAAGATCCACACCGGTCTATTCCACTGTGTTGACATCGTGTAATCAATATCGCAACTGTGCCTATATATGTTAGCTGCCGTGGATGTTACGAGAATTTATTGATATTATGTCTATTTGTCCGGGTTTTCTGTATGTTTCCATAATTATGTGCCTATGAACAGCAATCGACAAAATAATAACAATTCAGCATAGAATATCATTTCCTGGAGCTTCACAATTTTGTGCGCCGTGATAGCATTGTCTAAACAAAGGGCAGATCTTTGTGCAGCCTTTCAAATTGAGCAATTTTTTAATTCCTCAATGAAACATAGATTGTATTATGGATTTACCTGGGTCTTGTGACATTTGAGTTGTGTAACATATCTCTAAAAAAATCGTCAGCAGCGCGTTCAGTTTTTCAAATTATTTTATAAAAATTTCAAGACACTGATTAGGTGGAAGATAAAACAAGAGAAAAATATAGTCGTAGTGGTTGTTCACAAGAGCAGAGTAAGATATTTGGTTCGTGAGAGTATTGCTGAAGACCTGGAAATGTTCATTAACCGAGGTTTACAAGTTAGACTAAGATAATCTACTGTGTGGCATATTTTACATAAGGATTTAACTCTGAGGACATACATAGTTCTAATAACAGGAGCT
The DNA here is from genome assembly GCA_037114965.1 of Monochamus alternatus. NCBI lineage: Eukaryota > Metazoa > Arthropoda > Insecta > Coleoptera > Cerambycidae > Monochamus > Monochamus alternatus. Next base: position 28,888,039 of record CM073431.1, on the reverse strand, counting down.
ACACACTGATCATTTAAAACGTCGTGAATCAAATTAATCAAAGAACAAGTACATGATTTTTCTCAAAAGATCATTGTAAATAAAACAAAATTAAAACACTACGTACCATCTTTGCAAGGCCAATCTGATCTATAAATATCTACAAATATTTGCATATACCGAGGAATATATACTGATGTTTCAAGAATGATGTAGTATTTTCACTTATAATACCACTAGAGCTTCAATTATTACTGGAAATTTTTTCGAGCACATTCGAATATTTTGAAAATTCTAAAAAATATTCGTGTGCAAGAAAAAATGTCCAGTTTTTAATTGAAGCTAGAGTGGTATTCGGTAAGAAAATTTCACAATGAAGTGTTAAAAAATATCGACAAAAATATAAAGATATTAAAATTTTTTGATTGTTTTGAAGAGACAGAAATAATAAAAAATAAGTTGATAGTAGTTCAATCTTTCAGTTTTCTAAAAATTTAGTGTACTAAAGTTGGTAAAAATATATTTTATTGCAAAAAAACTTGAAGCAGTATATATAATCAAAGTAACTTACATACATATAACATTAGGTTAAACAAAATACAGCTAACCGACTTTAGTTAAGCAAAATAATAAAAAATAAGTCAATAGTAGATCAATCTCTCAGTTTTCCACATACTCATTTTACTAAGTTGGTAGAAATATATTTTCTTACAAAGAACCTTAAGCACTATGTAATATCAATAAAATTCATATGTATATATTATTAAGAAGGCCATGCAATCCATGTCAAACAAAGTAATGGTGACTTTTGACGTTATTTGACCATTTTCTTTAAAATCGTTGTGTTGTACAATTGAAAAATGGAGCGGTTTGAGAAATATGCAAGTTTTGCAAAAAAGTGAAATTAAAATGTATCATCGGAACCTAAAATTTTTAATGTATTTATTACAATGCGGGCCAGAAATTTATTCGCCAAACTTGTTTGGGATTATTAAAAATCATTTGCTTCTGGTGTGTAAGAAATATGGAGCTCTTCGTGGATCACATCAGAATAAGATTGTTTCAAAGTACTACATTTATTTTTTGAAACATAGACATTTTATAAATTTTAGTGAATGTGTGCTTGTTTATTCCCCATTAAGAAAAGAAGACGTGGCTGAGGAATTTCAGCAACATTTGGACGCTTTAATTAAAACTACTAAAAGTACATACTTGGTAAATAATTATTTATAAATGATTTGTACTTATTAAATTATGATAGAATAAATTTGAAGTTAAATATAAATGTCATTTTATTTATAAATGTCAAAAAATTTCCAGTGTAATTTCATGCTCCTTACCCCAAGGAAGAGAAAAATTTCCGGAAATTTTCTTAGTTGCTATAGTAACGCTACAAAATACAGGCCTTTAATTGGCTGAAAAATACTATTGTGAAATTTTCAGCGAAAATATTCAACATATTTTCCAATGCGAATGAAGTACAATACATTTTTAGATGATGGATGAACAATACACTTTTACAGAGAAGGATGAATAATTCACATTTAGAGGATGGATGGACAAATTCCACTAAAAAAAATCTTATTAGTTATTTCTACTCCTGACAAGAAAGACCTTCTTAACTGTTTAGAAATGTGACTCGCATAGTGTACTTATTATTGAATTCTAATAATAAAATCTACTGTATTTCTAATTTGTTAGTAAGAGATATGCTGCATATTATATTGACATACAAGTAAAAACTTTTCTCTCTTTTGAAATTCATATATCAATACACTCTCCATATGACTACAAAAATGATATAATCCGTTTTTAAATTAGCTTCTGTTACACTATAAACAAATTATCTGCTCGGTAAAATTACAAATCTATATTTTACAATCCCAACCTACAAATTGCAATGTATATATCAATACAAATTATGGTGACGCAAATTTAGAATGGAATTTAGCATAACAGTTATAAAATCACATAACATAATATGGATTTTTATCCATGTTTATTTCTGTAATATTACAGTCTATTTATTTCATTTACAAAATTATTATCTAATTTTACATTACTTTACTCTGGTCACAAATTTTATTTTTGTCAATGTAGAAAAAACGTATAATTGACAGAGAAGAGATATTATTTCTAACTTATTCATATATTTTTTGGACTGTCTCAATAAACTGCTATAAATTCGTTGAAAATTAGCCTTAAAGCTTTTTATCATTACACTAATTTGTTCAAATCATGGGTACATCTCTAGTACCTAAGAAAATATTTCAAATAAAAATGTTAACATAAAACTATTGAAAATAGACAAATTTAGCATTTCATTGATCTAAACAGCTTCACGAAGAAATAAGATCAAACTGATAACTCGAGACCTTTTTAATGAAAATAAAATGTTTTATAAATGTTGCTATAGAAGAGTGCGACGACCCTTGTCCGTTGTCACATTAAGAAGTGAACAATTTAGGAATTCCTCAGGGTCTAAAACAGAGTGGGTCTTCCATTTTAGAGCGCACCTAATATATCAAAGAATATGAACGCACAATAATGCCTTTGGGGATTGCTACATGTATATCCAATATGATAGATGGGCCTAATTGATATTTGGAGCGTAGCATTCAATGCGACACGAATATACGCGTACAAGGATAAGGTTCGAAATCCCTATGAGCATCATAAATGGAGGAAAATATACAGATTATTTTCTGACAGAAAGCACATTTAACATCGAAAGAAAATCGATTATGATGTCATATATTTCTAACAGAGATCTTATAAATCCGTTACTGTTTGATACTTCTAGTGTTTTGTTGAAGTGAGGTAGGCAGAGGTATCTACATATCTATTAATAGTATAGAATCCCACTATAAAACGACCTTCACCGAGCTGATTAATGGATGAAAAGTATTTTATATCCAATTAAATATGTCAATAAATACATTGCAAATGGGTTGTCTAAAAAATTTCACTCCAGAATATGGTTAATTAACAATTAAAAATTATTTTTTTTTTTTGAACATTTCACTGGTTTGGTTAATAGACAAATTCCATACCAATCGAAAGTATGAAGCCCATAGAATATGCAAACGTTAGGTTGACTATTTTTTTCCCGTCACAACTCTTGGGTAGGCAGGTATAAATAGGTAAATCGATACTAGTAACTTGCACCTGTGTGGTTAATAAATTAAAGTTAAATTAAAATAAAGATTATTTCATTACCAACACGGTGGTATAGAGTTGTCTGCGAAAAATCAGTCCTAAATTCCGGTTGACGAGTTTTACAAAGTGAAATATTCCCCAGCGAACCATTCCATGCGATAGAAGAGAACACAGCATTGCAGCTGTGTGTAGTTCGTCCATACCGAAAACGAAGACGATCCGTTTATCCGTTTTTCCATAAAATCGAATAAAGTCCGGGGGCGGCGGTACCTATTATTATTAATCTGCCCCTAGGAACCCCTAACGCCCTTCAATGACAATAAAACAACATTTTCGACCCTATTAATGATATGTCGAGATCGAAAACCCCTAAAAAATAAAATTTTCTATTAATCCATTACGTTTTTTAAGGAAAGGATACATATAATCAAAATATTTTATTAGACTTTTCGATAGGTTCGGTGGAGAAGAAGCCACAAAAAATTTCAATGATTTTAGGCAAATTTCATGTTTTCAAGGGCCGCCCCCAGAGGGGCGGCAGGAACGTCATAATATCATTTCAAGTCACTACCAGGAAATAATAGTCTTTACCGAAAATGAACACAATCCGTTTATCCGTTTCTCCAAAATATCTAATAAAGTCCGGGGGCGGTGGTATTTTGCCGCCCAATTCGTAAACCGTTGATTATACAGAAAATTCTGTAGAAGCACTTTTCCATATTTTTATAAAAAACATTCGAATATGTATTCGAAATGAAACACAAAAGGTCGATTTCTCGAACTCGTGACTTCGAGACTCCACCCCTCAGTTATGAATTCGGGAAACCTCTGATCCCGTCCCACAGCCGCCGTTTACCTAGCCTCATGTTCGTCGTTAGGAATATAAAAAAATTCCGCACATCTCACGGCCACAAATCGAATCCGATCGACCTCAAATTTTATGTACGTATACTTCGCGATAAGGCGGGGGCGCATCAGGTAATGTACCGAAAATTTTTAAAAAAACGGGATGCCGCCCCCCAACCGATCGAATCGAAATTTTAAAGACACGTACTCTTTGAGACGCAGAATCGAAAAAATAAGCCCGTCTTCGCGTTAGGGGTTCCTAGGGCAGATTAATAATAATAATACCGCCGCCCCCGGCCTTTATTCGATTTTTTGGAGAAATTGATAAACGGATCGTCTTCGTTTTCGGTATGGACGAACTAAACACAGATGCAATGCTGTGTACTCTTCTATCGCATGGAATGGTTCGCTGGGAAATATTTCACTTTTTAAAACTCGACAACCGGAATTCAGAACTGATTCTTCGCAGACAACCCTATACCACCGTGTTGGTAATGAAATAATCTTTATTTTAATTTAACTTTAATTTATTAACCACACCGGTGCAAGTTACTAGTATCGATTTACTTGTTTATACCTGCCTAGAGTTGTGACGGGAAAAAAATAGTCAACCTAACGTTTGCATATTCTATGGGCCTCATACTTTCGGTTGGTATGGAATTTGTCTATTAACCAAACCAGTGAAATGTTTAAAAAAATAATAATTTTTAATTGTTAATTAATCATATTCTGGACTGAATTTTTTTAGACAACCCATTTGCAATATATTTATTGACATATCTAATTGGATATAAAATACTTTTCATCCATTAACCAGCTCGGTGAAGGTCGTTTTATAGTGGGATCTTAGACTATAAGAATAGTCATTCTCTATTTTCATAAGAACACATGTTTTAACTTTGCAACTATTTAAGAAATAAGTTCAACACTAGAGGATGTATACAGGGTGATCCATAAGTATTGACTCATGGAATCATACTAGATTTCTCACTTCAAAATATTACGACTTAAGCCAACTTGCCTTATTAAAATATTGATAATAAATAATATACAAGGTGTCAAAGTTGGAATTTAAAAAGTGATTTTTTTGGTAATAATTACACTGTGTTTGACTGTATCAACTTAAAAATTTGGGAAAGATGTTTTTGGATATGAGAAATTCTACTTTTTTTTTGAGGAAGAACGATGTACTTGTCATTATTTTTAGAAATTGACCATTTCTGAGATAATAACTTTTCAACAATCAGTTGCAAGTAATAAGCAGTAATAGTAAGTTAAATATTAACAATTATTAGACAAAATTTATGTTTAAGTTAATAAGAATTTCTAAATGTAAGGTCCAGTTTTGGTTAAAATCAATTACTCTATAACATCGAAAAATTCTAAGACACAATCATTTTTCATATTCAGATATGAGAGATAATTGTTATTTGTTGGCTATTAAATTTCAATGGAAATGCTGGGCAACGAGAATATTTCGGAGAATTTTGAAATAGATTACAACCTGATAAGCAACAATTTAAAAAATTTGTTTAGGGATTTAATGAAAAATGACGTAAAATTTGTCCACATTGAGGATTATCTACGAACCAATTCAGGACGACTATCTGGAGCTGCAAGAATCAGTGTGACTTCCATTTTAAAAACGCTGCATGTTGAAAAATATTATCCGTAGCATTTTACAATATTGCTTGCCGATGTACCTTGAACACATCCAATTTGCAGGGAAATTTTGGCGCCTACTACGTTAAAATATTGTATAATGAAACATGCAGTTAATTGTTGAAAAGCTATTTTCTCTAAAATGGTCAATTTCTAAGATTAATAATCTCTTTTTTGTAGGTTTAAATTTTTGAAATAAAAAACGTGATAACGGTAGAGCCAAAAAAGTGTGGCGCCCTCTAGGAAATACGTCGAAATAGATAACAGATTATGATTTCTCATAAACAAAAACATCTATTTCCAAATTTTTAAGCTGATACATTCAAAAACAGTATAATTTTTACAGAAAACCACTTTCTAACTACTTCAACAAGGTATACCTTTTTCAGATAAAAAAGGTAGAAAAATCGATTGTTTCAATAATCAGATGGATACACTAAGCTGCAAAAAAGTTCTGCCATTTAAACGAAGGATCATGTCCCATAAGTGACGCCTTTAAAAATCTACGATCTCCAAAATGTATGGAAATATTTGGATTAAAATTTTAACTTTGATACACTGCAGATTGAAAAGGAGCAACATTTGGACCAGACATATTTGGTTTATCGCTCTAGCTTGAAGTCAGCAACCTGCCATTAATCTCTGTCCCATTATTACTGAATCATCCTGTAGAAATGATCTGTTTTGCATAATAAGTAATAAATAATTGACAAGACAGGCGAAACAGAATCGGAGCTCTTTGAGCAAATGACAGTGAATTTATAAGTCAGGAGAACTATCTACAATAGAATGCAATATTTGTCAGCTAATATTCGTTTGAATATTACTTCTTAATACTTCTTGCCGTAGCAATATTTATTGTCTTGTTCCGCAAGACTTTTTTAAAATCTTATCTATTTTGTCTTGCGAGACTAAAAGAAGGCCAAGAGAAAGCAAGACAAGATTGCCAATATAACTTTTTATATTGAAAAGGCATGGATTTGGTAGATCAGTAGCTTAGAATTAAGAAGAATTTGTACATCATTAAGTTTTCTCTATAAAATAATACATAATTAAATTGATTGTTCTGATATACTTAGAGACATTAAATTTTTGGTACCAAGTTATAATTCCAGATCTAATATAACATTCAGATGTAGTAAACCTAGAACGGACAGTTTACTCAAGTACCTATTCATGTTATGTGCATAAATTTCAATAATTCGTGTGATATTCATAATTTTACATTGAAATCGTTGTTGCTTAATGCAATAAGAACATATTCTAATGAATTACAATATAATAATTTTTATACATCTTTAAGCATATATCCATTATTTCTGTATTGAGTATTCTAAACCAAGTGTAGATTTCATTTTATTTTTTTTTATTTACTAATATTATTTAGAGGACGTTATGTAATGTATTTTTAAGTTTTACCCTGTAAATGGATCTCTGTTGGGTAATAAAGCTATTATTATTATATGTTACATGTTTTATATGTTGTTTTGTTGTTACTACCTACTGATTTTTTGTTTCCACTTAGCACACCATTTTTTTAAAGTAACAATATCATCGAATAATCCTAATAGAATGCTTATTGTGTTGTAACCTTAACGGAATCCAGACTGGTTAACTGGTAGCGGTATATCTCAAATTAGCACAATAATTGTGACTGATGATCCACGGTACACGGCTAACCGCGTGAAGAAAACAAAGATTAAGACTTTAACTATCCCAGTGTTCCAAAGTGACGTATTGATTCCGCGCCGCTGGCGGTGGTGACCCAGCCGTCCGACAGCAGCAGCGGCAGCTCCTGTGTACACCGATCGCACCGGCGGCACACAAAGAAATTGCTTTTTTATTATCTGATATGTTTTGCGAAATCCATTTCATTGTTGTCGATAAATCCACTCTGTGTCGTACTTTTGCCCGAATAAACTGCTAATGATTTATATCAACAGTCCTGAAAGCCTAAAAGCTCTTTTATCTCTAATTTAATGTTTGCAGATTGCTTTTCTCTTGCGAGGGATATCAGCGAGTTAAAAATTGCGAGATTAATTTATACGCTTCCCTTACGTGTACCCAGGCCCATTTACAGCACAATGGGAGATAGCGGAGGTATCCCTGATTTTATTACGAATGGCTCGGACCCGGTTCCAGCTGAATGAATTGTACATTCATTCATTATTCCATTTAGTTGAGATTAAAAATTTATTAACACATTAATATGACGTAGGTATTTAGATATCATTCATTTTATTCATACTTCGAATATGAGGATCGGGCTTTGTACTTCATGGTAAGTCGGTAGTTATAACTGCCTTATTGCAATAAATATTGCTGGCAATTTTACAGTACACATGCAAAGCAACAAATTTTCAATCAGTTATTGCAATTTTTATTGTAGTTGCAGATAATAGGTGCCGAGCTACCTATATCTTTATTACATGCATTTTAACTGCTGCCATCTGCAAGTAACCTTGTCAAAGGGAGCAAACATAAACAACATGATAATTATTTGACATTTTTTTTGAGAAAAGTTATTCTTAGAATTTTGCTTGTAAAAATAACAGCATTATCACATTTAAATTTGATTTCAATATATAAGAAAACCTGCTATAGTTAAAAAGAGAATAAATTTTATTTTTAAATTTACCTACCACAATTAATCATACTAAACAGTTGTTTGTGCTAAATAAATATAGGCAGTTATTAAATTTGACGTTTATACTAATAATTTTGTTCTCAAATATTATTTATTTATTTATTTATTTAAATACAGTGTCCAACGGGAAGAATCCCTGTTACAGGACAAGGAAAAAAAACAATTCAAAATACAAAAACAATGACAGAAATAACTCGAATAAAAACAAAATATCAAATAACAAACAAAAAGTAATTAGCAAAAATATAACATAAACAATAATAAAAAAAACAAGCAATAAAATCACAAAAATGTCTTTTTAAACAAAAAACAGCTAACCAAATAGAGATTTAATAAACTTAATTGAGTGAAAAAATATATCAAGTCGATTTTCATACAATTGGTAGTTAGTAATCATTTGATGAAGAGGGGATGCCGTAAGTATATTAGTACGAGCAGTTGGCAACTGCAAAACAGAACTAGATCTAGAATTTAATCTAGGAACTCGATAAAAAATTCTAGATACCAGAGAAGAGGCATTTAGAAAATTATTAACAATTTTGTGTAGAAACATTAGAGAGTACATAATGCGCCTTCGCTGCAAGCTAATTAAGTCAAATGTTGATAACAAAATATCTTCTGGAATGCCACGAACCGGATAAACATCAAATTTGACAAAATGCAGTGTCTTTAAATATCTACGCTGTACTTTTTCCAATAGGTTTATATGGGTGTTATAAATCGGACACCAAACAATAGAGGCATATTCAAGTTTGCAGCGAACAAAACAATTAAACAGTGTATTCACTGTCACCGTGTTGCGAAAAGCCTTAGAATTACGCAAAATAAAACCCAGGCTTTTAAATGCAGATTCAGTTATTAAATGAATATGTACGTCAAAAGACAGATTGTCGCAAAATGTTACACCAAGGTCCTTGAACTGCGACACTCTATTTAAAATAGTATCATCCAAAAGATAATCAAAATCTTGAATCAGTCTCCGGCGGCTATACGACATAATATTGCATCCACTGATATTTAATGATAAATAGTTATCTTCACACCAACGGTGTACTTTTGTTAAGTTATCTTGTAATCTATAACAATCAGATAGTGACTTTATCTCAACAAATAATTTAAGGTCATCCGCATACAATAAAAAATTTATATTTAATAATTGAGTTAAGTCATTAATAAATATAATGAAGAATAAGGGCCCCAAAATAGATCCCTGAGGAACACCTGAAAATTGAGAAAATTTATTTGACTGAAAGCCACGATACTGAACATATTGGAAACGGTTTGCAAGGTATGAACGAAACAAGATTAATAGAGCACCCGATATACCCGCAGAATGCAGTTTATCAATCAATAGATCATGGTTAAGACGATCAAACGCCTTAGAAAAATCAGTATATATTACGTCTACCTGACTGCCCCTATCTAATACCTCGGAAATATATTGTACTTTGTAGACTAGGTTTGTTGTTGTACAACGTCCTTTTACAAATCAGTGTTGATGTTGGGAGATATATTTCTCGACATGAGAGTAAAGGTGATTGTGGATAACTATTTCAAAATTTTTTGAAAAATTGCTTATAATTGCAATAGGCCTGTAATTAGTTATATTATTTTTGGTACCTTTTTTATAAACAGGACAAATCCTAGAAAGTTTCCAAGACTCTGGAAAGACACTAGATTTAAGTATGGCATTAAATATAATTTTTAAAGGTTTAGCAAAAACTATTGCATAATCTTTTACTAAGAAAGCTGGTATTAAGTCTGGTCCCATTGTAAAATTGCCTTTAATTTTCTTTATAGCATATACCGGGTGTTCCCTCTAAGACTTTCAGTGCGAATATCTCAGAAACCATCATAGCCAGTGCGACGAAATTTGGTATACAGACACTAGATGGCGCGTAGAATCTGATGATAACATCAATTTTTATACAGGGTGTTCCATTTTCCAAGAAATCGATTTAATTTTGATTTTTTGGTTGTCAACCCTGCTAAAACTTATGTTTAAATTGAAATATACTTAATTATGAACACATTCTGATAAATAGACATTCAAAAATTTCAAAATTTAACATAAAAAAACGCCTCCAAAAAGTACCCAAATTTCATTGTTTTGTCATGTAAAATGTGTATAGCCTTGAGCCAGACTTACACAGAAGAAACTAACATCGGTGAACGTCAAAACTATTAATTGTCATTGAATTGTCAAATATTAATGGCATGAAGTATTTTATTTTACATAAATAACGCTAAATAATGGATTTAACGCAATTTACGTATGCACAATGGTGTTATTGAGACTTGTCGATAAAAATTTAGATTTGAGTTGAGGCTTTTGGAGCATTGTGGTCGCCGTGCCGGCGCAGTCTACCGCTACAGCTAGAGTTACAGCGTGAAGATTGTGTAAAATAACTGTGAAAATTTTTAAATTATTCCATTATAATGTAATAAAACTTCAGTAAATTGTTTTTTTATGTTACTACAGTGTGCAATAATAATTAGGTACACGTATTTTTTATGACAAAATAATTTACAAAATTGTGTAAGTACTTAAAGAATATCCCTGTTTTCCAACTGCTGTAATAATTATTGATTAGTTATTTAGCAAGAAATAAATTCAAACAAAACCATTTCTAAAACTTTTAATTATAATGTGAACGTGTTTGTCGTTGAAAGTCAGATCTGAACCTACCCTAGCCCCACAAAAGAAAATATTACGAAAGCATAACCTAGAAATGATTGATTCTTGTATCCACATATTTCAGCACTACTTATGTACTTATGTTTAAGAAGAACTCTACATCTGTAAAATAGTAAACAATGAACTACAATTTCTGTAATTCATGATACAGAACTGAAATAAAGCAACTGGTTTTTGCTAGGAAGAATCGCCTGCAAATGTACTATACCCAGTAGGTAGGTACCTATCAAACAGTCGTTTAAAGCTAGATAATAATTTGTAATTATTGTTTTTATCTTTCAGTTATGTGTGTGCAGTGCCACAAATTACATTAAAGCAGACACCAGAAAGAATAAGCGAAAAATATTACGGACATTTTCTTGGAAATAATTCTAAACATAGAATGATGGGTAATATTATAAAGAAGTCTGTAACTCACATTCTTTGAAGAGTATTCTATAAGACATTAAATTCAGTTGTCTGTCGTGGGTTTTAAAATTTCTAAACGAATAAAATTAAGAAAAATAAACTAATTTCATAATTCTATGTACAGTATGAAAACATCTTGTTAGAATATCTATAAAATGTTGAAAGCTAACTGTTGTTACAACATATACACAACATAAAGTAATAAGGTAGGTATTGAACGATGAAACGGCAAGATTTGTTTCTAATCGTACATGCATGAACATTCCTCAGATTGAACGTTGCTCTGTAAAAGAAATTATAATACAGAACAAGTGTTTAATATAAAATCAGATGTAATAGTGTAGATACTTAATATAATTTTATTTTATTGTTAATAAATTGAAGTCTGTATTTGTTGTTTTTTATTCTACTCAAATTATTAAACAGAAATGTTTCAGAAATAGGTAATATAAAATTAATTAATACTTAAAGATGAAGGATCAAGTTATTCAATTTAGTTAATATTTAAAAAATAAGCCACAATGTAGGTACGTATTACTTTTTAATTAAAATTATGCTGGTTACAACTGAATCATAGCTATAATAAAATATAAAAAATCACTCCTTTGGTCTTTTTTGAAAATTTTGTTCTTTTGTAAAATACTCTCCAATGTGAGTTAGGAGACTTCTTAATATTATCCACCATTCCATGTATAAAATTAATTCTAACAAAATATCTGTGCAATATTTTTCGTTCATTCTGTTTGGTGTCCTATTTTACGAATCGTTTTGTTTCAATGTAATTTGTGGCACTACACACATACCTGAAAGATAAAAACAATAATTACAAATTACTGTCTAGCTTTAAATGAATTCTTGATTAATTAACAATAAAATAAATTTACATTATTACATCTAATTTTATATTAAACACTTGTTCTGTATTCTAATTTCTTTTACAGAGCAACGTTCAATCTGAGGAATGTTCATGCATGTACGATTAGAAACAAATCTTGCCGTTTCATCGTTCAATACCTACCTTATTACGTTATGTTGTGTATATGTTGTAACAACAGTTAGCTTTCAACATTTTAAAGATATTCTAACAAGATGTTTTCATACTGTACATAGAATTATGAAATTAGTTTATTTTTCTTAATTTTATTCGTTTAGAAATTTTAAAACCCACGACAGACAACTGAATTTAATGTCTTATAGAATACTCTTCAAAGAATGTGAGTTACAGACTTCTTTATAATATTACCCATCATTCTATGTTTAGAATTATTTCCAAGAAAATGTCCGTAATATTTTTCGCTTATTCTTTCTGGTGTCTGCTTTAATGTAATTTGTGGCACTGCACATACATAACTGAAAGATAAAAACAATAATTACAAATTATTATCTAGCTTTAAACGACTGTTTGATAGGTACCTACCTACTGGGTATAGTACATTTGCAGGTGATTCTTCCTAGCAAAAACCAGTTGCTTTATTTCAGTTCTGTATCATGAAATACAGAAATTGTAGTTCATTGTTTACTATTTTACAGATGTAGAGTTCTTCTTAAACATAAGTACATAAGTAGTGCTGAAATATGTGGATACAAGAATCAGTCATTTCTAGGTTATACTTTCGTAATATTTTCTTTTGTGGGGCTAGGGTAGGTTCAGATCTGACTTTCAACGACAAACACGTTCACATTATAATTAAAAGTTTTAGAAATGGTTTTGTTTGAATTTATTTCTTGCTAAATAACTAATCAATAATTATTACAGCAGTTGGAAAACAGGGATATTCTTTAAGTACTTACACAATTTTGTAAATTATTTTGTCATAAAAAATACGTGTACCTAATTATTATTGTACACTGTAGTAACATAAAAAAACAATTTACTGAAGTTTTATTACATTATAATGGAATAATTTAAAAATTTTCACAGATATTTTACACAATCTTCACGCTGTAACTCTAGATGTAGCGGTAGACTGCGCCGGCACGGCGACCACAATGCTCCAAAAGCCTCAACTCAAATCTAAATTTTTATCGACAAGTCTCAATAACACCATTGTGCATACGTAAATTGCGTTAAATCCATTATTTAGCGTTATTTATGTAAAATAAAATACTTCATGCCATTAATATTTGACAATTCAATGACAATTAATAGTTTTGACGTTCACCGATGTTAGTTTCTTCTGTGTAAGTCTGGCTCAAGGCTATACACATTTTACATGACAAAACAATGAAATTTGGGTACTTTTTGGAGGCGTTTTTTTATGTTAAATTTTGAAATTTTTGAATGTCTATTTATCAGAATGTGTTCATAATTAAGTATATTTCTATTTAAACATAAGTTTTAGCAGGGTTGACAACCAAAAAATCAAAATTAAATCGATTTCTTGGAAAATGGAACACCCTGTATAAAAATTGATGTTATCATCAGATTCTACGCGCCATCTAGTGTCTGTATACCAAATTTCGTCGCACTGGCTATGATGGTTTCTGAGATATTCGCACTGAAAGTCTTAGAGGGAACACCCGGTATTATATCATCTTCCGATATTTCAGGAATATACAGTAAGTCATGATTTACAATGGTATCATTGTTGGACGAAGGAGTAGAATTATTAGAAAAAGCTTTCGAAAAATAGTCAGCGAATGCGTCCACGATATCCGAGGGTTCATTTAATGTTACGTCATTGTAACTCATGTATGAGAGAATAGAATAAATATTAATTAATATCATTCTTGGGAGTCCCTCAATGCTCGGTTTTCACCCCACTACTATGTGTTTTATTTATAAATGATATTGTTAGTAATGTACATTGTTTACTCTGGCAATGACCTGAAAATATTTTGAAATATATTCGATATTAATTACTATCTCTTGCTTCAGCAGTTAGCACTTAATATTTTTATTTAAATTATTAGATAACCTGAGTGGCGATTTATTAAATACAGAAAATGTTCATGTTATTAGTGCAGTCTCAAGACGGAACGGAAAGGTTTACTTGGCAAGGTTAAAAACCAATATTAGGAGTTATTTCCCCCTAAATTTTATGTGCAATACTTATAATATAAAACATATATAAAATCATCGGTTGATATATTTCAGTGCACTCTTGCAACCTTGAAACACGTAGTACGCATGCACGTGTTGTGCATCTTATTTGTAGATCTTACTTTTTTGTTTTTTATCTTGCACCTGTTTAGTACTTCTTTTATATTATTTCTTACATATTGCTTATTTAACGCGGAATAGCGGCCATTTGCTGTTCCATGCCGGACTCATAGATACGAAGCGTTCTACATCACCGTAGAAAATCACTTAAAGCTAGCGACCTATATCGCGATTCGGCGATAACGATATGTTACAAACACGGAATTCATCAGCAGTAGAAGCAGCAACAGAACAGTAGCCTTCAATGGTTTTCTACTGTGATGTAGAACGATTCGTGTATGTGGCTGTTCGGCATGGAGTAGTGAATGGCTACTAGAGGTAGCTGTGCTACTCCGTGTTACTCATGACCCCTATTATCCGGTTAGATACACTTAAAACAGCTAAGGTTGTTCGTCGGTTACCTCACCTATGGCATACTGATGAGAGCTAGTAAGCTCGAAACCGGCATATGTCTGGTGGGCTGCTGAAGAGTGACTTTAGCTGTTTGCTATAGGTTTTCCAGGTGTAATTCAACACTGGTCGGGGCACTAGCCCGCAGAGTAGTTGTTTCCTGGAATTCCATGTTTGCATATTATTTATTTGTTATTTTTACTGTACATTTGCATTTCTATATTTTATCGTTTTTGGCATTCGCCTGTTGAGTGGTGTAGAATAAAATAAATATTGGAAAGAACACCAAAAAAATATTCAAACGTCATCCCACCAAACCTATATGCAGTTCCAACCAACAATATCCCTCCCTATCTACTAGATATAGCGCAAAACATTTTTACATGTTCAACATATAATACTTGCGTAAAGAATTGAGACGTCTTACGTCACGGCTGACGTTACATATTTGTTTTTATTGTCAACGTAATTTTCGATATTTGGTCGCGTTAAAAACAATCATTTTTTGCAATTTAGTGCAATATATAATGCAAACTTTTAGTGTAGTATATAGTTTTATTACAGTTACAGTTTTTTTAATATTTTGATGTTCCTATGACGTAAGTCGTCTGAATTCTTGTCGCGAGTATACCAGAGTTGGTCGAGGCGTACTTCTAAGTAAATTTCTATACCACAAAATCCAAAAGTCTACTTTGCGAATGAATTGGTTTTGGCAAAAGCGAGTGTGTCATATCTTGACATTCCACAGACGCATTAAGAGGAAAACTAAATTAGATGGGATGATTTGGTTATAAATCTTTCAGATTTGTTATGTACTCTCAATATGGTAAGTAGGTACCTAGTACTAACTTGGTTACAATGAAGAGTTAAAATATACTTCGTAAAATAGATGATAGGAAGATCGTTGGTTCCAACCTTTTTTCAATATTTCTGTAAGAGTTTTGTCTAGGAAAGACATTTCAAAAATAGAAATGATTATCTAAATTTAGTTTTTCAATAATTCAATATCATCATATAAGGATATAAATTTACTTTCAACAAAATAAATTAATTGTGATACAGAAAGCAAACAATTTATTTACCTAATGCTAATGCTGATAAAACATAACCAATACTATTCCAGTCCATCTCAAGGATAGAAAAAGTGAGTTTCCTCTCCATTTCATGCCTAAAGTTTTCGTCCTGCCGGCGCACTTCCCTATGCCTTCCCCTGCTTAGGAGGCGATTTGTCAGTTTTATACGAAGTGTTCCGGGTAAGTGTACCAAGTGCGCTCGATAATTTTGGAATAAAGTAAATATTATTTTTTATGGATTTTAGTGCTATGTTGAAGCTAATTAATAAGCAGTCTGAAATTTTGTTGGCATTAACATCAAAATAAAAAAATTGTAACAGTACAAACTGTCAATATTGTCAAAAAATTATTAACAATACGAAATGGCTGATGAATTATTGTTTTGCTTGGATATCTTATAAAGTTAGTGCGAACTCACATAAAGTTGATAATGAATTATAAAAGTTAAAATTATTAAAGTGAATTAATTCATGAACCAATTTTCTATGTAATATATAAAATTCTCGTGTCACAGTGTTAGACGCCATACTCCTCGGAAACGGCTTGACCGATTTTTATGAAATTTTATAGGTATATTCGGTAGGTCTGAGAATCGGTCGTAATCTATTTTTCATACCCCTAAGTGATAAGGGTGGTCCACCCCAAACAATTTTTTTTTATTTTTTGGACAAAATTTTTTATTTTTATTTTTTTTATGATGTGGCATTAAAAAATACATACAACCCTTAATTTTCATCCTTCTATCAGAAACCCCTATTTTTTAATAACCATTTTAGTAATTTAATCATTTTTAACCCTGGTCGATAACTGATCAATTATCACTAGATCAGTTATCCCCGCCAGGCATCTACCGGTGTCACTTCTCACCCAGTAAACAGCACGGAGTAGGGATGAGAACGAAGCCGGTCTCCTGTCTCTCTCACACAATAAGTCTTCTCTCACTCCCTATACAGTTTTCGGCCATTATTATTGTGTATGCATCGAGCGTAGTGGTGACGTTTACAATTATTATTTTACCTTCTAAGTGTAATTCTCAAGTAAATTTATTATTAATTTGCTGGGCCATAATTATATATTTCCTATTTTATCAATAATTAATAAAATTATTAATTTTAAGTGTAGTTCTCACTATTAGTTAATTAAGTGATCTACATAACCTCAAAAGTACGCAACACGTGTCACGAGCTCGCGCCAACAACGGCTATTATTTTACTATATGACTATTGTTTTGAGTTTTGTACAGTGAACCATGCCAACATGACGTAAAGGGGCTAATTTGGGCCGTCAAACAAGTAAAATTGCAAACACGGAAATAAAGCAAAAAATGAATGTTTCGGGTTTTGTTATTCTTATAGGCCGTCGTTCACAGTGCTCCATTCCTCTTTTAGTCATATACCACATCTCCACTCACTTAAAATAAGTTAGTTATTTTTTATTTAACTACCAAAATATTCATTAGAAAAATTCATACAACGTTTGCCGGGTCACCTAGTAATTATATAAAAATGCATGGCCAACTATGCATGACGCAACACCAATTTACCATTTTTTGACAATTTCCAAAATATATAGTGGCAACTATTATATATCACTATCAATGAAAATAATGTAATTAAATGGCATAAAAATATACAGGGTGTTCCATTTAAAAGAATGTATATTTGGATCATATTTTAAAACAGACACCCTGGTACAGAAATTACAAGGCCACTGAACTCTACGTAAAAAACTCTTATCAGACGCAATTATCACCATTCCCATATTTCAGGTATTCTCTGAGCAGTTTTTTTTTAAATTTTGCTTTGTTTCTTAAAAACGAAGTCTATGGAAGTTTTGATTACGGTATAAAGTTTATCGAAAAAGTGTAGTGTTGCGAAAACCGCATCTCTTGTAGTGCAGTTACAACGAAATTGGGACAAACTGTACACGGGTGAATCAAATATAAATCACAACTTGATTTTCTTAAATTTTTTGTCACATTAAAGGAAAATTTTAATACATCTTATTTTTTACGTGATCTCCACTTTTATTAGTGCATTTTTTGGCCGGCCACCTTCAATTGGATTAGAGACCGTACGAATATCCACCTCATTGATGCTTGTCCGGGGTCCGCGTCCACGACTAGTTTTCCACTTTGAAAGACATTTGTCGGCAAGCTGAATATTTAGTTATTGTAATATCTCGGTGAGTTTTACACCCTCCAGCGACAAAAATAATGATGTATTGGTCAACTTAAGTAAGTATTTACATGTGAAGAAATCTTCACTCAACTTTGTGATGTAGTATTGATTGACTAGTTCGCAGCGACAAAAAATATCACACTTTTTTATGACTTGTAACATTTATTTAAACACGGAAATCGATTAGTAGGTACTAGAAGTAATTATAACGTGCGTTGCGAAATTTTTATCAGTTTTTCAATTTATGAGAGTTGGAACTCAATACCTAATATAGACTTATAACAATCCTACATAGAACGGGCCGCATTGAAATTGGTACAGGGAAAAGGCAGATCCGATTATCCGGATTTGGCGAAATTTACAAACGGGACAGAGGGTCGTTGGATACCTTTATTTGGAAATTAATAAGAATAATGAACCAACATAAATATATTTTTCTTTTTTCGCAAAAATCTGGATTCTTTCAGAATACAATGTTATTTTTAATATATAATATTTGAAGAGATAATAGAGAAAAAATATTAATTAACGGAATCCTTAAAGAAATACAATAATCGAAATACATACAAAAGAAGAAAAAAACAAGAAAACAAAACTGCTACAAAACAACAACTATACAGTCTACAACAAGTATATCAAGAAAAATAAAACATTCTCAACTGCAAATAAAAAGTGGAATATTTTCGTCTGGTTTCAAGACTAGTAAGTGAATGTCTACTGAGGAGGTTCTCATGTGGATAACCAATGTGTGGATAGTAGCCGTCTGTTTTGAAACTTAAAATTTTAGGAATCGACGCTGAATCGATTTTAACTTATTCATTTGAGCCATGCTGTGCGGGAACCATACAAGTGACGCATATTCCAGTTTTGTCCTAGCAAAACTGAAATAAAGTAACCTCATGACTTTTAAATTTGTAAAATCGCGACAATTACGAACTATAAAACCGTATGCTCTATTTGCCTCGGAAACAACAGCATCTACGTGGTCATTGAACGATAGTCTATCATCAAACACAACACCAAGATCACGAAAAGTTTTTGGTCTTGACAGAATATCACCATCGATACTGTAATCAAATCCAACGCGATTCAATCTATTAGAAAAAGACATGACATTACATTTACCGATGTTCACCATTAATCCATTATTCATGCACCACGATTTGACCACATCGAGATTTTTTTGAAGATTAACGCAGTCAGAAATGTTGTGTATGGAACTATATATCTTTAAGTCATCGGCGTAAAGAAAAAAGTTTACATTCAAACCATCTACCAAATCATTAATGAATATATTAAACAAAACGGGCCCAAGGATGGAACCTTGGGGAACTCCAGATGTAGCTACATATTCCACTGACTCATTACCATTATAGACTACGTGTTGTTTTCTATTATGGAAATAGGACTTAAAGAAATTTAATAATGAATCAGATAAACCAAACGTGCCAAGCTTTTGAAGTAAAATCGAGTGGTCTAGCCGATCGAACGCCTTGCTGAAATCAGTATATTTGACATCAGTTTGCAAGCTACTATCCATAGTTTCGGCTATAAATTGTGTAATGCTGATCAAATTGGTCACTGTAGAACGACCCTTCATAAAACCATGCTGATACGGTGTTATTAAATTAGAAACGTTGCAGTAAATGGAGTCATGAAGTAAAATCTCTAGCACTTTACAGAAATTACATATAATAGAAATGGGACGAAAATTGGAAATATTAAACTTATCGCCTTTTTTAAAAATTGGGCATACTTTTGAACGCTTCCAGAGATCAGGTAACCGACACTCAGTAATAAATAAAGTAAATAACTTCAATAAGGGACAAGAAAAAACATAGGCACAGTCCCTAATAAGAAATGCAGGTATACCATCTGGACCGGTAGTCATCTTTGGCTTAATTCTTTTCAAGGCAGAAATAATTTCAGATTCCGTGAAATTACGAATATGTAAAAAATTATTAGTGCAGCTGTTTGTATTATGCAATAAATTACTGTTACTAGAAGATGTAGGTAGATGTAGGAATAGAAAAAATCAGCAAAAGCATTAATGATGTCATTAAGATTTTCTAAACGCTGTCCGTTAAATGCAAAGATTGTGATATATTTAATAATTTAATAAATGACCAAAATTTATTAAGATTGCTCTCTATGGAACCTTCTGCACTTTTAACAAACAACAGATAAGACCTATGAATCTCACTTTTAATTCTAGTTCTAAGAGTTTTAAAACTGTCAAACGCCAATAAATCACCAATAGTCCTATATTTATGCCAGAATTTAGACTTTGCCTTAATATCATTTATAATTTGGGAATTAAACCAGGAGGGTATTTATACTTATATTTATAAAGCAGAAACATTTTTTTTTGAGTATATTAAACCTCTATTTATCGACGTCCATGACCGTTCGTCACAAGAATTTAAAATTCGCTACCATATTAATGCAATCATCATCACGATAATGTCTGGCTCGCTAGTTGTAGTAACGAAATATGCTCATAATATATAGCAGTCAACACAAAGAAATATACATGCAACCCTTATATTTTTCCTACAAAATCGTGTGCCGCATATCTCTGAAAGCTTATCCGATTACACAGCTTCTGCTGCGCATGCGTTGCAGTTAATACGCATGCGCTGCTAGCATTTCATTGGCTGCGACGAATTGTCGGATCCAACTGTTTCATTTCCAGCGCTATCATGGGCGGGTATATCGTTCGGGCGGGCAAAATTTCGGGTATATCTTTTCGTTAATTTAATTATGAATGTAATTAATTTTATTAGTGATTTGATCGAAATGAGGAATATCGGATGATGACATGTATGAAGAGTTTAGTGAGCGAGGTCAAAATATGAGTATAAGTGATGTTGAAATATATATTTCATTAACAAAATTGTACGTGAATAGCATAAGCGTGCAAATAAAAAAGTGGTAAAGAAGTACAACTGTGAAACGGAAAGTGATGAAAACTCGTTGAAGGAAGATTGTATTTTTAAAACGAGTTTTCAAAAAAAAATCTAATGCTATATCTTACAAGATGAAATGTAAATAAAATCGAACAGAGTATACTGATAGAAAGGACGAAATAGTGATATGGCGAGGAAACTATTTAAAATGAATATTAAAAAATAAGAATCTGGATCGAAGAATATATTAAATTTTGACGAAACATGGGCGTATGAAGGTTATACGAAACCGTTATAGTGACAGTGCTAGTAACCAATAGTAAATAATGTGTATGTATTCTAAAGCCTTTTGTCCTTTTGAATGCGGAATTCGCAAATATTTGCGCGATGGATTTAACGGTTAAAAAATCTGTATTTGTAACAAATTTTGTCAACTACCTATAACATTTTCATCATGAAACTGCCATGGTAGATTATCAGAAGTTCAAAACAAATTTATTAACGCCACATAATCATGAAAGGGGCAATAATATTTGTAGTGTTTGACAGTTTCGCAAATTGCAATTGTCAAAAGTTGAGATTTTCCCGCCATAAATAATTAAAACAGAAGTTGCAAAATTCGTGCAAAAATCCGTGAATTTCGCGTCCATGAGGACAAGGCTTAAGTGTGATATCTGCGGAGTGCGCTTCAGGTAGGTGTCAGTGGGTGGTAGTGGGCAATCGGCGTCCATAAGGAGAGGGACACATTTAAAGTAAATTGTTAATGTGCTAGCTTCAGCCGACGTTAACTTATTTTTTTATAATTTTGTGTGCTTTAACTCTTCTCAAGTGGTACGCTTAGGTAATCATACCACCCGTACCTTCCGTACTCATCTCTGTGTTGTGAATTAGTCACTCTCTATTATTTTCGACGTTGGGTAATTGATAATACAAGATAAAAACTTCAACTTTTCCAGCCTAGGTTGGGAAAGCTAATTTATACTTGCCGCTACTACTAATTTTGGTGGTGTCCAGAACACCTAAACATCATCACTGTTCATTTTAATAGCTATTTTCGATACAAGTTGAGAAATAACGGTGTTTTAGGCTCGCGACGTTTTAGGCACAATGTGTTAAGTGTCTAAAACACGTTTTTCGCTACATGTATCGAACAAGATTTTTCGTAAAATCGTCAAATAAATATTAAAAATAGTTTCGACATAATCTTCGATTGCATTTGCTAATATGATCGCTAAAGTATTTTATTTAAAAAACTTTAAGGGCTTGAAATAGTGTTTTCTACAAATACAAATCATTTTAGACACCTGCGAATATTCAAAGTAAAATCAATATACAATAATGTCAGAAAGCGATGTATCCAGCAAGTTTTTAGGTACTACTGAAATCTTTCGTATTTTTTTAAATTCAACTATACATGTAAACATTGTTATAACATAAACTTACATATTTCTGCATATAAGATTGTTCACTTTTGTTTAGAAGTATGTGAAAATAATTGTTAAAATGTGGGGTTAGAATAGCGAAATAATGTGTGCCATACAAATGCATTTTAAAAGTTATTATATTATTTGAGGAGAGTTTAAATAGTAAAACTGGATAAACAAAACATCATTAATTTTATTTTTTATATCATTTTTGCTGTACGTGTTTTATTTATCGAGATTTCAGTACCTAAAAAACACCACAAATTTGATAATTTTACGGCGAGAAATACGGCGACCTTAACTAAGTTGCCTATAAGGTTGTTGCTATGGAGCAGTTGCTATGGTATGACTATTGTATAAAATATTTCTTGGGAATTGGTCAAAATAATAAAACCATAGTTTAAAATACTATGCAATCATAGACATTTATTTTTACGATCGTTTCGGCATAGCACCCATCTTCAGATAAAAGACATTTTTAAAAAAATATAAAAATGATATATATTTCGAAAAGTCAAGTCATTATGTAGTTTAAAACCAATTGGACTAATTTGTAAGTTCGTTTCTTTAATATTTTTGCATTTTTTAATTTGTAAAAAATTCTTTTTAGATAGAAACGAATATGTAAACAATTTTTTTTTAAACTGTCTTTTATCTGAAGATGAGTGCTATCCCGAAACGATCGTAATAATAAATTTCTATGATTGCATAGTATTTTAAACTATGGTTTTATTATTTTGACCAATTCCCAGAAAATATTTTATACACTGTTATGTCATGGTCAGTAAGTTGGAAATATTCTTTATGGTATGATGTTTACAAACTCGTTATTAATTCTTCATAAAACTTCAGTATGTGTAACGCAGATTCTAGTGATACTGAAAATTCTGAAATAGAAAATGAGGCAGGCGGAAGCTGCGGTTCATTTATCCCAATCCAGGGTGCAAAAATTTAAATCAACTTGATTTAAATCAATATTTAAATCAGTTGATTTTTTATTTTAATCATGGGAATAAATTTTAAAAAATCAACTTTTTTAAACGCTTTTATTAAATCGAAAAATAACTGTAAAAGTTACAAAACTATAAAATATGATTCATTCAACACATAAACTTAATATCTATTCATCAATAAAATAATATACTTTCTGTTGCCATATTTTAATATTTTTAATAACTCAAAAAATAAATGTAAAAGGTATAAAACTAATATATCATATAACACAAATATACCTAATAGTTATTCATCAAATAAAATATTACACTTGCTGTTGTAACGTTTAAACAAAAACACCAATTTGCCTGCCTTCTCTACTCCCAGTCGATTCCTCAATTTAGAATGGACTAATCCAAACGAAGAAAAAATTCTTTCCACCGACGCCGATGATGCCACAGCTCCCAGAAGTTGCCTAGCAATTTTAATAGTCGCATCTCCATTGTTTCCAAATACATCCTTGTGAGATATCCACCATTCGATTGGGCTGATATTAGAGGTTATTTCGTCTGAATACATAAAACTTCTAAATGGCAGGGATTTATTTTGAAATTTAAGTACAAGTGGCAGAAACCTGGTGTCCATATACAGTATGCGCCAAAAGTATGGAATAAATTCAAACGAAACAATTATTTTTTGGGAAAAATCCTCGAACAGGTCGATTTTTAATTTAAAAAATACATATTTTAGCGTAAAATGCGATTTTCGAATGTAATTTGTTTTCGAGTAATAACGTCATTGATTTTTTTTTAAATGGCAATCATATTTTTTTCCTTGATTCTGAAAGATCGTTTAATTCTCTATCAGACAGTACTAAAATTTTGCCCTCTTACATAGGAAAGTTTTCGAGTAAATGACGATTGAATGTTAGAAAACTTAAATCAATTAAAATAAAGCAAAAACGTTATCAAGTTTCGTTTTTCGAATTCCATAGTTCTTTTATGGATGGCAGAGGCACATACCCAACACCATCAGAAATTAAATGTGTGGGCTGGAATAGTTGACGACAGAATAGTAGGGACTTTCTTCTTTGAAGGAACCCTTACATGACAAAGATATTTAGAGTTTCTAGAAAATGACCTTGCTCCAGCCCTTGCAGTAATTTTTCCTAATGATAATGACCCTGACATTCCTGACAATACCATATGGTTTCAGCAAGACGGTGCACCTCCGCACTATGCGCGCCCTGTACGAGATTTTTTGGACAACTGTTTTCCTGGGAGGTGGATCGGCAGACGCGGACCGATAGAATGGCCTGCAAGATCGCCAGATCTTACACCTCTTGACTATTTTTTATGGGGATACTTGAAGTCAAAAGTGTACATTAATAAACCACGTAATTTAGAAGAACTTCAAAATCGCATTCGTTACGAAATACGCAGAGTTACCCCAGAAATCATTCATAATGTGCAAGAAGAATTTCTTCACAGACTTGCGCATTGTCAAGAAGTTGGTGGATGGCAATCCGAACATTTAATTTAAGTATAAAATTTAATCAATTGTATTTTATTTTACATACCTCAGAATTGTTACTTTTTATGGATAAAATTTACGTTTTCTAACATTCAATCGTCATTTACTCGAAAACTTTCCTATGTAAGAGGGCAAAATTTTAGTACTGTCTGATAGAGAATTAAACGATCTTTCAGAATCAAGGAAAAAAATATGGTGTTGCCATTTAAAAAAAATCGATGACGTCATTACTCGAAAACAAATGACATTTGAAAATCGCATTTTACGCTAAAATATGTATTTTTTAAATTAAAAATCGACCTGTTCGAGGATTTTTCCCAAAAAATAATTGTTTCGTTTTTATTGAATTTATTCCATACTTTTGGCGCATACTGTACATTTCATTCGCAAAGTCTAGTGCAGCACTTGTTTCTTCTGAGGTTAAGCTATATTTTCTTTTCCGAGGATCTATAAAAAATGCTAGAAAATGTGCTGGTGTCAAGGAAAAAAACTTCTGTGTTCGGCTGCGGCAAAGATTACAGAAATTTTTATTTTGTTTTATTTTTTTAATGCAGCGCTGTGGAAATGTTTGTTATTGTATAGGTGCGGCGAATTAAGCATTATTGACAGGAAATAAGTCGTTAAATACTAGAAAATACGATTTAAACAAAAAGTCTGATTTAAGTCAAACAAATCTGATTTAAATAAAAAAAATCTGATTTAAATAAAAAAATTTAATTTAAATAAAAAAAATCGGGTTTTTTGATTTAAAAAAAATCACGATTTTTTGCACCCTGTCCCAGTCTATCCTTATTTTATGTAAAAATAAAGGACGATACGAAAAAATTGCTTACAACACTAGTGTCATCCACAATTTACCGTGGATAACTTCTTAAGCTCTACTGACATCAATATAGAATTAGACGCATTCCGTCAGTCATCAGGTCGGGGAGTTTTACACGAACCGCCCTGTGGTTGACTTTTATCATGTGTTTCCATTTACCAAATACTAGGTTATATCCAAGAAGAAATTACAAATTAAGAAAGATTCATCAAAACGACTGCTTAATGTTACAAATTTTAAAAGGGAATTTCATTTTTATTTCATTCATATAAATTACTTTTAATAAGGCATAAAAAGAGCAAAGCACAAGCAAAAAATGAATGCTTTATTGCGTGCAGAACGTTATAATGAAGTCATAAAAGTTCAGTTAAATATCCTGAAAAATATCACAATATGAGAAAGAGACCCCCCAAATGGGACTTTATTATCTTGCTACATATTAAACGACTACCTTTTACGCACGCAATAATTTCCCTACATCAAAAATTTAACCCCATTTCCATTATTTCTATCTTTTAGACAAATCCAATCAATCCTAAATTGTTCAATTTCACGCACGATCAGATCTATTATGTATATATGATATTAGTATTTTATTGATAATGGACACGGACAGTATCATAGCAACATCAATCAAGTAATTTAATATTAGAGATAGTGGCGATAAGTAACAGTTACTTAGGCATATTTGACACCTAAATTGTTATAACCTTACGAAATAGTAGAGAAAGAAAGTACCTGCATAAACAATGCATTTTGCCATTATGTAAGTGCTTTCAAATATTATTGAGAAAATATATTTAAATAAATGTCAAAATGATGATGATGATGTTCACAAAACAATACCCTAATCTAATAAGTGAGGAATATCGAATGATAAAAAACTTGCATGAAGGGATTAGGGTGCGAGGCCAAAATAGAGTGATTGTAAGTGGTGCGGTTGAAATATCTAGTTAATTACCAAGAATATCAATGAGTAGTGTATATAGTGCAATAAAGAGTCTCAAAGAAGACCATACAACATGTAAAAGGAGGTTCGGTCAATAAAGAAAGTTCAGACTGCTATCTTAGAATAAAACTTTGTCTAGAATATATAGAAGGACACTTTTACGAGTTCTGCTTGACATTAATTTTCCGTTTTATAAAACAAAATCGAAGTATGCTGATAGAAAAATACAAAATAGTGATACGGCGAAGAAACTATTTAAGACAAATATTAGAAGGTCGAAATCTGAATTGAAGAAAATATTACACAGGTGAAACATGGACAAAAGAAGGTTCTTTGGAGACGACAGTAGTTCGTGATGACAGCAATAGTGACAAAACTAGCTAGTGACCGGTAATATATATGTCTATCATGGTTGTTTTCCTTCATTGTACCTACATAGGTATTGTTTTTATTAATACCTGATCAAAGTGTATATTATAATTTTAATACATACCTAGATATATTATAAAATGTATTTTGTTAAAATGTAGTACGTAAAATAAGCTGTGCTTAGATGGTACATCCCAACATGATAAGTAATGACAGCCCACAAAAATTTACCGTTAATTTTTTTATTAAATATTACTATAAAACATAAATATATGCAAGATATGTATGTAAATTTTTATTTTTCCAGAATTTACTTAATTGAATTGAATGTATCTATCTATCTACATAACGTAGTCCATATATCTATAGTGCAGTGCAGTGTTAGGTATAATAAGCGGAGTATAGTGTACAATAACTGTTAATGTGTTACCATTTTAGTAACAGTGCAAGTAACCAGTAGTGTACAGTGTGTATGTATAGTATTATTAGTGTTAAAGTATGATATTCGCAGAGTGTGCATCAGGTAGGTGCAAGTGAGTGGCGGTGGTGGGTCAACGGCGTACAAACGGGCATCATTTTATAATAATTGTGAAGAGGATGATACAGACGAGTTTATAAAATTTTTAGTTAACTATTCACTATTCACTCAACGACAATTTATATTTAATAATTTTGTTCTCTTTGAACCCTTCTCAAGTTGCACGCTTATGGAATCCCCTGCAACTTCCACGTTAAACATTGATTGTACAGAGTACTCCGAAATGAATGTGTGTGTGTGGTTTGATAAGCGCTTCGGTTTCGAAATATTTTCACTTTAATCATTCAATGCCGGCCGTGCTTTCCGACCACGACTACTATCATTTCAGCACTAACTTAGGATTTGTCTTGTGAAACTGATGCTAACGACAGCAAAAAACCTAAATGACATGTCAAAAAATAAAGTAGATTTTTTATTCGGCCAATATGCCGGAAAACTGGGATATCCGGCAGAGGGTATCTCAATTCCCTGAGTGTATACGCTACGATATTCCAGGCAGATGTCTTGGATATTTTGATGGTAGCAAACAAGGAAGAAATAAGGAATTGTGTGCAGAAGGAAATCTTTTCTTAGGGCTCTTAGCTCTTCAATGACGAGATCTACTTTCGTTCAGGAGTGTGAAGATGCTCTGGAGACACATTGAGCTGGAGTTGATCTGGATTCCTGGCCATAAAGAAAATCTTGGAACGAGAATGCTGACCAGTCAGCTCGTTTCGGATATGTGGCTCCTGGCTAGGGACTCGAACCCATTATTGGAATTGCGTGAGGCATTATTAATAGCGCCCTTAATAAACGGCCTTATCAAATATTAGGACGGAATTGGAAAAGGAACAGTAGACAGGCTCATAACTCTTTGGGTGGACCCAACAGATCTAAAACGATGTGGCTACTGTGGTTTCAGTTGAAGGTCCCTGAACAACATGGTGGGGATTCTGACAGGTGATTTCAGACTCAGAAATTCGATAGGGACAGTGGAAGATTGTTTATACCTGGAATGTGGAGAAGAGGACGCTCCCATCCACTTTCTAAGATATTGTGCGGCTTTTGGGAAACTAAGACATAATATCTTTGGCGCCAAGGAACTCCAAAGGGAGGAGATGAGGGGCCTATCATGGACTAAGATCCTGGAGTCCAAGGCTCTTAGCTCTTCAAGAACGAGATCTACTCTTGTTCAGGAGTGTGGAGATGCCCTGGAGTTTCTAGCCAGACATTGTCAGATGCAGTTTGTCTAGGCCATAAAGGAATCCCTGGAACGAGAAGGCTGACCAGCTAGCTTATCTCGGATCTGAGGCGCTTGACCAAGGACCCAAACTCATTATTGGAATTGCGTGAGATAGTATTAATAGCGTATTAATTAAAAACCATCCTGTGTAAGCTTGTCCCTATAGAAGGTGTACCGTTTATACCTGAAACAAACCTGGAGTGCGAGTACTTGGAAATATATGTCGTAGTTCATACAATGTTTTGGTCAATCATTTAAATATGGAATACAATATCATTAAACTTGATCGTCAATATGATCCAAAATATAAACGCAGCCAATAGCAATCGGTCAATGATTTATAACCTATAAAAAATATATATTCTATGCCACTTTCAGTAAACGTTATAACTGATAAGGCACGATGCTTTCATCATTTATAATTCTTTAATTTTTAGTCCATTACTCTGTGTAATGCATTATAATGGAAAACCACCAGATAATAATAAAAATATAGAATTTGAGAGGTAAATCCTATTATCTAGAACACAAATAAACGCAGAATATTATGCTCTAAAAATTGTACTAATAAAGTATTAGGCAAGGTTGCCATGTCAACTATTTTTTTTGTTTACATAATTTCAGCCACCATTATTTATATCAGTAAATTCTAACCCTTTTCAACATCACTCTGGAATCCAGTAGGCCGACACAATTTACGTCATGATATTTCTCAACCAAATATGCAGTTTGAGTTCCGCGATAATCTGCGGTAGTTACAGATTTATTACTATAATTATTACGAGTAAATACACAGGTCGTATATTAGGGGTTATTGTATCCGTGGAAATCAGAACAATGCACCTTCCCTATTACACAACGTATTACGGGTATCACGGTAATTAATTCAAACATTGATGCCGTAGATGTAAAATGATATAATTCGGATGAACTGGAGCATACTTAATACTTTCAACTCCGCGGATGGTTAGTTCTATAAATAACGAAATGTGCAGGTGCATTTTTATGCGATTATAAACTATTTCGATCGAAAGCAAGTACATCTAAAACTAAACCTTCTCAAGAAAACATTAGGGGTTTATGAAATTTCACTTTAGGTACTCCGATTAATATCTCATCTTAATTTTTGTAAAAATCAATTGCGTATCTCCATTTATAGAAATAAAGCTCATATTGCCTGGTTTTTGGGACCACTCAACATGAATCCATTCCTTTCTCCATGAATTTCCCGTAAAACAATAATAACCTAAGGCCAGGCGCGCATGGACGATTATAGAATCGACCGATCACAATCACCAGATCACAGATTTATGCGCGCATGAGGCGATTTTGCAGTCGGCCGATTAGTCCCAGCGCGGACGAACGATCGGTAGTCGGCCGATCAAAATGGATTTCGTATTTTCTGCTCAGTTGTAAAATGGGTTTGATAAAGGCTGCCTGTATTTCTGCCCTTCTTATTATTAGATTTCGCGAAAAGAAACGAAAAAGGCGATATTGAGTACATCCTCTCATAAGTGCAGGTCTAGACCTTGATCTGTTTTTCTTTCTGAGATAGCTGTCCCCAATCCTTAACCATAGCTTCGCAGACATCAAGTCACAGTTTTTGTTTTTTATTACGATCACTATAGCCTAAAAGGCTATAGTGATGGCTTGTTTATTATACAGTTCAGGTCGCACTTCTACCAATCTTATTAATGTTTCTGTGTCAATTTTCACATTCTAGCGAAACAACAGGCATGCACCTAGTATATCGTGAATCGGTCGCTGAAAACATATGCGTTCGCGCGCCCAGATTGAAATATATTGGGCTAATGCAATCGGGCGATCGCGATCGGGTCAGAAATCTGTGTCTAGAGACAGATTTTCAAATCGGGCGATTTTGCGATCGTTCATGTGCGCTCTTCATATATAAAGTACAGGTCTAACTACCCGATTGATTAATCGGTCGATCGTAAAATCGTCCGTGCGCGCCTGGCCTAAGACAATATCTGAAAACGATCAGATTTTCTCAGTATACAGTGTATCTCGTTTTTTCAGGTTTAACACCTCTAAAAATGGTAGAAGGTTGTGAAATTTCCGTAAGCAATTTTTTTACAATTAGTACCCTGTGGCAAAGTTTACTGAATAAATATAAGTTATACCACTCTCTGTCGGCACTTTGATGTTTTCAGATCAAAGCCATACCGCCGCACGTAAATAATGTCGCAAAAAATGGCCAAGTACGAGGGACGAGGGAAGTAGTTTCTTTCCAATTGGGAAATATTTATATACGATTTATATACGAATATTCCAAAAGTGAGATGTAAGGTTACTAATGTTTGTAATGTAATAAATATAAATATTATAAAACGATTATAGGTAAATGTATAAGGTTTTGTTAGCTAATCTTGGAAGTCGTATATAATATAAATATAAATTTTAAAATAAAAATATACGTACTCTGCTATATAAAAAATAATGTAGCCATGAAAAAAATTTGCAATAAAATGTTTATTTAAATATTTAAAAAAACAATATACATTATTTTAAAACTAAAATAGGAAATAATATAATATATATTGTTTACAGTATATATTTTTACTTGCTCTTTTAATGCAGCCTTTCTTGGACTCCTACATGAAAGTGTTTGTGACGTTTGACAGTCTTGATCATTATATTCTTGTTTTGTAATTTTATAAACTATATATTCTTTTCAGTAAAAAAAAATACTCAAATGAAAATCCAATGTATACGTATGTCCAGGTCATTTTTTAGTACTTAATATTATTTTAGTGATTTGGGTATTTCAAAACGTATATTAATTAATTAATTTAATTTATTTAAAGATATTACTGTGCATACCTTTTTTATTATATACTGTTTCTGCATAGGTATTACTTAGAATCGGTGTACCAGTTTGAACTTCAGCATCTTGAAATTTTGGCGCCAACATAGTTTTGGTATTATCAGAAACTCTGCTTGAACCAAAAAAGCTTGAGTGTAAAATTTACATGACACAATTAAGTATCTACTTACATAATTATTGCATATTACACTTTTTTAATAAATACCAGTTACCAGTACAAAGAACTTACATTGTTGGTTCATACAAAAACAATGTTTAAGGTTTCTTTTGAAAAATGTTTGCCTCAAATTCTATTTTTTTTAGCATTTATCAGAACACTATTTCAAATTAAGATTCTAATTTTTATCGGCGTACCGCGTAAAATTTTATATCGTGACCTATTTCTTTATATTAGTTGATAAAATACCTTGGACAATAGAAAAAGGAAAAACCACGCCTTGAGGGACAATTATTCACAGTACAATATATCACGGGCATTTTAGAAAAAAAAATAAAATAAGCTCTAGCAGATTTTTGTCTCACACTATATCGATCGCACTTAACACGTTATAGTTCTTGCGTCGGCCACCGTGTAGGATCCTGGGTACTGAACGGTCCCCGAGACGGGTGAGGAGAGCGGAATTGGTAGGGAGGGGCGTGTTCGAGAGTGAAACAACTTATATATTTGTTCTGTAAACCTTTTACTACTTTATTGATGTGGCAAAAGCCTAGCCTGCTTAGATTTTTTAAAAGGATGGTTTTTCTAGAAAGTGGTATTAACTTGCTTAAAGGCTGCAGATGGAACTTGGATATTCATTCGTGGTGTATAGAAGACAAATTGCATGTCAACCGATTTAAATGCAAGATCCTTTGTTTTTCAAAAAATATATATATTTGTAAATTTCATTATAAAATTGGTAATGATGTTTTATTTCGCTGTAATTCATGTTAAATACTTAGGCGTATGGTTTGATAAAAAAATTTCTTTTTTTGAACATATACTTTCTAAAACAAATGAAGCCTTGAAATTTTACGGATTTATTATAAGAAATTGTAAGAAATTTAGTGATGTCAATGCTATAAAAACTTTATATTTTGAATATGTGCGATCAAGGCTGGAATTATGCTTCGTTGATATGATATGCTTTTTACAAAAACCAAAAGATACTTATAGAAGGTATTCAGAAAAATTCTTAAAATATATAATGTTCAAAGATGGTGGTGTATATCCCGAATGAGGTATACAGCACAATATTTTAACTACCCAATTTAATATTATTAGCTTAGAAGTACGAAAAATTTGTACGTCATTAACATTATTATATAAAATATTGCATAGCATAATTGACTGTTCGGATCTACTTTCTCTTATTAATTTTTTTGTGCCTAGGCTAAATGTGATATTCCTAAGATTAATATTTTACTGAGATCACCTGTAAATGTTATGTGTAATAATTTTAATCATTTAAATCAGCCATGTGATATTTTCATTATTTCGTTAAAATCTCTTACTAGGTTAGTAACTGAGCAATATACCAATTAACCTTTCTACGGTATTGTTATTTGTATTTCCTAATATGAATATTATTGTGAGCTATCGTATGTATTTTATTTATTATTACTTGTTTCTTTTTCATTTATTGTATACTATTTTTTCATTATATAATTGCCTGTAAATGGATTTCTGTTGGGCAATAAAGCATTATTATTATTATTATTATTATTATTATCATTACCGCATTTTTTATCAAAAAGATAATATTACCAGACTATTCAGCACCCATCAAAATACACATATACCAAATTTTTTCGAAAAATATCTATTGTATGTTTTTTCTATGGGATGCCAAACATTAAAAAATCGGACAACTAAAAATTATAATAAGGTCAAAGATTTCCATGTAAGTGAAAACCAATACCAATCTGACAAAGAAAAACACATGCACTAAAAGTTTAACACTTTTAATCACGGCAAGTTTTGACAACCAAAACAGAAAAATTTTCGAAATACATGTGTTAAGTAAAATTATCTATTTTCTCGGTGTGAGATATTTAGTTTTTTAGGCAAAACAAAATTTGTAAAACCAACCCCCTGATCCCCCGAATAAATAATTTTCGAAACACGCACGCCATGAAAAATCTCCAACTATTTGTTGGAAATTCCAACAAATATATTTTTTAAATGTTTGAGACGGTTTTGATAGCAGTATGCTTTTTGGACTTTGTTTCTTGCAGACGGAATGACCGGCTAAACTATTTCCATTTTTGAAGAATGCGCTCTTAAATGTTAGACCTAAATCTGTTTAAGACTGAAATTGACACTGTGGAAGAATTGTTTTTTATTGATGCTTTCATATGCACGTATTTCGATTGTTTTTGAGATTTCAAAAAAATGTCAGGACATGATGTCAAAAAAATGAACGGGCCATATTCCAAGGATGTAAATAAATCAAATTAGATTAAGGATTTATTTTTTTCATCCCAGGAAACTATCTATGTTGTATTAGTTCCCGAATTCGCTGCTATACTACCTACTACTGTTTCTGTAACTTTAATTAACTCTTTGAAGATCTAAAATCTCGATAACTAGGGAATATCATGTAAAACTACGTACTTACTGAATAAATTTTGCATCTTTTGAAGTAAGAACTTACCTGAAACAAAAAAAAAATAACATTAGTACTGCTATAATAGCTCAGAAACATGGAAAAATAATTATTTTCAATTATTATTACCCCAATTACAGATTTATCAGTAATAATAAATAACACAGAGAGACAAGCAATATACAGAATGAGTCAGTCATAATGTCATTAATTTTAACAGGAGATAGGGAATAATGAGTATAATGCGAATACGCGATTAAAAAAAAATCTAAACGCATATTTACACCGAAAAAAAATATTTTCAAATCATTACTTAAACCCCCTTTTCAGACTGTCACTGACCGCTCACAGCCTTGGTCGCTTACAGCTCACAGTTCAACTCGATGCAATGTTGTCAAGTTGAAATATTTTTCTCGTACCTACCTACCTAGGTTTTAGACATCACAAATAAACGGTTGTACTGACTATTTTAGAATATCATTTTTTCTTGCTCAGTTCAACGTCAGCCAATAATAATTTAAAATGTTAATATCCAATGATATCAAATAATAATAATCAAATAATTCTATTAAAAATTGCAAGTAACGCGGTCTACATAGGTTTTCCGGTAGAAAATACGGCCCAATCAAACGATACCCGTACACTCCTGCCCATACGTTGACAACAAATGGCCTCTGAAAGCTAAACCGACAAGTAGCGTGTGGATTTTTCTCTGAGCAAATGTAGCTGTTATGATTGCAACAAAACTCCAACGTGTCTAATAATAAACCGAGTAATAAACTATTTACGTACATTACATAAAAAACCTATACCCAATGGGTAAATTATTAAGAGAAGCTGAAAACTGTTTCGTGTTTAAATACTAAATAATAAAAAATCATTGTGTTGTCGACAGAAAACTGTCCAAGACCGAAATGGCACACCGCTAATCTAAGTTATCGAGAGTGAACCTTGACCTACCGTATTATTAGGTCAATAACCTAGTTACCTAGTTTTTGTACTGTTATTTAACGATAAGGAGAAAATCTAGATACATGAATGAATTTTCCTTAAATATTGATTTATTTGTTAATAAAAACAGATGTAGATAATAAATAAATGTTATCGAATGTTAGGTTATTACAGTTTAATAATTTTGATATTACGTTTTCACTACGGTTTACAAATATATATTTATAGTATTACTCGTAAGTACAATTAATTATTCAGTTTGTAGTTACGTACATCTAGCCTAAAAATTTATTGTTTTTTAAGTAGTATGGTACTAACCTGTTAACTGCACTCATCCGTCCATAGCACTTTATTAATAAAATTAGGGTCAGTCGCATTTCGTAAACATTCTCCATATAACACTACCATTTATGCATATTCGAAATTTGTAAAATTATGCATTTACGACGAATACGCGAGACCGAAATAAACAAAGTACTGCTTACTGCTTGTGTATTCTCACTATTCTCCCCATCTCCCCTCCAAATGTGTGGCGAGATCTACAAATTTGGGGGGAAATAAATGCGGGAAATGCGGGTAAATTTAAATAACACGCTGATGTGTTAGACGATATTATGTATGTAAACATGATGTAGCAACGATGTTTAATCCGGTCGTACCCATCCTCAGAAAGTTCGTAGCGCACCAGGAGCGCCGTGTTACTGATTTTTATAAGGTGATTTGTTTATTTTTTTAAAGGTCGAGTAACATTTTTTTTTTCGATTTTCTGCCTTTATTAAGCCTCCCAAATACGTGGTTAAAATTAATGACATTGTCACTGACTCACCGTGTATAGTCAATACTTAAATAAACTAAACATTATTTAAACTAAACAAATTCGTCAAAGGTTTAAATGGTATACGTGCGAGTTGCGATACATTAGCAAGCAACACAATTTTTTTACGAGGTTCATTCAGAATTTCAGAAATTGAAATGTTTTTTAAGAATAAATATATCATTGACGTTAATTCTATCGCAAACACGCAATGCATTTTTTACGTCAAAGATGATTTAGATACTTATTTAATAATGAATTAAGTAAACATACGTAACTACCATTAAAAATTGAATAATTATGGTCCTCAATAAATCAAATTATTACTTTTCCTGGAATAAGAAGCAGAAGCGCATCATTACGAGCTTTATTTTATTTTATATTTATTTTTCATGCTAATACACCGGAGTGTTTCCACACGTCAACAATGTAAAGTAAAAGTATTTCCAATAACATACAAATCAATAATACACTACAAAACTAATAAAAAATATACAAATGTAAAACATACACAAAATTATATAAATACAGATTAAAATTATACAATAAAATATTTACCAATTACTCTCAAGAATTAATTACTATTAAAATACACACAGAAAGTATAAAAAGTCCTGTTAATTAAGTACGTTTTTACTTTTCGTTTAAATACTACTAGCGGCAGTACCTTGAAGTTATTTGGAAGAGCGTTAAAAAATTGAGAGGTCAAGTAGCCTGTACGGTTTCTGGTTTTGTTAAGTCTCCAGAATTCAATGTTTAACTCATTTTTATTTCTGGTGTTATACACATGAATGCAATTCCTGCTTCCAAGTTGGTGTAAGTTAGTTTTAACATATAAGAGAAATTGATAAATATAAATACACGGAACAGTTAAGATGTTAAACTTAATGTCGAATACTTTACAATCGTCCCGAAACTCCAGACCTGCCACAATCCTTATTGCTTTCCGTTGTTGCGAGAATACCCTTGATAATCCGGTTGCCTGACCCTAAGTTAATATGCCATATGATACAATTGACTGTATGAGTCCATGAAAAGCGGTTTTTATTGTTGGTAACGATACAATTTTACTTAGACTCCTAAGAAGAAAGAGATGTTTAGATAACTTATTATATAGATAATCAAGTTAACCTGGGATCAATTTGCACTTCGAGAAATGCAATACTTTCAGGGTTGCCACAATTTTCTAGACTACGAAGAGAGAAAATCATCCTCTGTGTTTTAGCAACATTGACTGTTAACCCGTTACTGATGAACCAAATCTTGGCATCGTCCTGGATCAGATGCATATCAGTAAGTAGTGTAGATACATTTAAATTAGTGGTTAATATATTTGTATCATCAGCAAATAGTATGTTCAAAGTATTACTGTCAAATATTGTTGGTAAATCATTTATATAAATTAAAAACACCAACGGACCCAGGACGGAACCTTGAGGCACTCCAAAATTCAGCCGAAGAACACCTGATTTATTCCCATTATAAATGACAAATTGATGTCTATTTGAGAGATAGGAAGATATTTGTATTATTGAATCAGATGAAGATCCATAGAATGACAGTTTCCTTAGCAGAATATCATGAGCAAGCATCAAATGCTTTGCTTAGGTCCAGGAATTGGGAACCAACATATTTTCCTTCCTCAAATCCGGAATTAATGAAAGTTGATAAGTGGTCAATTGCTAGCGTTGTTGATAGACGTGCAGCTTAAAGTATTCGCGATATGTATAATTAAGGCATATTTCTTTCTACAGTTATTTTTTTAATATTTTCGTACATTTCTCTAATTAGTGTGAATATTGATCGACGGCGATTGGCGACATCAAAATATAATATATGTATAATAATTATACAGAATGAACCTTAAATAAGTACAAATATTTTAACCAGCAGTATAGTTTACTATGAAGAACACATACCTAATAGTTTTTTTACGAAAAAATCCTGAACAAAAAGGTCAAATTTCAAATAAATTTCGTGATTTTTCAATAGAAAACTTATTAAGGACCACTGATCCGACTCGTATATTAAGATTGTCAAGACTCATGGTGGATGTGTATTTGACAACGTTGCCAGTGCTACACTAACAGTACTTCAAGAAAGTTATAACAAGAATTTTTAGACATGTCAAAGAATAATTGCAATATTTTTATTTATAATAATATTAATGACCACCTTCCCCCCTTTCCCATTCCTATGCCTATACCTCATAAATAAAGTGTGTCCATATATCTAAGTACATGAAATTGAAAACATAAACCAGATTCTCTACTCGCAGTTATCCATTTTTACTACACTCCAACGGATTTATCAGAATATACACCAGCTTTTTTTGCATATGATTGACACAATATTTTACTTTGTCTTCTCTTGGATATTGAACGCATACATCAAACTAGTTATTTTATTATTTCATGTATTGTGTTTATTTTTAAAATCTGTTTCACCCACTATGAAACTAAGAAGTACAAAATGGTTAGCACTGACACGTTGTTTGAGGTTATGTGGCAAAAATTAACTCTAAGGTGTAATTTAATAATTTGTGACAATCTTTCTAACAGTGTACAATGGCATTAACTTGTGAAATGTGGATGGTGTTTAAATAGTCGTTTTTTTGTGAGCTTTTACACAGTAACTCCATCCACTTTAATTGATACTATCGAACATTCGGAAATTCATTTATGAATTTTACTTTACTTTAAAAACAAGTGTTTTTAAATTAGAATCAACCGCAACAATTGAATTTACGTTCAAAAATTATTTATCTTACAGACGATATAGCAACCTCGCCTTCAGTAAATCATATGAATTATTTTATTAAGTCAGTGGTCTATCTAGTCAGCGGTGCTCAAAATGTGGATGTTTTTTAAAAATATTAATATCTGTAAATATTTGAAATTTTTAAAAATGACTTTTACTATAGTCTTTGGAAATGAAAGAGAGTAATGAAACCCTGAGATAAGAACCAGCCATGTGGTAATATTTCGTTTCAGGTAATTATCGGGTAACACTAATGCTAACAGGTAATGGGTGTACATTAGCATATTTTACTGGATACATCATAGGGCAGGAGCCAGTGTATTGTGACAGATCAATCCAGTCTTAGAGCTGAATATACGAATACGTGCTAGTGCAGTAGAGTTAAATTCGACTTGTGTTTAGTGA
This sequence comes from Monochamus alternatus, assembly GCA_037114965.1. Taxonomy (NCBI): domain Eukaryota; kingdom Metazoa; phylum Arthropoda; class Insecta; order Coleoptera; family Cerambycidae; genus Monochamus; species Monochamus alternatus. The sequence goes on along the minus strand of CM073431.1, from coordinate 28,848,774 downwards.
CTATTGTGCCAGTGGATATAATATTGTTTGGGTAAAATGTCGAGCTAATCAGATTACGTACCTGCTAAACGCGTGTAAAGATGTACGCTGTCCCAGAATGAGAAGATTATTATATTAAATGTATTTAATGCATTGAAACACCAAAATCCTACCAACAGTGTTGACGACATCGTGGAAAAGTGTTCCAAAATGACAGAAATACCAACGCTAAACAAAATTTTAAGCGAACTTTTAGAGAACAACGATTTACCAAAAATCAGCAGAAGCAAATTATGGGCCGTCTTACGAGAGTTAAATTTTTGCTAGGAAAAGCAGAACAGGAAGTCAGTTCTTATCGATAAAGATGAAATTATTTGTTGGCGAAGATCCTACTTAAGATCAATTAGAAAATTCCATGACAAAGAGAGGAATATTTGTTATACAGACGAAATTTGGGTCAACGGGGGATAAACTGTAACAAAAGTATGGCAAAATAAAAATGTAAAAAGTTTTCGACAAGCAATTTTGGATGGACTTTGAACAGGGTTCAAGGCACCTTCAGGTAAAGGACGAAGATTAATAGTGACACATATAGGTAGTGCCAGTGGTTTTGTAGATGGCGGTTTACTTTTATTTGAATCTAAAAATACAGGTGACTATCACAAAGACATGAACGCAGATGTTTTCGAAGAGTATTTTACACAGATGTTGGATCTTATTCCTCCGGGGTCTGTAATTGTCATGGATAATGCCAGTTACCATTCACGGCAGACCGAGCGGACGCCTACGAGTGCTTGGAGGAAAGCCGATATAATTCAATGGTTATCCGGAAAAAATATTTCTTTTCAAACAAATATGGTGAAAAACGAATTTTTGACACTTGTTAATCTTAATAAAGATCAGAAAAAATATGTTATCGATGAAATGGCAACAAATCGCCAAATAACGGTACTACGGTTACCACCTTATCACTGTGAACTTAACCCAATCGAATTAGTCTGGGCGCAGGTAAAAGGAGAAGTAGCGCGAAATAATACGACGTTTAAATTAAGTGACGTGAAAATTTTGTTAAAAAATTCCTTGGAACGAGTAACTGCAGATAACTGGCAAAGTACATCATGTACAAAAAGAAGAGGAGAGAATGTGGGAACTCGATAATTTAATTGACGTTACTGTGGAATCTATCGTTATCAATCTAGGAGACGAAGATAATTCATCAGAATATTCAGAGGATGAATTTTAATATACCTACTTTTTTATTTTCTTTATTGTACATTTATGCAACACTACATACTCACCATAATTTGAATTTTCAAAATACATTTATTTTTGTGTGGAATAAAAGTCTAATCATTAAATTTAAATAAATATTTTGATAATAATATTGAATAATTTTATTTGAATTACTAAAAACCCTCTTAACCCGGTTATGATGCTTAAAGTAGCCTCTAGTTTTGAAATGCTGTTTTTATATTCTTTACTTATAAGAGAAATTGACCGAGAAATTGAAGCGGCATAGACAAAGACGGATTGTCGGGGAATAAATTTTAGCTACCTGCTACAATTTAGTACGGTTCGATCACACAAAGTTTTTTTAAAAGTACACCTCATCTATACCGATAATACATAATATAAAAATATTGAATATAAGCACCAGTACTACATTTATTTACGATTTGCATACATAATAAGCTTTTATTACTCTCTTTCATTTCTAAACAGATTATAGACTCATCTACATGACGAACTACACCTGCGGTTAAAATATTTGTACTAATTTAAAGGTCACCCTGTATAAATAGCAATTCAGTTTATTAATTTATTACATCTTAGAAAAAGAAGGAGAGTTCGATCAGATGTTTTAAGGTAATTAATGTGACCAAATCATATACTGTTGAAACATGTTACATTAGTTTTATTCATATTTCATGTCTGAGATCGTTACTGATATAGTTTAACTTCTAGGTATAATTTCTGTAGATCTTTGCTGGTGTCCATCGCTACCATAAATCAGGTTTATACTTGAAAACGACAGTCATATTTTTGTTTTTGTGAAATATAACGTTTCATCTTCTATTATAATATAAAAGGAAATCTGTCACCTTGACAGTCATCAACAGTCGATACCATTTAATTTATATAACGCGAAATTTGGAGAACATTAATGCAGTACGTATCAAAAGTATATATATATTTTAATTAATCAACAAATTACTTTAAAATGTAATGGTAAATTTCATAAAGATGTTAGAAGATGCCCTAATGTATCGTTTGATACTCTGTGCCGAGCGCTGATCACAGACACAAAATCAGTCGCATATGTTTCTATGTACTTACGACTTGTTTTATTAGTAAATACCATATTTAGATACTAAAAATATTGTTTTAATGTTCTCTTTTTGTAATAGTTTGAACATGTATTCTTGAAATTTTTTTATATCTTTTATTACTATATTCTGTTAAAACAACGTGCAAAGTAACGCTGTTTTAGTTATCTTGCTTCTCAAGCTTGAATCAATAAATCGTCTAATGTCATCAACAACTGACCTGACAACTTTAAATGCACCCGCTACGCTATGACTTCACTAAAATGTTCCAGTGAGACTCCGGCTGTAGACGATTTCGAGAGCTTGTGTCTTTCGTTAACAAACGCATACTAAATTTTGGATGACCCTCATATTTGCCTTATAATAATTATTACACATGCGGAAAATGTTGTATTAAGTGGAAAATTAAATTAGAGAGAGGTAAATGTGAATTTCCATAAAAGTTAGGTATCGAAGAGCTTGCAACGCATTTTTTATAGTTTATTTATATACGGTGTGGGTTTTAATGACTTTAATTACAGAGTATGCTAATAAAGTAAGTAGATTTCCTGTAAAAAACCGCTTGTTATTAATAAAGGCTCAATCAAGCCATGAATATATATTTTTTACTATATTTATCAGTTTAGTAAGCTAGTTTTTTTATATTGTGTGACACTGCTTAATATACTAAGTATAAGTAACAGTGAGGTAATTTTATTTACACTCATACTGATCTAATACACATAATACTAATACAATTCTTTTGCATGTTATACAGGGTGTCCCGAAATTATGCGTCAAGACTTCAGGAGGTGATTGCTCACAAGAAATTAGGGTCACGAAATCCTATAACAATTTTTCGAAAACTCACTATTAACGGAGATACAGGGTGTTAAAGTTAAAATTTTATTTTCGATATTTGTAAATAATTTCTTAAGAAATCCAAATATTTACATAAAATTTATAAATCGGGGGTTTTTGCAGACGAGAAATTCAAATATGTTTCTAATTTTGACGTCACTAGTATAGGGCGCCACTTATGGCACATCATCTTTTAAATGACAGAACTTTTTTGCTGCTTAGTGTATCCATCTGACTATTGAAACAATCGATTCTCCTACCTGTTATATGTGAAAAAGGTATACCTTATTGAAGTCGTTAGGAGTAACAGTTTTCGAAATAATCTTATTTGAAATATTTAGTGCACCGAGTAAAAACTGTTTTGGTTTCAGTTAAAGTGCCTTTTTTACTGAAAATATAGCAAAATGTTACTTGAAAAAGTTGTTCAGAACGGTAAATTATGGAGATGTGCAGAATATTTAAAAAATTGACCTGCTTTGATAAAATGAAAAATGGTTTCATCAAACCTCGCCGATCTTCTTGAAATTTTGCACGTCTCCATAATTTACGATTCTGAACAACTTTTTCAAGCAATATTTTGCTGTATTTTCAGCAGAAAAGGCACTTTACCTGAAACCAAAACAGTTTTTACTCGGTGCACTGAGCATTTCAAATATGATTATTTCAAAAATGGTTCCGCCTACCGACTTCAGCAAGGTATACCTTTTTCAAATAAAACAGGTAGGAGAATCGATTGTTTCGATAGTCAGATGGATACATTAAGATGCAAAAAAGTTCTGTCATTTAAAAGAAACGTGATGTGCCACAAGTGGCGCCCTTTACTAGTGACGTCAAAACTAGAAACATATTTGAATTTCTCGTCCGCAAAAACCCCTCATTTACAAAAATTATGTAAACATTTGGATTTCTTAAGAAGTTATTTATAAATATCGAAAATAAAATTAACACCCTTTAACACCCTGTATCTCCGTTAATATTGAGGTTTCGAATTGTTATAGGACTTTGTGGCCCTAATTTTTTCTTGACGCATAATTTCCGGACACCCTGTATAATCAAAATATAATACACTAAATCTTTTAGAATCTTCAGACAAAAGGATAGATTAGAAACGAAGAAAAAAAAGATTTTATAAAAAGTGCCTCTCAAAAATTATACTTTTATTAGAAATCTAATACAATCCAATTATATATTTGAATGTTTTGCATTAATTTCTTATTTCTGAAAGATGCTGCAGTCAGTATCCACGATAGTGAGCGATGTTCTTGGTATATTTCAGTAATTCATTATACGTCTATTTTTAAAACTACATGATTCCAGTAAAACGCTGTTAATGTTGAGTTGTGTTCTAGGATTTAGTTTTGATGGCTTGTAATTTAGAATCAGCAATTAAGAATGTCTCATATTAATATAACAGAGCAAATAAACAGTATTGACTGTCACACATAATAATGTAATAATATTAATCTATAACCCTCATTCTAACCACGACTTGTGCGGGAGAGGGGCGGCATATTATTATTAAGCAGACCGCATTTTGCGCCCAGGAATGACTTACGTTGGTAGGTCTTAACCACCATTCAGTGCAGGAATGAGGGAAACCTGGAAAACCTTATTAATTAGGGGGTAGTCAAATGTCGATCGGTATCAATCTCTCACATTAACCCAAGCTAACATTCTTCCATCCTACCGTTCCCGCAAAGAAGGTGCCAATCCTCTCCACGAATATAGCTGATATACGGTCTACCGGCTGCGGGCCTCGAACCCACACCGTTCTAGCCACATCGATACTGACGCCTTAAACCGCTCAACCATTGACCGATTAAAGCATTCAATACCATAATTTCTCCCTTTGGTGTTCTCTCTTATGGATAAAAAGATAATAAATACAATATCGTTTACCATAAAAAATTTGTTATACTGCTCTCATCGTTATTTAATTATTTAGTCTTTTTGGATGTGTCGAATTTTAGTTTTTTTGATTGTTGATTTTATATCCTAGGCCTCGCTCCTTGCTTGTATACTTGTTATATCAGACGATATTACAGTAAATTTCTCTATTTTTTGCCACTGTTACGTTACCGAAATAATGATTAATTAAGTTCCTGACAAGGTTTATTTCTCCTGGGATTCCTGGTATGTCACACGGATGATTCCGGGTAGGAGGTGAGTATTCATGTGAAGGAATACACCTGGAAAATTGGGATCCTCGGCACAGCTTTTCGTTGGGTACATACGTCATGGTCTTCCAGGCAGTGGTATTTGCTATTTTGATGGGAGTAAGCAAGGAAGAAGTTGTGTGCAGGAGGAAATCTGTTCTGAGAGTCAGGCTGCACTCAGAGCCCTTAGCTCTCCAAGGACGAGATCTACTCTCGTTCAGGTGGAGTCTCTGGTCAGATAGAAGAAGGTCAGGGTTTCAGGCCAAAAAGGAATTCTTGGTAATGAGAAAGCTGACCAGCTAGCTCCTCTCGGATCTGGGGCGCCTGATAGTATTAATAGCGCCCTTAATATTTATTAACCCATTTGGGTTTATTAAATATTAGGATGGAATTGGAGAAGGAATAAAGGATGTAGACATGATTTCTGGGATGGACCCAATAGATCTAGGATGGTGTGGCTGAACCTCGCTGAATCAAATGGTGGGAGTTCTAACAAGTCATTGCAGACTCAGAAGGTATCTAAGTTTACTGGGACAGGGGAGGATCTTTTATGCCTGGAATGTGGAGAAGAAGAGGATACTCCCATCCACTTTCTAGGGCACCGTGCGACTTTTGGGAGACTAAGACATAAGATCTTTGACGCCGAGGAACTGAAAAGGGAAGAGATGAGGGGGTCTATTATGTACTAAGATCCTGGTATTCATCAGGGTGTCGGGTGAGTTCGAGGAGAGCCAAAAGCAGATAGTGCTGAGGCATGGATGGTGAGATAGGCAAAAAGGGTCCACCTGTGGACTAAGGTTTGTTTATCTTGAGATATTATAAGGAATACATTGGTAACTTTACACGTGAATCGTTTTCTTTTACAACACAGAATAAAATGTGAAATAGTTATAGGTCACAGGACAAAAGCACACAAGGTTTGTTTGCGACTGCACGTCTAAAATCAGCCATGTGTGTCTTGTTCATAAACGTAAGGACGAACGTGGGATCAGTCTACGATTGGCTCATAGCTGATGGTCACGACGATGTATGAGACGGCCGATGAATGGCCGTCGTTTGTATACAATAAAGCTCGTATGTCTTTGTCCTAAGTGTTAAAAATGAATGTCGTTGATTGCGAAAAGCGTTTACCGTACAAACGTCTTGCAGCCAGAGGGTTTTGCCCAGATTCGCCATAAATTAAAATGTCAATACAGCTGGTCACGGTCACTATAAATTGTTACATTTTTGTTTATCTACATTCACAAATATCAAGCAAATACTAGTTACACTACAAACGAAATGCATTAACCGCACTACTACTACTTGTAATGTTGCCGTACCGAACAGTTTTAAAAATTCCTCATAGAAATCATAAAATATATAGAAGACCACAAGCCTTTGAAACCAAAACCACCACGTTAGTGCAACCAACTCATAAAAGCAATACAGCAATATTACGAGACTTGTGTTTTCTCCATAGGTTTCCATTTTATGATTTCTATGGAATTTCTTCGGACACCTCTGTTGTTTACTTCATTAATATTGATAAAAACACAAATTACAGAATAATTACATTACAGGAGATTTTACTTAACCTTAGTAGTTGTACTTTAGTTTGTAATTTCGTAATACAGTTTTGCATTTTATTGCAGTTATATTTTTATGATTTGACATTGCTTCCATATCAGTTTTTTGTTACTTTAGTATCGGCATTTATATTCCTTTATTCAGAAATTTCTTAAGAAAAATCGTTGTAAGTTCCAGAATTCGCTTCTGGAATTACGGTATGTCCTTAAAATGCCCGGTGTGTAAGATAATATACAGGGCGGCCAAATAAAAACGAAGCAGAGCCATTTTCAGGAACTGCGTCAAGATTGTAGAAAAACGCTCAGACCCGTCGATTTTAGATTAAACGGGGCCATTCTTTGCTGGTATTTTTGACTCCGCCACTTTCACCCCCAAGCAAGGGTAAGCATCACCCCAAATAGCATTGGGGGTTGAGCAATATTTTTTTGAAAGCTGTTACAATTATCTCTACAATACTTTGAAAAAAACTTACATTTTAAAATTTAAATTATGTTTAGTTGCTTACTTACTATTTAGTTGATTAAATGTTTAAACAGATGACCACCCGCTTGCATACAAGAATAAAGATTTTGTTCGAAACGTTCGCGCACATTCTGAAGCATTTCCGGAGTGATTCGACGGCGTTCGTCGACGATTTTTTGACGCAATTCTTGCAACGACGCTGGCTATGTTTTATAGAATTTACCTTTTAGATATCCCCACAAAAAAATCAAGGGCCATAAATCCGGTGATCGTGGAGGAACTGTGGATCGTTCCCTGCTCGCTCACTCATTATTTTGCAAAATTGCAAACGGCGGTTATAATCATCCTCATGAAGTTCCTGGACTAAATGTATTTTGTATAGATGGAATTTATTCTTCTTCAAAATGGTTTGTATGCTAGTTCCACTGATCCCAGACACAGATGCCAGCTGCCTCGTACTTAATGTAGGATCAAGATGAACTTCACTAGCTTCATTAACTATAGGTTTTTCAATTTCTCGTTTTTTATTGGCTACGTTCCCTGTCTCTTGAAATTTTTTTACTAACTTTAGAACATACTTCCTCCTGACATGTCGATCTTGATGTTGTTCATTCAATAGCCCAGCTGCTCTATATCTACCCTTTCCGCAATGGAATAAACCATAGTGTTTAATTTTCAAAATCACAATTAAATAAACTACTAACCAACGCTTCCAAACAATACTAGAAAATCAATTTGGAATCCACTAATTTTACGTTGGTTTTATGTGTATAGTATTCATTTCTGTCTGTTGTAAAGATCCTTCAAAATAAATATTACTCAAACCCCAAAGCCATTTAAATATTTTGGGGTGATGTTTACCCTTGCTTGGGAGTGAAAGTGGCGGAGTTAAAAATATCAACAAAGAATGTCCCCCTTTTAATCTAAAATCGACGGGTTTTTGTACAATCTTGAAGAAGTCCTGCGAATGGCTCTGTTTCGTTTTCATTTGACCACCCTGTATAATGCGTACCACCAGCTCTGTTTAAAATTGTAAATCTTGACAATACAGCTGCATGTCGAGACGTTACAAAAAGTTAGGGATTTATTAATTGCTATCATTAGATGCATGCCTATAGAACTGATTATATGAATAATAATCAATGTTGGAACCAACATGAAAATTGACGTATGGCATACGTTAGTACAATTTGCAAATGACAGCTAATAGCTTTGCCGGAAGCCTATTATCTTCTCTAAAAACGGGCACTTTTAATTGCTGTGAAGTATACAGCATTGCAGATGCATTTAATTAATTTCGAAAAAGGAATTAAGCCTTGACTGCGACAATGAGTTATAACATTAATTTGTAATGGACTTTTTAATTAGAAGACACGTTTGATATTTTTTATCTCCTATTTAATTACAAAAATGCAAGTTCGCACGCTACCTTCAAGGCAGACATTTATCACTGTTTTAATGGCATATTTATTGACTTTACTTCACCGCTGGACAGGTACTCATGGACATCTCGCCAGAACGGTTTATTGTAATGCAACTTTATCAAGTATTTTTAAAACTGTCACAATAAACTAATTAATATCATTGACTCGCAAAGCCAGTGAAGGTTCCTATACTTCCTCTTATTTTTTATTGCATAATTGTACAGGGTTAACTATCATTAAGTACAAAAATTTTAACCACATGCTCAGGGATGCCTAAAAGATAATCAAAAATTTATTTCGGACTAGCCCGTTGTTTAAAAAATGAGGCAAAACCCTCTTTTCCCCGGACTATTTTCAATATAGCACTTAGAACACTCTCTTTTCCAGACATGTGGAAAAAAGCAAAGATCTGCCCCGTTTTCAAAAAGAGGGACAGAAGTATGATTGAAAATTATCGACTAATTGTTATTCTGTGTAATTTTAGCAAGGTGTTTGAAGTGGTGTTGCACGATTTGGTTTACTTTCATGTTGAAACAAATTGTTGAAAACCACTGATTCTAATTTGGCTTGTGTCACACAAAATATTGCTCACCGTTTAGATGTATCATCCCAGATAGACGTCGTTTACACTAATTTTTCTAAAGCTTTTGACATACTTGACCATAGTTTGCTCCTCGGACAACTTTCGAGCTTTGGTTTATCTAACTCTAACTCTAACTTTGTTTTATTTTCTTAAACGTATCTCTTCAAGAGGTCATTATTTGTTCAATATCATGGTCACTTTTATTGCTAAGTCTGGGGTTCCGCAAGGGTCTGTCCTAGGTCCCTTTTTAACTTTTTTGTGAATGACCTTTGCCTTGGGATGAATTCAGCTCTTTTATATGCCGATGAGTGCAAACTATTTCGCAAGATCACCTCCTCAGATGACTGCTTAATCCTTCAAGAAGATATTAATAAACTGGTTCATTGGTGTGAGATTAATTTGTTAAATCTTAACATTTCTAAATGTAATATTTTATATTTTACCCGTAAAAAAATATTAACTAATTTTGCCTATAATATTGATGACATTAACATGAACAGATGTTCCCAATTTGATGACCTTGGAGCAGTATTTGATAGTAAATTAACGTTATCTTATTGGCCAGTATTGTTTGGAACCCTGGCTATATGTTACATATAAATAATATTGAGTGCTAAATAATAGGTTTAATGTACAGTTGTTAGACACGCGCCGATAATAGTTTGGAGTCTAATTTTTGTATATAATTTACTACAACTACTACCACTTATTAATTTGCATGTACCGAAATTACCAGGCAGGAACTTAAATGATTTTTATCCTTCGCTAGGACATACTAACATTTTAGATTTTTCTCTGATACATAAGACTTTCCTTGCCCTCCAATGTATTAATAATGTTTTTTAAAAATATTTATTGATTGATTTTGTAGATCATTCATTTGGTCTGCAGTTTATAATTGCAATTCATTTAATAATTTTGCTGTATTTTTGATGTTATGTATTAGTTACTGGGATGTTGTTTGTATATGTTTGTCTTTTTATATTGTATTTTTCCACCCTGTTAATGGCCTAGGTTGTTGGGTGGTGTACTTCTAAATAAATAAAATGGGCGCCTATGACGATCATCGTGTGAAATGGCTAAGATCTGTCAACAATCATGCGGTTGTTTTTTTTACAGCGCTTAGAATATAGAAAAGACGATACTAAATATTTTTATTAATAATAATACCTAAGATAACAGTTAATCCGGTTAGCTGCAGTATTTTGCATCTGTCCTTTGTTGCACACTGCCAAACTTATATTTTCACTCATTACAGGTCCGTTAGAATTACCCACTAACAGAATACACGGCCCGCGTACAGTTAAATAAAATATCCATTTATTCTAAGAAAATTAAAATTTAATGTAAGGAATAACTACTAGAAGAAAACTTGGAATACAGTCGCATTATTTAGTTATAAAACCTTGTACGATCACCGTAGCTTCGTTGGAGTTGTTCTCGATATCTGTACTCGACATACATTTCTTTGTTGTTACTATAAAACGTTTAAAACTAAAAATTAGTCACTAAAAACTGAACCACAGTGTAAACACTCAAGGTTTCAATTATGACAACTGATTTTGTATTGTTAGTTGCAGTACTCTCTAAACATTAAACATCTCTTTGTTAAATAACACTGGTCAAAGAAAGGATTTTTCGGCAAATTACAGTTTAAAATAGTACTAATTACGTCAATTATTGCTAATATTGTTGTTATTATTAGTATTAACAGTATTTAATTCATCAACAACACAAGAAATTAAAAAAACTATCGGCGTGAAGTACACCTTGCGCTAATGGCGGACAGATGGTGACTGCATCAGATTCTGTCAAAGACAAAATATCGCAAACAGTGATTAGAAATAATTTTCAGTATTTGCTCTTCACGTATTAAATTTTTCACGCATTTTTCGTGTATTTACAAACATATATGACGATTTGGTGCTGATTTATGGGAAGTGCTACTAGTGCATATTATTGTGCGACAGCATAATACGAAAGACGTTTTCCGGTTAGACAAAATATTTTTTGAACCACATTGAACAGCTGATCTAGTACTTGGCGTTAAACATGCGACAGTGTTTTTATGTATTTGCATACATTTGCGTGTGTTTTTTTGTTAGCTAACATTAATGGCTGTCCCGATGATCTTGTCGTGGTCGTCGAGCCAAATACCTCGCTTAAAACAAAAAGAACGGCTGAAGTAAGGACAGGTTCCCAACAAGTATCCAGCACATACAAAAGTCTTTGTAATGGTCAGTTTTAATGTAAACAAGTAAGAAAACATAAAATGATTCAACGTTCTTAAAATTTATACAAACATCAATCCTCGAAAATGGAAAGAAATATCAGTAAGGTACCTAGATGGTATCTCTATGTGCTACCATATCGTTAAATCAACAAAGTCACATACTTAATATTTTATTGACACAGAACTAGTGTACCACTGAGCGACCAATCATAAAACCATTAAGCCGGAGACACATTGCTCTGATACCACGCCACGCCACCCGACGTGATGTGACATATGTACTCTGTGTGTACATTGATACTACGCCATGCGATGCCTTGTTACGTTACATTTTATCACTGGCAGTGGTTAATGCATAATATAATTTCTGTGTTCAAAACGGCAGTACCAAAAATTTGGGTCACCTTCGTTCTGTGCTACATATTCCGCTGAAAATGGATCAGCATCACCAGCATTACTCAGATAATCTGTTGTAATTGTCCAAGTGTGTGCAAGGGCAACTGTGACTGTCGTAAGCTTGGGCTGAGCTGTTCGATCACTTTTACCACCTGCGAAGGTCGAACATGAAATGCTGATGAGCTTATTGACATTGATTTAGAGAATTTCTTGACATTTGAATTATCGGATGAAGAAAATTAAGAAGCAGAACTGGAGACACTGAGGAAATTGAATAAAATAAAGTAGAGATTGCGAGCCACAACCGCCACATCACCTTGATGAGAACTCCAAATGTAATAAATGAAGATTAATTGAATAAAGTACAGTTTATGTAATATTCCACTTGATTTCGTACAGTTATAATTTAATATTCTATTCTATAACATACCGACTTTATATATTCAAATCTATTCCATATTTTATCGTAAAGATTCGTTCAGTGTTGAGACAGGAAAAATAAAGATTTCTCCATCTAACTTTAACAAGATTTCATCAATTTTGTGTCATTTTATGTGTTTGACATGAAATTCAGGTGCACACTGTTACCACGCGACACCACATTACACCATGCGACGATGATGAAAATCAGTCAGGATTCTCAACACGTCAGAATCGTCAGATGGCGTCCCATTGCGTGGCGTGGTTTAACGTCAGAGCAATGTGCACAAAACGTATAAAAATACATAAGAATATACGGTATCAGATCCTTCTGACGTTGCATCACCTGGCGTGGTGGGGCATCAGAGCAATGTGCCCCCTGCTTTAATCACATACCACTGCATATTAAACCAATATGGCAGCCATTTTTGTTTCTAATTCCGCAGTCTTAGTCACTGATTAGATAGGTCTTACCTATTATGACATAAAGAATTACTTCATTTATCTTAGCCTGTTACCTATAGTAGTTGTAAGTGAGACATATTTTAAAGTACCTGAAAAGGTAAATACTTGTCACTGTGGGTGTTTCTTACAGTCTTATTGATAAGTAGACAACAAAATAATCATAAATGCATGTGTTAGTACCTAAAATGAAATCTAATTAAAATCAATATGGCGTCAGGATGAACTAAGGGAAGTGTATGTTATACTTTCGTTTCTCATCGTTAAACGAACGTATTTGTCATAATATAATTAATATTAGTTGTGCATTTTAAGGTAATATAAACGGCATTTTGCATTCTACTTAACTATATAAGGTTAATACCGTTATCACACTTGAACATATTTAGTGGTAAATTTATAACTTAAATGTAGGTATATTAGGCGTAATTGCTTGTTTTGAATACTGTTAACTGTAACTGGCTATTTCTATTGCATTTCATATGTAAAATTAAGTTTGACTATTCGATTTCCTCCATCAAGCGCCTGTTTTTATCTTTTTATGTTTGGCTTGGCTGTTATTGCAATTTACGTCGCCGCGTTCACTATTTTTTCATTATCCAGCTTAAAGTCAGCTGCTTCATTTGAAAATATGCAAATACTGTGGAAACTGCTCGTGACCGTGTAAAGCCGTATGCAATTTTTCGTGTTGGTTTATGCAATGCGAAGTGCAAATGCATGTTTAAGGACGCTTTATACTAACGACCCCATCATTTTTATCTATAGGTACAGAAGTTTCGAATCAATATTCTGAGCATTATACGAGGTGACTCCTAATAGTGGTTCCATTAGAAAAAGATAATGGTATAAATGCTTGATACTTTGTCAAAAAATCAGTATTAATGGAGTCACAATACATATACATTTGTCTTTGAAGTATCTACTATTTTTAAATTTGGTATATACAGGGTGATTTGACATAATTTGGGAAGATAAGAAAAAATGAGTATAATACGCGATAAAATAGTTATTTTTATATTAAATGTGCAAAATGTATGATTTTTAATGGTGCGTGAGAATATGAATTTTTGGTCAAAACCATAGGTCGAGACAAAAAATCATTTGTAAGCACCATGAAACACCGATTTTGAAATATAAACAATATTTTTTGTCGAACTGTCCAAAGGATTTGCCACTGTAGGTTTCTTATTTTTCAATGCGTGTTTTTATATGAAATTAGTGGCAATGTCAAAGGTGACAAGATCGTGAAAAAAGTACCTACGACTGTGAAAAAAATTTTGTTGGACAAAAAAAATAACTGCACATTTACGATGAAAAGATATGTTTTCATATCATCATTTAAACCTCCTTTTAGTCCGTTACTGACTGCTGGCAGCCTCGATTCATTCACAGCTCCCAAATCAATCAAATGCGACGTTGTCAAATTTACATATTTTCTTAATATTGGACATCATAAATAAACGGTTGTATTGACTATTTTAGTAACTCTTATATTTTTTCTTGCTTACTTCAGCCAATAATAATTTAAAATGTTCAAATATGTAATAACTATAACTCATATTTTTAAATTATGCAAGAACTTCGAGGAAGTTTGAGAATATAAATTTTACATTGCCATTATTATGATTTGTAAGTAATAATCAGTTAATTCCTCATTAATCCACAAAACAGTTTTCTATTACAATACCTATTTTAACGCACAGGAATATCAAGAAACAAAATAAATGGATTAACCAGTTTGAATTGCAATGGCAGCGGGTCACTAACCAACGTAAATTGGTCTGTTGTCATCTGTCAAATTTGGTTGAGGGGTCAAACGTGAAAGTCTACCGAGAAGCAGCACACCGGCTCCGCAGTTTTACATCACGCCATATTATACAAAAAACATGTGTATTACCAGTTGCAGACTTATTGGTGTTCAGTGCTACCTAACTTCACAGAATAATAAATCGCATTATGATGATCCAATAATGCATAATAAGTATAGTTGTAGTGTCTGCTGTAGCAATGTTATTATATGGTCTTGATATGGCAACGTTTTTTCGCTTCAACGCTGGCTGAGTCATTAACAAATTTGTTGCGTACCAGGAGTGCCGTGTTACCGGTAGTTATAGGTTGATTTATATCTGTTTTAAAAGGTCGAGTATTTTTTTTCGATTTTCTGTATTTATTAAGCCTACCAAATACGTGGTTAAAATTGGTGACATTATAACTAAACTCAAAAAATGAGGCAAACGCCCTCATACTACATACATATTACAATCTATTATCTACATGACCTCCTATCATTTGAAGACACATATCCAATCTTTCGTTTGTGATTTTTTCTTTCAAATGATTAATATCTCACAAAGGTGATTTGTAAACCTTATTTTTTAAACCCCTAATAAAAAAAATCGAGGGGTGTTAGATCTGGTGACTTTTGGGGCTGCTGAATAGGTCTATCAATCACGGGACTTATGAGTTGAAGCTCTGTCGTGCTGAAACCATAGGTTTCTTATTAGCTGCAAAGGCACATTCTACAGAAGTGCAAGAAGTTCTTCTTGCAGGCAATTTAGGTAAATCAGGCTGTTCAATGCATAAAAATGAGGCCCAATTAAATGCCTACTGATGATGCCGCACCATACATTTACTACAAAATACTCCTTGGTTTTGGACTGGATTTACAATGTGGAGCATTTCAATGGACCAATGGTACCTAGTATTCGTTGTGCCTGTTTGGCAAACCATTGCTGACAAATACACTTTCGTCCGTCGAAAGAACGTGCCGAAAAAGACTCTGATCAACAGTTTCTACATTTACTACAATTTGAGATATAAAATTAAGTCTGTTTTCAATGTGACCCTCAGGCAAGTACTCCAAATTGCGAATTTTGTTAGTCATGATAAAAATACACAGGACTTTCTATTAAAACATAAAACATACATTCTTGTTTGTTATACCTCTCAACTTACAGCCCTACAACTTCTATTTCGAAACTTTATATTATATCTAACAATAACAATAATAAAAGATGGCCAAAATATAATGAATCACCCTGTACAAATTAGACCCCCTTTATAAGCTTGTTACACTATAGATATGTTTGCATAACCAAGTTAATAATGCTAATTATTTCGAGTTAACCAATAAGGCCATCCAGCCTACGAACAAAGAAACTACACTGAAAACTAACTAATTCCATACTTTCGTACTGCGTCAGTGCATAGGAACCCCAGAAAAATAAAAGATTATTTTCCGAGAATAAAAGTTAATGGATAACAGGAAGTGGTCGAAAGAGGTTTCTTTCATCGAGCTATAAAACGTCTCTTTTCCAAGAAACACTAAATAAATCAGTTGTCATTTCGCGTGCTATTAATCAGAGAATTACCTCGGCAGTCATGTAAACACGAAATCGTTACCATTCATTAGAACGTTCGCAAAAATCAGTTATTTACGGGCACGATCGTTCTCTTCAAGCCGTTTTGTAGGTTATCCGGTAAAAGCTAAGTACAGGGTATTCTACGGAAAATAATCACTCCGGTAACTTTTTAAGTAAATACAAAAAATCATATTTAGAAAATCAATTGAACATTGAATATACAGCTTGTAGATGAAAATTCTTTTTATTTTTCAAATCAGTAAGGTTTACCGTTTCCAAAGTAAACCATATGTTCTAGCAATTTGTATCAAAGCAAACCTATGCAGTCGATACTGGGGATTCAAACTTATCTAAAAAAAAAAAAATTGATTGTACAGGAGACTCTTACAAACACAATTTTGTAAAAATAAAATCAAAAAGAGCAGTTCAGATATGATTAAAAAATACACTTCCGCGCGGCACTGGAAACTGGTCCACTGTAAAACCTGATAAGGCAAGGAAAGAAATAAATTGCATTTTACACCACCTATTTTTATACAGCAGCATTCGCCGCTATTGTTATTAATTATTAACAAAATTAGTAGTTTTAATTAATAAAACGGTTTGACATACATGATGTTACAACAACATTTTGTTCCAGTCTTACCCAGTTTCTACAAACTAACACAAATGTGTCTGTTTCTTGTCAGTTTTGAACTTGTATGTTATTGGCAGCAGCTATGATAAGTTTGCGTAATCATCAATAGTGTTCACTTCGGTGCGATACACTCCATTTCGTAAATTTCTCTACAAAAAGAAGTTCAAAGGATTTAAAGCAAGGAGATCGTGGCGGCCATGGTACCGGTCATCTTCATCGAATCACGTGGTATTAATGCTTAGACATGGTATGGATATAATTGAGCAAGAACAAAAACTATATGCGACTCACTTCAGGACCGAGGCACACCGCCTGCTATGGTCAGATGGGTGAGATCCGCATTGGAGGAGAGAAGAGTCAGTGCAACTATGGGAGACTGCTATAGGGACCTGGGAGTGAGGGGTGGCTGCCCGCAAGGTAGCTGCCTTTCGCCCCACCTATGGTGCCTGGTGATGGATGGTCTCCTAAATCGCCTTACTCAAGAGGGATACAGGGACACTCAAGCCTACGCCGACGATGGCGTGGTTTTTAGTGGTAGGCCGGTTTCTGGACGTAGTATGTGACAGAATGCAGGGGGCTTGTAGGATTGTAGAGATATGGTGTGATGAGACGGGTCTCTCGGTCAATGCAAGCAAGACTGAGTTGATTCTCTTCACAAAAAGGAGGAAGATTTCAGGGCCCCAACTATGTATGGGAAAACCCTTACTCTAGGTAAGGAGGTAAAATACTTGGGTGTAACCTTGGACAGTAAGTTGTCTTGGGGGCCACAGATTGAACGGGTTACCCGGAAATCAATGGCAACCTTATGCCAACTAAGGAAAGTAGTAGGCAAAAATTGGGGACTCAACCCAAGGGTACTTCACTGGGTGTACACGGCGGTGATGGGGCCTTGGTCTGGTGGCCGAGTGTGGGCCGGGTGACTGTGGCCAAGGCGTTGTCGAGGATCCAAAGGCTGGCTTGCTTAAGTATTACAGGGGCGATGAGGACAACCCCAACGGCCGCCCTGGAAGTTTTGTTGGGATTGCCACCCCTCCCAACATGGATTGTAAAGGAGGCGATGGCAACCTACCTGAGAACAAGGGAGAAAGGCAGAAGGTCATGTGTGTGGAGGGTCATGCTGCTATAGCCTTAAGGGCGGAGAATGAGATTCCAGTATCTGCTCTGAGGGTTATTGAAGCAAAGGATAAACTAAGGTTGGGAAGGAGGTATACCACTGTTTTCCCCTCGAGAGAGCAGTGGGAGAGGGTAGAAAACATGTTTCCCCCGGGATCTCTGATATGCTATACAGATGGATCTCGGGTAGGCGATGAGTTTTCTGGGGCAGGAATATATCTGGAAAGCTTTTCGCTGGGCACACACTCCACGGTTTTCCAGGCAGAGGTTTTTGCTATTTTGATGGTAGCAGGCAAGGAAGAAGTAAGGAATTGTGTGGAGGAGAAAATCTTCATCTGCTCTGATAGTCAGGCTGCACTCAGGGCACTTAGCTCTCCGGTGACGAGATCTAGTCTTGTTCAAGAGTGTGGCGATGCCCTGGAGTCCCTGGCCAGACAACGGGAGGTGGAGTTGGTCTGGGTTCCTGGCCATAAGGGAATCCCCGGTAATGAGACGGCTGACTTGCTAGCTCGTCTCGGATCTGGGGCACCTTGCCAGGAAGTTACGCGAGGTAGTATGAATAGTGCCCTTAATAAATGGGCCTATCAAACACTAGGAGGGAATTGGAGAAGGAACGGGGGATGTAGACAGGCCCACGACTTCTTCAATGAGCCTAATAAATCTAGGACGAAGTGGCTGCCGAGCCTTAGTCGAAGATCCCTGAACCAAATGGTGGGGGTCCTGACAGGCCACTGCAGACTCATAAGGCATTTGAATTTGATAGGCATAGAGGAAAGTCCCTTATGTCCGGAATGCGGAGAGGGGGAGGATACCCCTATCCATTTCCTAGGATATTGTGCGGCTCTTGGAAGACTAAGGTATAGGATCTTTGGCACCGAGGAGTTGCAAAGGGAAGAGATGAGGGGCCTACCATGGACCAGGATCCTGGCGTTCCTTAGGGCATCGGGTAGGTTCAAGGAAGGCCGAGGGAGAATAGTGGAGGGGTGATGGGATGTCAGGGTAGGCAAAAAGGGCCCATGTGTGGCCTACTTGCCAGGCTGAGGCCGCCCACACTTACTACTACTACTAATTGAGCCTCATGTATACTGCTGCAGATTTGCAGTAGCAGTCAGTTGCAGATTTCTCATGTCACGCCAGCCTGTGTACAACACTTGTACTGTACGCCGTCGTAAAAGTAGCTGCATTTGGCACATGTTTACTGGGAAATAATCCTGCTAAAGCATTTTCACTTCACCATAATTTAAAACAATATCCATCAACTCCGAGTTGCTATAGACGTCATTTCTGATATTTCAAAAACTAATGTAAATACTTGCATCACAAAGAAGTTAATACGATAAGTAATTGGATATTTGACCGCCTGGCTAGAGACTACAGTAGTCCAGCGGTTGAAACTATTAGAACTGTTAGAACCGGAAACAATAAGGATTAAAAAAAAATTGACAATTTGTTTGACAGCACTTAATATTTTAATTATGTTTTATTGTTGAATTTTGAATGGTCTATACAGTATGCGCCAAAAGTTTGGAATAAATTCAATAAAAACGAAACAATTATTTTTTGGAAAAAATACTCGAACAGGTCGATTTTTAATTTAAAAAATACATATTTTAGCGTAAAATGCGATTTTCAAATGTCATTTGTTTTCGAGTAATGACGTCATTTTTAATTTTTTTTTAAATGGCAACACCATATGTTTTTCCTTGATTCTGAAAGATCGTTTAATTCTCTATCAGACAGTACTAAAATTTTGCCCTCTTACATAGGAAAGTTTTCGAGTAAATGACGATTGAAAACGATTGTTAGAAAACGTAAATGTTATCCATAAAAAAGTAACAATTCTGAGGTATGTAAAATAAAATACAATTGATTAAATTTTATACTTAAATTCAATGTTCGAATTGCCATCCACCAACTTGTTGACAATGCGCAAGTCTGTGAAGAAATTCTTCTTGCACATTATGAATGATTTCTGGGGTAACTCTGCGTATTTCGTCCCGAATGCGATCTTGAAGTTCTTCTAAATTACGTGGTTTATTAATGTACACTTTTGACTTCAAGTATCCCCATAAAAAATAGTCAAGAGGTGTAAGATCTGGCGATCTTGCAGACCATTCTATCGGCCCGCGTCTGCCGATCTACCTCCCAGGAAAACAGTTGTCCAAAAAATCTCGTACAGGGCGCGCATAGTGCGGAGGTGCACCGTCTTGCTGAAACCATATGGTATCGTCAGGAATGTCAGGGTCATTATCGTTAGGAAAAATTACTGCAAGGGATGGAACAAGGTCATTTTCTAGAAACTCTAAATATCTTTGTCCTGTAAGGGTTCCTTCAAAGAAGAAAGGCCCTACTATTCTGTCGTCAACTATTCCAGCCCACACATTTAATTTCTGAGGGTGTTGGGTATGTGTCTCTGCCATCCAATGAGGATTTTCCCGACTCCAATATCTGCAAGTTTGACGGTTTACTGTACCATTCAGACAAAATGTGGCCTCATCTGAAAAAAGTATTTGCCGGTGTAAATTTCTATTTCCTTGACATAAATCCATTAGAATTTCGCAAAAGTGTAAGCGACGATGGGGATCATCTTCATTGAGTTCCTGCACAAGTTGAATTTTGTAGGGATGATATTTTTCCTTCCTCAAGATACGTAGTACTGTGCTCTGACTAGTGTCATTGTTTAATGCAACCAATCGTGAAGAATTATGAGGATTATCCACCATGCTCATCAAAATGTTCTGTTTCTGATTTTTATTAATGCTTGGACGTCCAGGTTTTGGAATATTTACAACATTGCCAGTTTCTCTAAATTTACACTCTACCTTACTGACTGTTGATTGGCTGATAGGGCGATCTGGATATTTTTCATTAAATAAATCGCAAACTTCCTGCTGAGTTCTAGTCATATTCCCGCATCCGATAAGAATTAAAATTTCAATTCTTTGAGTAACAGTTAAATGTGCCATAATACTTTAAATTGAATAATAATTTCTATGTCGCTTACAATACTTATTAGAAAGTCGGTGTGACAATGACACTTTGCAAAGATTTTCACCTACATGATCCATAAAAGAACTATGGAATTCGAAAAACTAAACTTGATAACGTTTTTGCTTTATTTTAATTGATTTACATTTTTTAACATTCAATCGTCATTTACTCGAAAACTTTCCTATGTAAGAGGGCAAAATTTTAGTACTGTCTGATAGAGAATTAAACGATCTTTCAGAATCAAGGAAAAAATATGGTGCTGCCATTTAAAAAAAATCGATGACGTCATTACTCGAAAACAAATGACATTTGAAAATCGCATTTTACGCTAAAATATGTATTTTTTAAATTAAAAATCGACCTGTTCGAGGATTTTTGCCAAAAAATAATTGTTTCGTTTTTATTGAATTTATTCCATACTTTTGACGCGTACTGTATGTAAACTAAAACAAACAGAAACAGTAAGTAATTATATTTATGTCGGTAATTATGCATATCATGCATGTGATCCCCACATCTACCTTCAAATTAACGGATAGTTTGGAGTAAAATTTTTTACTGAATATCCCTCCAGCTTTATTAATAACCGGAAATTTTTCTCGCTCTTGAATTTTTTTAGAAAATTTTCATAATATTCATGATTTTGGCAAAATACCCGGAAATATTTGAAGCAATCAATGCTATGCAATTCCAAAAAAAAAAAGAAAATATATACTACAATTTAATGAAAATCTAGTAAAAATGTATACAATAAAACGTTTATTAATAGGTCTGTTAGGGCAAGGAATCGAAACTGGCTCCAAACTGTAAAAAACGTTTGTCCAACTAGACTAAAGAAAAATTTTATGCTGCGTATCTATTTCGCACAGCGGATGCGCGTGAACTACATTCGCTGATTTGGCTCGTGCAGCTGCACGACAACAAACAGTTGCGCGGCAGCTGGAGCCACTTTATGATTGAGAACTGAAAATGGAAAAGTTACGTACCGCTGCTGCATTAATTTTACTTCACAAGATTCTTAAAAGAAAGAAAAAAAATATATAACTTCGGTGGTGGGTAAAAGAAATATATTAAATGTGCTTACAATGCAATAATCAACTTACGCAAAACATACATTTCGAAGACTAACCCGAAGTGATTTTGATGATTCGAATTCGTTCATTGAACCAAGAATTAAATAAATGTTAACACACTTTCGATATGCAATTGCAGTAGAAGAAAAAACTGGCTAGAACAATGACATTCTTAACTACAGGAGATTCGTATTTAAGTTTGCAATATCTTTTCCGGATGTCCAAGCAATCCATATCAGATATAATTCCAGAAATATGCAAATTTTCTTTATCCATTCTTAACTTTTGGCTGGAACATTTTACATAAATTATTGAATATGGACGAACGTCAACTAATCAAGGAACAATACTCGTTTACACTTCGCGAGGCAATCGGACTTAATTTACTTTGATGCGCAATGAAAAACCGACAAAAATTGGCTCGTTGCGAACCCTGTCCGACCTCGGCAATGTTCACCGTCCGTGCGCATCCATTTCTCATAGCAGCATACACGAACATGCCGTGCGAAGTGGATATGAAGCTTTAAGATACATAGAATGGGTACATACTACAAAGAAATTCTGTATAAAATGTATCTTGCATCTCTAATTTGAAATGAAAGGCTAAATTATTAATTCAGCTACACAATTCCAAGTTGACGCAAATATCTATAAAAATTAAATTGTACAATAATTGATTAAAAGTACAAGATACCTACCCATCCGTTAAAGATCTTTTTAAACGATTCAAATAAAATTAAATGCGTAAAAAGTACTGCTTGAAAAATGACAAAAAAGAAACTTACTGGATTAGTAGTAAAGCCAATGTTATACTTTGTACTCTTTCCAGCGATGCCAATTTCAGTTTATATTAAAATAAATTAAGCTTAAAACCGCGGATTTGATTACTAAACCACAGAAAATAGGTCTAAATCTAAAATTCTTCCTTTCCGTTAATAACAACCCTTGTCGCATTGTTGCCGTCATTTTTGGAACGCATAATATCTGTCGAAGTTACAGATGTGTCTTCTTGTAAGGAACAGCTACATTTTCCTTGGATTTTCCTTGCAATTTTAAGTTGTTTTTTATTGAGGACTAAGAAATATCAAGTCGTGCGAATATTTGTTTATTAAATTCCAATAATTTTGATTCCCAGTACAAATATGATTGTGATGTGATTATGGATAAAACGTATTGCATTCGTGTTTTAATTGTCTTTTATCCACTTAAGAATATTAAACGCTCGAACTACATTCTCGCGTTTAAACACTCTTGCGTGGATAAAATGCTACTTAAAACACTTATAGAATAAATAACTGTTACCAAAAAACGTACAGTAAGTATAGATGTACGCCTCATTTGATATGACAATGTAATTTTTTTATTATATTATTTATTATTTTTAAAATTATTTCTAATAGAAAAAACAAGACTTAATATTTCTGCTTTGCTTAATGTTTTTGAATAAATATAAATTAATTACACTGCATCTAATGTTGGCCTCTTTATTCTTCCACGTTTGCTACTTACTTACTTCATTCTTAATTTATAAATTGTTAATTTAGATATTAGTGTTAAATGTTAAATAACTATCTGTAAATTGTAGATATGTATTTGTTTTAGGAAAAATGTAAATGTGTTGCGCCACACTCAAGGTTCGCCTTATGTGGAATTTATTTATTTACCTTTCAATTTAATTCTGTTCAGTTTATTATGTATGTTTTCCAAAATGGTAAATAAATTATTATTATTATTATTAAAAGATAGAAAATATTTTTTTATTGACGAAAATGAACGAAAATAAACCATCCTCCTCTATTCCTATCAGGCTTAAATGCCTCTTGAGTCTGCACTGGCCCATCAGGACCCCCACCATTTGGTTTATGGACCTTCGAGATCCTGTCTACGTCCTCCTAGAAGGAGTGGAGGATGTAGACAGGCCCATGACTTCTTCAATGGGCCTAATAAATCTAGGACGGTGTGAGTGCTGAACCTCAGTCAAAGGTCACCGAACCAAATGGTGGGGGTCCTAACGGCAAGTGATAATATAATATACATTTAATCTTTAATCTTTGTAATGAGATATATTCCTACAGAAAGATAAACCGCATATATATAAATATATGTTATAGTTTATATTCTACAACAGGAGTACTATTTTTTCTTAACTTGATTTCATATTCTGTAGGTAACTCTCCAATTCCTTGAAACATACCTATGTTTACATGAGGTGCAAAATCTTTATCTTACTGGGTCAAGTTGTTTTTCCATACACTTTTATCAAAGTGTCCTTAAAGTCCGATTGTATTCCTGTACGTTCCATTTTAAGTTCCACATCTCTTGCTCGTTTTTTATTCAATATGTTTACTTCAGCTGCAGTATCTATTTTAAGTATAACTTCTCTTCCATTTATATCTACCTTTTGCTTCCACTTTCTAACATTATTTACAGTATATTCCATCTGTATATTGTTTCTGTAAAAAATTCACTGTCTTCTATTTCATTTTCTACATTTTCCTTTCCATATGTTTTGATTATACAGTACGCACCAAAAGTATGGAACAAATTCAATAAAAACGAAACAATTATTTTTTGGGAAAAATCCTCGAACAGGTCGATTTTTAATTTAAAAAATACATATTTTAGCGTAAAATGCGATTTTCAAATGTCATTTGTTTTCGAGTAATGACGTCATCGATTTTTTTTTAAATGGCAACACCATATTTTTTTCCTTGATTCTGAGAGATCGTTTAATTCTCTATCAGACAGTACTAAAATTTTGCACTCTTACATAGGAAAGTTTTCGAGTAAATGACGATTGAATGTTAGAAAACGTAAATTAATTAAAATAAAGCAAAAACGTTATCAAGTTTAGTTTTTCGAATTCCATAGTTTTTTTATGGATCACGTAAGTAAAAATCTTTGCAAAGTGTCATTGTCACACCGACTTTCTAATAAGTATTGTAAGCGACATAGAAATTATTATTCAATTTAAAGTATTATGGCACATTTAACTGTTACTCAAAGAATTGAAATTTTAATTCTTATCGGATGCGGGAATATGACTAGAACTCAGAAGGAAGTTTGCGATTTATTTAATGAAAAATATCCAGATCGCCCTATCAGCCAATCAACAGTCATAAGGTAGTGTCTAAATTTAGAGAAACTGGCAACTTCCAAAACCTGAACGCCCAAGCATTAATGAAAATCAGAAACAGAACATTTTGATAAGTATGGTGGATAATTCTCATAATTCTTCACGATTGGTTGCATTAAACAATGACACTAGTCAGAGCACAGTGCTACGTATCTTGAGGAAGGAAAAATATCATCCCTACAAAATTCAACTTGTGCAGGAACTCAATGAAGATGATCCCGATCGCCGCTTACACTTTTGCGAAATTCTAATGGATTTATGTCAAGGAAATAGAAATTTACACCGGCAAATACTTTTTCCAGATGAGGCCACATTTTGTCTGAATGGTACAGTAAACCGTCAAACTTGCAGATATTGGAGTCGGGAAAATCTTCATTGGATGGCAGAGGCACATATCCAGCACCCTCAGAAATTAAATGTGTGGGCTGGAATAGTTGACAACAGAATAGTAGGGCCTTTCTTCTTTGAAGGAACCCTTACAGGACAAAGATATTTACAGTTTCTAGAAAATGACCTTGTTCCAGCCCTTGCAGTAATTTTTCCTAACGATAATGACCCTGACATTCCTGACGATACCATATGGTTTCAGCAAGACGGTGCACCTCCGCACTATGCGCGCCCTGTACGAGATTTTTTGGACAACTGTTTTCCTGGGAGGTGGATCGGCAGACGCGGACCGATAGAATAGCCTGCAAGATTGCCAGATTTTACACCTCTTGACTATTTTTAATGGGGATACTTGAAGTCAAAAGTGTACATTAATAAACCACGTAATTTAGAAGAAATTCAAAATCGCATTCGAGACGAAATCATTCATAATGTGCAAGAAGAATTTATTCACAGACTTGCGCATTGTCAAGAAGTTGGTGGATGGCAATTCGAAAATTTAATTTAAGTATAAAATTTAGTCAATTGTATTTTATTTTACATACCTCAGAATTGTTACTTTTTTATGGATAAAATTTACGTTTTCTAACATTCAATCGTCATTTACTCGAAAACTTTCCTATGTAAGAGGGCAAAATTTTAGTACTGTCTGATAGAGAATTAAACGATCTTTCAGAATCAAGGAAAAAAATATGGTGTTGCCATTAAAAAAAAAATCGATGACGTCATTACTCGAAAACAAATGACATTTGAAAATCGCATTTTACGCTAAAATATGTATTTTTTAAATTAAAAATCGACTTGTTCGAGGATTTTTCCCAAAAAATAATTGTTTCGTTTTTATGGAATTTATTCCATACTTTTGACGCATACTGTATTTCTTACATATATTGCATATTTTGTTGTATGCTGGACGTTTATGCATGCTTAATATAACACGACTGACCCTTTTCTTTATATTTGTTAGTATCTTTATTTGACTCTTTATAAACATTACTTCTTTCTCACACTTCTTTCATTTTAGGTAAGTATATTTTGATCCTGCAGTACTCTTCTATTGTCTCCTCTCTTTATAGCATGAACATTATTTTCATAATTTATCTGACAGTTCTGCTGCTTTACAAATATTTATACACTGTATCAGGTCCAAGCTAGGTTCTCCGAGTAATATGTCTCTCATTTTTTTATCTGTAATTTCACATACAATTTTGTCTATTATAAGACCGTTTCATAAGGTTCCAAAATTACAGTTTTTTGACAGTTTATAATCGTTGCATTATTTTTTCCATTTTTTCTTTTCAGTCTTGGGAATCTGCAGGTTACCTATTAAAGGCAGCAAAAGAGCTACTTTCCTTTCTCCGGTCATTTTTCATTAGAATCAGCTCCTAACACTTTCATAAATATTTAAAAACGTAACTTCCGTTTTCAAAATTATCCAACATCTCCAATCAAAGACAATATGTTTTAAATTCCATTTTTTGCATAAACACAAATTAATTTCCTTTTAAATTTATATTATTTAGTATATCTCACAAGTATTTTCTACTTACTTTTGAGAAAACTCGCAGCGGCGTCATATTCAAAATATATGTACATAAAACATTTACAATTTATAATTCTAATCTTTTATTATTTACATAACTAATTACCACTGACAAATCATAACTAACTAACTACTACTTAATAAATTAAATACAATCTATGAACCCTCATCTGACATTTCCATATTATAATTTTAGTGAAAATTTCCATCGCACAAATTATTTGGATATTATAACAACATAAACGTATTTACACCCTCCAGAAATCTGAAACTATTTTAAAACTACTTCCATGATGTAAAAAGAATACGCCTAAAGGGATGGAAGATATATTCGATGAAGTCTACTAACGAGTTTGTAACACAAGGGGAAACTTTTTATTGTAGATTTCTTAGAACGTGTAGTGTTGCTTGGTGTACTGCCCGAAGACAAGTGAGTGAAAAGCGGAGCTATTATAACCAAAGCCTTTGTTACTGAACGCAAAATTAGTGGTACAACGTAACAAGGTAATGACGAAGCTGGTGGTTGTCTATTTCCTACAATAAAAAAAATGTGTGTTCTATCAATAATATACATGGTTGCTGTACACAAACGTAAGCTGAGGGGAAATTACGTTTGTACAAAACTTGTTGAGAAATAAATTACAAATAAATTACAAATAAAAAAATACAGTTCACTTTAATTATAAAACCAGCCACAACATACAGGGTGTCCGGAGTATGCGTGCCTTTCATTTGATAAATAGTACCAAACAAAACATATTTGCCTTAACATTTTTTTCCCTGGTTCTTAGAGCTCTTTTCACTACACAGAATAAAATGTGAAACAGTTATAAATATAACTGTTTATCTACACTCACAAACACTAGGTGTAGGAAAACCCAATAGCAGCATACTACTATTAACAATAATAATTTGAGGTTAACAGTAGCAGGAAATTAATGGATTGCAACAGAAACACAGAAACTTTTAGTTAACCTTTACTTGTACATTAGTTTGTAATTTCGTTTGCATTTTATTGTAGTTATCTTTTTATTTTCCAAATGTACCTATTTGTAGAAAAATTTGGTTTTAGGCATTTACTTCATAAGAGTTTTTTGTTACTTTTGGTTTGATATATAGGGTGTTACAGAATGATGTTAAGGAAGACTAGAAATAGGTTCTATGTTTAAAAATAAGAATATATATATATATATATATATATATATATATATATATATATAAACGAGGGGTAAACCGCACTAGAATTTTGGTGTATACTCACTTGGAATTAGTGGAATTACCTCTGGAATTAGAAGAATTAGTACTGGAATTAGTGAAATCAGTCGTGGAATTAGAAGAATTAGTCGTGGAATTACTGGAATTGGTCTGGAATTAGTCTGGAATTAGTCCTGGAATTAGTGGAATTCGTGCACATACTGACAACAATGTTAATCCAAAAATCTAAAAACACTGTGCGCAATACGGTGCAAGTGGCAATAGCGCATATTTCTAATGTTTTGACTGGGGTGTAATGTATGCATTCTTTTGTTGTCTCGTGATTGTGCACCTGTTACTTGCAGCATTGAGGGAGCCTTGTAATATTTTACAAGATTTTTTATTTATGCAGGTAAGTCGGAATATTAGGGAATAATAAGGGAAATAATACTATTTAAAATATGTTTCATTGGATAGTAGGTTTGGGAGGATTGTGAGATCAGATAGGTATTTGTGGCAATTATATGACAGTGGCTGTCTTTGTTAAATCGTTTAAAAGTCTTATTTCATGAGAATAATAATGTTAAGATTGAACAAAGAGTCACTCTTATTATTATTTATTATAACCAATTAATAGATAGTAATAAGTTGACCAAAATTTTAAATAATTAAAAAAATATTTGGTTTTCTTCTCTATACAAGGTGTAACAGTAGTAAGTATTCAAAACTTGTGAGCTTGTAAAACAAGTCGAAAAATTACTAAAACTTTAGTACAATTTTTAGCGGAGGCGGTTCCTAAGGGAGATACGCTTTTTTAAAGGGGTGACCTCGGAAACAGTTTTTAATGTGTAATATGAAAACGGTTCGACATTAAATTACGAAATTTTGGTGAAATATTAACCCTGACGTGCTTAATAAGTCTGATAAAATATATTTCAAAATTTGCTACAGGGGCGTGAGAAAATGCAAAGTTCTGAGACAAATTTAATCATATATTTTTTATAGTTAATTGTTTCTAGTTTCTGACTCGAAAATATTGAAACTTGAAGTGTTTAACATAAAAAAGGTTCTCTTGTTAAATTTCAATAGGATGTACCATTTTTCACTAAAATCGATTTCAATCGTTCCTAACGTTCCTCACATTCAACATCCATTAATAGCCAAATAAATTAATTGCAGTGTGCCATGGAGAAAACAACTAGTATGACAGTTAACAGAAATGTCAAGTATTTTTAACACTCTTAGCTCCGTTTTGGATAAAGTTTTAGTAATAATCCAGATATATTACTTATAATTTATTCAATGTTTTGTACATTACTTTTGAAGGAGACGTCTTTGGGAATACTTGAATTTGTGGTAGAAATATTAGTGAATTAGTGGTGGAATTAGCGAAATTAGTAATGGAATTGGCTGAATTAACTTGGAATTAGTGATAAAAGTATTAGCATTAGTGGAATTACTCCTGACTAATTCCAATTTCCTGAATTCCCTGAATTAGTGGAATTAGTAGAGTAATTAGTGACATTACTTGGAAATAGTTGGAATTAGTGTACAACATTTCGGGTTGCGGTTTGCCCCTCGTATATAAACATGGGTCCAGAAATGCCTCGTTTTCGAAATACAGGTTATTTAAAATGCTCTGTCTTAAATACTATAGTAGTCATCCACAAAAACCGATCGAGATATTGAGACGAGATTTGTTACAGAAAAGTGTATAGTGAAGGGCTAATTTTACGTGTATAATTTCTCTTGTAATCATGCATGTGATGCATCACTAGCATCAGTGGCGTTGTTGCCGTTAAATACCTATTTTTATCAAAAAAAAAATATATACGCTATTGTATTTTTCGACAAATTCGCTCTCTTAAAGCTAAGTTAATTCTGCTTAAAGAGTGTTTCTTGGATTTTTCCTTCTAATGTACCGTTTTTGAAATAAAAATTAATTTATTAATCATTACATTAGACCAATAATGTAGCTGACTTGTCAGTTTGTCATAAATTCCATGTTTGACTTAAACAAAAAAAAATGATAACACAAGGCTGAATGACTTGTTTTTGAAGTGTTTACGTTAGTTTTTAAAACATTTTCTTTACAAAATAAGTAAATATGGTGAATTATTCCTTTAAAAAATGGCCGACATATATTTTATATATAGAAAAGCAAGCGGAAATTCGAATGACGCAAGGCGTCTGTCTCTATGAAGAGACCCTGACCGCCAATTATCTTGTGCAAACACTTTCTCGAATGTTCATAGACTTATTTTGTATTTATATCTTTGTAACCAAAAATATTCATATAGACACATAGTATGTAATAAAAATGTGTTTAAGAAATGAAGGTATTTGCTAACAAGAACAAAACTTTTAGAAAATATTGAAGTTATTAAACTACCGGAGGATTCAAAAAGCTAAATATTTATTTCAATTGTTCAAATATTAAAAGCTAATTTAAAGTTACGGCATAAAAAGCAAAACCAATGTTTCTATTAAATAGATTGGTATGCCAATTGGTTCCATAGCAAATGTAGATCAACTGTCAAACTATACGTTCGAATATCAGTTAAAGTGTACTAAAACTCTTGGACGCTGCATATTTAAACGTGTTAAGATTAAATTTACTAATTTTTAAAATGTTTATCAAGAAATCTTACTACTACTTACTACTAAATTAATAACAAAATTTTACTCTTTATAATAATAATAATAATAATGCTTTATTATTCCAACAGGATTAAACCCAATTACAAAAATAAGTACTACAGAGAAATAAGTAGGCATTAAAAAGACTTAAAAAAAATATAAATTAAATACATATTATCCTAAGCGAGACACATGTTTACAAATTTCATTTAAAGCATCATTAAAAATATCACAGTCCTTTCCAATTTTGTTACACATCGCTCATCAAATATATTGGTGATTTAGCCAACATATTGGTCCTAGAAACACCAGAGTAGAACAAAGTTTGCTGTCTTGAGTTACCACGTGATACACGAAATGAGATTTTACTCAACAAAACCGAACAGTCAATTTTATTATTCAGAATATTAAACAAATAACGAATTAAAGAGACATTACGACGTATCTCCAGTGAATCCATACCAAAACGATTCAGAAGATCACTATGATCGAAACCTTGCGGGGGATAAACACCATCTTGCAAAAAAGCTTGTTACGATTTTTTTTTTTATTAGGTACATTTCACATAATTTCATAAATAATAATTAATTTCAATCAATAAATAGTATTTTCGGACATGGCGGGACATCTATTAGCGTAAATTAAAAATATTCTTAAATATATGTTTAAAGACCGTGACCACAGGTCTCAGTCGCGATAGATAAAACGAACGGTTTTTTTTTGAGTTCTTCCTTCTTTTTCAATTCGATAAAAATGGCCAGCTAACGTGGACGTGAGCAAATAAATGATTTTGGTGAAATTTAGTCGTTGTTTATACGGATTGAAACGCCACGAGTAGCTAGAAAGGACGTCGCTTTTTATGGGGAAATTTGAAGATAGGCGTCGTCTTATAGTTGTATCAATTAAGGCCATAATCTTTCCGCAACGTCTCCTTTGTTAGGGAATTCGGCATTGGAGGTAAGCGTACTTTAACTTAATAAATAAATTTTTATTCATTGAAGTGTTAAACTCGTTACGTAACCGCACTATGCAAGATACTTATGCGTAACTTGTATTTTTAGACGTTTTTTTTTCCGTACATGTACCTGGGAGGCAAGTTGGCAGTTCCTCCTCAATTTTTTCTCTTTTTGGGAGGACGATTGTTGTGTAAGTCCTGTATGCCAGAGTTTTACCATCTACATGACAGCAGTAGGAATTTAAGGACAATTCACTCCTCCAGCACGGTCATCCACAGTCCAGTATCACCCAATACGACTTCTACCGCTATACAGGGCGTAACAGATAAGTACCAAGTACCTAATAATCACATCACCATCGTTCATTGATTCACCTGATAAGTTTGATGCGTATTAATGCGTATTGTACGTAATATGCGCAAAAATCTGGTATAAACCTAAACCTAGTTTTTATTAGCATAAGTATATATATATTTTTTTTTTTTGTATGTCAAGCTAGAGATACTGTACTAGTTGATAATTTTGCAAGAAAAGGCCCCTTTTGGCTTATTTTTTTTTATATTTTATGTTAATTTTATTTATATATATATATGTTTCGCAAAATGTAGGAAATTTCACACTGCAATAAACTTATATTGAATGTTAGTGATTTCTTCATTATAGTTTTTTTTTTTTGGTTGAGGGCTCTTTCAGGAAATCACTTGGCGCCCAAAAGACACCATTTTGTTGTTTCGTTATTGTATTCTTTTTATTATACGAACCCACGCCCCCGCTGAAATTCCAACTAGCCAAAATAAAAAGTAGTGTTTTTTTTTTTACTATTTCATATTACCTGAGTTTGTAGTATAAAAAAAAAAAAGGGTAACAGTTTTATTGCCGCCCAACGTAAAGGGGCCTCGATTTGTATGTTTCATCCTGTATTTTGTATTTATAATAAAATATTTGTTATTTTGTAAATTTATGTATAGATTTTAAGCTGTATTCATAAATATGGTATAATATGTTATTGCGTATATACTTTGGCAATTAAGGTGAGCTTGATCAATGAACGATTGATTGATATTTGTGTTATCTGCTTTTTAATTTTAGTATAAATTTATTTCGGTACTTTAACTACTAAGTACTAAGGTTTTAATTTAATAAATATCTAGCAATAGTTTTCTATATTAGTGCCCATATAGTAAACCATAAAAAAAAAAAAAAAGAATATAGAAAATAGCTAATAGGTTTTGTTATCACTGTTATCTTATCAGGTAATTAAGAATTTATTTTACATATTCATTTGATTTTGTTGCAAACTGTTTATTGCGATTGATAATTTGCAAACTTACTTGTTTTTATTTCAATCTTTTTTGTATACTTTTATAAAAATATGGATTTGTGCCGATTAGCTAGGGACGAATTAGAATATGAACTGGAATTACGCGGATTTTCTGGTAGTACTGAAACAATTTTGTCCATGCGGAAAAAATTAAAAGAATTGATGCGTGATGAATCGTTTGGAGAGTTAGTTGTATCAGAAACGTTTAAACCCGAAATAGTAGAGGAAATCGATAAATGTAATCGTAAGATAACTGACTTAGAGACATATCTAACCGATCACGATACAATTGTTGCTAATAGTAATGAGTCGCGATATGTAGATGCAAAACTTAGGCATTTATTAGCTAGATTAACCAGATTAAATCCTCCCAATGATGCACTGAAAAACAGCGTGTCTAATTTAAACAATCGGTTACAAGAAATCGAAGAAAATTTGGATAAAAAGTTAAATGGGATTGATGATAATGAGCCACGTAATGTACCACCTCCAATCGCCGCAGTTCCTAACACTTCTCGTGCACCTTCAGTGCCTGTTTATAAGTGGGACGTTCGTTTTTCGGGGGCCAGGGAAGGTTTAAGTGTTAATGCATTTATAGAAAGGGTTGAAGAATTTAGAATATCACGTGGAATATCTCAATCGGAATTATTTAATTCAATTACCGACTTATTAACGGGAAAAGCACTTAGTTGGTATAGGTCGGTGCGCGGAAACATCAATAGTTGGCCGGAATTTGTTGATAAGCTTAGGGGAAATTACTTACCGTTTAATTTTCAAAATGATTTGATGAAAGAAATTAGAGAACGTGAGCAAGGTCCGGACGAAACCGTTAGTGAATTTTTTTCATGTATGATAAATTATTTCAGCCGTTTGCAAAAAAAATTAACCGAACAAGAAAAAATCGAAATTATTTATAATAACTTAGATTCTTTTTATATTGAACGAATGGGGCTGCATATTAAAAATTTAAATACTGTAGATAAATTACAGGAGACTTGTCAAAATTTGGAAAATAGTAAAAATATGATAACAAGACGCGTGGCATCTAGACGAGAAAACCGAAATCGTGCTAATATTTTAGAACCTGATCTAACGTACGAAGGCAATTTAACTAGTACTCAGATATCTCAACCATCAACTTCAAGGAATCGCAGGTCAAATTTTAGCGTAAATAGTATTTCGTGTTGGAATTGTGGTGATTTAGGCCATAAATTTACGGAATGTAGGAAGCCTAGAGAGAAGTCATTTTGTTTTAGATGTGGTAAAGCCGGAGTAACGAAATACAATTGTGGGTGTTCCTCAAAAAACGAATCAAGCGGTCGTCGTTTTCCCGGTCGCCGATCGTAAGTTCTGCAAATCCGGTTCCTACTAATGATTCGTGGCAATCATGGTTATCTTTTATACAAGTAGAATATAAAAAGTCCCGTATAAGTAATTTATTTAGCTCTGCAGGTAAGGACCCTCGTCCATATTTAAACGTATCCATATTCGGTGTAAATTTTTTCGGTTTGTTAGATTCAGGAGCCACGCAATCGGTAATTGGCAACCTGGGTTGGGAAAAATTACGTAATTTTAAGTTAGATTTAGAACTAACTGATGGTTCGGTTAAGGTAGCTAATGGGGAATATTGTAAGATTTTAGGCTTAGTGAATTTGCCGATTAAACTTAACAGTAAAGTTCGCGTGATTCAGTGTTTGGTAGTTTTAGGTATTGATGAGGAAATTATTTTGGGCATAGATTTTTGGCGGGATATGGACATCATTTCGGATTTTTCGGATAATTCTTGGAAATTTAAGCAGGGAATAAGTTTGTTAAATAATTGGTCCATGGAAATTGTTGACGATAGCCGAACAGATCGTTTGGACGGGATTATTTCTGCTGCATTTAGTAAGATGGGTACAGGATTAGGTTGCGCAAAAGGAGTGAAACATATTATTAACACCGGCGATGCCACACCGATCAAACAGCGGTACTATAATGTTTCACCGTACATTAGAAAAATTATAAACGACGAAATTGATAATATGTTGAAATTGGGAATAATTGAGCCATCTAATTCAGCGTGGTCAAGCCCGGTGGTAATGGTTAAAAAATCGTCTGGAGAGTATAGGTTTTGTGTGGATTTTAGAAAAGTTAATTCGGTAACCCAAAGAGATGCATATCCTTTACCTTATGTCAATTCCATATTAGACCGCTTGCGTGATGCAAAATTTTTATCATCCATCGACATCAAAAGTGCTTATTGGCAGATTGAGCTCGATGAAGATAGCAAACAAAAAACAGCTTTTACAGTCGCTGGTCGAGGATTATACCAGTTTAGACGTATGCCTTTCGGGTTGCATAACGCGGCTGCCACTTGGCAACGCTTTGTAGATAATGTTCTTGGAGCGGAGCTAGAGCCATCGGTATTTGTGTACTTAGATGATATAATTATAGCCACTCCCGATTTTGACTCTCATTTGTTAGTTTTGGAAAAAGTTTTCGGAAAACTTCTATCGGCCGGTCTAACCGTTAACAGAGAGAAATGTTCTTTTGTGCGTTCGGAATTAAAGTATTTAGGTTTTGTCGTGGATAAAAACGGATTACATACGGATCCCGATAAAGTTGCTTGTATGTTAAATTATCCGATACCTAAAAATGTTAAAGGGGTACGTAGATTTGTTGGGATGGTATCATGGTATCGGCGGTTTATACCTAATTTTGCTACCCGTATTGCCCCTATAGTAAAGCTGACTCGTAAAAGTCAACAATTTTTATGGACTTCTGAATGTGAAGCTGCTTTTAGGGACATAAAACAATGTTTGGTAGAGGCACCTATTTTAACTTGTCCAGACTTCACAAAAGAATTTATTTTACAGACCGACGCATCTCAGGTGGGTCTCGGGTGTGTGCTAATCCAAAACTTTGACGACGGTGAGCGTGTAATTTCTTATGCTAGTCGATCTCTTACTCCTCAAGAGTCTAAATACTCAACGACCGAACTCGAATGCGCTGCGGTATTATTCGGAATTGAAAAGTATCGACCTTACATAGAAGGGACAAAATTTAAAGTAATTACCGATCATTACTCATTAAAATGGCTGTACAAATTAGAAAATCCATCCGGTAGGTTATCTCGTTGGTCATTGCGGCTCCAGGGTTATGATTTCGAAGTAATTCACCGGAAGGGGAAAGCTCACGTGGTACCAGATGCGCTTTCAAGGGCAGTTACTTATGTTGATGTTAGTCGAGCAGATGAAGATACGTGGTATACCGACTTAAAACGTAATATTCTCAGTCGCCCCGATAAATATGTTAAATTTAAAGTAAAAAATGGTAAGGTTTATAAATTCATCAATTTTGGTCATCCTACTTTTGATGAAGAAGATGACTGGAAATTAGTAATTCCCAAGTCTTTACGCAAAACTGTACTATATCAGTGTCACGATGATCCGAGTTCAGGACATTTAGGAATTTTTAAAACTCAAAAGCGTGTTGCTAATTCATATTTTTGGCCGGGAATGAATACCGATATAGCTAGATATGTTCGTGCCTGTGAAATATGTAAGGCTCAGAAGCCTGAGCAACAGATGCCATTTGGACAGATGCGACCCCGACTTATAAGTCGCCCGTGGGAGGTTATTTCAACGGATTTTGTTGGGCCATTGCCTTTATCTCGCAACAGAAATCGATTTATATTAGTAATATCCGATCTATTTACAAAGTATTCACTTATGTTTCCTCTTAAGTCAGCTACTAGTGCCTCCGTTATTAAACATTTGGAGAATGATGTTTTCTTGATATACGGGGTTCCGCGGAAGATAGTATGCGATAATGGCCGCCAGTACATTTCTAGAGCTGTTAGGGACATGATTCAATCATATGATTGCAAAATAGTATATAATGCTAACTATAGTCCTCACGTAAACCCTACGGAACGCGTGAATAGAGTACTAAAGACCATGATTAGATCATACGTCGATAAAGATCATAGAACCTGGGACGTTAATTTAGGAAAATTAGGCTATGCTCTTCGGACAGCGGTACATGATGTAACAGGTTTTTCTCCAGCGTACTTAAATTTTGGGCGAGTACCGATGATCTCGGGGAAAATGCATGGGGTTTCGGGCGATACTAACGAAATATGTTTCGATAATAGACTGAATCTTTCCAGTCACGTCAAAGAATTTCAGAGTGTTTTCACTGAAGTAAAGCAACGATTACAGAAAGTATATAGTGACTCTGCGCATAGATATAATTTAAGACGTAGGCCGGTAACGCTGGACGTTGGTCAAGTAGTATGGAAGAGAAACTATACTTTATCGGATGCGGCGGAGTATTACGCGTCCAAACTGGCCCCAAAATTCGTAAAATGTAAAGTGCTTAAGAAAATATCCCCGAATGTTTATGAATTAGCAGATTTTTATTCCGGTAAATCAGTGGGATCTTGGCATGTTAAAGATATCAAGAGGGACTAATATTCCTTTTTTTTATTTTTTTTTAAGTGACGGTGGTAGCACAAGCTAAAAACTTTAAAAAAACGTCTTTGAACGGACTCCAACCTTTGACGATGTATATTATAAATTGGATACCATATTCCATTTGTGATCTGACTAGAGAGCAAAATAAAATTTTGAATGTGCGTATATTTGTAAAATCTTTACAGTTACGGTATATAAAACCATAAGTTCGAAATGCACAGGACACAACATTATGTAATTGTTATATATATATTTAAGTATTAACAATACTGAGTGCTTTCATTAAACCAGGTTAGTAAATTTAGCTAGATTAATTTTTTTAGATAATTATTGAATAGAGCTTTGTCTGTGGAATTGTTCATTAGCATACCTAGATGTTTGGTATCAGAGAACATACATATGACTTCATTGATAGGAATTGTAGGAGATTTGATATATATTAACTTAAAATACCTTTCTAATACAGTAAAAAATAGGTATGTTTGTTTCAATCAACTCAAAATGACGTATTCTATCACCTTCTAAAATTATTGTAACGACTTACAAGACACCCTGTACATTATGGCGTCAATGCGTAGCGTTGTATGCTTTTTAATCACGCGATAATTTTTATATCAGATATATTAAATTATCACTCACCGTCCGTAACCGGTTTTATTCTTTAGACGAGATGGTAAAAGTAAAAAATGTTTAATATGATGTTTAATTAACATTATGATTGAAGCGTTACAAAAATATATTTAAATTAACCACAAGTAATATCTTGAATTATTTAAATGTGGCTTCTTCCATGACTTTCAGAAAAAATGTAGTAATTGCTTGCGGTTTTATCGAAACTATTACTCTACGCATCTCAACGCCAAGAAAGAGATTTGTTGATATTCACTAAACAAGTCTAACATAAAACTGGACTAATCTTCGAATCAACGTACTTAGTGCTTAATAAATTATACGTACAAAGACCACCTACACCGTATCCTTTGACTATTTACGTCGCTTTCCTTTCTTTGCACATCATATTTTGCGAAAAACGGACCTGTCATGCCAGTTATTACTTTTTTATTTTACTCACAGAGAAAAATTTGTTGCAAGTATTTAATTTCATTACAAAGCTTTTTATCATGTTGCTGGATATACATCTAGAAAGTACTAACTAAATTGCTTCAAATTACTGTACATAACATAAGGCTTCAGTCTCATGATATTAATATGGCTAACGCATATAATATTCAATGCTAAAATTAATTTGTGAAAA
The DNA here is from genome assembly GCA_037114965.1 of Monochamus alternatus. Lineage (NCBI taxonomy): Eukaryota > Metazoa > Arthropoda > Insecta > Coleoptera > Cerambycidae > Monochamus > Monochamus alternatus. The sequence continues at coordinate 28,809,855 of CM073431.1, read as the reverse complement.
CTGTCACGTACGTTTCTATTACTACTAAACATGCCATCGCCATTCTAAAAGCATTTTCTGCTGTTATTTCAAGAATTATTTATGTGGATTTGTTACCATTTTGTGCGGATACATTGTAGTTTCGGTGAGATTTTTTTATATGTACATGAAGGTAGGTTAAGGAAATTTAATCTATGCTTTGATCTATAAAGATTGACGTAGCTTTAGTTAAAAAAATAAATAAATAGCCGATTTAAAGAAGTATGTTTTTTATACATATGTATGAGCATATGTATATTATGTACTTAAATATTATATTTTTAAATAACTTTTTGAAAGAAACTTGATTTGATAACATAAGTTAATAAAATTTTACAATTTTTACCAAATTTGTTACCTTTTTCATTAATATATTTTTTTTAATTTACATTTATTTATTATTTATTTCAATATTTACTGAGACATAAGCCCTGATTTCAGAAACTACATTTTTACATTTTCAAAAAACTGTATGGTTACGTTATATTAAAAACCAACTATATTAAAGGATAACGTATAAATTGAAACAAACAAGAATATTGAGTATATAGATATAACATATAATATTTATTTATTTACTACACACACCTAACATAATATTCATTCAATTTACAGGGTTTGAAAAAACAACATAGTAAGAAAATAATACATAGCCCAACTAGCGCCAAAGTAACACTAACTGAGACTGGAACCTTCAGAGTACTAGACTACTACGTAATTGCTACCAAATTTGCTACTTTATTGTATAAATAACTATATTCAGCAAAGTTCCAGTCACTGCTACATATTTTCAACTACTTCTGGTTATGTTACTGTTATATGACTTCTAAGTAGCTCTCCTAACTTTGGCCACGTCTTAGTTTCAAGTGGTACAACCTTTAAGTTTTCAGAACTTGAAAGTGGCAAATTATCGTAGTAACGCCTAACTCATGTTACTAAAATTTTACTTCAAAACTGTGCTTTCAAATATCTTGATAGTTTAGACGACGTTTAGAGCACTTTAATCCTTTATTTAAAGTGCTGGAACTTATAAGCAATGTTTTTTATCACCTCTTAAATTTACCACGAAGTAAATTTTACCATGTAGTTTCACAATGTTGAAAACCTTCATGTTGTAGTCATTGACTGTCTGGACCATTCGATCATATCATTTGTGGAGTGTACTCTTATCTTTGTGAATGTTATTCTCTTTTTATTACTATTAACTTAGTGCTGAGTATAGACAAGACCCTAGATAAAACTATATCTATACTAGGTGACCCGGCAAACGTTGTTTTGCCATATGAATTATTTCTAGTGAATACTTTGGCAGTTAAATAAAAAATAACTAACTTATTGTAAGTGTGTGGAGATGTGGTATATGACTAAAAGAGGAATGGAGCACTGTGAACGATGACGGCCTATAAGAATAACAAAACACGAAACATTCATTTTTTGAATTATTTCGCGTGCCTGCAATTTTACTTGTTTGACGGTCCAAATTAGCCCCTTTACGCCTTGTTGGCATTGTTCACTGTACAAAAAAATAGCCATATAGTAAAATAATAGCCATTGTTGGCGGGAGCTCGTGACACGTGTTGCGTACTTTTGAGGTTATGTAGATCACTTAATTAACTAATAATGAGAACTACACTTAAAATTAATAATTTTATTAATTATTAATAAAATAGGAAATAAATAGTTATGGCCCAGCAAATTAATAATAAATTTACTTAAAAATTACACTTAGAAGGTAAAATGATAATTGTAAACGTCACTATTATGCTCGATTCATACACAATAATAATGGTCAAAAACTGTGTAGGGAGTGAGAGAATGCTTATTGTGAGAGAGACAGGAGAACGGCTTCGTTCTCATCCCTACTCCGTGCTGTTTACTGGGTGAGAAGTGACACCGATAGATGCCTGGCGGGGACAACTGATCTAGTGATAATCGATCAGTTATCGACCAGGGTTAAAAATGATTAAATTACTAAAATGGTTATGGGGCTTGTGATAGAAAGATGAAAATTAAGGATTGTATGTATTTTTTAATGCCACTTCATAAAAAAATAAAAATTTTGTCCAAAAAATAAACAAAAATTGTTTGGGGTGGACCACCCCTATCACTTAGGGGTATGAAAAATAGATTACGACCGATTCTCAGACCTACCGAATATTCATATAAAATTTCATAAAAATCGGCCAAGCCGTTTCCGAGGAGTATGGCGTCTAAAACTGTGACACGAGAATTTTATATATTAGATAAGCTGTAAACTTTGACCCAGATGAAATATATGAGTTAAAACACCATAAAAAATCTAAAGGACATACCATGCAACAGGTGTAACAAGCAAAGCCATAAAAAATAAAGAAATGTAATAAAAATAATAATGCAGGGATAAGTATTCAACTACTAGCAGTGAATAAAATCCAAGGAGTGCGTTCAGTGTAAACGTCGCATCAGAAAATTATTATTACTAAGTGGTAGTAGAAATTTTGAACAGACAATGTGTGGTAGTCATAACTTTACTGCTACTTTAAAGTATAGCAACAGCCTCGTCGACACTTTGTAGTAAATATTACTTGAAAGTTACATATTGGTAGTTCCCGTTAAAGATGCTAAAATATCAATTTTTTTCAAGTTGGATTTCTCAAAGCAAACTACGTCAAACTAAGATTTACAAAATACGCCATTTTGACAGGCAAAAATGTAAATTATTAATCTTAACAAATAAAGCATTTGTCATTTTTTCTGCATCAAACTTAATAAATTAATGTATAAAAATTCACATATAATATTATTAAATATTTTAGATATTTTTATTAAAACATTTTAAACGCGTTTGCTGGATATGAAAGTTTTATCATGTTTGTTAATAAAATTTCATTAGTTTTAATTTTGGAGTTCAGACCACTGCATAAAAATACTTATTTCCACCTACGTTTCAATTGCGAAAGTAATACTTACTGCGTAGAAAATGGAGATGAAATATGGGGAAAGAAATGAAATGTAAAAATATTAGCTATCAGCAGTTTCCACAAACGTCGCCGGAACATAGCAAGCACCAAAAACCTATTCCTCATTTTCGTCGTAGGCACGTAATGGAAACGTTTCTATCACGTAACCATGGCTAGTGGCAAAACACTTTTAAGTACCTACAATAGTAGCAGCTACGTTCCAACGACTAATTGCGCTAGTTGGGAGATACAATACTAAATTAATAACATTCATAAGAGATGGAATATGTAGAAGGAAAAGAAATCTAAGGATATTAGCTGCCAGACAAATTAAACAACATATTAATAAGAAAGTGTAGTGGGAGAATGTTGAATATGCGGTTTCCACGCCGCGACGTCATCTCCACGGAAAAACAACCTGAAACGTGGCTGTCCGGACACTTTAAAGTACCTGTCATAGTAGCATTTACGTTCCAACGACTAATTGTGCTAGTTGGAAGACACACTACTAAATTAATAAAATTCACAAGACAACAGAAAAACAAACAAAAAAACAAATGGATTGTTTCAACCATTTGTCTTAATTTGACTTTTGCAGTTTGAAATGTCGATATTATTTTCCATATACTGACGATACATGCAAGACAAGGGTGAGCAGAATAATACATTAAGCCGGGTATTTCTAAGATAAAACAATGATGCGGAACGAGTTAATCTGATAGATATTTTGAAGTTAATCTCAAGGAACTGAGGCAGACAATTATTGATGGTTATTTGATACAGGTTTTTTAGATGTAACTCAATGTTGGTCGGGACATCAGCCCGCAGAGTAGTTGTTTCCTGAAATTCCTCATTTGCATGTCTAAAATATTTAGTTTATTCTACAGTGCTTTCGAAAAGTAACGAAGTCTTTTTTAAATTGAGAAGTTTTAGAAAAAATGCCCTGGAACGTCGATTTTGTTTTTAAAATACGACCCATATTTGTGACGTCATCGTTGTTCGAGATATGACGTCATCGACAATTTTTTTAAACAACAACCCCCAATTTTGACCATGCCATTTGAAAGAGCGTGTCATTCTACATACACATCATGAAAAATTATGGTGTCACATAACAAAAGTTTCAAGAAAATAATGTTTGAAGATTTTAAAATTTAATTTTCACAATACTGAAAATCATAATGATTATGTAAAAAATCGACTAAATTAAATGTTCATATTGTGCACCGTTGGCTGCCTGACAGTAGCCAAGACGATTAATAAATTCTTTTTGGACATTATCAATAACTTCAGGAGGTATACGATGTATCTCGTGACGAATTCTTGCTTTTAAACCTTCTAAATTAACCGGTCTAGTGACGCATACTTTGTTTTTTAAGTGTCTCCACAAGAAATAACCTAGGGGTGTCAAATCAGGCGATCTGGGTGGCCACTCAATCGGCCCCCTTCTCCTTATGCAACGATTCGGGAACAGCTCATCTAAATAAGCACGGACAGGTGTTGCATAATGAGGAGGTGCACCATCTTAATGAAAAAAGATGTCATTTCTTGGAAGATCATGTCCCTCTATATCTGTATATAAAGTTATTAGTTCAGGAATGAGGTCGTCTCGAAGAAAATCCAAAGAAACAGTTAGGTTGACGTCAAAGAAATAGGGACCCAGAATTCTGCCGTCGACTAAGCCGCACCACACATATACTTTCTGGGGACTTTGGGTGTGATACTCCATCATCCATCTGGGATTCTCGGCAGCCCAATAACGGCAGTTTTGCTTATTGACATGGCCGTTCAAAACAAACGTAGCCTCGTGAGAAAAAAATATGTTTTTTACGAAATTAATATCATTATTGCATAGCCCTTGCATTTGATCGTAGAATTGATTTCGCCGATCAAAGCCGTCTTCAGATAGCTCATGAACAAGACATACCTTATAAGGATGATACTTTGCTTTTTTCATAATTTTGTAAACTGTGGAGGCTGCCATATTAAAATCAGAAGCCAATTGGTTAAGCGTTGAGTGATGACTTTCTTGTATTGCCAACAAAACATTAAGCTCATCATCTACTGATTTTGACGGTCGACCAGATTTAGGAAGATCACGAACAAGTATTAATTTCCGGTATTTAAACTCAATATTACTCACCATGTTTTGGCTAATGAGATGTCGATCAGGATGAGTTTCATTGAACAATTCAACTTCATTATGGATGCACATCCTGTGTCCAAATCCGATCATGCAAAAAATTTCAATTCGTTCTCGTTCAGTTAGGTTAGTCATTTTTAAAAAATATAATAGACAAAATTACTATTCAATAAATTATAGTTTTAAAAAACTAAAAAAACACGCTTTAATAGTAAACCGAACTAAAAAGTAGAAAATAATTTTGAAGTATCAAGAGTTTGTTACAGCAATAGAAAATTCCGACAATCAATTACGACTAATTAATTGGGAATAAGATTAAATTAGAAATTAAATTATTAATAAAATAATTCAATTATAGTAAAAAAAAGCGTGGGGTGCAATTTACTATATTTTCATAATGACTTTATTTTTATAAATAGCTGCACTACTGAAATAATGGTAACATTTAATATCAAGCACCCCACGCTTTTTTTTACTATAATTGAATTATTTTATTAATAATTTAATTTCTAATTTAATCTTATTCCCAATTAATTAGTCGTAATTGATTGTCGGAATTTTCTATTGCTGTAACAAACTCTTGATACTTCAAAATTATTTTCTACTTTTTAGTTCGGTTTACTATTAAAGCGTGTTTTTTTAGTTTTTTAAAACTATAATTTATTTTCTTAATTTTTAGTCTCAAAACAATAACAAAAGTAATTATAATTAAGAGCCTTAATTTTTAAAATATCTTATATTTGACAATAAATCTAAATTCATTTCATTCATGTTTACGTAACCTTTCCATTTCATATAGTTTTTCTATACATTTTTTTTTTCTCCAGTCTCCTCTTTCTTTGTGTTATAGTTTCATTTTTCATTTTTGTTTGTTTCTATAAAATATGCAAATTAAAATTTTTGTCAACGTTCTCGTATCAAAATCTTTTTTTTTTCTTTCTAATTTTACAAAATTTTAGAATCAAAACTTTCTTCAAAATTCTTGCCAAAATTTTCAAATCAAAATTTCTTTGAATTTGAAAATTTACGCTCTTCAAAATTTTAAAATTCAATGTCTTTTTCGAAATTTTTTCGAAATTTTTGGATTTTAAAATTTTTCAATTGAAAATTTTTTCCAAAAATTTTTATTTGAATTTTTTTATAAATTATCAAATTTTTATTTATTTCTAAAATTTTTTAAATTTGATTTTATCATGTAATTCCACAATCCAAAATTATTTACAAAATTTTGTATTTCAAAACTTTTTTAAACTCCAAAATTTTATATTTAGAATTTTTTTTTTAATTTTGAATTCTGTATTTTTTCGAAATTTTTTAAATCAAAATGTTTATTTGAATTTTGTTATAAATTATCAAATTTTTATTTATTTATAAAAAATTTTAATTTAAAATTAGGCGAAAACCGAAAACTAATTCTGTCAGGTTGCCATCTATACGTGAAAAGCAAGAGCACGAATCTATTACAGTCCCCTGCCCCTGCCTTGCCTGCTTGGAAACAACACTGATGGATTGTATACACTTAACCTGCAAAGTAATCTAAATAGTTTTTATTCTGATGATCCTAGTCAGGACATTAGAACAAAGTTATTAAATAATTGTATTGTCATCAGTCTTTGACCCCTGTGCAAATTTTCAAGCTGATCAGACTTCTTGAAATTGGTGAAAATTACGCTGAAAGATTCCGTTACATACATACATACATACATACATACAGGTGAAGCTAATATAAGCGTGTTAATAAACACTTTAAACGCACGGCTTTTGCCAAACAAAAGATAAGAACTAAATTAATAACTCAAAAAACAAAACAAACTATTTAATAAAGTACGATTTCAAGTTTTTATCTGACAGCAATAAAAAACATTCTCGGTCGCTAAGGCTACTGTCAGGCAACCATAACTATTTTGACAATGCGTATATAGAATACGCATCGTCAAAATTAGGGGTTGCTATTTAAAAAAATTGTCGATGACGTCATATCTCGAACAAAGATGACGTCACAAATGTGGGTCGCATGTCAAAAAGTGCCTTTTTTTAAAACAAAATAGACGTGCCAGGGGATTTTTTTGAAAACTTCTCAATTACAAAAATAATGAATTTATTCGTTACTTTTCGAAAGCACTGTATTGTTTCACTTGTGTTTAGAATTGTAATTATTTCCTTAAAAATATTATTTTTTAATTAAAAATCGGTTGATTAATATAATAACTGAAAATGCCTCAGCTCTGGCTATGATCTTTCAATAAATTGTCTTTTTATAGTATTGTCTAATCTTGCAATCTTATAATTTAACTTATAGTCAGTTCTTCAGATCAAAAAAAGTAAATATCATTATCTGCGTAATTTTATGCTTAAATAATGTTCTTTACATCTTAATTTGGTTTCGTTTTTCCCGAGGGTAGCAAAAATAATCGGGGCGAATCAATACAATTACCTTCAGCGTCGTATTTAAAATAAATTTGCAGAATCACTCTTTTCCCAAAGGGAAGCAAATCAGATTAGAAACACCGGTTAATAAATGCCATCAAATCAACAGCAATAAATCGTATAGAAATAAACGACAAGTTGCTTTGCATTATTTTTACTCGACAAATTGCTCCCTACTGCTTCGACATCGATAATGGGCCTAGCAACAGCTAGGCGACATTTCACGATTCACTGTATAAGATAAAGAATAATGTATCAAATGAGTGTTGCAGTTAGAGACGTAGATAATTATTATTATCCTCTTACACTATACAGGGAGTTACAGAATGATGTACAGAAAATCTAGTCTGGTTCTATGTTTAAAAATAAGAAAAAAAATATATACATGGGTTCGGAAAAGCCTCGTTTTCGAGATACAAGATGTTTAAAATTTTGTGTTAAATACAATAATTAGTCTTCATTTCTCGATTACTGATCGAAATATTGACATGAGATTTAGTACACAATCTCTTGTAATATACTACTCAATTTTACAAAAAAAAATTGTTCTTCACTGATTTTTGGATAAATTGGATCATCTCTTATAGACAAGTTAATTCTGCTTAAAAAGTGTCTCTTGGCTTTTCTCCAGATGCATCGTCTCCAAATAAAAATTAATTTATTAATCATTACATTAGAACAACTTCGGAATGCAAATTAAAAAACAATAATCTAGGTGGCATGTGTCAGTTTGTGATAAATTCCATGTCAGACTTAAACAAAAAAGACAACACAAAGTGTCGGTTGACTTACGAAAGGTTTAATACATTTTCTCACAAAATAAGTAAATATGGTATGATACATTTTATGTATCAAAAAGCAAACGGAAATTCGAATGTAGTAAGGCGTCTCTATGAAGATGCATTTCCTGATCGCCAATTACCTTGTGCTAACACTTTTTCGAATGTTCATAGACGTTTGAGGGACACGAACAGTGGAAAATCAGGAAAATGTTTTACAAACGGTTGAAAAATTCTGCAAGAAGTCATGTAAAACAAGGCCTCTGACAAATGAATGTATGACGAATCCTCCAAAAGCAGCAGCTATATCCTTATCATCTGCAGAGAGTTCAAGCCCTCTGTGAAACTGATTTTCCAGTCAGACTGCAGTATTGCAAAAAATGCAGAATATCGGTAATTTACTTTATTTTGTTCACGCGCTTGAGGCGCTTTTAAATTGTCACAATGAACATTGTTGGGCGGATGAAATTTCATATATTATTCATGAATTGCGACACCAGCAGCAGTCAGTCAATTTACGGGCAGGAATTATTGAAAATTGGTTGGACCTTTCATTTGCCGCGAAGATTAGATGGACGAACATACCTGCATTTTTTACAGGAAAATCTACATATCCTTCTAGAAATTGTCCCTCTTAGGGTACAGACATACACGATGGTTTTAACCGAAGCGTTTAACAAGTCGGTCGCCTTCCAGAAAGACAGAAACGGTGATTTTAACCGAAACTTTTAACCAATCGGTCACAAAATACATTCAGCTATTTTAAATATGGTAGCAGTATGGACGGCGACGTTATATATTTGTCGCTAGTGTATTTGTATTGGAAAGCAAATAAGAAAAAGCAAAGAAAACAACGGATGTGGAAACATGCAATTATCGAAGAAAGACAAGTGAAAAAGCATTTCCATACACTGTTTGATGTATTCTTCATATCCCAAAGTGCTGGTAGATATGGTACTTCGCTTATTAACTTTTCAGCGTCTAGTTTCTGTCCATCCATATCAAACGAGCCAAAAAACAGCTGTGTCTGAACAGATATATTTAAACACTTTGAAACAATCAACGCTTCAAGTCTAATAAACTGACTCGATTGCTCATGACAATGACCTGCCGAAGCTGTTTCCAAACTGCCGAACGGTACCCACCGCCGTGTGTGGTTTGTACTTATGTTCTATTAAAAGAAGCACCGATTCGTTAAACGCTTCGGTTAAAACCGCCGTGTATGTAAGATACTATCTTACGTTCCAAGGAATTGGATAGGTCGGAGTGAGCCTACTCTTTGGCCAACCCGATCACTCGACTTAAATCCGTGCGATTTCTACCTTTGAGTGCGTCTGGTGTCTGGTTCTATCCACATACCGAATGAAGCTGCACTAAATTTAAGACTAATATTTACAGGCGCCAACTATTATTTTTGTAAGTTTCTGTATTTCTGTATTGTAATGATTAATAAATATTTTTGTAATTAGGTGTATTTTATGACATTTTCTTTATATTCATTTGATATTATTTTCAAAGAAAATGCTACGATGAAATATACAATCCAATTTGCCTAATTTTTATGAAGCATAACGTTTTAGTCTAACGACTGTAGTAAAGCTTTTCATTTAATTCCGTACAATGTATTACTGTGTTAATATAGTTATATAAAAAAAGTACTTCTGGTTTTTGTCCATTTCTGTTTTTGGAAATAAAAATTATTATTAATTTCAAATCCATCTGATAAGTAGTTTCCGAAATATACGAGGTCAAATTGGAACTAAATGATCAGAAGGCGTGACGTCTTTACCCCCTCCATTGCTTCACGATACTCGTCTGCCTCGAGCAAGGGTCTTTCTGCATTAAATTAAAACAGATTAGCAAAAGCTAACTACTTTTCAAATTCACAACATGCTATTTAACAGCATATTTATCTAACCGACCGATGGTAGATTTAATTATGATAATGGCATATTTTAATACAATATATATATATATATATATATATATATATATATATATATATACAGGTAAAGAAAACCACAAGGGGAAGTTCACAAAATTGTGCTCTACCACTTAACCCTTGTTAAAACCTAGAGAAGATTAGCATATATATCTGGTAGATAAGGCAGAAACAAAACAATATTTCATATTCGACGCAAACAACATAATACAAACAATATAACAATATAATAGTTTCAAGCATAAGCAACACTATACTTCCAAATCAGTATCACTACTGATCTGAAAATAGAATATCTCTTAAACATTTCTTAAACATGGATGAAGGATACATTTTGAGTTCGGTAGGTATGGAATTGTACAAACGATAGACATCAAACGTGAAGCATCTCTCAAAAAGAGCAGTATTGTGAATAGGAGGAGAGATGGAACCCTTATTTCTTATACTTATATGATGTACATCACATCTGAATGTAATTTTGTTATATAAATATGGCGGTTTTTGCTCAATGATAATTTTATGATATAGAGTTAGCGAATTCATTTTTCTATGATTTGTCATATTCAACCATTTAATATCAGCTAGTTTGTGTGAAATATGCTGAAACTTTCTTATGCCAAAAATGAAACGCAAACATGCATTCTGTACCCTTTGAACGCGATTCGAAAGATCCACATCCAAAGAGGGTCCATATAATTGAGAACAGTAATTAAATTGCGAAAGAACCAAACCATCACACAGCATCTTTTTAGTGGCAATATTTAAATATCCTCTATGGGGATACAAACATCTTAAAGCTCCATATGCCCTCTGAATATATTTAGAAACTTGTTGACGGTACCTGAGAGTGCTGTCCAAAATAACACCTAGATTTTTGACCGTATCTGAAGCTGTTATTTGTTGCCCACCTATTTCTAGATTAAAAATATCCCTAAGTGTGTTTCTCATATTCCTGTTACCAAAAATTAGCATAGCAGATTTTGTAGGATTCAGCAACAAATTGTGCAGCCCTGATATTGTACATAAAATTTTTAGATCCTCGTTAAGCCGATCTTTTGCTAATTCGTACTCATTTTTAGGAAAAGAGTAATAAATTTGCGTGTAAATCTGCATACAATTGAATTTTAGAATATTTTAAAAACATTGGAAAAGAAGCTGTATACAAACTGAACAGCAAGGATCCCAGAATGGAACCTTGAGGTACCCCACAGTACAATCGTCTTCTCTGAAAAACAACACTTCCTAGCTTAACAACCTGAGTACGTCCAGTTAAATAACTTTCGAACAGTTGCAGACTGCCATCGTCCAGTCCAATTGACTTCCGCAAGGCCAACAACACCGCATGATTAACCGTGTCAAAAGCCTTGCTAAAGTCAAGCAGCACCAATACCGTCATCAAATCTCCATCTGTGGCCCTAATTATGTCATCAGTAATATTCAGTAGCGCTGTGGTGCAGCTAAACCCTGGGCGAAAACCCGATTGCTCAAGAGGCAAAATATTATTAATATCAATGAAGCTACGTAGTTGTTTCTCCATGACTTTTTCGACTATTTTCGACAAGCAAGACAATATACTTATAGGTCTAAGATCCTTCCATTCGCTAGGATTATTTACTTTTGGTAAAGGTATGACCAACGCCTCTTTCCATAAAGAGGGAAACTGCGATTCTAGAAATATAGAGTTAACAATATTAACAATAACCGGCAATATATAAGGACAACATATTTTAATAAAATTTATGCCAAAACCATCGCCACCAGCAGTATTAGACCTAATCTGACCGATAATAGTACGTATGTCAGCTTCATCGACAAGACTATAAGAAAATCTAGGGTGAGTCCTCACTTTACTTAAGTAGTAATTAACTATATCATTGTCAGTAAGCTGTGTGTTAGGTACACTATCAATAAAATATATTAATATTATCTGCATTATTGAGATGAAATGGAAGAGAAGCACTTCTTTGACGTTTTACATTTAACAACTTTAATTTATCCCATAAATCCTTATTAGAGTAATTATTAGATATATGATCAAAATATGCTTTCTTTTCATTGGTGACAGAATGATTTGTATAATTACGTAGACCTTTATAATAATCCCAATCAGTCGGTAGTTTGGTTCTTTTAAATTTAGCCTTAGCTTTGTCTCGTAAATTCAGTAACTTTATATTATCAGTTAGCCATGGACAACACTTCTTTGTGATGCGAACCATTCTTAATGGGAAATACATGTCATAGAGCATTAGCAATTTTTCATTTAGAAAGTTTATTTTACCATTAATATGCTTGATGTGAAATATATTTTCTAAAGTTAAATTAGTTAAATCATTGTTAAAAGCAATTTCGTTATAATTATTCCAACTTCTAAACGTATACATAAATGGTTCAATTTTAGTGGGAGACAAGTTAACAAGAAAACTAATGATATCATGGTCCGATAAATTTAACCCACCTACATCAGCAATAGTACATTTAATGTCTCAGGTCAGAATTATATTTATAAGGGAAGCAGATGTATTAGTTACATGAGTCGCCTGACTCACAATTTGGTGAACATTTAGAGATTCAATCATAGTATTAAAGTAAACAGTGGATGGTTCATCAATTTTGAACAAGTCAATATTGATATCACCCAAACAATAAACGTCCTCTACAGTTTGCATCCATAATGAAATGGATTCCTCAAGGGCATCAACAAAAAGTTTATATTTCATCTTTGGAGGTCTGTAAAATACACCAACAGCATAACATTTACCATTAAGTTTGATTGAGATCCAAAGTTGTTCAATACTAAGATTTGTTTCAATAATTTCAAAGTTAATATTATTTCGTAAATAAAGAGCTACACCTCCGCCTCTGGATTGTCTATCAGTTCTAACCAGCTTATATCCATCAATCTCCAATAAATCATTCGATATATTAGAATTTAACCAAGTTTCCGTTAAGCAAAAAACATCAATACTCGGAGTTTAAGAAATATTCTTTATACGCATGAAATTTTGGAAGCAAAGAACAAATATTATAATGAGAGGTGTAAACATGCAACGGTAGGTTCTAAAACGAAATCGTTAATAGTAGCTAGGTTTTCCAAATAATGTACATAGGCACGTAAGAAATTAAAAAATATGTATTTATTATGTTACAAGATTAATTATAAAATGGAATGCTTTGGTTTCTAAACAAAAATTTGTATGTACCTACAGCAAAACTAGACATTTGATTTGTACCTATTAGCCAGCATTTTTAAATATTAGTTAAATATTTAAAGTTCAATTACTAATTATACAAGGTGTGTAAACAAATCTTCAAATTTAATATTTCTCACTTCAGTTAAAATGTCTCAAAATATATTTAAGATCTTCAGGATAAAACTACGGAGACAATGAAGTGCAGCTTATGTTCAAATTAAAAGATACATTTTCAAGTAATTACTAACTAAAAGAAAACCCCATTTCAGACAATAACTATAAAAATAATTTAGATGTTTAGTTTACAAATTTTACTATTCAAACTGCAGAATGCACTTTCAGTAGCTTTATCAGCATTTAGTAGTTTGATTTCTTTCATTGGGTTATCTTGTCAAGTACAAAAAGTTTGTATGTTAAACAGAAAAAATTATCATAAAGTTTTCGTTATCTTTTAACTTGTTAACCTGTTCTACATACACTGAAATTTTGAATACATACCTTATATACAGTATGCGCCAAAAGTATGGAATAAATTCAATAAAAACGAAACAATTATTTTTGAGAAAAATCCTCGAATAGGTCGATTTTTAATTTAAAAAAATACATATTTTAACGTAAAATGCGATTTTCAAATGTCATTTGTTTTCGAGTAATGACGTCATCGATTTTTTTTTAAATGGCAACACCATATTTTTTTCCTTGATTCTGAAAGATCGTTTAATTCTCTCTCCGACAGTACTAAAATTTTGCCCTCTTACATAGGAAAGTTTTCGAGTAAATGACGATTGAATGTTAGAAAACGTAAATTTTATCCATAAAAAAGTAACAATTCTGAGGTATGTAAAATAAAATACAATTGATTAAATTTTATACTTAAATGAAATGTTCGAATTGCCATCCACCAACTTCTTGACAATACGCAAGTCTGTGAAGAAATTCTTCTTGCACATTATGAATGATTTCTGGGGTAACTCTGCGTATTTCGTCCCGAATGCGATTTTGAAGTTCTTCTAAATTACGTAGTTTATTAATGTACACTTTTGACTTCAAGTATCCCCATAAAAAATAGTCAAGAGGTGTAAGATCTGGCGATCTTGCAGGCCATTCTATCGGTCCGCGTCTGCCGATCCACCTCCCAGGAAAACAGTTGTTCAAAAAATCTCGTACAGGGCGCGCATAGTGCGGAGGTGCACCGCTTGCTGAAACCATATGGTATCGTCAGGAATGTCAGGGTCATTATCGTTAGAAAAAATTATTGCAAGGGCTGGAACAAGGTCATTTTCTAGAAACTCTAAATATCTTTGTCCTGTAAGGGCTCCTTCAAAGAAGAAAGGCTCTACTATTCTGTCGTCAGTTATTCCAGCCCACACATTTAATTTCTGAGGGTGTTGGGTATGTCGGTATGTGCCTCTTCCATCCAATGAGGATTTTCCCGACTCCAATATCTGCAAGTTTGACGGTTTACTGTACCATTCAGACAAAATGTGGCCTCATCTGAAAAAAGTGTTTGCCGGTGTAAATTTCTATTTCCTTGACATAAATCCATTAGAATTTCGCAAAAGTGTAAGCGGCGATCGGAATCATCTTCATTGAGTTCCTGCACAAGTTGAATTTTATAGGGATGATATTTTTCCTTCCTCAAGATACGTAGCACTGTGCTCTGACTAGTGTCATTGTTTAATGCAACCAATCGTGAAGAATTATGAGGATTATTCACCATACTTATCAAAATGTTCTGTTTCTGATTTTCATTAATGCTTGGACGTCCAGGTTTTGGAATATTTACAACATTGCCAGCTTCTCTAAATTTAGACTCTACCTTACTGACTGTTGATTGGCTGATAGGGCGATCTGGATATTTTTCATTAAATAAATCGCTTCCTGCTGAGTTCTATTCATATTCCCGCATCCGATAAGAATTAAAATTTCAATTTTTTGAGTAACAGTTAAATGTGCCATAATATTTTAAATTGAATAATAATTTCTATGTCGCTTACAATACTTATTAGAAAGTCGGTGTGATAATTACACTTTGCAAAGATTTTCACCTACGTGATCCATAAAAGAACTATGGAATTCGAAAAACTAAACTTGACAACGTTTTTGCTTTATTTTAATTGATTTACGTTTTCTAACATTCAATCGTCATTTACTCGAAAACTTTGCTATGTAAGACGGCAAAATTTTAGTACTGTCTGATAGAGAATTAAACGATCTTTCAGAATCAAGGAAAAAAAATATGGTGTTGCCATTTAAAAAAAAATCAATAACGTCATTACTCGAAAACAAATGACATTTGAAAATCGCATTTTACGCTAAAATATGTATTTTTTAAATTAAAAATCGACCTGTTCGAGGATTTTTCCCAAAAAATAATCGTTTCGTTTTTATTGAATTT
The DNA here is from genome assembly GCA_037114965.1 of Monochamus alternatus. Lineage (NCBI taxonomy): Eukaryota > Metazoa > Arthropoda > Insecta > Coleoptera > Cerambycidae > Monochamus > Monochamus alternatus. The sequence continues at coordinate 28,794,018 of CM073431.1, read as the reverse complement.
ATTCCATACCTTTGGTGCATACTGTATGTTTATAGGAGCTAAGTTTAAGTCTTGTGGAATATCAAACTAATGATTTTTTTATAAACGTAAATAATTTCAGAAAATAACTATAAAAATAATTTAGATGTTTAGTTTACAAATTTTACTATTCAAACTGCAGAATGCACTTTCAGTAGCTTTATTAGCATTTAGTAGTTTGATTTCTTTCATTGGGTTATCTTGTCAAGTACAAAAAGTTTGTGTGTTAAACAGAAAAAATTATCATAAAGTTTTCGTTATCTTTTAACTTGTTAACCTGTTCTACATACACTGAAATTTTGAATACATACCTTATATACAGTATGCGCCAAAAGTATGGAATAAATTCAATAAAAACGAAACAATTATTTTTGAGAAAAATCCTCGAATAGGTCGATTTTTAATTTAAAAAATACATATTTTAACGTAAAATGCGATTTTCAAATGTCATTTGTTTTCGAGTAATGACGTCATCGATTTTTTTTTAAATGGCAACACCATATTTTTTTCCTTGATTCTGAAAGATCGTTTAATTCTCTATCAGACAGTACTAAAATTTTGCCCTCTTACATAGGAAAGTTTTCGAGTAAATGACGATTGAATGTTAGAAAACGTAAATTTTATCCATAAAAAAGTAACAATTCTGAGGTATGTAAAATAAAATACAATTGATTAAATTTTATACTTAAATTAAATGTTCGAATTGCCATCCACCGACTTCTTGACAATACGCAAGTCTGTGAAGAAATTCTTCTTGCACATTATGAATGATTTCTGGGGTAACTCTGCGTATTTCGTCCCGAATGCGATTTTGAAGTTCTTCTAAATTACGTAGTATATTAATGTACACTTTTGACTTCAAGTATCCCCATAAAAAATAGTCAAGAGGTGTAAGATCTGGCGATCTTGCAGGCCATTCTATCGGTCCGCGTCTGCCGATCCACCTCCCAGGAAAACAGTTGTTCAAAAAATCTCGTACAGGGCGCGCATAGTGCGGAGGTGCACCGCTTGCTGAAACCATATGGTATCGTCAGGAATGTCAGGGTCATTATCGTTAGAAAAAATTATTGCAAGGGCTGGAACAAGGTCATTTTCTAGAAACTCTAAATATCTTTGTCCTGTAAGGGTTCCTTCAAAGAAGAAAGGCTCTACTATTCTGTCGTCAGTTATTCCAGCCCACACATTTAATTTCTGAGGCTGTTGGGTATGTGCCTCTTCCATCCAATGAGGATTTTCCCGACTCCAATATCTGCAAGTTTGACGGTTTACTGTACCATTCAGACAAAATGTGGCCTCATCTGAAAAAAGTGTTTGCCGGTGTAAATTTCTATTTCCTTGACATAAATCCATTAGAATTTCGCAAAAGTGTAAGCGGCGATCGGAATCATCTTCATTGAGTTCCTGCACAAGTTGAATTTTATAGGGATGATATTTTTCCTTCCTCAAGATACGTAGCACTGTGCTCTGACTAGTGTCATTGTTTAATGCAACCAATCGTGAAGAATTATGAGGATTATTCACCATACTTATCAAAATGATCTGTTTCTGATTTTCATTAATGCTTGGACGTCCAGGTTTTGGAATATTTACAACATTGCCAGCTTCTCTAAATTTAGACTCTACCTTACTGACTGTTGATTGGCTGATAGGGCGATCTGGATATTTTTCATTAAATAAATCGCTTCCTGCTGAGTTCTATTCATATTCCCGCATCCGATAAGAATTAAAATTTCAATTTTTTGAGTAACAGTTAAATGTGCCATAATATTTTAAATTGAATAATAATTTCTATGTCGCTTACAATACTTATTAGAAAGTCGGTGTGATAATTACACTTTGCAAAGATTTTCACCTACGTGATCCATAAAAGAACTATGGAATTCGAAAAACTAAACTTGACAACGTTTTTGCTTTATTTTAATTGATTTACGTTTTCTAACATTCAATCGTCATTTACTCGAAAACTTTGCTATGTAAGAGGGCAAAATTTTAGTACTGTCTGATAGAGAATTAAACGATCTTTCAGAATCAAGGAAAAAAATATGGTGTTGCCATTTAAAAAAAAATCAATAACGTCATTACTCGAAAACAAATGACATTTGAAAATCGCATTTTACGCTAAAATATGTATTTTTTAAATTAAAAATCGACCTGTTCGAGGATTTTTCCCAAAAAATAATCGTTTCGTTTTTATTGAATTTATTCCATACCTTTGGTGCATACTGTATGTTTATAGGAGCTAAGTTTAAGTCTTGTGGAATATCAAACTAATGATTTTTTTATAAACGTAAATAATTTTATCAAAATAGAATCCGCAGATCGAGGCACTGCAATGTGAAGGACTTGAAAAGTTTCAAAGAACTTCTTAACCATATAATTAAATTCTGTAGGTACTTGAGTTCCGTATTGACGACCTGGGTCTCAAGGGAAAAATATACCTGATCCGTATTTTGTGTGGGTTTACACAAGCTGCATTCGAAATATATAGTGGTCACAGATTTTTGTCATAAGAGAAATTTTTCTATTCCCGATTTTTTTGAGAAAATTGATTGTTCATAAAAATAGTTGCTTATAAAAATTAATTGCATTACCAAAGAACTTTTAAATATTTAGCCATTATGGAGTTTTAGAGCATTTGAAGCAAATAATTTATGAAGATGCTAATTTCACAAAAATATTGAATTTGTGGTAAACTAAATTGATAAAAAACATATTTTCAACATTTCCCTAACTGACACAAAATTTTTCGAAAATTTGTAAAAGAAAAGGTTGGAAACGTGTGAAGTGCTTTACGTGGAGGATCGCGTTTGAATAATTTTCTAATGCTGGTTCCAATATTCAATTTAAAAATAGAAGTATCAATACGCAACTTAATTCTTAAATTTATATAGTCGTATTTTTTAATTACAAACAACTTATTAATACCCTTTTTTGTAAAATAAAAAAATAAAGTCACTTCACCCCTCTACTATTTCACAATTTTTTTTATTTTCAATTCAACACATTGTATATCAAAATCTAAATTTATTTATGGTTTGCCTGTCAAGAAACTGATGTTACCGTTGCATACAAGAAAACGGATACAAATAAGTTTGAGAATTATTTAAATTAAATTGTTTACAAACTGTTGTTTTTATCTATTTAATAAATTATTAATTAATTTTCAAATAATTTTTCAGAATAACTGAATCGAGGAAGACAAAATGTAAAAGAAAACATATTCTGTATGTTTATTCTATCAAGAGAGTTTTAATATTTATACTGAACAGATATATTCTTCATTGGCGTAGAATTTAAAATTCTAATAAAACGTCTTCATTGGCTTTAAGTCTGTTTGGAAATGAAAAGGAGTAATAAAACCCCGAGATAAGAACCGGCCATGGGCGTGGTAATATTTCGTTTCAGGTAATTATCGGGTAACACTAATGCTAACAGGTAACGGGTGTACATTAGTATATTTTACTGGATACATTATAGGGCAGGAGCCAGTGTATTGTAACAGATCAATCCAGTCTTAGAACTGAATATACGAAGACGTGCTAGTGCAGTAGAGTAAAATTCGACAAACATTTCTTTTGAAATAAATATGGTGAAAAAGGAACTTTTGACACTTGTAAATCTTAATAAAGATCAGAAAAAATATGTTATCGATGAAATAGCAACAAATCGCCAAATAACGGTACTACGGTTACCATCTTATCACTACGAACTTAACCCAATCGAATTAGTCTGGGCGCAGGTAAAAGAAGATGTTGCGAGAAATAATACGACGTTTAACTTAAGTGACGTGAAAATTTTGTTAAAAAATTCCTTGGCACAAGTAACTGCAGATAACTGGCAAAGATGTATACATCATGTACAAAAAGAAGATGAGAAAATGTGGGAACTCGATAATTTAATTGACGTTACTGTGGAACCTATCGTTATCAATCTAGGAGACGAAGATAATTCATCAGAATATTCAGATGATGAATTTTAATATACCTACTTTTTTATTTTCTTTATTGCACATTTATACAACACTACATTTACTTACCATAATTTGAATTATCAAAATACATATATTTTTGTGTGGAATAAAAGTTTGTTCATTAAATTTAAATAAATATTTTGATAATAATATTGAATAATTTTATTTGAATTACTAAAAACCCTCTTAACCCGGTTATGATGTTTAAAGTTACCTCATGTTTTAAAATGCTGTTTTTATATATACTATATACTTGTAAGAGAAATGGAGCGAGAAATTGAACCGGCATAGACAAAGACGGATTGTCGGGGATTAAATTTTAGCTACCTGCTACAATTTAGTACGGTTCGATCACACAAAGTTTTTTTAAAAGTATACCTCATCCATACCGATAATACATACTATAAAAATATTGAATATAAGCACCAGTACTACATTTATTTACGATTTGCATACATAATAAGCTTTTATTACTCTCTTTCATTTCTAAACAGACTATAGCTGCAAAATATTAGGTAATTTTGTAAAATGGGAATAGATGTGTCATGAAAACTGGAGTCAATATCGTAAACAATTTTTCGTAAAATCCTTATAGTTTCCGAGTAAAAAATTATTGAAATTGTAGTATTTTCAACATTTACATCGCTGGGTTATTGTAGTCTCTAATAAGGTGATTCCGAATGTTGAAATTCGATAACTGTTTGTAGGTATTAACCTTTTTTATGAAGCGAGTCTTTACCTTAGTCTCTCAAATGTCAAAAATTGCTTACGTGTATAGCAATTACGAGTTGGTGGATATCGTTTTAATCTATGGCGATGTGAAAATACTTTAGCAAACGATTTCTCGGTAAACATATCCCCAATGCAGCTACTTTTACTGCAGCGTGTAGTGAGTGCAACTGTGGTGCAACGCGAGAGAAATTTGAAACCGAATCGTGGAAGAGATGGAAGTACAGGACGTCCAAGGCGTATTGCAGCAGGCAAAATTATATCCGTACCATGTACAGCGTGTCCACGCATTAATACCAAGGGATTGGACGAGGAAGTCCGGTACCATGGCCCCCACGATCTCCTGACTTTAAATCATGTATCTATGCACCTGGTATTATACAGTTATGTTGTAGTTCTGGAGGAAAATATTACAGCTATGTGAATTTTCTTGAAACGCCATAATCAGACCAAGCAAATAATATCACAAAAGTATCAAACTAAATTTGTTTTGAGTGTTTTTACTTCTGTAAGAATTCTGAAGGTAACAGGGCATATCGCGTCGCAGGCAAGTGACCCCTAACTATGCCTGATTTTTGATAAAAAATATTGTCCTTGAAAAAAATTTTACGCAGTGGTTAACATAAACGTTAATCTTTTTATCAGCACATTTAAAATCTTGATAATTCAAGACATTCACAATTATATGTATCCGTAGAGCGTAAAAATGCAGATACATTATTTAGATAGTAGTGGATATTTTTTACCTGAGATGTTCTGAGATTTTAGTTAATCTCACTTAATTGACCAATCATCATTCGGAATAATAGAATATGTGAGATTTCAGATAAAAGAACACAATTAGCGTAGGTAAAAAGCTAAACTAATCTACAGAGCGACTCGTTTTTCATGGCTTGGAGACTAGGAAACCGTAAAATAAACAGGGTGGCTCAAATTGGAAAAATTAATGTCACTTGAAAGTATATATGTAGGATTTGTAGAATATTTGTGGATTTTGTAGAAACTTTCTTTTGACGAAAATCGATTTCTCGTATATTCTTATTCATCTCTATTCATAGTGAAATACTAATAACAGCGCATTTTCTAAAATTGCTATTTTCAGTTTTTTCACAATATTTTAGCAACGGTTTAATTTTCTTGCTCAAAAAAACCTCTAACCCAAATTTTCAAAAGAATCCTTTAAAAACTTTCTATGCAAGTCTTACAAAATTTCGAGATAAGGAATATGTGAGACTCTGTTTCAAGACATGATCTTCCAAGATCGAACCAGAACAATACTTTAAAGAAACTCTTTGTTTGTTTTGAAAGACAAGACAAGATTTTTGCAAGACTTCTTGTCTCAGTCAACACTAGGAGAAGTAAAGAGGTATACAGTTGCTCATGATACTTTCAAAAGGTATGATGCAGAGGTATTTTAAGATTCACCTTTCACTTGCATTGGAACGAATATATAGGTCACCTTAGTACCTAGTAGCAGTTCAGAGCCTAACTCGCGGGTTGTTGGCCCTCACAGCTGACTCGCATTAATTTTAGTTATTTACGGAACGCTGTAATAGTCGGTGTCGCGTTGATACGTTTGTTTTATACATATGATGTAAGTTGTATTCGCCATGTGTATTTAAATAACTATTTATAAATAGTAACATAATTTACATCAACAACCATTAGTTGAGGGGAGAAGCGAATGAAGTCAAAGAAGAGAAGAAATAGACGCGAATTATTTCAAATGTAGTTGGACAGTGATCTTGAAAGTTATAGGGTTATATTAAAAGAAATAACCTGATTTGTACTGTCTGTCAACGCACTATAAATTCTTCTGACAAAACTAAAGTGACAATACATTTGAAGAGCCATACCTCGTCCAGCATCGAAGACTATTTTTCTATGAACTTACAAACGCCGTTCTTACAAGCAATAGTACATTAAACAAATTACAGACCCAAGTTACGTACGTTTTTAGAAAAATATATAGACCAAAAAATCCCTCATAAAAGTACGTTAAGATGTTGTATATTATATGTCGATAGGGTTTGCAACAATGCGGACAATTTCGTTTATTTCATTATAGACGAAGTTACTGAAGCTTGTGGGCGTTCAGTAGCTACCTACTGGCTTCCAAGGTGCTCAATCCAATTACGGAGCTATACATTTTGTTACTGACTGTCTTCATTATATGTATATGGCCCCATCGAGATACATCATATAAAGTTCTTGTAATGGTAAGTAGCCGCGTACAGCAGATTTTATCTTAAAAATATCTAAAAATTATTCATTTCACATGTGCTGCTTACACACTCAATTGGGTAACTGAGAAAATAAGGAAAAGTTTCCCTTTAGTAAACACTTTCATATCAACTGTCAAAAAAAGTTTTCATTAAGGCGCCTACAAGAAGGGACATGTTTAGAGAGGCTTTACCAGACATACCTCTGCCTTCCGAACCAGTTATAACTAGATGGTTAGAAGCCGTAGAGTATTAAGTATTATTCTCATGCACGCGAAATTTGAGAATTATTTAATGATAGGAAATTTAGCCAATTTTGCTGCAATATTTTCTATAATTTTCATCAACTATCATTGATTGTCTTGGTAGATTGTCACAAGCTCAAGTTAAATTTACTAATCCCACGTAATGAAGAAAATAGCAATAATATTCCTATTCTGAGAAATTCGAGAAAAGTTGACACTTTCCCGTCATTAGTAATTAAATCAAAAGCTACGAAATTCACAAGAATTTTTGTTAATTTCGCGTCCATGAGAACAAGGCTTTATGATAAACATTTCCATGGCATAAAAGATATCATTTGTAGATTTAACTCTAATAACAGCTGCGCCACACATACAGTGCAGGATTTACTGTAGAACCAAAATACTTATTTGCGATGACATACCTATGTTACATTAATAGACACTATGATTTTTTAGTTAGTGCAATAAAAAAATTGGAATCACATAAACTATCCCTAAATGAACAATTTGACATTATGGATGATATACAAAAAAATTATACGATGCCAATAATATACGCCCAGTCAGTATAGTACGATAAAAGAAAAATGCAAAGTGTGTATCCAGGATATACCATTTTGGTCATTTTCCCCACACTTAGGGCCGGTTTATAAAGGTCAGGTTGAACCTCCGGTTGTCCAACTGTAGGTTGAATTTGAATCGGCGGTTGAAAAAAATTTTGTATTAAGGTACGGATTCGCTGGTGCGACTGCGGCTGCGACTGCGACTCGTTGCCGGCCAATAGGAAGTCTAAATGCTGGAGTTGATGAGAACATTCAGACTGTCTATTGGTCGGCGACGAGTCGCAGTCGCACCAGCGAATCCGTACCTTTATAACACTATTTCATGTCACGGTTCGTCAACCCGACGTTGACTCAACCTCCAGTCAACCGGACATTATAATAGCGGCCCTTTTAATTAACTGATAAACGTCGCCGTTTCACTACAGAAAATTTAGAAAAGCACGTAACAATATGTTTTAACCACTTCCAATATGCCACAGAAACCTTGTCTCAACACTAAGGTTTGTCGGGTAAGTGTTATCATTTTTATGTGTTATCTTAATTTATATTTTATCCTTGACTTAACCTTACTATTTGATAGTACTGCTATATTGCGATATATTAATATATTTATTCGTAAACTGACTACGGTCCTGTAAACTTCGCGCTACACTATCTCTATAATTAGGCTTACCATACATCCAGGTTTGACCGGGACTGTAACAGCTTGAGCTATCTGGTTCCGACGTCCCAGTCGGTTATGTTTTTGTCCCGGTTTATTTTGACAAGAGTGCTGAAACGTCGTCGTAGCACACAGTCTATTTAACAATACGGACGGGGCCATCGGAGACAGGTGACGTCACAAAATTCCCGGAAATAAAGACAAAACATAGTTTTTCTCGAAAGATGGACTGAGATGGACTGTATTATACGTTACAAAAGTCCTCAGTTTTCATTGGCTACTTGCTGAGATTTGCATTGATTGAAGAATCAGTTGAATCTATTATTGATACCCTCTTTGCAAAGTTACATGTTAAAGCATTTTTTTTTCGAAAAGTCAAGAGTGGAATAAAACGGCAGATCAATCGAATGAGTTTGTGGACAAGTGGATCCAGCTATTTAAACATTTTAAGGAACAACATGTAGATGTTCTTAATCTGTTAAAAGTTATCCAACATATTTTATGTCTCCCGAGTACTTCCGGATCTGTCGAGCGTGTATTTTTTATCATGAAAAACGTATGGACAGATGATCGTGGTTGTATGCATGAATCTATAGTTAAAGCGCTATTGTACTGCAAAATTAATTTTGCAATTACTTGTTTAGAATTTTTTGAGAAAAAAACATTCAAGCGAAAAATATGAGAGGTCTGGCAATAATATAGATGATATCTGTTAGTTCTTGTATGTTATTTTATTTAAATAAATTTAATATTCAAATCATTTTGCTGTATATGATTCTATTCTCCATTCCTATCCTCCAGACTATCTATAATAGACGTCTCCATTCTAAATACATACTAGGTACTATTTATTTATAGGTTATTTTACCCAAAACATAAAAATATAAAATATTCCTGAGCTAAATATCTATTTAAGTAGTGCTTACACATAAAAATATGAAATACGTACGAAAACACAACAAAAATTACAAAATAAAGGGACTATTTCGTATTATAGCAACCTTGTAGCCTTGTAGTTAATATAATTATATCAGTCTGGTCTAACGTAAATATAAATTACTTTGAAATGCAATACGCAGTATAGAAATAGACACGGGATGATATCACATTTTTACCGAGCATATTACTTCCCTCTACAATGACATCGATAATGAGCCTAGCAACAGAGCCGCCATTTCCCGATTTAATGTATCAAATGCAGTGATGTAAGAGACGAACCGAGACAGCGCAGCGCTGTAATTGACAACCCAATGATTCTACGTTATTTAGGGTGGCTTAAATGATCGCGATGTCTGCGGGTTTTGTGGAAGCGATTTTGACTGGTTAAGGCGAACTTAAACCCCGAAATTACGGCATCCCGTCTGCTGGGAAAGTATTTTAATTATATTTACCTTGATTCTGGAATAGTAGTTAATAATTGCCTCTTTGATATAAAAAGGCCAAATTAAAAGCTTTCTGGTTTTAATTAAAATTTAATTTTCTTTCAAGAATGAATTCCGGTTGATTATTTTTTCAGAGTTCGAACACAGGGCGAGTCAAACATTGAAAATCAATGGAAGAAGGGTACATGATTAAGCTTTACTATAATATAGTATAAAAAACTTACAGTTACGTTTCAGTCTAAAATATATATCTCTTTTCTTAATTTTTATCAGAGTAAAAATAGCTTCCCGGAGTCTTCGGTTCTCTATTAGTATCTAACGGAGTTCCGCAATGTTCAATACTTGGACCGCATCTTTTTTCCTTATATAGAAGCAAATTTCCAAAAGTAGTTAAACATTGTAGCATTCATTTATACGCTGCTGACACCCAAATTTATCATACATTTCACTTATCAAACATATCAAAAGCTTCATATTTCAAAAAGGTGTATTCTATATGTTAAAACTTAAAGTTCTTTAAAAATGTATTTCTTTTTCCTTAATTTGTTTTTAATGTTACTTATTATTGTAAATGGTTTTGCCAATTTGATGAATGATCAGGTCAATTCAAGTGTATCAAATCATGATTGCAGATCCAGTTTTAACTTACGATTTACTGAAGATGAAGTACTCACTTCAATTTCAAAATTAAAAAACAAAATGAGATGCGGGTTGATAAAATTCCAAGTTTTCTAATAACAGATTATTCGGGGGTGTTAATTAAACCGTTATTGTTTATTTTTAATTTAATTCAAGCTTCTGCCATTTTTCCAGAAGTTAGAATTATATGGACTCAGCGACGGATTCATTCTACTTATTAAATCGTACCTCTTTCAACGTTATTTGTATGTTTCTTACAACGAATACAATTCTGATAACTTTATAGCGACATCCGAAGTACCTCAGGGTTCGAATTTAGGACCACTTCCATTTATTATCTTTATTAATGACCTACCACTGACTTTAAAATCTAATCATCTATTTTTTGCTGATGACCTGAACATTTTTTCTAACGTAATTTGTTTAGAGGATTGTTTGTTTTTACAAGAGCTTGTAGATAATATTGGTACTTGGTGTACTGCTAATAATTTACCAATTAATATGAAAAGTTTGTTCTTTTACACTTAAAAGAAATTAATAGAATATACTTATACTCTTAATGGTTCATAACTGGCTCGTTGTGAAAGTGTTAGGGATCTAGGTGTGTTATTCGATAATAAGCTATCCTTCACTGATCACATAAATGCAAATTCAAATGTGGCTTATAAAGCTTTAGGTTTTCTAATTAGAAATACATAATCTTTTAATATTGTTACCGCACTAAAATGTCTCTACTATTCGTTAATTCGGTCTAAATTAGAGTACTGTAATCTTATTTGGTATCCTTATTATCAGACTCATATTGATCATATTCAAGGACGCTTTCTTAAATATTTGACCTTCCGCAATGACGGCTATTATCCCATTAGAGGTTATGATCATAAGTTGCTATTAAATCAATTTGAAAAGTAATCCCAGAAAAATGCTCCATAGTTTATAGTTTATTGTTCAGTTATTTCGTTAGTTCACGGTAATATTACTGTCCGAATGCTAAAACTGTCTCAATTAAATCTCCTGTTTATGTTATGGCAAATAATTATAATTTGATATCTGGGCGATGCGATTTAAACCATTGCAATCTAAATGGCCTATTTAATGTGGCAGCTGATTTTTTTGAGTAATGTGATACTTTGAAACTTAATGCGGGTATATTTATGTATGTATAAGTGTATTTTATAATCTTGTGTAATTAATTTTAACATTGTGTTTTGTATTATGTATATTATCTTAAGTTTTACAGTTTTGTCCTGTAATTGGAACACATGTTCTGTTGGGTAATAAACGCAATAGAAGTCATAGAGTAACCTTTCCAGGTTTTCGGTTCTCTATTAGCATTTAACGGAGTTCCGCATGGTTCAATACTCGGACCGCATATCTTTTTTCCTTATATACCAATAAATTTCCAAAAGTAGTTAAATATTGTTATACGCTGATGACACCCAAATGTATCATTCATTTTACTTCTCAGACATACCACAAGCTTTTTTAAAATAACGACCTTGAGAACCTGCTTCATATTTCAAAAAGGCATATCCTACATATTAATCAAGCCAAAACTGTGGCTATAGCATTTAATCCGCGGATATCTAAACATATAATGAAGTTAAGAGCCTTGGTATTATCTTCGACACATCCCTCATATTTAAAGCCCATACTAGCAAATGTATCCGTGTTACCTACATCAATCTCAAGATGATTTACAATTGTTGACATTATTTAAATAAGAAAGCTAAAATTATTCTAACGGAGTCTTTAGTATTATCTAGATTCAAATTTGGGAGACACCATTTATGACGCCTCCGATGACATTCGACGTATTCAAGTGGTTTAAAACGCTTGTCTCAAACTTATCTATGGAATCAGGAAACGTCAACATATTTCTCATAAATTGTCAGAAGTAGGCTGGCTCACTATGTCTAATAGGTGGTTGCTGCGTTCTGCTTGCTTATATTACAAAGCACTTCGTTACCTTTATCATAAAATAACATAGGTACAGAACGTACATAACGTACATCGAAATATAACATTTAAAGATAGACTCACACTTCCCATACACAGAACTCAACAGATTCAGCGCTCTTTCTCTTACGAAATAACTAAAATTTATAATTATTTGTCTTCATCTTTAAAAAAGTTGTATTTTCTTCGTTTTAAACCTAAACTGAAACAAGATCTCTTCCACAACCAATGTAATAGCATAATTATATTGTGCAAAAATTCCAGGAGTAGCTCCACAACCAGTTATAATTTGTTGACGTAAGTGCTCCTCAGATTCAATGTGAACCTTGAAAATCAATGTTTTGAGATGTCCCTAAACAAAGATATAAAAATTTACGAGCAGTCAAACTAAAATGTGGAGAAGCCATGTGCATAAACCACATCCTTTGTCTTCGCGCATAAGGAATATCGTCAAGTAGATAAGGTAAAACGTTTCCAAGAAAACGTCTGTAAGAGGCGCCAGTTAAGGTTCTCAGTAAAAAGTAAAGCCCAATTAGAAAATTTCCAATAATACCCACCCATACACTCAAAGAAAACTAACGTTGAAATCGAGATTACTTTAGGTCATTAGGGTTTTCATCATACCAAACGTTTTTATTGTGGAAGTTTCATTATAACATCTCGGAAAAAATTAGCTTCGTCGGTAAACAACAATTTGTTCATTGTTTTGCAAAATTCTGTGGGAAAATTGTAGGCAAGTAAGACTTAAACCCTTTATATGTGATATGGGCATAACTGTTTATGTTTCAGAATTGACAAAACTAATTCATGATCGATAATACCCACACCTCTACCACTGGTAAGTCTAAAACTGATAATATTTTGTTTCATACCTACTGCCATTCTAAATATGTATACCGAATTTAGTTAAACTATATCAAGCGGTTAATTTTTTTAAAATTTTTGACACGTTGTAGCTGGACAATGGCTGGGAAAACCCTGTATATCTAGAATAACCAAACTTTAAAGTAATCTTTCTTCTTATTGTCTGTCACTGTTGACGTCGTATTTATTTGTATTTATTTATTTACATTATACTGTTCAACAGATACAAGTAACTCAGTTACAGAACCGGAAAACACAGTACAATATGCATATAACAGGTGGCGCAAAAGTCATCACCCTATCGGAAGTTGCAAACTTTTAGTGTAGTATATAGTTTTTTTAATATCAGTTGCAGTTTCTTAAATATTTTGATGATTATTTTTTGACGTTTCTTAAAACCAATGAAATGCTTTTTTATTTGTCACAAGGGTAAGTTTCAACCAATTATGTCATTATTATAGTGGGAATAAATCTCTTGTGATTATTCTCGGGAATAATCACTGTGGCTTTTATTTGCCTAGCAAGTGTTAGATAGTTGTCAAAATAATTACCTAATTGTGTCAACGCGATATATAAAATGGGTGAAAATCATCGGTTTAGTACCTTTTATGATGCAGAAATAACAAAAAAGATTTTAGAAACTACTTCGAAAAATACTCTAATAAGTAATCAGTCTATATGGCGACAATTTAAGACCTTCACCAAAGAAAGAAATTATATTCTGGATCAATCTATTACAACAGCTACTCTGGCATTGATTTTGAAAGATTGGGCTTATAACATGAAAAGAAAAGACGGAAATGATTATAAAGAAGCAGTAATAAAGACAATGTGGAATAAAACGGCAAAATTAGTTCAAGAACTTTAATAAGTATAACAGGTCCTTTGATCCTTTCCATGATATAGAATTCAAAAATGCTCGAAATGCATGAAATGCAAAAACATCCTGAAAAGCACAAACAAAGTTCTGTGGCACTTTCTAATACAGAATTGCTGCAAATTTTTAACTATTGGGACGAAGATACACCTTGTGGATTGCAAAGAAAGTTTTTTCACGTTGCATCGTATGAACTAGCTTGAAGGGGAGGAGAAGCTACGAAATGTTTAGTTCATTATTTTAAAAAAGAAACCGACATAATAAGATTAAATACTGGCCGCATTGAATGCAATCCCATCTTTACAAAAACTGCACAGGGTGGAGCACAAAGGTGCGCTAATAGTAAATGGTTGACTCCAAACATAAATAACCCAGATATTTGCCCTGTTCGTCTTTTGAAAAACTAATGGGTAAACGTGAAGAAAATATTAAAACCCAACGCTTGTTTCTTACTCCAAATCCGGCTTGGCAAACTCATGGTTCTTGGTATAAAAACGTTCCTGTGGGAATAAATTCCATTTCAAAATGGATGAAAGAATCCGCAGAAAAAGTAGGTCTAGACATAGTTACTAAAAAAATAACTAACCATTCTGCCAGATCAAGTGCAGTAAGTAACCTTTCAAAAGCTGGTGTAGGAGAACAAGAACTAATCAAGGTCACTGGTCATAATTCTGCAAGTTCGATTAAACCATACTTACAATTGAACCAAGAACATCATTCAAATATAATAAATAATCTTAGAGAAAATACGCAGGAGGAAACACTTAATATAACAAGCAATTCCAAATCCTCAATAAATAATGAGTCTCGAAATATTTTTAATAATTGCGTTTTTCATTGTACTAATTTAAATTGTTAATTCTTTTAATATATTCACAATGTGTCAACGATATTTTCGTATATTGTAATAATTAATTACATTAAATTTTTTAATAGTTTTATGATAGTTTTATTGATCTTTTTTATTGTAAAAATTTGTGAATCATAAAATAATATAGTCAAATATAACTCGCGAGTTCCATAAATTAGAAAATAATTTGACAGATTTTGTTCCAACTTGTTGCCATTTGGAAATAGCAACTCGAGCCCTGCGGCCTCTCGTGACTATTGCCTGGCAACAAGTTTTCAAAAAATCTGTCAAATTATTTCCAATTTATTCTCACTCTCTTGTTATATTATTACTGAAAATAAAATGAATTATTCATTTGTTCGTATTACGTCGTCTGAATTCTTGTCGCGAGTATATAATTTTTCCAAATGGCGGCAAATGTCAATTTTGCTTTGACATTTGTGAAGTAAACAGATACAAAATACACGCCAACAAGACATCAATCGCTATGCTCCTCAATATCGCGGAATAATTGTTTCGATTTTTTTTGCGGAAAAATTTGTCGGTGGTGTTGCGCAGCGTGAATTTCGGCGCAGATTTCCCTGTCGTCCGACACCAACTGGACAAACACTACGGCGTTTAGCAGCTAGCCTTGAAGAGTATGACACAACACGAGATGCTGCCAGGTCTGGCCGGCCCCGGAGTAGCCGTTTTGCTGAGAATATCGCGGCTGTGGCTGAAGATATCGCAGAGGACCCCGGAATATTGACCAGACGACGTGCCACGCAGTTGGGCATTAATCGGCGGTCTTTACATATATTTTTTGTTAGTGACTTGAAAATGTTCCCTTACAAAGTGCAAACAGTACATCAGCTGTTAGCTGTTGACCGCCAAACATGTGTAACCTACGTTCTGGAAGTCCTGAATCTCCTCCACGAGGAAGACAACTTTTCATTGAATCATCATGAGCGACGAGGCCCATTTCTATCCCTGTGGATATGTTAATAAACAAAATTATCGCTTCTGGGGCATCGAAAACCCGCGTGTAACCCACGAAGAGCCCTTACACCCGCTCAAAATTACTGCATGGTATGCTGTTACGGTAAAGGCGTCATCGGGCCTTATTTTTTCGAAGACGCTGCGGACCAAACGACTACTGTTTATGGCGAGCGCTACAGAGCCATACCCAACGACTTTATCCTTCCTCAATTGGAGGATTTGGGATTGGAGAATATGTGGTTCCAACAGGAAGGAGCAACGGCGCATACTGCGACTGCAACCCACAACCGAAATTTTGAGGGCTTCATTTCCAGACATCTTTTTGTGGGGTTTTCTGAAGCCACGAGCCTATGTGAACAAACCGCAGACTCTTGAAGCTCTCAAAAAGAATATCCGTCAAGAATGCGAGAACCTATCAGATGTTCTGGCAAGAGTGATCGAAAATGCCATAAATCGGGCCCGTATAGTCACTTCTGGCGGTGGTTTCTTGGCCGATATAATTTTCTCGACCCAATAAAATAAATGTAAGACATCAAATAAACATAGTCCAAAAGCAGAATCAAAGTTTTTCATTCATAAAAAAAATATAGCCAGACAACATCGGGTGACAACTTTTGCGCCACCTTGTATAAAAAAATAAAATTTAAAAATACAAAATAAGCATATACAAACTAACACTAAAATTAGAATCTAGTCATTTTATGTCATTAAGGCTGCAATAAAAAATATCTATATTGTTGGCATTACAATTGTTACAGATTACAAAAAGAGAATATTTAAGATAATTAGTGCGGGCTGATAGATAGAACGTTACATTTCCTCTAGAACTAGGTCTGTGGATACCAAATTTTGACCTGGTCATTATTATTTTGAAGCTGAATGCCGTCGCCAATAGTACCTACGTATAGACTTAAATATTTTCAGATCATCTGCGTAAAGAAAGAATTCTAGATGCAGAAATGACAAAAAGTAAAGGTAAACTGACTCCTGTGGGACATCTGAAGTAGCTAAGTGCTCATCTGATTTAAAACCGTTATAAAGCACATACTGCGTCCTACTGTGAAGATAAGATTTAAATAAATTTAGTAATGGACTAGATGCTCCAAATTCGTTTAACCTCTGAATTTACCATAGTTAAGCTTATTAAAGGCTTTAAAAGAAGGCCTTACTTTCGAAGATCTACCCAAATAAGCATATATTTAACTTTACTAAAACGCCTCCTTCATCAACGTTATATAAAGAAATTAAATTATTTTTACCCCGATTAAATCTTCATCTACTATAACCACAGGATAAACGAATTACGAATTTAATCAAGAAAATATACCAGATATAATTTTAAAAATAATTGGAATCCGCTGGAGGCAACCAAGGGTTGTTTGAGAGATTTAAAATGTCGGCCAAAAGTAAAGAAAATTTATGACAGAATTATTTACCACCAGGATCGTAACATTTTATCCAAGTTTGATTGCTTGAGCCATTTTAAAAGAAACGGGTGCTAAAGTAAAACAAACAATATTTGGGCAAATACAGGGTGCTTCTTAAGTAGAGGTAAAAAATCTAGGAGCGTATTCTGTGATCAAAAATAAGGGGTAAGTACAAAAGTTTTAACCACGTGCTCAGAGAGGTCTAAAGGACAATAAAAAATTTATTTTGGAATTCTAGCTCAACGTTCAAAAAATGGGTCAAAACCCTCTTTTCCTACGGAAAGTCGAGGCCTATGACAATCAATCATCCGAGATAACTAAATATGTCACCCACCGTGCGGTCGTTTTTTACAGCGTTGTTAAGTGTAGACACGACGAAAATAAACATTTTTATTAATAATAATAACACCTAAGTACCTGATAGGTAACAGTTAATCCGGTTAGCTGCAATATTTTGTATTCATTCTTCGTTCTTTCGTTGCACATTGCCAAAACTACATTTTCACTCCTTGCAGATTCGTCATAATTATCCACTAATACATCCGACATAAAATACTTTATTAATTACTATAAAATGTTTAAAATTAGTCACTTAAATGTTCTAAAATAACATAACCTAGAATACTGTATTGTAGTTGCATACTCTCCAAACCTCAAAGAACATGCGAAGCTTAGTTATATCTAAAGGTCTAAGAAACATTTTTACAGAACACTATAAACACCTTAGGATGTTATAGCTTAAAATATTACTAATTATTTTATGCAAACATCGTCGATTACTGTTAATATTGTTGCCATTATTAGTAGTAACAGAATTTAATTCCCCAATAACATGACAGGAGTTTAAAAATTTATCGCCTAGAAGTGCACCTTGCATGAGTACCCTACATATTGCAGATGGCGTCTGCAGAAAAATTTTTCAGTACTTGCTTGCAAATTTAATTGTTCGCGTATTTTTTAGTGTGTTTACAAACATGTTGTATTCAAATGCGTTGATGATTTATGGGAGTGTGAGAAGTGCATATTATCGTGTGGCAGCGTAATACCAAAGACGATTTTCGAGTACACAAAATATTATGCTGAACACTTTTTGAGCCACATTGAACAACTGTTATAATGCCTTGGCGGTAAATGTGTGGCAGTGTTTTCATGTATTGTGTTATTTGTGTATATTTGCGTGTATTTTTTTGTTATCCTTAGTGGTTTTTCCTGACGTAAGTAATCGACGGTCATGACCGCTGGACCAAGTAGGTACCTCGCTATAAATAAAAAGAACGGTCGAGGGAAGGAGAGGTCCACAAAACAGCAAGTAGAAAAATCTTTGCAATTGCAGGTTTTAATTTAAACTAGTAAGAAAACAGAAAATGATGCACCATTCTTAAAATCTCTCCAAATATCAATCCTGGAAATAAATAATAGTAAGGTAGGTGCTGCCTCCTTGTGCTACCATATCGTGTTTCTCATTAAATAATAATCTACATCAGAAAGTATACATTTTGTAAATAATTTTTTTTCTTTCAAAGCGGCGTAAACTGATATACGTGTCACTACGCTTGACACCTTTGACTTTGGCCGAATAAACATAACCTCGCGGTTGACAGAAGGCCAGTGACGGCGATAAATAAGGATTTAATATAGTTTGTTCGCTTTATAAATATGTTTGGACATTTTTTGATAGATGATTCCGTTAAGTCGTAGTTTTCTCTCTCCCCTCTTAAAGTATTTGAACTAAGTCATAGTTAACCCTGTATAAATGTGGGGTCCTAGTACATCCATGGTCCAGCTACACCGTGTGAAAAATTTAAAAAAGAACAGTTTCGGGTTATAATGCTCTGAACTTAGTACGATTGCATCTAGCGTGACCCTGTAATAACTATAACGTAGCAATCCTTTATTTAGAAAGAAGGTTAGTTCTGTAGTATATAAAAACTACATCTTTAGGTTTCAAGAAATTGATAATAGCTGCTGTAGCGAAATAAACTGATTCACCAATCATTATGTTTTTGGTATTTAAGCATGCAAATTTAAAAATTTATTGCGTTACCATTTCAAATCAATGTATTAATAATTATATTCACAGTTACTCATGACTCATGAATATACCAATACATCCGTTCATCAATGGAATATGAAAGTTTGAAGTTTGAATGAGGACGCTATAGTGTATCGTAAAGAAAAAACGAATTGCACTTTTCAAGGCAGGATAAAACAAATATACAGTATGCGCCAAAAGTATGGAATAAATTCAATAAAAACGAAACAGGTCGATTTTTAATTTAAAAAATACATATTTTAGCGATTTTCAAATGTCATTTGTTTTCGAGTAATGACGTCATCTATTTTTTTAAATGGCAACACTATATTTTTTTTCTTGATTCTCAAAGATCGTTTAATTCTCTATCAGACAGTACTAAAATTTTGCCCTCTTGCATAGGAAAGTTTTCGAGTAAATGACGATTGAATGTTAGAAAACGTAAATTTTATCCATAAAAAAGTAACAATTCTGAGGTATGTAAAATAAAATACAATTGATTAAATTTTATACTTAAATTAAATGTTCGAATTGCCATCCACCAACTTGTTGACAATGCGCAAGTCTGTGAATAAATTCTTCTTGCACATTATGAATGATTTCTGGGGTAACTCTGCGTATTTCGTCCCGAATGCGATTTTGAAGTTCTTCTAAATTACGTGGTTTATTAATGTACACTTTTGACTTAAAGTATCCCCATAAAAAATAGTCAAGAGGTGTAAGATCTGGCGATCTTGCAGGCCATTCTATCGGTCCGCGTCTGCCGATCCACCTCCCAGGAAAACAGTTGTCCAAAAAATCTTGTACAGGGCGCGCATAGTGCGGAGGTGCACCGTCTTGCTGAAACCATATGGTATCGTCAGGAATGTCAGGGTCATTATCGTTAGGAAAAATTACTGCAAGGACTGGAACAAGGTCATTTTCTAGAAACTCTAAATATCTTTGTCCTGTAAGGGTTCCTTCAAAGAAGAAAGGCCCTACTATTCTGTCGTCAACTATTCCAGCCCACACATTTAATTTCTGAGAGTGTTGGATATGTGCCTCTTCCATCCAATGAGGATTTTCCCGACTCCAATATCTGCAAGTTTGACGGTTTACTGTACCATTCAGACAAAATGTGGCCTCATCTGAAAAAAGTATTTGCCGGTGTAAATTTCTATTTCCTTGACATAAATCCATTAGAATTTCGCAAAAGTGTAAGCGGCGATCGAGATAATCTTCATTGAGTTCCTGCACAAGTTGAATTTTATAGGGATGATATTTTTCCTTCCTCAAGATACGTAGCACTGTGCTCTGACTAGTGTCATTGTTTAATGCAACCAATCGTGAAGAATTATGAGGATTATTCACCATACTTATCAAAATGTTCTGTTTCTGATTTTCATTAATGCTTGGACGTCCAGGTTTTGGAATATTTACAACATTGCCAGTTTCTCTAAATTTAGACTCTACCTTACTGACTGTTGATTGGCTGATAGGGCGATCCCGCATCAGATAAGAATTCAAATTTCAATTCTTTGAGTAACAGTTAAATGTGCCATAATACTTTAAATTGAATAATAATTTCTATGTAGCTTACAACACTTATTAGAAAGTCGGTGTGACAATGACACTTTGCAAAGATTTTCACCTACGTGATCCATAAAAGAACTATGGAATTCGAAAAACTAAACTTGATAACGTTTTTGCTTTATTTTAATTGATTTACGTTTTCTAACATTAAATCGTCATTTACTTGAAAACTTTCCTATGTAAGAGGGCAAAATTTTAGTACTGTCTGATAGAGAATTAAACGATCTTTCAGAATCAAGGAAAAAAATATGGTGTTGCCATTTAAAAAAAAATCGATGACGTCATTACTCGAAAACAAATGACATATGAAAATCGCATTTTTCGCTAAAATATGTATTTTTTAAATTAAAAATCGACCTGTTCGAGGATTTTTCCCAAAAAATAATTGTTTCGTTTTTATTGAATTTATTCCATACTTTTGGCGCATACTGTATACATGGATATGATTGATTAGAAAACATAGCTTCCCTAATTGATGTCGAAAACAGTGTCTGTCGCTACGCAGTCCAAGTTCCTTCTGTTATCACTAAATACTTGATTGTCATGTCTTTGTGGAGAAACTGAAAAATTTTCTGGGAAATTGTCAGTTGTTGTGTTCTCTCTTAGTTGTAGATTTTATAGTCCATTATCACTACATGTTGAGATAAAAAATGAATAAATGTTCATCATATCTAAATGTTGGTCCATACTTTCTTTAGATTTATAATGTGTATATGTGAATCTCTCTTGAATTCAATGAATTCAATTTAAGAAAACTTTGTAAAACGTATAATACTGTATATAATACGATAAAGATGGTGGTATACACACTAAACACATTGCATATAAAAAACGGAATATTGAACTACGTAATACTGTAGATATCAATTTACGTTTTGGTGTCCCTTGGAAATTGCTTAATTTACATACTGACTAATTGGATAAAGTAAAGTTGTAAGAAATTAGATCCTTGTCACTTGAAGGATTCGCATTAACCTCGGCACATAATTTTTTCTAATTTATATACTTTTTTTATTTACTTTTAATTTAATTTATCTTGTATTCATTATTGTAATATAATTTATTTTTGTTTACCTTTAACAATATACCACATTGCAGAAGGATTTTTTTATAAACGTATTAAGAAACACTGCAATGTATTCAACCTTATCTCCTTCAAACTGATAACTCTGCCGATACTTCTCCCAACGGCACATCCATTGCTGGAAGAATGTAGAAAATCCACTAGAATCTTCTGTGGTTCCTTGAGTACTTTATGTTTTCTCTCTTGTTGAGGAGGGTTAAGCTTGGGAATTATAAAAACAAATTGGCAGGAGTCAAATCACATAAGTATGAAAGTTGAGGAGGATAATAATAATAACATCCCTTTTGGTATAAAAAATGGCATTGTAATGAATGTATAATAATAATCTAGGTGCTAGACACTAGTAACTTCTTTGACCAATAAATTTTTGACAATGACACTAACTACTAGGGCCCGGCGCAAAATGAGACGCAGCTTGGTGAGGTGACGCAGCGTGAGTCACGGCGAGTTTTTGTGAATCTAAGTAATAATACGAGGGTTGTCCGTATTTTAAAGTCTCCAATGTTTTTTCAAATAGTAAACATCTTTTTATTGCAAAACTAAGTACATACTCTGAAAGCTTGGACTTTTAGCTATTTTTCAACGTAGTCCCCGTCACGATCAACGCATTTTTGGAATCGTTCTGGGAGCTTTTTCACACCCGCATCGTACCACTCTCCCGCCGACTAGCGCAGGAAGGTATCGACGGCTGCCTTCAGCTCTTCGTCGCTGGAGAATTTCATTGTTGTTTCAGGTTGGGAAATAAATAGTAGTCACTAGGGGCCAAATCAGGGCTGTAAAGAGGATGGTCTATGATTTCCACAAGCAAATGCTCCTCAAATTTGTTCACTGACTCGTCCGAAACTGATGGACGCCAGCGGCCGGCCTCGTCATGCACGTTTGTACGACCGGCTGCGAACTCTCTACACCACATTTTCTGTGTCCATACACTTTTCTCCATACACATCGGTCAACTGACGATGAATTTCAATAGGGGGTGACCCCTTAAACCACAAAAATCTAATCACCGAACGCAATTCACACTTGGCAGGAGCGTCGATTTTTCCTTCCATCGTTAACGGCTGCTAAGCCAAGACCAGTGATATTAACCTTTTAAAACTTGTCTCCCTACGACAAAGTATGAAATTTCCCTACTCTACTATAAATTTCCCTACGCTGCCTGCCCAAGCCATAGACCAAGCCCAAGTTAGAAATGTTAAAATTCTGTATAAAAGATAAAGCGCTGTTGGCATATTATTGTTTACAAACGAATATGAGAAATGATCCATAAAATCTTATTTTCTTTTAAATGGTAAAATAGTAAGTATTTGCGAAACTTATTATTTTGTTAAAGTCCTTTTTCCCCTACAAAATAAGAATATTTTCCCTACCAACCGATTTATTGACAAATTTTTCCTACAAGTAGGGAATTTCCCTACGTGTTAACAACACTGGCCAAGACTCCAAGATTGACCGTCACATCGAGGCACTGACAGATTAGTGGTGGGGGAAGCAAGGAACACGGTGCTGTTGTCAGATTTAAGCTAGGAGAGCTTGTTGGAGACCTTAATTTACGGACAACCCTCGTAGTTATTCCACATATTTCTTCGCAGCGTGACGTGACGCAGTTTTGGCTCAACGTGATCCTGCGGAACGCAGTGTAGTTGCCGCAGTTTTAGAAATCACGGCGCGTGTTTAAAAATATGGAAAAAAATTTATCGTGCGAATTCAACAAGTTTTGTACGATACAAGCCATGTAGACTACATGAGAACAAAATCGTCACCAAATTCTTTAGTTAAGGCAAATTCTCCATGAGTTTTTGTTTTTTTTTTTCAAGTACAAGCTTTTCACTTTTTATTACTACCCATCTGGGTGATACAGTATGTACCGAAATCTAAATTTTATAAGAAACAGTATCCGAAATGGTATAACAGGGATATCATAAATAATATAAAACGCAAAGATTTTCATTTCAATAACTACAAAAAAACAAATTCTCATCATCATCTAACTGAGTTCAAACGATTTAGAGCGTTAGTTAAAAGCCAAATAGAATTAGCATACCGTAATTATATACAGAATGCTCAGAGTTCAATTTCCACAGATCCAAGGAATTTTTGGAATTTCGTTCATTCTAAACAACAGCAAACCCGTCTGCCCGGTACGATGAGTTATTTAGGTAAGGAATATAGTAAGTCTCAGGATATTATTGATATTGCATGCATTTGCAAATTTTTTCCGTTCAGTTTACATCCCTTCTAATGATAATTTTGATGAAGCATTCTTTAGCAATAATTATGACGTCCTCAATATTAGTAGTATTTCAATGTCTGAAGTAGAATTTGCTGCGAGAAAACTAAAGAACAGAATGACAGCAGGTCCTGACCTTATTCCATCATTTATTGTCAGAGATTGTATAGGTGCATTTTCGATACCACTGTTTATACTATTTAATAAGTCATTAAAGGCGTCCACATTTCCTGATAAATGGAAAGTAGCGAAAGCAATACCAATCTTTAAGTCTGGTAATTCATCTGACATTGCGAATTACAGACAAATATCCCTACTCTGTAATTTTGCCAAGATGCTTGAAATTATTTTATATAATAGAATATACGATAGCGTAAAATTACTCTTATCACCAACTCAACACGGGTTTATACCTAATAGGTCTACTGTAACCAACCTGACTGTTTTTACACAAGATATGTCTCATACATTGGATAGCCAGGGACAAGTTGATACTCTATATACGGATTTCACCAAAGCCTTTGACCGCATAGATCATAACTTATTGATAATGAAATTATCTAATTTTGGTTTTGGTGAAAGCCTGTTGAAATTCTTCAAGTCATATTTAACAAACAGGCATCAATTTGTTTTTTATAATGGTTACAGTTCGGTAGCATATATGCCGACGTCGGGAGTTCCGCAAGAATCCAATCTTGGTCCTCTTTTATTTCTTTTATTTATTAATGATCTGTGTGTTGAGCTGCAATGTAAATCTCTAGTTTTTGCCGATTACTTAAAAATTTATAAATCAATAACTTCCATATACGATTGTCGACAGCTACAAATTGAACTTGGTAAGATTGTAGGTTGGTGTGGACTGAACAAAGTTAACATTAACATTGATAAATGCAAAATAATATCATTTACAAAAAAAAGACAATACATCGACTACAACTACAATATTGACGGTGTTGCATTGGAAAGAAAATTTTTGATTAGAGATTTTTGGGTGTACTTTTTAATTCGGAATTAAGTTTTGTAGAACATATTCAGATGAAATCGAAAGAAGCAATTAAAATGCTGGGATTTATTATAAGAAACTGCAAAACTTTTTCCAATGATAAACGTCTGAAATCTTTATATTTTGCTTATGTTCGATCTAAGGTCGAATATGCATCGGTAGTTTGGTCCCCATTGTATGCCGTTCATAAGCAGGCGATTGAACAGGTTCAAAGAAAATTTTTAAAATTCCTATCATTTAGAATGACTGGAAAGGGGGATTGAGAATAGTCTTCTTTTGGAAAGGCATAATATGGACAGTTTAGAATTTAGAAGAATATGTGCATGTCTTATTTTTTTATGTAAATTATTGAAAAATAAAGTTGACTGTCCAGAATTACTTACTCAAATAAATCTGCACGTCCCCAGAATGAATTCAAGACAAAATATAACGTTTCAGTCTAAACATCATTGAAAAAAAGTATACATCCATATTTTGATGTATACTTTTCAAATCTTAAAAAATTAGTGCAATATGCTAGACAAGTATTTCATGTATAAATCTCAAATATTCAAATCCAATAGTTTCAAATTCAGATTCAAATAGTTTTTATTAATTTTTTATGTATAAGTATAAAAATTCAGTGTATGTCTGTGTATATATTATAGGTGTTACCTATGTATTACGGATATGTATTGTGTGAGCTATTTATATTTGTGTGAAATTACATAATATCTTTAATAGCTGTTATTTATTATAGTGTTTCTTTTATATTTCTGCTGGTCCTGTAATTGGGGTTACCTGTTGGGCTAATAAAGCATATTATTATTATTATTATTATTATTATTATTATTACACGATGTCATTTCGCACTCAAACTCGTCTTCTGAATCAAATTCAGAACTAAATTGATAATCAATGAGTGCAGTAGCAGTTGCCATTTTTCAGTAATATAGCTTGCCTGCGAAGTGAAAAATGCAATCGTATGTGCGCGGTACCCGCGCTAGCAGTTTCCTCCCGCATAAAACTCTCCGTGACTCACGCTGCGTCACGTCACCAAGCTGTGTTTCATTTTGCGCCGGGCCTAAGACTTATTGTGAACTGAAATAATAACTAACGTTATAGGTTAGGTCTAATACTAGCACAACTTGTTAACTCGGGCAGGATGTCATACCAGTTTCTCTCCAGTTCAAAATTGCATATTTATTAGATGTGACTGGCGATATTGGCAGGTGCATTTTAAAAATGGCGTTTATTTTTTATGCAAATAAAATGAGTAGCAGTGACCGACTAGATTTATGCAACAGATTGTATTAACAAAGCCGTCCGGTCAGCGCAAAGTCAAGTTATAAATAATCTCCAAGTTGAAACAGGCGGTGAAATATATCCACTCCTTTCTTCGACATGATGCAAAGAACCTTCTAAAAAACTAAATCTCTTTAATTGCATCTGCTCTCTGCTTTTCAGATAGTTTATTACGCTGAACCAGACGCCAAAGAGTGTACCTATCTTATTACAATGTGTCATTATAAATTAATTTTCCCACACAAACTGATATATATTAATATAAACCACAAGATTTAGCTACTGTTATTATAAAACTTGTATTCCTATTGAATTGAATGTTAATTAGTTGACATCCAAATCCGAATATATTTAATATTATTATATTTTAGTTCAGTTCTGGGTACCGGGATATCCAAATATGAGAATAGTCAAAGATAATCTATTCTACAGGGTGTTTCTTAAGTAGTGGTCAAAAATCCAGAGGCGTATTCTGTGTCCAAAAATAAGGGTTTTTTGTTATATAAATGTGGGGTATTATGACAGCCATTGTCCAGCTACTGCGTCCCAAAATTTAAAAAATATATATACCTAATAATTCGGTGTGCATATTTAGTGACAGCAAAAAATTACCAGCTTTAGGAATTTACCAGCGAAGGTGTGGTATCATCTATAATTACATTTCAAAAAATATATATCACCCTGTATGATATTACAAATAAATCACTTTTTGGTTCTTAACACTTGTATTCCAAACCGATTAATAAAATTGATTCATTTGATCAAGGGCATATTCACGATACTTATAACCTTACTATGATTTCTTATAACAAATGTTGGAAATGGCCAATTTCAGTCAAAATACATGCTATTGCTGTTCGAACACGTGCAAATACTCCAGGAGTAGCTCTTATCACAACCAGCTATAATTTGTTGACATAAGTGTTTCTCAGATTCAATGTAAACTAATGCCTCGGGTGGCCAAGGTTATCCTGATTCTTGAGTGCCTTGTCCAATCAAGTTATTACCTAATCTTGCATTTAAAAATTCACGAGCAGGTAAACCAAAAGGTAGGCGAGCTCCGTCTGCATTAACTACATTTGTCTTAGCGCATAGAAAACGTCATCAAGTAGCTCAGGTAATTTTTTTTAAAGAAAATATCTGTAGGAGCAACGGTTAAAGTTCTTGGTAAGAAGTAAAGCCCAACAAGAAAATTTCCAATAATATCCACCCATACATTCAAAGAAAACTGATGCTGAAATCGAGATTCCATTTCATCAGATCAAACGTGTTTATTATGGTAAGTTCAATACAGTTTCTCTGGAAAAATTAGCCTCGTCACTGAACAAAATGTTGGATTACCGCTAGCATATTGCTTTACAAAATTCAGTTGCAAAATTGTAGATGAGCACGATAGCCTTGGGGCAGCAAGGCTTGAACCCTTTGTATGTGATATGGGTATAACTGTTGATCCTGAACGGCCCAAATTAATTTATGATTCAGATTAAGATTTGGAGCGATTATCCTAGTACTAGTATTTGGATCTTCCTCAATTTCATATAGAAATTCTTCTTGCAACTCGCGTTCTAACACTCAAAGGTCTTGCAGGAATTGAACCTTTCTGAAATGACCCTGACTCCGAAAGACGTTGAACATTCTTAGATTTGGAGTTGGATGATTCGCCTATCCTCAGTACTATTTCCATCTGCAAGGCCATAAATGTAAACCATATTGGCCATTGCATTGCTACCAACACTGAATATGCATAAGCCATTGTTAAAATTTAATCTTTTTAAAAAATAAGCTTAATTCGACAATACACAGTATTAAATAGGATGGTGCCTTCTTATTATTATTGTTTTGCATGGCCTCCCTAGTAATTTAAGTAACTGTAAAAATGAACTTAATGAAATAAATCAATTTTGGTGTTAATCGGTATGGAATCAAACAAAAAAATGTAAAGAAACAAAAAGTAAAAATAATATATATATAAAAGGAAGGAGCTTAATGGATCAAATTTTTACAAGACACAGATGGATTTTGATAGCTAGAGGATCCAGAGAAAACAGATGGAAGGAACAACGACAGGAAGCCATAAATAGAGATAGGCTTCCTACTTGTCATTTTCTTGTGTTCGTGTTTTTTTGCCCTTCCTTCTTGTTTCATCTCTTGTTTTTAGACTGCACTGCGCTGATGAAGGGCAAAAATCCAGAAACAACGTTGTCCGCAGTTGCTTCGTTGTTACTTCCATCTGTTCCAATTATTTTTTGGGAAAAATCCTCGAACAGGTCGATTTTTAATTTAAAAAAATACATATTTTAGCGTAAAATGCGATTTTCAAATGTCATTTGTTTTCGAGTAATGACGTCATCGATTTTTTTTAAATGGCAACACCATATTTTTTTCCTTGATTCTGAAAGATCGTTTAATTCTCTATCAGACAGTACTAAAATTTTGCCCTTTTACATAGGAAAGTTTTCGAGTAAATGACGATTGAATGTTAAAAAACGTAAATTTTATCCATAAAAAAGTAGCAATTCTGAGGTATGTAAAATAAAATACAATTGATTAAATTTTATACTTAAATTAAATGTTCGAATTGCCATCCACCAACTTCTTGACAATGCGCAAGTCTGTGAAGAAATTCTTCTTGCACATTATGAATTATTTCTGGGGTCACTCTGCGTATTTCGTCCCGAATGCGATTTTGAAGTTCTTCTAAATTACGTAGTTTATTAATATACACTTTTGACTTCAAGTATCCCCATAAAAAATAGTCAAGAGGTGTAAGATCTGGCGATCTTGCAGGCCATTCTATCGGTCTGCGTCTGCCGATCCACCTCCCAGGAAAACAGTTGTCCAAAAAATCTCGTACAGGGCGCGCATAGTGCGGAGGTACACCGTCTTGCTGAAACCACTGTGCTCTGACTAGTGTCATTGTTTAATGCAACTAATCGTGAAGAATTATGAGGATTATCCACCATACTTATCAAAATGTTCTGTTTCTGATTTTCATTAATGCTTAGACGTCCAGGTTTTGAAATATTTACAACATTGCCAGTTTCTCTAAATTTAGACTCTACCTTACTGACTGTTGATTGGTTGATAGGGCGATCTGGATATTTTTCATTAAATAAATCGCAAACTTCCTGCTGAGTTCTAGTCACATTCCCGCATCCGATAAGAATTAAAATTTCAATTTTTTGAGTAACAGTTAAATGTGTCATAATACTTTAAATTGAATAATAATTTCTATGTCGCTTACAATACTGATTAGAAAGTCGGTGTGACAATGACACTTTGCAAAGATTTTCACCTACGTGATCCATAAAAGAACTATGGAATTCGAAAAACTAAAATTGATAACGTTTTTGCTTTATTTTAATTGATATACGTTTTCTAACATTCAATCGTCATTTACTCGAAAACTTTCCTATGTAAGAGGGCAAAATTTTAGTACTTTCTGATAGAGAATTAAACGATCTTTCACAATCAAGGAAAAAATATGGTGTTGCCATTTAAAAAAAAATCGATGACGTCATTACTCGAAAACAAATGACATTTGAAAATTTTACGCTAAAATATGTATTTTTTAAATTAAAAATCGACCTGTTCGAGGATTTTTCCCAAAAAATAATTGTTTCGTTTTTATTGAATTTATTCCATACTTTTGGCGCATACTGTATATATATATTTGCAATATTTTACAGGATGATATATATTTTTTTGGCAAATAATGATCGGTGATACCCACACCACCTTCTTAGTAGGTAGACCAGTTTCCACTGCCGTGCAGATGTGTATTTTCGAATTACTCCTTTTTATTTTTATTACTAAATTCCATTTGTATATATATTTTTTGAATAAGTTCTCAATCACCCTGTATAAGCTTAGTAAAAATACTTTTTAAACGGGTAAAGTAGTGGCCTGTACCTTCATAAAGAATTTAGAAAATGTGACAATCTTAAATACTTCCATAACCGTTCTGAATAAAAAATGTTTGTCCCACAGTAAAGGTTTCGGTTCCTGGTATTAATAAAATATAAAATATCTTGAGTATGGGTATACACCTCATAAATAATATGGTACAGGCCGTGACCCAAATACTTTTCCACATTTTCAGATAAGGTAAAGACCATGTTAATATAAATCATTCCACTTCATACAACAATATCTTTATGTACATATCTTGACTCGACTCATTATAGTCGAGCATAAGTTCATTTTATAAAATTAATCATCATGTCTACTAATGAGCTGATAAATTATCTTAACAGACACATGGAATTGTTCATGCTTTATCAGTAGGAGGTTACCTAGTTCTCTTGTTTCTTCTAAATGAAGTAAGTATACATTTTAAGTAACTTTAGTAAACGCATTAAGATTGTTGATCATTAAGCAGTCATGGTTTCTATCATATGCGACATACATACATACATTTTCAAGTTTTGAGGATTTCTAAATATGATGAAGATGTATTTCTCATACAGCGTGTTCAGGAACAAATGCGCCATACCGCAAGGCCATTGCATGAAAATAAACCGAGACAAATCAAGTGACCTTAGAATAATTTTGCTTCTATAAAACGGTACACCATTATTTATAAATATATTTTTCTTCAAGATCCGTCACTTTTAAACGAAGTTCATTTTCATGTAAGCAAGTAAGTCTTGAAGAGGACAGTCTACAGGGACATCCATACATTATGATGAAAAAAAAATGGTGTATTTATAATTGTGACGTTTTTATTTTTGGAGATATATGTAATTGTTAACGATAAGTCAAGATTTGACCAAAATGTATATAGTTTATAATTATTTTAAGTATGCTCCGTCTATTTCTGAACCAGAACGTAATCTAAAAACTTAGGTGTGGTTTAGTTTACAATGGATTGTGCTTTTTCAATTAACTAGAAGAGAGGGAAATAAAACAGCACACAACAGGAGCATAACTAGCAAATATGAAGAGTTTTTTATCTGTTGCATTTTTAAGAGCTGCAATTTTTGAGAAAATACAGCTCAATACAGAAATAACATGTTATTCAATGGTTGAACAATTTCTGGGATGGCTGCCACGTTGTCGGGTCTCCCCCCATCAGAAAAAACTCTGAAACTGCAATCAAACTAATATTTTATTAAAATAATTTCGTTAATTATCTTGGTTCCGCAATGAACCTGCGTGGCACTTACTTTACGGAACATACAAAAAATTATGCTATTTATTTATAAAAAAAGTAAGCAAACAATTTTTTATATATACAATAATTCACAATGCGGCAGATTCTCGTGTTTTGCAATATGTTGTAACCTTTACGTTGACGTCCCTCACGTAGAAAAAACATTATTGTCACTACTGGATTACACAACAAATAAACTTCAAACTATTCACAAATGTCAAATTTTTACTTTGATGTTTATTATTCGCATTCGGCTTCTGAACATAAACTAAACAGTGAAGACAAACTGATTCGTTTATGTATATTTTTAGGATTTTCGTCTACAGTCTCGAGAACGCGTCTAGAACCAAATTGAAAATAGCCCAAAATGTTCTACAAAACATCAGAATAAAGGTAGTACAAAAATCATAAATTCGAACGCAAACAGAAGCTTAATTAACAAATTAAAAAGGTAGGTGATAACTCCCCCCCCCACTCTTAGAGCTAATCGTTCCGATCATTATACAACCCCACTTTTGTATTCTTCTGGAACCGGCTGCTTTTCGCATGCAAGTCGTATCTGGTTTTCATTATGTCGCTTTCAACTTTCAGTTTTTTTCGTAACTCTTCATGTACCAACTTTGTTCGATCTTTGAGGTGATCGGGATAATTATCTAAATTTTCATTCTGTTGCGATCGATTCATAAGTAGTTCTATTAGTAGACGTAATTCCGTGCAAAAATTACACCATTCCATCTGCCTGCGGGTGAAGAGGTGTAGATCTAGTTTTATAGATGCCTAATCTGGTCCATATCCAGTTTTCGCATAGAGCTTTAGCTACGGTATTTTTTGATTAGGTATGGGATAATATTTCTCGCCACACGAAAGTAGTCCACAGATTCCAATATTTTCATGAATAAAATATGTCACTGAAGTTTGGCCAAACTTATCTTTAACATCATGTATATCTATTTAATGAATAAAATACCTACGTTTAGATGTGAAAAATTTAAAGCAGTTTTTCTTTTTTAGGTTGCCTTGACATTTGATGGTGCCGGTGCATGTCGTCGTAATGAACTGTATCAATTAATTTGGGATCAAAGCTTTTGGTTAAAATACCAGATAAGAGAACGAAAACACCAGATCATTTGTAAGAAACAAATGCTACTGTATAGACAATTTGATGCATGCTGCGAAGAAAATTTTTAAAGTTAATGCACAGGATATTGTTTCCGTCGATCCACTGTGACCATTTTGGTTAATGTTGGGGCAGATTCAATTGCATTAGAGATATGGGGGATGGAAACGTTGATGAAGGATACATGGAGGAATATTTTACAAATAGACGAGCTATAGCAGATAAAATATTTAAAAGAAGGAGAAACAAAGAAAAATTAGTAATAATAATAATAATAATAATATTGCCGCGGAATAAATAATTAAAAGTAATAATTACGAGTAACGTTCAGCCAATGTTTTAATAGCTGTATAAACTGCAACATAACTACAAATATGTTAGACACGTTCACTAAATGTTATATTTACTAAATAATGCATTTTTGATGCGAGTATTTACGAATATTTACTGTATAAAATACAGATAAAAAAACGGCAAGGAAAAATTAACGTTTTATTATACTTTTTTGAAAACATCTGTTTTCATCTGTATTAGTAATAATGTAACATAGGTTTTTTCGAGCTAACGCACGGAAACAGCGTGTGGAAAAAGTTTTTCCGATCTGCAATTCTTTCCGTGCGCTGCATAAAAATACCGAATATATGGCTTTAAAATGGAAATATAGACCAAAGTAAACTAAATCTAAGATAGTTTACAGGGTGTTCAGTAAAGAATAGACCAAACTTCAGATGTAGATAGTTTCAATAAAAATAAGCTGAATTAACTCAACTGACCTTAATCCAAAAGTTGATACTAACGGAGCTACAGGGTGTCAAAGTTGAAAAAAATAAATCACATTTTCTTTATTATTTTTCGATCGCATCGATCGTATTTCAGGGGACCGGAATTTCTTGGGACTAGAAATTCGAACATGTCGTCGATTTTGGTGTATCTGCTAGAGGGCGCCACCAACGATGGTTTGGCCCCCCCTTTAAATCGCTACGACTTTTTTGTGCTACACTGTATCTGATTTTGGACTGGAAACATTTTCTTCCCTATCTTTTCTAGTTAAAAATAGTACACCTTGTTGATGTCGCTAGAAGCAATGGTTTCTGAAAAAAGCGCATCTAAATCTTATGATGCATGCAATTTATCTAAAAGTAAAGTCAAATTGTTGCGTAAGTAATGGGCCATACTGTAACAGCATAATACTGCGACCAAAATAAGTCGATGTAGAAAGTGTATTGCTGCAAATGGCGGACATTTTGAACATCAAATTTGAAATGGAGCTTTTGCTACCGTTTTAAGTTTAAGTTAATACCTTTTCTCAATTTATTATTTGTAACTTTTATCTATTACTCATGTTTAGTTGTTTACATACTATCTGCCAGATTTTTTTGTTGGATTTGTAAATTATTTTTCCACTTTTAATTTTTTCAATTTTTGCAAAGAGTATAAAGTCTTTTCATTTCACATATATGTCATTTTAGTACTTTTAAATAAATTGTTCCGTCTAGGAGATACCATGAAATCGTCTTTAAATTTGAATTTATCATTCTAAGAAACGCTCAGAAGCGAAATTTCGTGAAATTTGCCTCAAACGATCAAAAGATAAGGACGAAATTGTGATTTGACACCCTGTATCTTTGTTATTATTGTTTTTGGTGGATTTTTGGATTTTTTTAGAATGAGCTAAAGTAAATCGACTTATTTTGGTCGCAGTATTATGCTGCTACAGTATGGCCCATTACTTACGCAACAATTTGACTTTACTTTTAGATAAATTGCATGCATCCTGAGATTTAGATGCGTTTTTCTCAGAAACCATTGCTTCTAGCGACAATCGACGACATGTTCGAATTTCTGGTCTCAAGAAATCCCGGTCCCCGGAAATACGATCGATGCGATCGAAAAATAATAAAGAAAATGTGATTTATTTATTTTTTCAACTTTGACACCCTGTAGCTCCGTTAGTATCAACTTTTGGATTAAGGTAAGTTGAGTCAATTCAGCTTATTTTTGTCGAAACTATCTACATCTGAAGTTTGGCCCATTCTTTACTGAACACCTTGTATATGCTACCTAATATTTAGCATGTACGTATTTTTTTTTACTCTTAATTCGTAAATGTTTGTATATTTAGATACATTTTCGTAATTTTTTTTTGGCGTTTTGTCCACCTCATCGAGACAGATTACTATAAAAAACCACATCTAAAATAATTTGAGAGTAACCATGGAAACACGTCATGCATGCCTAACACTGTATTGCCACCGTTATTTATTTCCTGCGAGTAAAATATACTTATAAGAAAATCTCGAAATTACCGGTAACATTCCAACTAGCAAAATAAATTTTGTAAACATTGTATAAATTGCTATAAAATAAATTTTATAGGAGCTTCAAATTCATATAACGTGGTTAAATGCCTTTATACGATACTTATAGAATCGAAAAGGGCCCACTTTTTTAAAACACTTTGGTAATGTAACAGTTCTATAAAAAATGTATAAAACAC
Organism: Monochamus alternatus; assembly: GCA_037114965.1. NCBI lineage: Eukaryota > Metazoa > Arthropoda > Insecta > Coleoptera > Cerambycidae > Monochamus > Monochamus alternatus. Next base: position 28,758,660 of record CM073431.1, on the reverse strand, counting down.
TTTCAAAATAATTTTATACAGCAACTATAAAAACGTTTTGTAGTCTGTATTTTGGTATTATTTAAAGAAACACTATATTTTTAGTGAATAATATTAAAACTAAATCATTTTAAGATTGGTGTATAATGCAGATTCATAATTATTTGTGCTTATATTTAAAAATGAAGTAGCCTAAACTCAATGGCGACAATCTTGTTTTTCAATTTTTGTGCGCCGCAACTTTTATTGAGAAACTATAGATATGTTTGTGACAAAAAAACTTATGCGCTTTAGTTTAGACCACATTTCCTTTAAAATTATAAAAAATAAATTTAAAAAATATTAAAATTATGCTTTCTTGTATATGTTGTATATGTTCTTGTTTTATGTATGTTTTAGATATAATTTCAAGATAACAAATATTTATTTAAACACGGTCACTTATAATAAAACAATTTTATTCCACATATTTTACTAAAATTAAGGTTAGGTTTAGAATTTTATTATGCGGAATAACAATAATTTTGTTTTCTCAAGTAACAATTTTGTTTTACATATTTATAAAACAGGGAATATGTTTACAGATTAAACACAACTATAAAACTTTTTTATAAATAATTTCGAAGCTAAAAATTAATTTTATTAATTTCCTTATATATCCTTAATAAAACACGTTAACTATTTTATAAGGTAACAATTAAAAGAAATTTGCTCAAGTATACGACTTTTGCACAATATGTTTACAATCCTTATATACATATTTTTTTAAATGTTGTATAACGCATTATAATACTTTTATAAAATTTTTAAAGAACTGAAACTTATTTGTTCTATAAAACACTTTATAAAAACCATTATAAATCAATTTTACACAATTACTTTCTTCAGGAACAAAATTATCGAATGCAAGCGAATGCGTATTTATTATCAGTAAAATTCAGGTCAAGATATAAACACAAACATCAACTTTTTACTGAATGTCGAAATCTGAATTGAACCAAAGCTGTAAGTGACGATATTGCTCTAATTTACTTTGTCGAAAAAGCTAAGTCTATGAAATCTTCCACGTTATGAAGTTGATTGTCAATGCTAAAGTGTTGTTTGGCCATAAAATAAAATGCTAGTATCAAGAAATATCCAAAAGCTATTGCTTTCTTGAAGCGTCAAGTTCTAGGATATACACTGAAATAGTCCAAAGTTTTAATAGCAGAATAAGTAGCCAACAAAACCAATTTTAGTGTTTGGAATCTTTCTTTGGTGCGTGTCGAAGAGACGATTTAATACGTTTAAATTTAAACGATGTGGTAGATAATGAGCTCTTCGTATTTTTACGAAATGGAAAAAATCATACATCAAGAAGTTTTACCATTAAAAGTGACCTGCACACTTTATCGTAAATATAAACGGAAGGTGTTATGCTCAACACGTTGAATGCCATATCATCAGTGGTGTTCAAGAATACCTAAAACTAGATAATCCCAGAAAATATACCGAGTATGGACTAAGGTGTTCTTCGGCAACCACTTTGGTGGAAAGTGGCGCTGATTTTTTTCTCTCTGAAAAGGCACGAAGGATGGTTCAGTGTAAAAGAAAAGTATACGGAAGAATTCATACAAAGAAAAACTGAGGTATCATCAAAACTTTTTCTCACTCTGAAAAGGCACGAAGGTTGGTGTTTTTCCAATGTAACAGAAGGAATTACAAAAGAGTCCATACATACATCCATCCATACATCCTCACTCGCAAAATACAACTGAATCATTCATTCGAAAAAATAAAAACATTTGCGAAGTCTGCTTTAATAAATGAAGTTTCACAAAATGAAACTCCAAAAAGACTAAACCTGTACAATAATACCAACTGCACAATAAACATAATCAGTAATAACAACAATTCAAATTAATCAGTTGGAGCTGTTAATTCTTTTTTTTAGGTTATATTTTGTTTTATGTATCATAAAAAATATCGTATATATTTTTCCGTGTTTGTTTGACTTCCCTTGAGAATATGTCACACGCACACAAAAAATTCCTATTTCCACACTCCTTATGAAATATACTATTCCCACACTGTTGGTTCATGGTTGCTTAGCAACGCACTACGATATTTAATTAAATTGATTTAGTTACTAATTTTCCTAGTTTAAACTGATTTTTACAAAAAATATATATTCATTTCGTGATGACAAATGGCAACCTTAGTTAACTTACAAATTGTACTGAAAGTGGAATTGAGTGTATTTTCATCATTCTCAATTATCAATTTTAATTAAATTTTTTTAATGACTATGTTTTACATTGAACGCAGAAATGGTGAATTAAACTGTATTATTCATAGAAAGATGTACATCGAAATGAATCATACCTAGATGACAAAGATTGTACACGTCGTTTATGAATCATAAAAGTTAGGCATTGTAGTAACCAAGTAATAAAATTTAGGTAAAGTATTGCTTATGTTGCTCACTCACATAAGCAGCCATTTGTTTAATAATTCTTCTCGGGTGAATTTATAAGTAGTTAAATGCAGATTAAATCTACTAAAATGTCAAGTGTTTAATTTTTTTTGCAAGTTACAATATGACTAAATGAAATTCGAGTCTTATAAAATCAATACACAATTATGTGCGTGAGTGTACTCATATATGATTAAGTTGTCCTAACAAAGCAAAATGGGCTTGGCCGAGGCTTATCCAGAAACGTATCCATTGTCTTTGTGGTTATTGGAATTATTCATAAGTATATATCTATGCAAATAAAAATATATAATTTGATTATCTTTATCTTCATTCTGTTATATAAAACGTATTACTTTTTTCCATGGTTGCGCTGTATAAAATAATCATGCCGCTTATTGTTAAGGTCAAGAAAAAATTGCAGTTCTATTAGAGTTTAAGGCCATTTCAAATTCCAATGATTTTTCAGTTACTGATGTAACGTTTCTATTAATTTGAAGATAAATAATCATTATGTACAGGATGTGACGGTGACTTTGTGACTAACTTTAAAAACTAATTTCGGTAAAGCAAATAAATTGGAACTTGAAACGTCTCAAGTATCTACTAACTCGAAAAACTGATCATTCAAATTTCACATATAGGTGGATGACAACCTCGGCCCTTTTGGAGACATGATAGTCGGAGTTTCAAAAAGAATGACCCAGTTAAAAATATTTTGCGTAGATGTTGCTTTTACGTAGATAATTTAATGGATCTTTCATATTTTCTGTGATGAAAAGAGTATTAAGTATTTAGCGTCTCTTTTTAAACGATTTTGTTTAAGTTAGCTCCTATGCTTGGTTCAAATGTAGCTATCAATTCTCTATCCGCTTCAACTAGTATTGGCTATGACAAGAAATAATAATAATAATAATAATAATAACGTCTTTTATTTGTTCCATTAAATATAAGTACATGGAAAATGTCACATAGGAAATACAATAACAAAATAGAAAAAATTCTCGGAGCGAAATTCAGATTGCAGCTAGGGAGCTGCACTCTGATCTTCCATTTAACTCCGCAAAATCTACAACACAATTATAAAACTAGTAGTAAAAGAAATGACAATAGGTGCAGCCTTTGACTAAAATATACTAATACTAATTTAACATGCAACTAGATATTATTATTCTGCGTCTCTTGAAGGATGGCTTTATATCGAGCCTTAAATTTACCAATTGTAAGTGACTTAAGGAATACAAGTATAGAATTATATATTTTAGAGTACATGTAAGTTCAAATAGCGCAGTAGTGTGGTGTGGGATTACTACGCGTGACTTTTATCTAGTTTCGATATCATGAATACTATCACGTGTAATTCTTCTTTCTCAAATAAATATTCGGGATTCTGACATATCTTAATAGAGTGAAACAAGGTAGCTGCCTGCAAGCGAAATCTGTTCTCCATATTTATATATATAAAGCTGTTTACAGGCCTTTTAGGCCCAGAGCTGTGTTATTCTCCTCCATTCCATTCTGTCCTTCGCCTTTCTTTTCCAATCCGTTATATTTTTCTACCTTAGATCTATTGCCACTGCCTCTCTCCATCGCTTCCTCGGTCTACCTCTTTTTTTCTTGTAGTTAGGTTTACTCTCTACTATTTTCTTAACTGCCCTTTCATCTTCCATACGTTCTAGATGCCCTAGCCACTGCATTTTTCTGGCTTTTACAATTTCGTCTATTTTTGGTGCCTGGTACATTGCATATATTTCCTCATTATTTCTCCTTACACAGCCTTCCTCCGTCTTCTTACCCCCTAGAATTCTCCTTAAGATTTTCCTTTCGCACCTTAAAAGGTTTTCTCTTGACTTCTTATTGAAAACCCAGGTTTCACTACCATACAGCGCTGTCGGTCTCAAAATTGTTTTATACATTCTAAATTTTACTCCTCTGTACAAATTTTTTGATTTCAATAAGTGGTTGACTGCTGCCGAACTTCTGTTTGCTTTTATTATTCTCCTATTTATTTCTTGTTCCTCATCACAGTTAGCTGTTATTAGCGCCCCCAAATATACATATTCTTGAACTTCCTCAAACTCCATCTCTCCATGCTCTGTTCTCAATTTAAAATTGGTATCCTTTTTTTGTTCTCCTATTCTCAAAAGCTTACTTTTCTCTTGATTTATCTGCAATCCTACTTTACGTGCTTCCTTCACAAGTTTTCTCGTTACTTCTTCTAATTCCCTACTATCTCTAGCAATAACAGCCACGTCATCTGCATAACTTACAATTTGATTTTTCCATATTTAACCAGTTTAATTCACACAATTTATAGGATACATGGTCAAATGTACACAGTAATTTTGATTGTTTTGATCTTATATTTATAATTTACATCTAAACAGGGACTATAATGAACCATAAGTAAACTTAGATAAAATAAGAGAATAAGAAAGCATAGTTTTTACTGACCTAGTTAAGGAGTTTCTATGTGGATACAGCATACGCATGCACGCATATGGAGACTGAATACATTTAGATACATGAGAGCGAAATCTAAGTGATGTATCAATAAATTAAGCCTAAATTTCTACCCTCTTGAACAACTTTCAGGTCAGTATCAGTCATTTTTATGACAGTGTCGATTACCCCAGAGCGCTGGTTCCTGTTACCAAACAAAAGAACATTAGTTTTATTAGCATTAAAGTTGAGTCCATGACTTTTGGAAGCTTCTAAAATCGATTCTAAATCAGAATAAATACCAGCCGCCGCGGCATTAATATCACGAGGATAAAATGAGTAATATAACTGTGTATCGTCGGCATACATCATCATTTTACAATGGGAAATGTAACTAAATAGATTAGATGTGTATAAACAGAACGAAAGTGGCCCAAGTATCGAACCCTGTGGCACTCCCTTATTCAAGGGCGACAGGGCGAGATAATGCACAATCAATCTTCACCTACTGAGAACGGTTAGACAAATAACTATGCAACATATTCACAGTATCTGAACAGAACCCCATATATTTTAATAAAGTCGTTAATAAATTATGATTTATTGAATTGAACGCTTTGCTGAAGTCTAAAAGTATTAAATATGTTAATTTTCCCTTATCCGTAGCTCTAAAAATATGGTCAGTGACATGTAATAACGCAGTTGTACAGCTGTACTGAGGACGAAAACCTGACTGATGCTTAGGCAAGATATCATAAGAGCGTAAATATTCGCGAATCTGTGCGTTCATTAAGGAATCTAAAATTTTAGAGAATGTGGGAAGTAAACTAATGGATCTGAGATCTCCAAAATCCTCTATTACAGACTTTTTAGGAATTGGTATGACGACAGCGATTTTACACTGATCAGGAAAACAGCCCTCTAACAAACAGCTGTTCATAATGTTTAAGAGATGGTATATTATCTTCGGATAAGAAATCTCGATCATTCTTAAATTTATACCATCAGACCCAAATGAGTAAGTTTTTAACTTTCCTATGGCAGCATCAATTGAGTCAATATCAACTAGCCTATAACAAAAACCATCAGAATGAATATCATTTTTTAAGTTATTGGTATAATAATTTTTTTAAGTCATCACTGATAGCTATTTAAAAAATAAGTATTAATTTCATCAAGTTTGCATAAGTCAGGGGGGATTTTAGGTTGACCCTTATATTTAAATGTTTCAAATTTTTCCAAATAAGAGATGAATTTTTAGTATCTGACAATAATTTGAAATACATTTTTTTTTCATTTCTAATAGCCGATGTCACTTGATTTCTCAAGCTTTTGTATGTATTCCAATCTATCAAAGATTTTGACCTTTTAAACTTGAACTTAAAATCTTGCAAAATTTGTGTAAACACAAATTTTGTAAGACACAAAAGTGTAGGCCTGTCTTGCAAAACAAGACAAGAGTTTCTTTATAATTTTATTCTTGCTCGATCTTGCAAGATGTCTTGTCTTGTGAGAATCTCGCAAATTTCTTGTCTTACTATATTGCAAGATTCTAGCTTAATTCTTGTGAGACTTTTAGATACATATAAGAAACATGGACATTTATTACAAATTTGGTAACAGTGGTAGTTATACTCTCCCGCCTCGTATATAAATATTCAGGCGCTGGCATTCGGCCACCGTTTTGTTTTGATAAAATTTTTGTTAGTATAGATAAAACATATGTATACGTTAGTAGTATACACACGCTAGTAGTACGACAGTTCGCGCATATTTTATATATTGTCTATTCTATCCTTTTTTCCTCTTCGACAAGAAGACGGCATATAGGTACATCAAACTTGGTAAGTATATTTTTTTATATTTGTCTCATTTGTATATTGAAACATACAGTCCATTTCAAAGGCCTTTTAGACCCCAACACTCTTGGTCGACTACGGTACTGCTTGGAGCTCACATGTAACTATCGATATGGTCGACTGTCGACAGTAGTTGATTGGTAGAGGTTATAAAGTATAGAAATAGCCAGTTTTACAATAATAAATATTATGCAATTGACGAAATAGGCGAAATAAATTGGGAGCGAAGCTATTTCCGTCAAGTGACAGTGAATTGATAATTAGTTGTAGATCAGCAGAAATGGCCTTAGAATCAGTAAACTTGTCTCTCGAAATGTCAAAGAATGTAAACCGACGATGTGGCAGCCAATCCAGAAGTAGTTCTACCATTGACAGCTACCACGGAAGCTTGCTTGAAATACATATTTTATCTAAGAGATGTAGAGAAACACTCTCCACAAAGGACTAAATTACATCTTTCACAGATGTTGTTCTTTTTTTCGTGTTCATCATATACCTAAATATGACAGACGTGGTATCGTCTTCTTGTTTTTCCTAGAACAGGTTCAAGGTTGTAAAATATATTTTTTTATTAGTACCTAATTCACTTTTTTCTTCTAAGTCACTCTCTTCGCTAGAAGAAGATAAATACTGTGATTTTACTGGGTAGCTATGTGACGTATGAATAAACTGACCTGTATTTACGAGTGGGACAAAGTAGTAAGTACCTTGTTTTAAGGCATACAAATGTTTCTAGGCATTCTTGAAAATCTATGGGACATATAATACCTCCATTAAGCGTGAAAGGGTTAAATAAAGTATATTATACCTACACTAGTTTTAACAGCGCTATTTTTTTAAGACGTTTTTTTTAATTGCAAATCCAAGAAGGTTACTAAAAATGATTGTGCAAAGATATTCAGATATTTGGTATTAACACAGAATATATAGCTAACGCAACAGAAGGCTCGTCAAGTAGTGTTTAAATGTAGTCCCCGAAAAGAAGCCGGCTTCAAAAGCCAGCTTCTTTCAAACTGCGCATGTACAGTAGAAAGAGTAAGTTTAGCTATTAGCTCGTAGGTCGCGCCACAGGCGAGGCGATTTTAGCGCCCAATTCAGAAAGCGTTGCCAAATGTAAATTTTACGGAAGTTAGAATATTATACCTAAATAATAAAAAGTATTAAATAACAATAATAATATGTATTCTTACACATCAGTGACAACTGACGTTTTTATAATTTACAGTAATTGTAATTAAAAAATAAGGTAGACATATGTAAATAAATAGGCACTTATTTAAAAATTTTAAATTGTGTTAGAATAATAATAATACATCAATAACAGTTTGAGAAAATGTAAATATTTCTAATTTTATTAATTGATTAATAATATGACATGATTTTTCTTTCTGTATAGATCCAGAATTATACCTTGTTTGTATTACTTCGATAATTACAAGTAACATTTTTATAATCGAAGCAAATATTAAAACGACGGAAAAAAGCTTATGCATACATACGTAATACATATATATATATATATATATATATATATATATATATATATATATATATATATATATATATATATATACATATACATGTCCAAAAAAATTCCTTGTGCCCTTATCTCAGAAGCTGTGATACAGAAAAAGATTAAATAAATAATCTTTGGGGATTTCTTTAAATTTATATGCGTTGAATTAAATATAGTGTTCTGAGTAGATAGATAAAATTATATTTTCACAAAAAATACAAATTACATTCCTCTGATGCTTTCAGTATCATATACATTATAGATAGTTAGAATATTTATAATTATTATCGATTGTATACGAAAGGTAGGTATATTTTACTACAATGATAATGTGACGCGGTTTACGGCATTTATTGGAGACGAATGCCTAAAAGACAAAGACGTTTAAGTTCGTTTTAGCCGAGCGGCGGCCGCTCGTCTATCTTTGTCTTAAGATATGGCCAAGGCGTGCATTCAACTGTTTTTATAGAATTTTTTACACACAGCGGCAGATCTTTTTATGTCAGTTTGTTTTGCTACTGTTTATGTGTACTTGTTAAGTTGCTATTTCAATTATTATTATTATTAAATACGAGTATATTAGAATAAATCGACAATAATGGCTGGAAATAAGTGCCAATATTTTAATTGTGGTGAAACCCGAGAATCGGGAGTTCGAATGTTTCGGTTGCCACATAAAAATAAAGATTTATGTAATAAATGGTTTATACATTGCGGTAAGCGTAAAATGCCTATACGCAAAAAAACTGCTAATATCATTTTTTTAACCCATAATTTAATTTTTGCAAACAATACAATTTAAAAATGTAAGATTGTATAATACATAACATTGTTATACTTATAAACGGTATGATACAACAATAGTTTTCCTTTGTCTTTATCCTAGGAGACACAAAATATATGATTAAAAAATAATTCTCTAAAAAAATTGACAAATATAAATTTTAAAATTAACTTACTTGCTTATTTAATATTCTATAGGAATTAGTCAATATTTCATTCAAATTAAGTATAAAGTTGAGTGCATTGATTTAATTTTGATTTTTTTTTCTCTAAAACTAAATTTACTGCACAAAGTAAGAGCGTAAGAAAATGTTTATCAATAATTACCTAAATTACACACAGCTAAGGGAGAAAAAAAATCTATCCAATTTTTTAAATAGCAATATAGCCACCAATTTTTATTATGACTGATCCAAAATAAGAATATAGCTTACGTTCACTGTTGTAGGTACCTATAATCTATACACGTATTCAAGAGATAAATTCATAAAAAAATTATGGAAAATATACATAAAAGTTCACCAATTGTTTACAATTGATTTCGGTGTATCCAAAGAGGTTGGAAGGTTATTTTTATTTTTGCATTTTGATAAATATTTTATTTATTTATTACCACGATTTTATGTGATGTGGTAACTTGATTTGATTTATTTTAATATTTACCACTTTTTTATTTGATTTATGATTTATTTTACCCTGTTACCATTTATTTATTTATTAAAATGTTTATTTCTGTTTTGATTTGTTTATGTGTTTATTTATTCATAATACAGTTTGAATTACAAAAAATTTCGAAATCGATAGTATATAGAAAGAGGATACCTACTATTTTTACCACATTTCACTGATTTTTTTATTGTCTCTAAAATATATAATAAATAAATCAGTATCTGTATAGAAGTTATTTTTTTTATTTCTATTTTTATTTGTCGACAACAAAGTGCGATATGAGTTTTTCAAACAACAGGAAAGTTTCATTTTAAGATGCTTAATCCGAAGAAATATAAAATTAAAAAAACGCAGTGTTGTCCCAGAACGCACCTTAACGAAATTATTGAAAAATTTCATAAGAGGGTTCAACATGCGATAGGTCAAACTTTTTCAGTTCATTTTATCGACAATAAACGAGAGTACTTTTTTTGTTGAACCTACCCAGATTTATTATTTTAAAGTCTTTATCATACAGGTGTTAAAAATTTAGGCAGTAAGTTGTAAAGTTTAGCCCATCCCTGGTAAACTAAAAAAGCTAAATATGTTTTAAGGACACTATTTTAAGAGCTCCTTATTCGTGTCCATCACATTAAATTTTTATTAAATTATATTAAGTAGGTACTTTAAATGTTATTAAATAAAAACGATTACCAGCTGCATTTTCAGACACATATCTCTTAGACTTTATTTTAGATGTATTAAGTGAAATGGATGATTTAGACTTTATCTTAGATGTATTAACTGTTTCATTAATTTGAGCTTCGACAAGCCATGTGAAATTTTTAACATTTATTGTTCGATAATATATTTTGCTTATATTATTAAGAATTCGTCTTCAATTTTCTTTTATATATTCAATACACCTTTCTTTGCTGGTGTTTTCAATTTCATATTTCAATAAATAAAAAGCATTTCCGCAAATTAAACATGATTAAACATATTTAAAAAATAATGAACATAAAAAACTCCTTTTTGTTTTATATAAAAAATTACCTGTTTACAATTCTTTCTAATTTTGAAGAGGGCGATATCATAAATATATCTAATACAATGATAATATATATATAATAAAAATCCTTTTTTTCTTTATCCAAAATATAGATATTTCTAATTCGCCGAATGAATGAACCGTCTTATTTACGAGCTTATATGAAAACATATTCTTTACCGCAAGTATAAGCCTAGCTTATTCACACGTCGCACATACATAAAATTCAATTTAATTTCTTGAAAACCGTAGCACATAGCAAAGTAAACTTAAAAAAAAAACATTTTTAAAATTTTGTCTACATTTGCCTAGGTATAGATCAATTTTCAATAATTAATATAGTCGCATATTAACATTTTTAATGCATAAATTTACTGCTACGACTTTGAAACTAATTTTTTCGAAAAGGCTTTTAAATTATCAAAAATTGGTGTGTACCATTAGAAGCGCTATAGTTTTTTTATATGGGTTGTGAAAAAATCATGAACATTAGTAAAATCGCTGTTTTACAACTGCGATGTAATAAAAAACATAATTGTCAAATAAAATTCAAGCATCAATAATTTGATTTTAAGTCGGCCCTACTTAAAAAAGTTGTAGAAGTCTATTTTAAATTATGGTAAACGTTCCATTTAGTTATAGCTTTAAAAAATGAACCACAAATAAGCGAGTTAGCGAGGCAATTTTACTCCACTATTAAAATTCATAAACGCAACGCACTTTATAAAGACGACAAGATATGGCAACAGAGGCAGCGGTCGTCAAGGAAACGAACGCTCTAGGCTGCTTCTTTCGAAGAGCGCATATTTCTAAGTTTTAAAATTTTAACAAATACGTATCGTTGCGCCGTCTGTCGACAACCTCAGTATCTATTCCCTAATATGTCCCCACGAGAGTTCTGTTGCGTAGCTATATTTTCTGTGGTATTAATTTTCTGTTAAAAGCTTCTCTTATGACTTTAACTAACACACATAAATTTTAAAAATATACGAAGATACATCTTAATGGAAAAAAATAAATAAATAATTTATTCTTCTTACATTACAAAAATAAATAAAATCATAACACCATCTAGAAATTTGAAAATGCCTCAAAAGTTATTGATCGAATTAATTTATTTTGCCAATTGAGGATTTTGTGATTGTGTTACAAAAAAAATTGTATATACTTCTTTCATTCAAATGCATTTTAACCATTTTGTTATTACTATTTCTGTACTTTTTTCTCCATATTTTTTGTTCCGACTGACAAATTTTCTAAAGTAATAGCCACTACTACATCATATATCTACCGGCATATACGTAAAACGATTTGAAGCTGCATTTTATAGACGAATTATTGTACTTTCGATAATACAGTTATGTATAGAAATTAGATACTGTTCATTAACTTTTCGAAAAAAATGCGTTGCAGAACATGGCTCCCCATTGACTGTAAAGACTGTAAACTGTTTACTTTGTACTTTGTACTATGTAAAATTCAGAAAACTATAAATGAACTATAAATTTGTTGAAAATTGTGTGTAAAAACGGCGCCCTTAATAAATCAGCGTACCTACATCCCTAAGTACACCTCTATCGCAAATATCAAGTCTCCAAACTGGACGATTTCTAATTAATTATACTGCAGTACCACGCTTACGTGTTTACTAATTTATTATTTTCAATAAATTATATTTCACGTTCAACTTTTGAACATCATACAGCTCTTATGAAAAAATATTGTTCCCGATTTTTTGCTTTTGGTTTGACATAAGTCTTAAAGGCGCTTCTTAAGTTACATTATAAAAACAGAAATAACAATATACATATGTATCATACGTCCTACTATAACATTTTAAAAAAATATACAGGGTGTAAAAAAAGAGTGTAAAATATTTAAGGAGGTATGAACCAAAATAAGCAGAAAAGTCTCAATAAACATGGGTCCGCAAAGTAACGGTTGCGGAGATATGAAATGTTTTGTTTTTTAGTCCCTTTTTTATTTTGCAAAAACGTTGTGTATTTTCTTATAATAGTTGGTTGATGTTTAGTGAAATAAACAGTACGTATTTGACAGTTGTTCTCAGTGCACAAGTTTCTTTCGCTATGGCTGGTTACTCTAACGCAGAATTAACAAACATGCATTTCATGTATGGTCGTGCTAATGGAAACGCCATCGAAGCGCGACGTCTTTATGTTGACGCTTATCCAAATCGCCAGATTCCTTCACAATGCATGTTTAGAAGAATTCACCAAAGATTGCGTGATACCGGTTCCTTGAGCAAACCGTGCGATTTATCCGGAAGATCAAGGTCGGTATCCACTCCTAGAGCAGAAGAAGAAATTCTAGCACTGGTAGATTCAGGTACGAGTATGCGGAGAATATCAGCCGAGGTAGGAATTAGTGGTCTTCTTGTTTGGAGAATCCTTCACGAGCAACTGCTTTATCCATACCATGTGCAACGAGTACAGGCCTTAAATCCAATAAATGATCATCAAGCACATTTGGTTTTTTCCGCTGGTTTCTACGTCATGATGTTGAAGACTCTCGTTTTCTTGCATTCTTTTTACTGATCAGGTGTTTAATTTTCACAATACGCACATTTGGGCCGACGAAAATCCTCATGCTCTAATAGAATCTGGACATCAGGCACGTTTTTCAATAAACATTTGGATGGGTATTGTAGGCGACAGGTTTCTAGGTACTGTTGTTTTACCAAACCGATTAACAGGCGCTGCTTACCTCAACTTTCTGCAGAACACACTGTATGAGTTTTTGGAACACATTCCTTTGAATCCGAGGCAACAATTGTGGTTCCAGCATGATGGTGCTCCAGCTCATTTTTCCATGGCCGTTAGAGAGCATTTACACCAAACTTTTCCACATTGATGGGTAGGAAGGGCCGGACCTGTTTTATGGCCTCCAAGATCGCCTAATCTTAACCCTCTAGATTTCTTTGCTTCGGGATATTTGAAGACAATACTCCTATAAATAGCCTGGAAGAGCTGCAGCTACGGATTAATCAAAAGTGTCAAGAAATCCAAACCAAGGAGGGTGTTTTCGAAAGAGTTCAAATATCGTTGAGACGAAGATGTCGTGCCTGCTTGGAAATGAACGAAGGGCACTTGAACATCTTCTGTAACTTTCTTTGTTTTTTGTTTGTTAAAAGCTTCCTTTGTCGGTTTATTCCTAATAAAATAAAATGTTTGAAAAACGAATAGTGGTCCATATCTCCGCAACCGTTACTTTGCGGACCCATGTTTATTAACACTTTTCTGCTTATTTTGGTTCATACTATTACATCCTGAAATATTTTACACTCTTTTTTTAACACCCTGTATATGCAGGTACTGAATTTAGATTCATATTTATTCTCGAATTTTCATTTGAAAAGTGATTTTGCTACTCTATGCTCGCTTTTAACGGATTTTTTCCACACAACAAATTGTTCTATTATGAATTTTGATAGGAACATATTTCCGCGGTTTCTGAAATGTTATTCAATCACTGTGGTCGGTCATGTGAAGGAAAAAATGCTTCTTTATTAAAGTTGCTTTACCAAACCTATGATGTAGTAATATTTTAAAATTCTACTTCTTTATTAGTAATAGAATATACGTCTATAGTAAGTAAGAAACGCATTTAATGAAGTTATGGCATGACCAGTAAAATAGTAACAACTTCAACTTGATCTTAAAATTGTGAAACAATTTTGGGAGTTGTAATATCATTATGCGTTTGTAACTTAATATGGTGTGATTACTTCTTACAAATTTAAACATTGAAATTGAATATAAACAAAATTGTATTATTACAAAAATATAAAATTGGCTGTATGATTACAAAATCCACAAACAATTTTTACAATTCCATATATAATATATACATATTATTGTCTTATCAAAATGCATATTGTTTTACAAGAGAGGCAATTACGACATTTCTAAAAGCAGATTTTTAACTACTCTGAAGGCTAAAAACTCGACCAGCATTGAACTACATCTAAAACTTGAAAAACCTTACCAGTTACGGTTAGTCCTCCGCGGTGCATCCGGACATATACCGTTTTATAGCTTATTTTCTATTGTTCGCTTTTGTTCTATTTATAAGTGACAGAAACATATGAATACGCGAGATGTAAGTATATACGTCTAGAGGTCACTAGCTATTCAATGGACTCTTCTACAATTTATGTAGACCACTGACCAGAAATAAAATGGTATATGTATTTACACTTTTATTAAGATAATAATCATAGAATTGCATTGAATAAGTTATGGATGGGCAAAAATATAAAGTGTGTACCGGTTAAAACCTCTGATATAAATTAGTAATCAACATGCCAATAAACAAAAAATGATTTTAAAATACAGTTAAAATACAGAATATAATTATTATTGGATATAAATTTGTCATCCAAAATACCAAAATAATCATCTAACTCAGCTACAACTAATAAGCTAAAGCTCTTTGTGCAGCTAAATAGTGAGGCTAACTCCACATTTTAACAATTATTTTGACATACATACAAAGTCAACAATATTACATGCAGAATTATGCTTATGTTATAACAATATTTACATCTATATTTAAAAAAATAAGTAGGTACTTTAAAAGATTTTTGTACCTAAAAAGTTGTTGTTATATTTGTAGAAAACACTATTTCAAGAATACGGCGCCCTTAATATTTAGTTGAACCACTAATCTTTGAAAACTTCTACATTATCCCTTATCTTTGTCATTTAAGTTTATAACTTTTCTGTCAACTGAATGTATTGTGAGATATAAGTGATCTGCTACTTCCTACTTATTTATAGATTTAACTGGACGTATTATTAAATAATACCTTTGCACAAATTTATAGATAATAGAAAACTTTGGATGCACTTGCGGCAGTCATTAATTATAAAATAATGTCCGATAACCTAGAAAAACAAATCGGCGAACTTTATTATTATAGGAAAATATCTGTACCCGATAAAAATTTCTTTTTTAATTATTACAAAATGTTTTAAATTTAAAAATTAGGCACCAAAAACTAAAGAAAACCAGAAAATCACAAACGTAAACACACAGGGTTTCACCATGGTTTCAATTATAAAAAAAATATTGCTGGTTGCCTAACTCTCTACAAGTCAAACGTGCAGTCTGCTATAAATTAGGGTTTAATATGGTTTCGAAACATTTTTTTGTTTGTTTTATAAATATATTTTTTAAAGGGCGATTCTGTTAATTCTTATTTTTCCCTATCCCCTCTTAAAATATTTCTATTTAGTCATAGTTAACCCTGTATACAACACTGTACTTTTGTAACCATACAAAATTTTTGCCAACTTTAACATACAATCAAATACTCGCAGTATTACAGCAACGATGGCTAGACAAGATAGACCTGGTGTATGTAGGTCACCTGATAATAACTCTAACGTCTATTGTATTACATTTACGTACGTTTCGTAAATCCACATCTAAATTACTGTAATGTAATTTCTCGTCTTTATTGACAATATTTAGTATTTTTACACTGGCATTGAAAAAATGCAATGGTTATTTACAAAAAGAATGTAATAATTTACAGTAAATTAAAAAAGTGGTAAACATGCCTTTATTATTTTTTAAGTATTTTTTTTATTTTTTCAGTAATGTTATTGCGACAATACATCATTTTTTGGAAAAATTACAATACAATTTTTTCAGTGTATGTATATTTAAATTATATAAACTAAATCTACCTCAATTATTTTTAAAAACCTATACCAAGACATTCATCACTGAAGATCTAGTACTTATTTTCACTATGCATTTAAAAGCTGTTTGCAATATCAATATTAAATTTTAATGACCAGATATCCCTTTTATAATAATCTAAATATAAATTCATAGTAGAAATAAAATTTGTACTGTTTTTAACTTTCTAAAATATACAGGGTTAACTGTGACTAAGTACAAATATTTTAAGAGGGGATAGAAAAAAATAAGAATTAACAGAATTTCCTTTCAAAAAATTTCCAAACTTATTTATAAAGCGAAAAAAATTTTTTTCGATATTATATTAAATCCTAATTTTACGCCGCCAATGCGAGAATCAGAGTATGCAACCAGCAAGCAACCGTCATGCAACAGTCGGCAGTCGGTCCAGTCGAGTCGGTTCGCTGTCATGTTATAATTTAATTCCTGTGTTTACTTTGTAGTTTTGTGTTCTTCTTCAGTTTTTAGTGCCTTATTTTAATTTTAAACGTTTTATAGTTAATAAATAAAGGAATATATGTCGGGTACAGATATTTTCCCACAATATAGTTCACCGGTTTGTTTTTTTAGGATATGGAACAAGACTGCCACGGGTGTTAAACGTTTTCTGTTATCTATTAGAACCTCATCCTTTTCTTCGATTTTGTTATAATACATAGGCATTGTATCTAACTGTGCCTACGGGAAGTGTGTTTATCGGTAGTGAGTGAAAATGTAGTTTTACCAGTTTGTAACCAAATAATGAAAAACGAATGCAAAATACTGGAGCTAACAGGATTAACTGTTACCTACCTATCAGGTATTATTACTAATAAGAATGTTAATTTTTGTCGTTTCTGTATTTAGAAACACTGCAAACGACCGCATGGTAGTTGCTGACAGATGTAATATCAATTATAGATCTAAGCCATAAGCCATCTCTGTCGATACTCAACATAGGCGCCGACTTTCCGTAGGAAAAAAGGGTTTTGCCCCATTTTTTAAATATCGAGCTAAAATTATGGAATAACTTTTTATTGTCTTTTAGCGCTCCCTGAGCACGTGGTTAAAATTTTTGTACTTAGTCATAGTTAACCCTGTATAACGGCAGTGCAACTACATACTTAATATATTGTGAACTAATTTGCATTTAATGAATAAAACAGGATTATGTTTCTCACATGGAAGCTATGAAAATTTTAAGCAGAATATGGGCGCTAATATTCATTGATCTGGAGTCTGATCTTAACGTAGATAATGAAACCCAATTCCAAACATAAATTGAATTACAGGAGATAGTTAATGGAGATTCCGCATAGGCACATGCCTACATTAAATAATGATAGCCGCTATTGTGAATTTTGGTCTGGAACAATGCTAGGTATCTGGGCATTTAAACTATTCGTTATCGCAGTGTAAGGGTTTCAAACTCAAACCGTATGATATTTGTTTATGCTTTTGAACAAAACTCAACGTCTAATAAAACAACGTTAAATTTTCTTTTTTTGAACGGGTGCAAAATAAGTTTGTCACACAGTTAAACTAGTCTAAAATAACCACAAAACTATTTATTTCACAACGAAAATTTGAAGAAAATTTAAAATACAATTTCAAATATACTGTAACTGAACTAAAAAAATAAATAATATTGTAGTAATTTTTAATTATCTTAGGAACGCCAAAACGATTTTGTTGAACTTTTGATTGTTATTTTGTACTGTAATTAACATTATACGAGTGTATTATGAAATAGTATTTTAGACAAAAAATTCGATATTATTAAAAAAGATTAAATTTTACTACATAGTAAGGTTTTTGAACTTTCGATAATTTCGTCGCTATGCTGTATTGCATATAAAATTAAATTTGAAAATTGTACAATAAAATTGTATACATACACGGAGAACCTTAAATAAGTACAAATATTTTAACTAAAGGTGTAGTTCGTCATATAGATGAGTCTAGTAAGTCATTTTTAAAAATGTCTAATATTTACGGATATTATTATTATTTTTAAATACCCACATTTTGAGGGGCGCTGACCAGATAGAACAGAGCACTGACGTAACGTAATAAACCAGATGATCCATTCAAGGCGAATTTGCCATATTGTCTTTAAAATAAATATTTTTTTAACGTAAACATTGCATTAGGTTGAAGTTGCAATATAGCATCTATTTATTTTGACAAATGCGGCGTCATGAAATGAAGATGACAGAGAGTTATAGGTATTGAAATAATGTAATGTATACGTAGAGGTTATAACTTTCTTGAAGCCAAGACATTAGTGTAACACTAGCAACGCTGTAAACCAGGCGTTCAATCTGCAACACTTGTGACTCATAAACATCGTCTGGTTAGCGGTCCTCAACAAGTTTTTTATTGAAAAATGACAAAATTTATTTAAAATTTGACTTTTATTTCTATTTCTTTGGATATTAATTATGTGTTCTACACAGAGAAGTATAATGCTGGTTAAAATGTTTGTACTTATTTAAGGTTCACCCTGTATATTTCAGTTTCCAAAAAAATAAAATTATCTACGATAATTTTTTTTTGCAATTATATTTCGTATAACAAATGAAGTACACATTTTTGCAGATTGAATAATTTTAGAGATATCTACATACTTTAAATTTGTTCTACTTATTTTTTTTTAAGTTGAAAAATGAAATGAAAAATATTCCAAAATAAATATCTACAGAATGGTAAGTTAGTAATCTACTAAATTGTACCTACCATTCCCACTCATACAGCTGGCACGACTTCTCTTACATCCGTCATTTTTGTCTGCCTCGTATCTCTCATTGCCTAATTCTATTTGAACGTAAACGGTTACTTTGCACTTTCTTAGTTCTAGATTTACCAAGATATCAATTATTTTCAGAAACAGACTGTAAATAATTCGCCGCTTCTAGAATGTCCATTTATTTTGTTCTCTTTACGCTTTAAACCATAGTTTATTCGTATCAAAAATATGATGTAGGACATTCTAGAAACTAGATTTGTTTCTAAGAAAACTGATTCAAGTCGCATCGAAATCGAATCATTATTACGGGAGTTATTTTGAAACTTGACACCTATAGACGTCTCTTTAAGAGGTAGTTTAATACTGAATTGTACTGCGTATTGAATGTTGAAGATGCTTATTAAAAATAGTTTTAAGTATAACTCATTAAGGCGTTGAGCCCTTTTCCTTTGAGTATCTGCGCCAGAATGTTTTAAAACATGACATCTGAGGATGTGTTTGATACATGCTGTCCATGTGCTGTGCTGATAAATAGACAGCGGAATTATTACCTCCAATTACCAGATACATAATACAGAGGTACAGTTATAAAAATTCACATATGTCCAAGAAATTCATGAGTGCTATAGCAAATATTATCCAATAAATATTGTTTTAATTTTTTTCTGAACAACTGCAAATTCGGTATATTTTTTATATCAAGAAAAAGCTTGTTATAAAATAGGATACCAACATACATTGGATTCTTCTCATACAGTGATAAATTATGTCCTGGGATAATTAGCGATGATCTCTCTCGTGTGCTATAATTATGAAAATCTTCACTGATGGAAAACTGTTCTAAATTATTCCTAACATACATCATAAATAAAGATACAGGGCAGAGTTAATAGTTTTAATTTTTTAAAGTGTGCTCTACGCATGATGTTCATTGTAATACTCCAGCTATAAGTCTAATAATTTTTTTTTGAATTATAAATATTCTTTCCATGTAACTAGAAGAACCCAGAATATAACACCATATCGCATACGGCAAACAAGTTGAGGGTGATAGAAGAATATAAGAGTAGACATGTTAGTGATGGATTTTAGTCTTAATAATGCATAAAACACTGGTGTAAGCTTGTTGCAAACATTATTTATGTATATTTTCCAATTTCATTTATTGTCTAAGTATAGACCAAGGAACTTAGTGTATTCAACCTGCATTAAGGACATGATCAATTTTCAAAAGAAGCGACTCGTTTATTAAAGAAGTTCTCGGAGTAAAGTTAATGAAAACCGTCTTTCATTTGTTAAGGCACAATTTATTTGCTGAGAACCAGTTCATAAAATAAGTAATCATTTCTTGCATTACCGTGACACTATCTTTTATACAAGCTTCGTTAGTTAAATTATTATCAGCAAACATAATTAAATTTTCTGTTTCCTTAGAGAAATAACCGTTTATATCAACAACCTGTCTCCTGTTAGATAAATATCAAGATATCCATTCATAAAGTCTACTCCTAAGTCCTTAACGCAAAAGTTTCTCTTTCAATAGATCATGACTAACTAAATCAAAAGCCTTGCTGAAGTCCATAAACCAATACAATTTTTATTTTCGTCTAAAGATTTACATAAATTATTTATAAAAGAAAGTATAGCTGAAAACGTTTTTTTATTTTTCCTATATCCACGTTGACAAGTATGCAAAATATTTTGACTGTTTAGAAAATTCATGATCTGATCAAATACTACTTTTTCAAGTATTTTGAACACAGAACTAACTAAGGAGTGCTATAGGACGATTATTTTCTGTAAGACTCTTTGCTCCTTTTTTTATACAGGGAAACTATTCGTGCTGTTTTGAATATGTCAGGAAATATATCTGCTTCAAATGGCAAATTAATTAAAAATGTTAAAGGCGATATATGATTAACTGCGTTCTTTAGTAAATTATAAGAGCAGAGATGAAGTCAATACCCGTAGAATTAGGTTTTTTAAAACCCATAATGATATTGTAAACTATATTTTCCGATACAGGTTGCAGGAACATTGTACCACATGTCTGCCTTATAGAAGCAAATATATCAATGTATGTTATCAATTTGCGAATTTGCAATTGTTTTTGACGGAATTTCAGCAAAATAGTTATTAAATGAATCGGCAATAGTTTTGTTGTCGGTTACAATAGTATCATCAAATAATATATGACATACTCCATTACTTTTCTTTGTATTATTACTTAAGCAACTATTTATTATGAACCAAGCAGTTTTACATTTATTATTTGAAAGTTGATAAATTCTATTTAGATTTTGTACAAATAACAAGTGCAACAGAAAATTAAAATCCATTGGACGCTGAATTTTACCAATATACGACTGAAACCAAATCATTGAAAATTTTAAATAAGTTTGCCTTAATTTGTCATTTGTTTTCGAGTAATGACGTCATCGTTTTTTTTTAAATGGCAACACCTTATTTTTTTCCTTGATTCTGAAAGATCGTTTAATTCTCTATCAGACAGTACTAAAATTTTGCCCTCTTACAAAGGAAAGTTTTCGAGTAAATGACGATTGAATGTTAAAAAACGTAAATTTTATCCATAAAAAAGTAGCAATTCTGATGTATGTAAAATAAAATACAATTGATTAAATTTTATACTTAAATTAAATGATCGAATTGCCATCCACCAACTTCTTGACAATGCGCAAATCTGTGAAGAAATTCTTCTTGCACATTATGAATTATTTCTGGGGTCACTCTGCGTATTTCGTCCCGAATGCGATTTTGAAGTTCTTCTAAATTACGTGGTTTATTAATGTACACTTTTGACTTCAAGTATCCCCATAAAAAATAGTCAAGAGGTGTAAGATCTGGCGATCTTGCAGGCCATTCTATCGGTCTGCGTCTGCCGATCCACCTCCCAGGAAAACAGTTGTCCAAAAAATCTCGTACAGGGGCGCATAGTGCGGAGGTGCACCGTCTTGCTGAAACCATATGGTTATCGTCAGGAATGTCAGGGTCATTATCGTTATGAAAAATTACTGCAAGGGCTGAAACAAGGTCATTTTCTAGAAACTCTAAATATCTTTGTCCTGTAAGGGTTCCTTAAAAGAAGAAAGGCTCTACTATTCTGTCGTCAACTATTCCAGCCCACACATTTAATTTCTGAGGGTGTTGGGTATGTGCCTCTGCCATCCAATGAGAATTTTCCCGACTCCAATATCTGCAAGTTTGACGGTTTACTATACCATTCAGACAAAGTGTGGCCTCATATGAAAAAAAGTATTTGCCGGTGTAAATTTCTATTTCCTTGACATAAATCTATTAGAATTTCGCAAAAGTATAAGCGGCGATCGGGATCATTTTCATTGAGTTCCTGCACAAGTTGAATTTTGTAGGGATGATATTTTTCCTTCCTCAAGATACGTAGCACTGTGCTCTGACTAGTGTCATTGTTTAATGCAACCAATCGTGAAGAATTATGAGGATTATCTACCATACTTATCAAAATGTTCTGTTTCTGATTTTCATTAATGCTTGGACCTCCAGGTTTTGGAATATTTACAACATTGCCAGTTTCTCTAAATTTAGACTCTACCTTACTGACTGTTGATAGACTGATAGGGCGATCTGGATATTTTTCATTAAATAAATCGCAAACTTCCTGCTGAGTTCTAGTCATATTCCCGCATCCGATAAGAATTAAAATTTCAATTCTTTGAGTAACAGTTAAATGTGCCATAATACTTTAAATTGAATAATAATTTATATGCCGCTTACAATACTTATTAGAAAGTCGGTGTGACAATGACACTTTGCAAAGATTTTCACCTACGTGATCCATAAAAGAACTATGGAATTCGAAAAACTAAACTTGATAACATTTTTGCTTTATTTTAATTGATTTACGTTTTCTAACAATCAATCGTTATTTACTCGTATGTAAGAGGGCAAAATTTTAGTACTGTCTGATAGAGAATTAAACGATCGTTCAGAATGAAGGAAAAAAATATGGTGTTGCCATTTAAAAAAATCGATGACGTCATTACTCGAAAACAAATGACATTTGAAAATCGCATTTTACACTAAAATATGTATTTTTTAAATTAAAAGTCGACTTGTTCGAGGATTTTTCCCAAAAAATAATTGTTTCGTTTTTATCAAATTTATTCCATACTTTTAGCGCATACTGTATATTTATAAATTAGTCCTAAAAATCAAGATTATGTGCCATGGTCTTTATTTATATCAAATTCTACTCAATGTTGTAAGTCCACTTTAATACTTTCCATGATAAATTAAAAAAAATTGCTTAACAATTTTCCCATATACCTGAAAATTTAATTTGAACTACTCATCATTTTCATCACAAAATCTAGTGATGAGATTTGGCAAATGTGTAATTAAATACCCTGTAGAGTTTTATAAAAACGATTCCTTGACCGATCCTCTTCGTGCAAGGAATGATTTACTCAAAGTGCAGTAAAAAAAACCTAATTAAATAAAAGGATTGCAGTGGTGAAGTAAAAAGCTCTGTATTACTTTATTTGAAGGAAATTGCCAACTCTCGAAATTCGCAACACCATTGTGACACGCTATAGTTAATGTAATAACTATCCACAATTTGCGCAACTAATTAAGTCACAATTAGTTAAGGCTGCCATGCATACATCGCTACATATGAAGTCCGTCAGTACACTTTTTGTGGCTCGTTTCTTGGAAGGCAATTATGAAAAAACATGTCGCGTTAAATAACCGTCAACTTAATACACTCAATGGAGCCTAAAGGTTAATACGGAAACCCGAGCTTACGGGAACAAGGACGTAACATTCGAGAAAGTTCAATCAAATTAAGCGAAATAATTAGATTTCGATTTTTTGCAGTGGTATATGGCCTGTGCGTGTGTTTATAATACGGTTCCACATAGTTTGCACCTCACCTATTCCTTAAGTAACGTTCAGATAAACGTTAGTGCAATGGCACTGCAATTGTACTGTTGTATTGTAATTGTATGGTGTTAAATATTATTTACTCTGTTTACATAAAATTACTGTAGATTTAAGAAGTTGGAGAATTTATCCGCTGTAAGTTGGCGACATGCAAAAACTCAAGATTCTTGACCTACAGAGAGGTTATGTTTATATTTTATACTGTGGGTTAAATGAGGCCCCACTAATTTCAGCAAGTCATCCAACACTGCCACTGTCATTCGGGTGAAATGAAAAAATAATCGGCATTCTCATTTCGCATTTCTTTATATAAATTATAGAAATCACCTTGCATGTGCTACCTGCGGTTAATAGGTCGCACCCACCATCTCCGAGTTCTTCTTTTATTTTTTTTTGCATGTATAGTTTTTATACATATTGACGTCGCTGCTAATAAGAGCAGTTTCCAAACTAAACAGTCCTCTTCATCCATTTTTTAAAAACAAATCAATTCTAAACTAAATATCTAAATTAGAATCTAATTTAAAAACTTAACCTGCAAAAATGTGAATCTTCTGTTTACTGTCAAAAAAGCAATTTTCTGATTGGTCCTTGTATGATTGTTCGAAAAGGATTGGTAAAAGCTAAAATGCTTTTAGCTTCTGCCATACAACTGCAGTACAAAGGCGTTACTGTTAAGTTTATCTGAACATTACAAAAGTCACCCGTATTTCTCGCAGTTTTACCTCAGTATCTTTGAATATTTGCAGGTGGGATGAGTTAACATTCCTATTATTTGCTAAACCCTAGATTATTCAGTTATTAAATGTATAAAATTATTTGTATTTTGTAGAAAACACTATTTCAAGAATACGGCGCCCTTTTTAATAACTTTTCTGCAGTACCAATGCAACCACACTAATCTTATGTGAATGAAGCTTTATGGGAGCACAAAAAATATTGAATACAGTGTGCTCGAGTTTCCAAGGTGGAAGGACAATAATGAATTAGGCAGGCTGAGTTACTGAGTACTACTAAGTACTAATAACATTCAAAGACTACTTGAATCCTGAACTCTTTTGTGTGTTCATATTATACAGGGTGGTTCAGGATTTTATCTAAAAAAAAATTTTGAATCTACAGGAAACTGTTACAAATACAATTTTGTACAAATAAAATCAAATAGAAAATTATTTAAAAATACACTTCTGCATGGCACTGGAAACTGGTCCACTGTAATTCAACTGCCTTTGTTATTAATTATTAATAAAATTAATTTAGGTTTTAATTAGTAAAATAGTTTGATATGCCTAATGTCACAACAAAATTTTAAATTTCTACTAACGAACACAAATGTTTCTGCTTCTTGTCCGTTTTGAACTTGTAAGTTATTGGCAGCAGTTATGATACGTTTGTGCAAATCATCATTAGTGCGATACACTTAATTTTTTAAATTTCCCTACAAAAAGAAGTCTAAAGGATTTAAAATGAGGAGATCGTGGCGGCCATGGTACCGGTCCTTCTCTTCGAAGCCCGTGGTATTAATGCTTGAACCGCTCTATACTACGAATATAATAGAGCCTCCTGTATGATACGCCACACTGCCGCAACATGCCGTGGACGCCCTGGACCTCCATCTCTTGCAAGATCGGTTGCAAATTTCCCGCGTTACGGCTGCGTTTGCACTACACTTGCAGTCACTGCACACTGTTGTAAAAGTAGCTGCATTTGGCACATGTTTACCGGGAAATCGTTCTGCTAAAACATTTTCATCATAAATTAAAACTATACCCATCAAAATCGAGTTCCTATACGTAAGCCATTATTGATATTTGATAAACTAATGTAAATACTTGCATCACAAAATAGTTAATACGATAAGTAATCGGATATTTGAAATCGTCTGGCTATAAAACTACTAGAACTTCAGTAATTTTTAACGCCATTTTTCATTTATAAAGTTATCTAGAGAAATACATAGATTAGCCCTATGCAGTTAATTTAACATACAAATCTCATGTGAAAGACGCCGAATCTTGATTACCGTCGGACATCAGCGAAAGACGAAGTAACGCATATCTACTACGCTGTTTGAGCTCTGTTTAGTCTGCCCGTGCCCGTAATCAAAGCGTAGATTTTTTGTATAAAATGAATTTCAGCTATTTTTATTTTATTCAACGTATTTGTTTACTTGTGATGTAAGATTTTGTAACTACGTATTGTTCCTTGTGTATTTTAAGATTGTAAAATGTCAATGTACCTATGAAAGGGACTGAAGTTAAAGATAGGAGATTTAGGAATTTAAGTTGAATATAATGCAAGAGCAACGGCAATTCTCAGGATTGATGAATACTAAAGTAATAAGTATTTGAGTATGGATACCTTAAATTCATAAAATTCTTTCACTATCTACTCATGCAAACTATTTTTGCGCATTGAATCCAGAATACATATTTAAACGTGACAGATGCGAATACAGAATACAGTTAAGTAAAACTATTTCAGTACTCCAAAAACTGATTACAGAAATATTGTAATCAATGCTACTCATGAACACAATGTATTCGAGTAATACTCTGTAGATAGCTATACGGTACTTCTAAAATAAGTGTGTCATAATAGAGTACATCCAAATAAACAATTATTTTGAATAAACAATCTGTGGACCAATGTCATGTGTTCCTCAAAATTTATTAAAAATTATTATGCGAAACTTAAGCATTAACCTACTACAGCACTTTACAATAAGTAAACCTCTTCGTTATTAAGATACAGGGAGAAATTTAAAAAACTATTCTTAGAGGATTCTTCATAGCTCAGATAATAGCTGAGATATAGGAATGGTGAAAATTGCTTCTGACAATGGTATTTTTCCTTCATAATGGTATATACGAGTATAAGTTACTACTTTGTATTTTGCAAAATGCCAAAAAAATTAATTTGATGAAACTTATGTTGGGTGCTGCATAGTTGGCCAAGGCATTTTTATATAATTCGATTATACATAATCGATTGGTGAACTCTTCTAGCTACTTAAAGAAAATGTATGCAAAACAAACAGTTCTTTAAATAATTATCTTATATAATAAATAGCTAATATTTAAATACCATATCTAGCGGATCTTTAGAATCACAATTAATAAAACTATAAAATAATACGATATGTGTTAAGAATAATATTTATTAATATAGAGAAACTAAAAACGCAAACCTCCTACCTCTATTTATCCTTATATTATAATTTGCTGACTATTTTTATGATTATACTATAAAATCTTCACCAGAGTGAAAATAGAAACAGTTTATAAATATTTTTTCAATATTAAATAATTTTCAACAATTTCTTAATCAAATCGATTAATTTTCTTCTTATTAATTATTTTTTCATGTTTGTTTTAATTACCAATTTTACCTTTCTTGACAATTTCCAAAATGTAAAGTAGCAACTATTATATATCATTATAAAGGAAAAAATAATGCAATTGAATGGCATAAAAATATACAGGGTGTTACATTTAAAAAATTGTATGATTGGGTCATATTTTAAAAGAGACGATCCACAGAAAAATTGCAAGTACACCACGTGAACTCTACGTAAGAAACTCTATCAAAAGTAATTTTCGCCATTGTGATATCTCAACTACTCTCTGAGGTACGAAGAATCCTTTAAAAGTATTTTTAAATTTCATCGTGTATCTCAAAAACACAGAGGTCTATGAAAGTTCTAATTATGGCAACTTAAGTTTCTTGAAAAAGTAATCCAGACCAATCACATCTTCTATCTCTAAAATTAGGGTATATGGTAAAATGATTGGATAACATCGACAATGATTTTGACCATGCCTTACTGTACCTACTACTACAGCTTATATTATTGCAATTAATTGCCACCTGCAACTACAATATTTGGAAATATAAATATGAAATACTGTTTAGATATATTGTAGATGTTTCACAATAACTGGAATTTTTTCATTAAATAGAATACTCGGTATATTAGTTACTATAGTTATATTATATAGTTATAAATATGCAGTTGAATAATAATAGTAATAATAATAATAATACACATTTATTTGCCAAAAAATTATAAAATCATGTTGTAGTAGGTACATACATATAAAAATGTATTTACAATAATTGGTAAAAAGGAACCATAAATTCACCTAATGGTGCTCTTCCTATGGACCCTTAACTAAACTAAGTAAAACTAGAAAAGAATTTTGGGCAAAGATAACTAATATGTGAAGATAAAAAAAAGAAAGACTGGAATTGATATTATAACTTTATTAAAAAATTCGCGATTAACGATGTAGACACGACGGAGAGGGCAATGAGGAAGAATAGGTGGCATGCTTACAGAATATATAAGGATAAAAAAAGAAAAAAAAATACAACAGGCAGGCGGAAAATCACACATCCTAAGCAACAGAAATCTGATTTTCTAAAAGCATTTTTTTTACATGAACACTGAAAGTCTGTCTGCTCATTTTTTTAATATTGTCATTAAGTTTATTCCATAAATGAATTGCATTGAATGAAAGAGACTTTTGAAAGGCTGCAGTTCTGTGCTGTGGAACCCTAAAAGTATAAAGATGCCGAGTGTTACGGTGGTGCGGAGCTAATACAAAATATTGTTTAATGTAATGAGGTTCACCGGTTTCAAAAATTTTGTATAGTAGATTATATGTATGAAGTAAGCGGCTATTTTTCATATTTAAAATGGAATGTTCATTTAGATGAGGTGTAATATGATGTCGGAATGGAATATTGTAAGAAAACCGCATACAGGCATTCTGCACTTTCTGAATGAGACGCGAAGATTTTGAGTTGATGTAGTATATACCACGTCTCCATAAAATAAAATTGATAATACCAAACTTTGGCATAGATTATATTTAGTATCCGGTGACATACAATGTTTATAACTGTATAAAACTTTGAGACGACCAAAAGCAATTTTTATTTTATTTGCTATGTGAGCCTGAAACGTTAAACCCGAATCAATCGTGACACCCAAATTTTTTACCTCGTTAACTATAGGAATTATTTCATCATTTATACTAATCGAAAAATTTTGTAATTTGTACCTATTTTTTTTTGTACCAACAAGTAGTGCGAAAGACTTTGAAGCATTTATTTTTAAACCGTGATCTAGAGAATATTTATATAAACTTTGTAAATCTGAAATAATATTTTGTTTAGCAGCGTCTAAATTATTTGGAGGAACCGCTATAGATAACTGAGAGTCATCAGCATACTGTTGTAAGTTAGAAAATTCAATAGCTGTACTCATATCTGCAACATAAATAGAGAATAGTACGGGTCCAATAATGGAGCCTTGGGGAACACCATTATTTATTGGAATATACTATGTTGTATGAATAACATTACCATTTGACAAACGTACTTGTTGAACTCGTACGTACACATAGGTACACATTTTTGCGAAAAAATATCAGGTTTCACGAGTCAACTTCTTATAAGAACTACTTCTTCTAAGGCGTATTTTCCAAAAGCCTAAATGAAGTTTGAAGTCACTTGTTCTCAAGTTATACAGTATTGTGATTTAAACAAGAATCGTTTCTTTTAACATGTACATAATATGTCACAGAAAGGTTGTCATAGTACAAAGATTTACTTTTTCCAGTAGGTGTAGGATTTAGACACAAAATATGCAACGCAATACAATCTAAATTCATAATATTCCTAGTTGTTTACTAGTTAAAGATTGACATGCTTTGATAATAAATGACCTACCTACAAATACATCATACTTTACCTACCAATGAAGTTGTAGAGAAAATGTAAAGGTCATGTATCACAATAGTTAGAATAAAAAATTGACTTAAAGCACTTGTTCGCCATGAATAGAATCAGCATTTTTATTAATTTGTTCTTTGTTGTTCTTCGGGTGACTTGACTGACGATTTATGTATCTATTTGTAATATAAATGATCCGATTCAGATCCATTCATTATTCAACATTGTTATTAAATAAAAAGACTTAATTATGTTATTCAGTTTTTTAATTTGGAATATCTCGTAACCTATAATACTATTGGTGTTAAAAAATTCTTTTGAAAACAAGTTATTTATGGTATAACAAAATGTTATGTGAAACAATATTCTGTAACTTTGCGTACGTATACCTCCATTTTTTTTAGCCTAAATGAAATAATTTGATTTAAGTTATCTTCATCTTTATGCGGTTGTTTCGAGGTAGGAAAAAAGTGTATAAAGGAAAATCTGAGTTTGACTTATGAGATAAAAAACTTCAAAAAGTTCAATGTAATTTTTATCTTCAATTTTTGTTCAAAGAATAATAGATCTCATAGAGGGCTGCCACTTACACTACGAGTAGAACAGCTAGTAGGTACTGTTTATCATTTTAAACTAAATATTGACACAAATTTTATGTATACAAGGATCATGTCAAAAAGGTACAAAGGTGGCGTTAAAAACTTGAATTACTAATACTGTCATAAAAACATATAATTTGATTTGGAAATTTAATAACGGTTAATATTTTAAATGGAGAATATTCAGACTTACTCTAAAACTATATTGTAGGAATAACTGGAATAAAAATGAGCGCATAAATAAAAGTCATGATGTTATGTTTAAGTAGTTATTGTTGCATATAAATTAAAACAATACATTTTAAAAAGTGTTTGTATAACATACATTTAGCAGGTATACCAAAAAAATTGCCTGTAGGTATACAACGGGCAAAACCATTAGAATCTAAACAGATAGTATACAATCACTACTGATCTTCCGTAATCATGACAAGTAGATTAGCATGGAAATGCCACCACGCACTGATAGTGGTGCAAAGGCTATAAAGTAGCTGACAAACTAACCAGTAGTGCATCAGGTCTCAATATTTTTGGATCTAGTCCATCTAATATGCTTCCATTCTGAGCTTTTATTGATATTATCAAGGAGGGCACCAACTAAGAATTTAGAAAACGGTGGAATGAAACAAATAGCTGTCAGTTTGTTAAGGAGATCGTAGAGTATCCCTGCAAGGACACAGCCAAAAAGTACCTCGTCATGTCTAGAATTAATATTCGCCTAGTGACAGGTATTCAATCTTTCCTTAACCTAGGAAAGCACCAATTATATGAGGGGGTGCGAAACACCTCTTTATAAAGGTTGCAAACAGAAAAAAAGACCAGACGAGAGATTTCATGCACTATGTG
Source organism: Monochamus alternatus (assembly GCA_037114965.1). Classification (NCBI taxonomy): domain Eukaryota; kingdom Metazoa; phylum Arthropoda; class Insecta; order Coleoptera; family Cerambycidae; genus Monochamus; species Monochamus alternatus. The sequence continues at coordinate 28,727,341 of CM073431.1, read as the reverse complement.
AGTGCAATTTCATCGGGTCATCAGGAGAATCCGTGTTGGAAGAACAGTGGCCTTATATGGCCTACATTAGTGAGATCCCCTGAGCGACGTCACCATCTCTTTATTAGGCTGGTTAGCGGCTCAGGTGGATTGATCTAATTCTAAGAGGAAGTACATGAGGTCCAGGTGCTATAGCCTCTTAAGCTACCCTCCCCACAATTCCAGATTCCATGATATCATTGACATTTTGCTTGTAGAGCTGGCGATATTACGAATGCTTTCTATTGACCCGTCAATGTATTAATATATTTTATACACGGGCGTTAAATTTTATAGTAAAATTTTCCGGGCGATTAAGTGTCCCTTTAAAGAGACCATTTAACGCCATCGGGCGTTAATTACTGTAATACACTAAATATTTACTCTCCTTTAACTAACGGTGTGTACTCTATTTTTATTGAAAGAAAATATCATTTTATGCACCCCATTTTATGAAAAAAGATAAAGAACTACAAACAATAAATTACGATTTAATCATACTAATATAATTATGTTTACAATACAATAAACGAAATTACTATGACATAATTTGTTCTATAGGACTATTTTTTTAACTTCAGTAAAATTAGTATTTTTAGAAAATTCTACGGAAGATCCAGAGCACCTATTAGTTTACGTTAGTTACGAATTCGTGTTAATATTTTGTTACCATTTTCACTTTGTTGGACATTGAATTTTCAATATAACCTTCAGCAACAGTGATTTCCGACCATCATGGCGTTTAATATTAGTTATACCTGCTGCAGCGTCGATAGGTTCCTGTTTATTATTATTATTATTTTATTATAAAAAAATAATGTACATTTTACTTTACATTTGAAGATGATAATTTACCTTCATCATTAAAAATATTTAATCGGGGACATCTCTCAGAAAGGTGTCTAGTCAGTATTCTTGACTTTTTCGGTTTGTAACCATCATTTTTTTCCTTTTAAGAATGTTATCAATATATGAATATCTCCTAATGTCGATGTTATGATGTAAAAGTACCGTTGCTTTTAACATGGCTTACAGTTCTCACATTTCTCCAAAAAATATGCTAGGAGCACATTTTCAGTGCAGTGTTTCACATTTTTAAAAGAACACCATTTAACAAAATCATCATAAGATTTGTTGCAAAGTTGTTTTTATTTTCCCGGCAGTAGACTTTCTTTTGCTTCCTCTGTCGCTTTAAAAATTTCAGGGGGTGTATTCAGAATGTCTTCGTACTATAACTATTGACATCCATATTTTACCAATTATATATGAACAAATTTGTCACTTTGCTAGAGGTATTTAGCGTACTAAATATGGCGTACATGAAAATCGCGCTTGTTGATATTATTGCTAGGCATCCGCCACAACTGTCAATTCAGCATAACAAAAATTACTTGATTTTACTTATAGAGATACTTATTTCTACGAATACATAATATAGTATGTTTATAAGTGTTCTAAATACTAGCAGTGTATAAAGTTTTATACAAATTTCGTGAGAAATATTGCGTTTAATACCCATCCTAAGCATGTAATTCACTTCTATTTTCACGCTACGGGTCTTAAACGCCTACTTGATACATAAATAATTATTTTTAACATAGTAGTTTTTGCAGCTCATCCATTTTGTCTGTAAATGTATTTGTGATTCATTTAATATTTGCTGTATTTTCAATGTTATTATTATTTTTGTTTATGTATTAGTTACTGTAATTGTTCTGTCTCCCTCTTTCCACCCTGTTAATGGCCTAATGTTTATGGGAGGAGTACTCCTCAATAAATAAATAAATTACGAGTATAATTACAAAGGTATTATCAGTAAGTAAACGTTAGGATTAGATCGCTTTTGCAATTATTTGTTCATTTTACTTATAAAATACCCAGGTGACATGAGATAACTTGTTAAGCCTTAGATTATTCAGTTATAGTTGCGGCAAGAATTCAGAGGACTTACGTCACGACTGACGTTATGCAATTGTTTTTAGTGTCAACATAATTTTCGATATTTGGTCGCGTTAAAAACAATCATTTTTTTGTAATTCAGTACAGCATACAATTCAAACATTTACTGTAGTATATAGTTTTATTCTCAGTTGCAGTTTTTTTTTAATATTTTGATGAAAATATAATGAATTATTCATTTGTTCCTATGACGTAAGTCGTCTGAATTCTTGCCGCGACTATATTAAATCTTTAAAATTGTTTATCCTTGTAGAAAACACTATTTGAAGAAAACGACGCCCTTAATAATTAATCAATCAATACCCAAGTCTGCAACACCATTTTACAAAGTATTACGTAGTTTTTAATTGAAATCGCAGTAATGTATATTTAGACGGCAATTTGTATGCAATTTTTAATTGATGCGAAGTACAAGCAGGAAATATCATCCATTTTCCGAGGTGACCTTACCGATGCATTTACTCGCACGTACTTAAATATAATGAATGTAAATATTTGCCGAGTTAAAAGGTTTCCATAAATAACGGGCGGGCCAGAAATATTATTATTCAGAATTTCATTTCTGCATTTTAATCCACACGAAATATGAACTGTACGGAAGCTTACGTTGGTCGTACTTCTCGTTAAACAAGAGAGAAACATTTTAAAGGAACTGTAGAGGTATAAGCGACGAAAACTCAATATATAGGGTGATTCAGTTATAATTTCCTTAATTTTAACCACGTATTCGGAAGACCTGACAAAGACACAAAATCGAAAAAAAATTGTTTACTAGACCTTTCTTAAGATAAACACTTTATAACAATCGGTAATACGGCGCTCCTTGAACGCTATAACGAGTACTGAAGCTATATAGAAGTCCAACAGCGCTGCCAGTCAGGACCACATATATACAGGGTGTCCCATAATGATGTGCGCTCCTTTGGAGGGTGTGTTCCTTGTGTCATTTTAGAGGGGGTTATTTCTCTAAAATATTTCGATTTGAGTGCTCCCTGACGAGATAAGGGCTTCTAAAAAATTTAAAAAATTTCGGTTTTCATTTTTTTTAATCAAAAACTTATAAATCTGAAAATCAGTGACTACATTTAGTTAATCAAGTGACATTGTTGATGATTTATATTTTTACCAAATGTCTACAAGGGTGGCAACCACCAACCTCTGTTGTTTTTTTAATTAGAACTTATTTTTTTAAACGTTTCTCGATATGAAAAAATTACAGTAAATAGAACAATCAATTTACTAATTTTTTCCCCTCTTAGTATTTTTATGCAGACACGTGTTCTCTTTTAAAAAAATAAAATCCACATACATACATATCCTCGGGAGTGGAATATGCAAGCAAAATAATTCATATGAAACGTAGCGCTGCTCTCACTTTGATGGTTTTATTGTTTGGATTGTCATTAACAAATAATGTCAGATGTCTACCACCAAATTAGCTATTCTGTTAATTTATATTGCAATAGGCAATTTGCATGAAATTTTTAAATGCTTAAAATTATTGTTATTTTATTATATATTAAGTACTTAACAAGAATATCTTGCTAATTCTGTAAAATTGATCTTATATTTTTCATAATTAATTATTTTATGTATCAATTTATTCAAATATAGTCACGGGTTCAGAAACAACATTTTGTTTGGTTCACGTCACAGTATATGGAAACGTCCATGATGACACATGTCAAATTGTCAAATCGAAGTAGGTTTAGTTAAGTCGGTTAGCGTCAAACTTTGTGGTCTTTGTTTGGTGTTCGATGTCCAGTCCAGCATTATAACATAAGTTTTGGATTGCCGAAGGGGATAGAACCGAAAAACACAAATTTTATAAGTATTGAGTGTTACCAAAGTGCAAAAACACTACGGTAACCACCCCGAAAAAAATATTCTTCTCGGTTTCTAAAAATCAGAAAATGCGTAAGAAATGATGCATTTCAATGAATAGAGACGAAAAATAGAATGCAACACTATCGAACACAACGGCGTTATATTGTTACGAGGATCATTTCAGTAAGTCATTTCTCACTTTATTCAAAGATTATAAATATGATGTGTGTTTTAAAATTAATAGTTGGAAAAAGATATGACTATAACTAAAAAAGGTGTAATACCCCATAATTTCAACTGTCAAACTGTAAAACGCAGACATCTTGAAATTATTCACTATAAAATTTGGACTTTCTCCCAGAAATGAAAACATTAACAATAAGTTAATTTTGGACAGTTTATCTGATTGTCCTTTAACAAACCACTCTCTGCTGCCATTATTTACTATAATTATATGGATATTATAGACAATGCACACCAACGAAACAAATCATAATTTGATTTTGACATTCATGTCACGGCATATAAAACAACCATTTGTATTTCTTGCGTTTTTGTGGTTGGGAAAGACGTAATAAATCTATTAATTTATTACCGCTTTATTTTTTCAGAAAATGACATAAAACTAACACAGTACACATAAAATGAACCGAATAATATTTTGGTAATAAAATAAAAAAATATGCAAATTGCCTATTATGAATTTTCAATATTCCCAATAAAATTAAAAATTTCCGTCAGGTACTGCGTAGTGTAAATTTAAATTTTTTACGAAGAGTTCAGTTATGTGGCCGACATCTGGGAAGGCATTTTGAACATCACATGTAAACATTTAATGTAGGTTCATTTCTATGTATTTACAACAACAAATATTAGTCAGTGTTCTTTACCGACTGCCACATTGGCCACCATTTAAACAGTTTGCATTTCGCACTTTCCAATTTCTGAGTTTATTACTTGCTAAAAATGATTCAAATTTGGCACATATGTCAAAATTTAAAACCACCAGCCTACTACGTTTCATATGAATTATTTTACTTGCATATTCCACACTCGAGGATATATACGTATGTGGATTTTATTTTTTTTTATAAGAAAACGCCTGTCTTTGCATAAAAATACTAAGAGGGAAAAATTTTGTAAATTGATTGTTATATTTACTGTAATTTTTTCATATCGAGAAACGTTTAGAATAAAAAGTTCTAATTAAAAAAACAACAGAAGTTGGTGGTTGCCACCCTTGTAGACATTTGGTAAAAATAAAAATCGTACTCAGCAATGTTACTTAATTAAGTAAATGTAGTCATCGATTTTCAGATTTATAAGTTTAACCGTTTGTGATAAAAAAAAAATTTAAATTTTTTAGAAGCCCTTATCTCGTCAGGGAGGGCTCAAATCGAAAAATTTTATAGAAAGAACCTCCCCTAAAATAACCCAAGGAACACACCCTCCAAAGGAGCGCACACCATTATGGGACACCCTGTATAATAACAGCATGTTAGGTACTAAAGTGATAGATTTTTTTCCAATTACAAACTTTTTGTTTGCAATCTAAAATATATGCATTTTGTATATATTCTTTGAGGTACTTTTAAAAATTATTGCATTTTTAAGGTATTCATTAAGCGTTTTATCAAGTTCTGAAGTAAAATTCATTCATCATACCTTCGTAATGCAAGTTCAAAAACCCCGCAAATATTATACCCTAAATAATTTTGGATAAAATATTAAAATAATACCTATTTTTTGTCATCTCTTCGTTATGTTCTTGAAAGCGGAATAAAGTTGAGCTCGTATATTCCCATATAATGCAAATCGCATTTAATTATAAATATGAATCAGAATCAAATTCATTACTCATGATCAGTAGGTACCAAATAATACAGATGCACATGAAAAAACACAGACGCGAATATCTATTAAAATGTATTTGAATTGAAGCAGTTTAAATAATGGTTTGAAAATATTCTTTTTCGGTGTAAATATGTATTTATTTTTTTTAAATCGCGTATTTGTATTATACTCATTTTCCCCTATCTTCGCTTAAAATTAATGACATTATGACTGAATCACCCTGTACATTACATCCAATATATGTACAGGGTTGAGTGTGATTAAGTACAAATATTTTAAGAGTAGATATAGAAAAATAAGAACTAACGGAATTCCTTTTCAAAATAAAATCAAAAATTATTCATAAAGCGAAATAATTTTTGTTTCGAAACTCATTTATATCCGAACGGTGACGTTTAGACAGTAGGCAACTAGAAGCACTAAACTGCAAAATTCATTGTCATAAATTGAAATTCTGTGGTTACGTTGTGATTATTTTGTGTTCTCTTTCAATTTTCAGTATCTTTTTACAATTTTAAACGTTTTATAGTTATTAAATAAAGGAATTGTGTTGGGTACAGATATTTTCCTACAATGTAGTTAGGCTGTTATCGCATTGGCGCAGGTGCATATAAAGTTTTCTATTATCTATTAGTATTCCTTTCGTTCGAATGAATTGGCATCAGGTATTATTATTATTACTATTAAAAATATCGTCGTCGTACATTTGAAAACGTTGTAAAAAATCGACCACATAGTAGTTGACATATCTAAGCCAAATAGGACGATGGTTATCATAGCGTGCCATTTTAAATATGAAACTAAACCTGCAAAATATTTTTTTTTATTGTCTTTTAGACCTCCCCGAAGTAATTTATTTTAAAATTATCATTTAGATGAAAATGTGTTTTCAAATATGGAAAAACCCGATAAGTTATGTATTTATAAGTACAAGAGCAAAGAATAACTATATACGATTCAATAACAAACAAAAATGTCAGCACAACTTGACATAATGGTGTAATGTGTACAGAGTGATTATCAAAAAAAAAAAAAAAGAGAAATGAGAATAGATTAATTTATATATCGTAAAAAAAATCTATAATTCGAGAAAAAAAATATTGAAGTTGTAATATTTCCAACATTTACATTGCTGAGCTACTGTAGTCTCTGTTCACAATTCCGAATACAGAAATCCGATTTTAGTCTAATCGTTTTTGCGATAGTGTTTACATTAGTTTTTCAACTCTCTTACGTGCATAGCAACTCGGATGACGATGGATATCGTTTTAACTTATGGTAAGTGAAAATGCTTTAGCAGGATTATTTCCCGGTAAACATATGCCAAATGCAGCTACTTTTACAACGATGTGCAGTGAGTGCAAGTGCAGTGCAAACGCGAGCGTGGCATAGGAAACTTGCATGCGAATCGTAGAAGCGATGGAGGTCCAGGGCGTTCACGGCGTATTGCAGCAGCTGAGAAACACATTTTAGAGATTGTTGAAGAGAATAACCGACTAAGTTCCATGCAAATCGCTCAACATGTACAAGGGATGTCCCAATCAAACGGGTGGCGTATCATACACGAGGCTTAATTATGCCAATAACATGTCATGCCAGAAACATTTGTGTTAGTTCGTAAATTGGGTAAGTCGAACCCAAATGTGTTTACACGTCGCTGGAGATAATTTTGAACAGTTGTTGTAACATCAGGAATGTAAATTATTTTATTAATTAAAACCATAAATTAATTTAATTTATTATTAATAATAATAATAATAATAAAGGTTTATTTATTTCACAAAATTTACAAATTTGATATACAAAATTAGTATATGATTATACACGTATATACATATACATATACATACACATATACAATATGTGGAAAACTAAATAAACACAGTAACCTTTTAAAGTATTTACTTACTACTTGTTAAAGGAATATTAATTATAATTATTAAGTAGAGAGGGAGGTCCTATGAATATACGTCATATAGAAATATGTGCTTCAATATTGAATACATATATTCAATAAATTACATTAATGATGACAACCAATTATGATTCCTAAAAATACGACGTACTTGAATGTGGAACACATAACCAGTCATATAAATGTGGACAATATAGTAAACTAATATCACAAACATCAGTTACATACCTAACCCAAAAATACATATAAAACTATATTTTAATCCTGCGTTATTGATTATTATTAAAAATACATAGTTTTATTTACTATTTCATGCATTAATAATCTCGGACTTTCTTGGATCCACACTTTAACTTTTTTTTTGTAAATAAATAAAGATGTTATATTTTTAATTTCTGTCGGAAGAACATCATATAATTTTAAGCAAATATATTTAAAGTTTCTTGTACCTGCTTTTTTATTAACCCTCTGTTTTAATGTTGTTGTGTTTTTTGCTCGCGTATTGTAAATATGATCGTTAAACTCAATAAAATCTTTATTTTTATATAGATAAATAAGTACTTTCTCACAAAAAAGTTGTCGTATATCCATTTTTCCTGTTTCTTTATACAGACTCTCTGTTGGGTAAGTAAAATCTTTATTATATATTATTTTAATAAACCATTTTTGAATTGTGTGTTATTAATAATAACAATAGCAGCAATAGCAGTTGAACTTGCTGATATAAAATAGGTGTTATACAATTTTATTTATTTATTTCCTGGAGTAATTGTCTCAATTTTTTGTGCGGTAATTTTTTATTATAATTTGTCACCAAGCCGATCATCGACTGCATGCTTTGCCTTGCGCAAGGGCAGGTTTTATAGTGGACCAGTTTCCAGTGTAATGCAGAAGTGTTTTTAAATCATTTTCGTGCTGCTATGTTTAATTTATTTTTACAAAATTATTTTTGAAAGACCTCTGTACATTCAAATATATTTTTTTTTTTTGGATAACTGAGTCACCCTATATGCATATTTGTAAAACTAGCATTTAAATGATTTTTTTTAGTGTGGCAAAAAACAATTTGATTAGATGGTGACTTTGTGAATCAAGCGACATGGTATCTTCTCTAAATTTCGTTATTTTTCAGTTTTAATGTTAATGTAAAATATCTTACCGATTTCTTTACAAATAGTTAATGGGGCGGTCACGTGATATTTCTTCTCCCCCTCTTTTTCTCCGGTATTGTTCGAGACACGGAAAAAGACGTAAGAATAGAAGTTATAAGCGGATCCGTTCCACAATGCCTAACCACACGAACAACAAAAACAAGTTGAAGATTCTCAGCTAAGGTTAAAGCCGCTTTACAGTCTGCACTTCTTTCTGTAAATTGCAAGTCTCTTGAACGTAAGCATGCACACTGAACAGCAGCATATTACCAAAACCGTCATATCTGAAAGACTCTTGCACTTTCAAAATATAGACCTTGCTCGGTTTTTAACTTTTCTGCAACTCTGGCGAATAATTTGGTAATTTGTATGGATACCACCATACGCAAAAATTCCTAGGTCAATTTCAAACTGCCTTCTTTCGCTTCTACTTGATTATTGTTTGATTATTGAGATTGCAAAATATATTAACTGAAACTTTTATTTTATATATTATTCTGTTTGTTATGTAGTTTACTTTTTTACTTGTGCATTCGGGTTAAAGTATTGGTATCACTTCTATTCCAATTGAGAATTGATGACTGTAAAACAAACTGCAAGTCATAACTTTAGGCAAGTCATTGTAAAAAGAATTTCGGACTGTAAAGCGGTTTTTACGAATGTGCACATTAATTCTGCGACTGGCTGCGACTACCTAGGTCAAGTCATAACAACCCGAAAAATTATAGTAGATTAAATACTAATATTTACTGTGTAAAACATTATGAGTAACGAAGACGAGCATTAAACTTTGTTTGACTTCAAAGAGAAATTTATAAGTAGGTAATGATTTACTCGGTTGGTTAAAATTAACTCAGCCGAATAGCGTTTTATCTTAGATTGACTTAGAAATAATTCGACGACTTTATTTTCAAATAAACGACAGTTTTTCCTAATAAAATTGCTAGGCATGTTAACAAAAGTACGTTACTTCAACATTTTAACGTATCATATTTATCGACTGTTTATACCTAATAAAACATGAAATTTATTTCAAAAATTATTTTGTACCGATAACCTTCACATGGTAAAGATACTGAATGATTAATACGGCATTTTTAGCATGCCCATTACGAAATGTGTTACCTATCTAGTAATTAAGTGCGACCGTTAAAACAACTAGATATATTGTGTGTGTACAACCACTTTGTTGCTTTATAGATAAAAAAAACATACATAAAGGCCCCTTTTTAACCTTTATCAACACGTGCGCCTAACTAAATGATAAAATTTTAACTTGCTATTAAAAATATTGCGCCTCCTTTATTCCGCATTTTCGAACACAGTACTAAATTCCAATTTGTAAATCAATTATAAACCACTAAAATGCGTAATCTAACTCTCAAACAGTTAACATTATGTTACAGGATTACTCGAACTCGATAGTGATGTGAGGATACAAAAAATTTAAATAAAATTTGGTGTGAACTCATTTAACTTAAATAGGATGCGATAAACTCCATTTTCAATCGAAAGTATTATCTTTGTTAGATGTAGGGTATAAAATTATGGCAACGTTAATAAAACAGAGAATAGAACCTATAGCAGAACTACAAATAGTTTTGGTTTTAGAAAAGGAAGGTCAACAACGGACCAAATCTTCATGGTGGAGGAAATTCTGACTACATGCTATGAGTATGGGATCAAAGCAATGGTTCTATTTGTGGACAAGAAAGCATATGATTCGATCAAAAAGAATAAACTAAGTAAAATTTTGAAACAATTTGGGATACCAACCAAACTGATTAGGCTATTGAAAATGACCTTAGAAAATACCAAATCCAAAGTACGAATAAAAGGTGAATGTTCGGAAGGCTTTACTATTGATACAGGACAAGGAGACCCACTCTCAACGCTTCTTTTTAATTTAGTACTAGAAAAGGTCATAAGAAATAGTCAGTTGAACAGAGAAGGACACATATTGTTTAAAAGTCATCAAATTGTAAGTTATGCAGATGACGTGGCTATTATTGCTAGAGATAGTAGGGAATTAGAAGAAGTAACGAGAAAACTTGTGAAGGAAGCACGTAAAGTGGGATTGCAGATAAATCAAGAGAAAAGTAAGCTTTTGAGAATAGGAGAACAAGAAAAGGATACCAATTTTAAATTGAGAACAGAGCATGGAGAGATGGAGTTTGAGGAAGTTCAAGAATATCTATATTTGGGGGCGTTAATAACAGCTAACTGTGATGAGGAACAAGAAATAAATAGGAGAATAATAAAAGCAAACAGAAGTTCGGCAGTAGTCAACCACTTATTGAAATCAAAAAATTTGTCCAGAGGAGTAAAATTTAGAATGTATAAAACAATTTTGAGACCGACAGCGCTGTATGGTAGTGAAACCTGGGTTCTCAATAAGAAGTCAAGAGAAAACCTTTTAAGGTGGGAAAGGAAAATCTTAAGGAGAATTCTAGGGGGTAAGAAGACGGAGGAAGGCTATGTAAGGAGAAATAATGAGGAAATATATGTTATGTACCAGGCACCAACAATAGACGAATTTGTAAAAGCCAGAAGAGTGCAGTGGCTAGGGCATCTAGAACGTATGGAAGATGAAAGGGCAGTTAAGAAAATAGTAGGGAGTAAACCTAACTACAAGAAAAAAAGAGGTAGACCGAGGAAGCGATGGAGAGAGGCAGTGGCAATAGATCTAAGGGAGAAAAATGTAACGGATTGGAAAAGAAAGGCGAAGGACAGAATGGAATGGAGGAGAATAACACAGCTCTGGGCCTAAAAGGCCTGTAAACAGCTTTATATATATATTATCTTTGAGATTTGACAGAAACGACTAAAGTCGTCATCAATTATATTTTTTACAGAAAGATACCCAAATTTTTTCCCGTTAAAATATTAGAGAATTTTTTCTGTATTACTTCCCATTTAAAAGTCATAAGCCTTAAAAATCACATTAGCGGTGGTAGGATCAAGAAGTAGTTGGAAAACAATTGACCCTGTATAGGGAGTCCATAATTCGAGGGTGATTATTAGGGTTTCAGAAACTATAAGAACGTAGAAGCGCTTCCAGAAGTATCATTGTACAAAACTGTAGGTCTTGCCTCGGTACTGCTAGAGCTCCCCATGAAATAGGTAAGCCAGCTAGAAGGACCCACCGTCATGAATAAATTTCTCATAATAGTACCTAAATAATAATTTAAATAGTTAAATTCAAAATTGGTAAATGTGAGTCCATTTTAACAATTCAAAGGGAAGAAAAGTCCTATCAACTCACAATCAATCAATTCAATAGTGACGACCGGCATCGAGGTCAAATTTTGCACCTCATCTTATCATACAAGAGGATATCACAATTACAATTGTCAATAAAACCCAAGCAAATTAACATTCATAATAGTATGCATTAACTAATTATCAGCACAAAATCAGTCAAAAAATAAAGTGTTAAATCTAAAATTTAGATTTGAAACTAAAAAAAAACTGTAAAAAGGAAGGATTACAAAGAAAAAAAAAGAAAACCAAATATGGCGGCATTTCAAAATCAGAAAATCCGAAAGAAGTATGAAGAAGAAATAAGGAAGTTTGCAAAAAAACAGACAGTTAATGGAAGCAAATATAAATGAGGAATGGATAAACATGTCACAAACAGCAAGTGAGAAACTAATACCAAAAAAAGAGTTTGCAGGGAAAAAAGGATGATGAGTGTATCAGAGAGGCGGAGAAGAGTAATAAGCTAAGGATTAAGGCACTTCATACAGTACAAAAGGAGAACAAAGAAATATACAGGGAACAAAGACGAAAGGCAAAGAAAGTATTTAGAAAGAATAGTTTCTCTAATTTTTAGAATGTTTATCAAGAAACTTTTCCTAAGAACTGAAAGAATATTGCTTAGGTAAGTTTTTAATAATATCTGAATAACCCTACACACAAAGGTTTAAATAAAATCCACGCTTAAATGTAACTCTTCGCTTTTACAAAGTAGAAAAACAATGTTTATGGGGTTCTAGGTAAGTAACGAAGTCACTTTGGATTTTATTGGTTAAATAATTTAAATAATCCATTCATTCCTAATAAAAAAGTATAGTAATATTTATTATAAAAACGTTTGATTTTCTTCTCCACTTCAATAATTGTAAAAAAGCACGGTTAAATTAAAAAATATTAAAAAATTAATTATCACAAATATTGTAACACTTGGTATATAAGTATGTTTGTTTCAATCGACTCAAAATCAAATATTATACACGTACTCCTAAAATTATTATAACGACTTGCAAGACACCCTGTATACAGTTTTTTCCCGCATGGTAAGTAAGGCTGTCAATCCTGCTTAATTATTCTGCTAATTTTCCTAAAAATCCCGCTATGTCGCCAGCTTGGTTCCCGGGATTTTCTGGTTTGACCTTGCCAATTTTATAGGTACAATCGTTTGCAATAATAATGACACTCTCGTAAAACAGTTTTTGAACTTCTGGAAGTTCTGAGTAGAAATTTCATTAAATCTCTATCGGTGAGTGAAACAACTAATAACTAATATTAAAAATGTGAAGTAGATTTCATTACAAATACATCAGAATTTCTAAAGAAATAGCAAAATTCATTTTAATGAGTGTCATTATTATTGTAAACGATCGTTGCGGTCTAATGTGGAGTATGAAGCCATAGAATAATTAATTAATACACATATATTTAATTTAGTGACTACTATTTTTACGAAGTAGTAACTGATTTACAGTTTAATAGATATTTTTAATACGGCATTATTCAGTACATAAAAGCAAGGTTTGAAAGAGTAAGGACAAATAAGAAAATTTCGTTATTTTCTACTTTAACCAAAGAAACAGAATTATATAAAAATGGTGTATCCTACGATTTTTTATTATCAATTTAACCTGCAAGTGTAAAATTGGAGAGCCTTTTCGACGGTTGAAACGGAATCCACCAAAATTCGTTCGAGTTTGAATCGGAATGTGCTGGATGAATTAGTTTTACTTATATACAGGGTGAATCTTAAATAAGTACAAATATTTTAACTGCTGGTGTAGTTCGTCATTTAAATCAGTCTAGTGAAAGCCATTTTTAAAAATTTCTAATATTTACGGAGATATTAATTTTTTAAAAAAATACCCACATTTTGAGGACCGCTGGCTGATTTTTCATCCAACAACGTAATGAAACATATGATTTGTTGCGAGGTTGCCATATCTCCTCCAATATAAATATTACGTTTCCTTTAACGTTTTAAGCATAAGTACAGTAAAATTGGGTATGTAGTATGATACGCAGCAATATTAACATAAATTTTAACATCTGAACTAACCTTACTATACTTCAACGACTAAAAATGAATTTCCGCAAGTTCAATACTACCGTAAAATATTTAGGAAGATATTACGTGATATTACTATGTCCAATGTTCAAAAATTATACATAAACGTGCACACAAGCTTACCTGTTTGTTAAAAAATTAACTATTTAATCAGTAATCCACATTTCACAAGTTAAATGTCATTGTACACTGTTAGAAAGGGACACAAAACACAATTTCCTTAAGTTATTTTATGAAGAATAACGAAAAACTATGCACGCGTTTTTTATTTAAAATGGAAAAAATGTCAACTTTTAGCAAATTTTATTGCTATTTTCATGCATTATGTGGGGTTAACAAGTTTGACTTGGGCTTCCGATAATCTGTCATGACAGTCAATGACAGTTTGATAATAAAAAATAATATAAAATGTTACACTTGACAAAATTCGCTAAAAGTTGAGATTTTTTCTTCCTTGAAGCAAAGACATTTGTGTAATACTGGCAACACTGTGAACCACACCTTCAGTCTGCAGCACTATGACTCATAAAAGTATGAGGGGTCGGTCTAGGCCAGCGGTCCTCAACAAGTTTTCTACTGAAAAATTACGAAATTTATTTAAAATTTCACTTTTTTATTTCTGATTTTTTTGTAAAAAAACTATTAATTATGTGTTCTACACACAAAACTATACTGCTGGTTAAAATATTTGTACTTATTTAAGATTCACCCTGTATGTAATCATTTTTTCTAAAATATGAATAAAAAATAAATTTCATATATGATTATTCATATTAATTACAATATAATGTTTTTTACATTTACCATTCTGTTTCAATAAATAAAACTTAAAATAATATTAATTTTTCATAATATACTGTCGACAGCAATCAATCCTCGGAACAATCCCGGAATTAGGGATTATACATTTCTAATCTCGAAATCCTGGAATAGACATTTTTTCCGGGATTGACAGTCCTAATGATAACTCATGGTAAAATTATACAGTATGCGCCAAAAGTATAGAATAAATTCAATAAAAACGAAACAATTATTTTTTGGGAAAAATCCTCGAACAGGTCGATTTTTAATTTAAAAAATACATATTTTAGCGTAAAATACTTCTTCACAATGCGCAAGTCTGTGAAGAAATTCTTCTTGCACATTATGAATGATTTCTGGGGTAACTCTGCGTATTTCGTCCCGAATGCGATTTTGGAGTTCTTCTAAATTACGTGGTTTATTAATGTACACTTTTGACTTCAAGTATCCCCATAAAAAATAGTCAAGAGGTGTAAGATCTGGCGATCTTGCAGGCCATTCTATCGGTCCGCGCAGAAAAACAGTTGTCCAAAAAATCTCGTACAGGGTGCGCATAGTGCGGAGGTGCACCGTCTTGCTGAAACCATATGGTATCGTCAGGAATGTCAGGGTCATTATCGTTAGGAAAAATTACTTCAAGGGCTGGAACAAGGTCATTTTCTAGAAACTCTAAATATCTTTATCCTGTAAGGGTTCCTTCAAAGAAGAAAGGCCCTACTATTCTGTCGTCAACTATTCCAGCCCACACATTTAATTTCTGAGGGTGTTGGCTATGTGCCTCTGCCATCCAATGAGGATTTTCCCGACTCCAATATCTGCAAGTTTGACGGTTTACTGTACCATTCAGACAAAATGTAGCCTCATCTGAAAAAAGTATTTGCCGGTGTAAATTTCTATTTCCTTGACATAAATCCATTAGAATTTCGCAAAAGTGCATAAGTTGAATTTTGTAGGGATGATATTTTTTCTTCCTCAAGATACGTAGCACTGTGCTCTGACTAGTGTCATTGTTTTATGCAACCAATCGTGAAGATTATCCACCATGCTTATCAAAATGTTCTGTTTCTGATTTTCATTAATGCTTGGACGTCCAGGTTTTGGAATATTTACAACATTGCCAGTTTCTCTAAATTTACACTCTACCTTACTGACTGTTGATTGGCTGATAGGGCGATCTGGATATTTTTCATTAAATAAATCTCAAACTTCCTGCTAAGTTCTAGTCATATTCCCGCATCCGATAAGAATTAAAATTTCAATTCTTTGAGTAACAGTTAAATGCGCCATAATACTTTAAATTGAATAATAATTTCTATGTCGCTTACAATACTTATTAGAAAGTCGGTGTGACAATGTCACTTTGCAAAGAATTTCACCTACGTGATCCATAAAAGAACTATGGAATTCGAAAAACTAAACTTGATAACGTTTTTGCTTTATTTTAATTGATTTACGTTTTCTAACATTCAATCGTCATTTACTCGAAAACTTTCCTATGTAAGAGGGCAATTTTAGTACTGTCTGATAGAGAATTAAACGATCTTTCAGAATCAAGGAAAAAAAAATATGGTTGCCATTTAAAAAAAAATCGATGACGTCATTACTTAACAACAAATGACATTTGAAAATCGCATTTTACGGTAAAATATGTATTTTTTAAATTAAAAATCAACCTGTTCGAGGATTTTTCCCAAAAAATAATTGTTTTGTTTTTATTGAATTTATTCCATACTTTTGGCGCATACTGTATTGCCAAGACGAAATTAATAAAAACATGAGGTATAATGTCGAATAGACAAGTCTGCAAACTTCAGCATCGCAACCAGTCGATCGTTGTTACCAGTTGATTGCTTAGTGTTACTTGTCAAATTAGAGCGCACGCAAAAGTTCGACGACCCCTCGTCTATATATTATATATGCTATAAAACTGTTTGATTTATGAACACACGGTTTCTCTCATAATAACAGTGCAATCTGCATTTTATGTACTTAACTCCCACACGAATTCTGAATTTAGGTTTACTGCCTTCTCAGCGCAATGAAAAGTTTCAGATGATCAATATAAAATCTTTATGCTTTATGATGAAGTTTGTTTTTAAACGCGTTGATGTGGGTACCGAATTTTTATTCTATTAGTTTTATTTTAATTTTATCTTCGGTAGAAAGGTTGATGTCAGCAATGAAATGTTGATGACATGACATACGTAAACATTTTTTCTGCATTTCTATTATATGCATAATGCATTCTTTATTGGTCATTAAAGAAAGCGATTACTATCCTATTATGGTAGGATGTAAATTTTAGTAGCAAGAATCGTAGATGTTAATTAGTAGATATGTTTTGGTTTAATTTATAATTTTATTGACAACTTAATGAAGACTGCTTAATGCAACTTGTTTGTTTATTTTCAATATATGTATAGAGTTAACTGTTAAGTAAAAATTTATTTGGCTACTTATTCATTATTTATAGCTAACAGCAATTATTGTGCTTACAATATTTCACATATTCCAAACACAACAGATACGTTTGAAATTAAAATAGAAAGCAATCGACTTTTCAATAAAAAGTCCATCATTTCGTTTTGATTCTCATATAGTCTCAAATAACTAAAAACGTAAATATTCTATTGTTAGATATACAGAGTGATATAGAATAATGTGCAAAAAAAATTGAGGGTACGACCGATTTTAACGGGGGTTCTTCATATAAAATTATTTGAGCCCCTCTTAACGAGTTACGACCTCTAAATAGGGGGTGATAAATTTAAAGTTTTATTTCTTCCAAATGCTTTGAAATTTTTCATGGTATTTAGGAAGATGAAAGCTCTTCTAACCCAATATTTTTTATTCTCCTTGTCCTGTAAGACGATTGAAAAATTTTTTTTTTAATGTGAGATATAAGTGGTCTGCTTACTTCCTGCTCGACCTAAGCGACTTGACTTACAGGAAGTGACCTACATTGCAGCAGGTACTTAACGCAGACCTCTCGCCCTGGGCGACGAGCCATTAAATCTCTAAATGATACTGCAGGAAACAACTGCGGACTAATGCCCCGACCGGCATTGAATTACACCTGCAGAATCTGTGTGAACAGCCAAGAACCCTTGTCGGACACATCACCAGACATGGACCGGTTTGGGGCTTGTTAGCCCTCATCAGTATGCCATAGGTGAGATGACCTACAATTGAACTGGCTGTTCCTTCATATGTATGTTCACATATAAACTGCGTGCAGGTGAGATATAAGTGGTCTGCTTACTTCCTGCTCGGCCTAAGCGGCTCGACTTACAGGAAGCGACCTACATTGCAGCAGTTTTTTTAGGTACAGAAATTTCGAAAAATAAAACACATAGAGCAAAAGTAATATCAAAATACCTATTATCGATATAAGTTGCAAAATAATGGTGTTTTAGGCAAGGGACGTGAAGTTAAGTACCTAAAAATATATAGGTAATATATTATATACAGTGCTCTCAAAAAGTAACGAATAAATTCATTATTTTTGAAACTGAGAAATTTTCGACAAAATCCCTGGGCACGTCGATTTTGTTTTTAAATAAGGCAGTTTTTGATATACGACCCATATTTGTGACGTCATCGTTGTAGACTTTTACTATTTAAAGTCTCCTTAAATAATTAATTAATTTTTTTTGTTATATATTCATTTCACTTCGGCACCTTTGAATATTCGCAGGTGGCATGAAATAACATTCCTGTTTGCTAAACTCTATATTATTCAGTTTGTAAATGTCTAAAATTACTTGTATTTGTAGAAAACACTATTTCAAGAATACGGCGCTCTTAAGTAATTTCGATTTTTTGTTTATAAAAAGAAACGATAATTAATGATTTTAACTATGTTAGAAGTTTTCTTTTACACATGTCTTAAAAATTCCATTTAATTTAAATATAAACACTGACAATTGAACTTAATTAATATGATACAAAATTACGCATCGATATTTTGTACAGTTCCGTTGGCAACCCTGAATAAAGCAATTTAGAACCCGATAGCATCTAAGATATTTCTTATAGCAGCACGTAGGACAATAAAATATTTTCACTCCTAATCTGTATTCGGCAGGCGTCGTACAGTTGCCAGAGGTCACTTGACCTACCCCACCTTAAAACCAAAAGACCTCATAACTTACCATCTGATAAAACTTTATAACACAGATTCTTTACGGTATCATAATTATTAACTTGTTATAAAAAACATCCGCAGGTAAAACAGTAAATTGTATGAATAATTTTTGTAGCTAACAGTGGCGTAGTTACTGCAACAGTATCTAATAAAAATATAAAACATTTTCTAAACATAAATATACACTAAAATCTCAAGAACCACTGCTTGTAGCCACTAGTTAGTTTCGTGGATTCATTTTTGTCACATTTTCAGACTGCAAAAATTACATAATGAAAAGAAATTAATTGTACAGAATGTCCCAATTTCGATGTAATTGCAGAGTGTTCTTGAAAACTACAAGGGATAGAAGGATGCAGTTTTCACTATACTGGATTCCTTTTCCGAGAAACTTAAGTTGCGGTAATCAGAACTTTAATAGACCTTTTCGTTGAGATACAGGGCGAAATTAAAAAACATACTTTTAAGAGATTCTTTATATCACCGAGAATAGCTAAGATATCGGATTGGTGGAAATTGCTTCTGATAGAGTTTTTTACCTAGATTTTAGTGGCATCCTTGTAATTTCTCTACAGGGTGGCTCTTTTAAAATGTGACTTAAACATAAATTTATTTAAATGGAACACCCTAAATATTTTTATGCCATTCAATTGAATTATTTTTTTCCTTCATAATGATATATAATTGTTACTTTGTATTTTGGAATTTGTTAAGAAACTAAAATTGATAAAACTGATGTTGCGTGGTGCGTAGTTGGTCATGCATTTTTATACAATTATACAAAATTGGTTCAGGAATTAATTCACTTTAATATTTTAAAAATAATTTTCTATTTAATAATTCAAAAGATAATTTTATTAGCCAATTGTGTAATTGATAAATATCTTTAATTGATAATGTTTGAAAATAAACAGAAACAAACATAAACAAATAATGAATAAGAAGAAAATTAATAGACAATTAATTAAAAAAACTGTTGAAAAATTATTTAATAAAATTTCCCTCTGGTAGATATAATCTTGAAAATAGTCAGCAAATTATAAAATAGGAATAAATAGAAATATGTATTTTAGGTTTTCATTTTTTCAATATTAATGAATATTATTCTTAACAAACATCGTATTATTATACAGGGTGTTTATTAATTGAATGCCGATACTTAAGGGTGTAAATCCTTCGGTCATTTTAAGAAGAAAACTTATCAACATATGTCCTAAACCTCTTAATTTTTGAGCTACAGGGTGTTACAGTTTTAATAAAAAATTTACTTTTTTATTATAATTTTCCTATCACTCTAGATATTTTTATGAAATTTTGTACACACCTATTAATCATTAAGGAACATTGTTTGATGTAAAAAATGTTTTAAAATCTTTGCCAATGACGTCCGTACGAGGTTTGAACTAAAAATTTTTGAAGAAAGAAATGGTACGCCACTGCCTTTTCTAAAAACTAAAATTATTATTAGTCTCCATTTATTTTACAGCAAATTCGGTTCCTAGACTTACTCTCGTACGACGCACCATTTTCACGTAAAAAATTAAAACCAAAAAAGTATTTTCCTCAAGTTCATTGAGACTGCTTTTTACATTTTGTTGCAATTTTGCAGACACCCACCATGCGTGGGAACACTTTTTTTAGGACAAAAATTAATTTTCTACTTTAACCAGTGACCTCCACGTAGGCATAATATTAAATGTTTGTTTAGAAAAAAAAACGGTACGCCTCTGATTTTTTACATTTTATTTTAAAAATCGCGATTTATTTAGTAAAACGATCAATTCAAAATCTTAAACCTAAAACGAAACGACAGGACAAGAAAATACAAACAAAATAAAGAACCCATGTTATGTATTCACAGTAGTTGTTGAAAGTGTCCGCCACCCATGCGTATGCAAGCATCTACTCTTCTTCGCATAGACTGGCGTACATTTTCACAAATTCCTGGTCTCTTATGGTTTGGCAGCATACTATTATACGATTTCGTAACTCTTCTTCGGCTTGAATCGGCACTGCGTACACTAAGCTTTTCAGATGACCCCAGAAAAAGTAGTCTAAACTATTAAGATCGCGAGATCTGAGCGGCCATGACTGCGTTACTCCGCGGCCTATCCACCGATTGAGATAGTTGTGATTTAAAAATTCACGCACCCGTAAGCTAAAATGTGGAGTCGCACCATCGTGCATTAGCCACATCTGGTTTCTTAATAAAAGAAGAAGCATTGGCGGCAGATCTTCTTCAAGAAAGTGTAAATACGATTGTCCATCTAATCTTCTTGGGAGAAAAAATGGGCCTATCAAATAATCATCAATAATACCAGCCCAAACATTTAATGAAAACTGTTCTTGATGATTTGATTCAACAATTGCAAAAGGGTTTTCATCCGCCCACAAATGGTTATTATGGGAATTTCGTATTGAGTTTCGAGAGAAACTAGCTTCATCGGTAAAAAGTAATGTACTTGTCAAATAACGGATTTTCTAGCAGCTTTTGAAGAAACCACTCACAGAAATTAATGCGCAACGGGAAATCTCTAGGGAGTAATGCCAGGACTCTTTGAATGTGATATAGATCTAACAAATTTTCAATAAGAATTTTCCAAACAAGTACGTGTGAAACATTAAATGTTGCCGCGATTTTCCTCGTGCTAGTTTCGGGGTTCTCCTCAATTTCATGTAAAATCCCTTCTTCAAGTTCCGGTGTTCTTACTGTTTCAGGGACTCCTTTAGCACTGTGGTCTACTTTTAAATTTCCGATTTCGTGAAGACGTCTATGAATCCCAGAAAATGTTCTCGCATCGGGTAGTACGCGATTTGGATACCGCTCTTGGTATATCCTCCTGGCTTTGTATACATTTCTAATAATTCACCGATTGTAAAATTTACAATTTTTTATGAAATTTTACCTCCTACTCTAATAATAATTTTTTAATAATGAAAAATCAATGTCAACTTTATTGCGAAAAGAAGCGTAAAAAATTATGACACTTTGCCCAGCCTACTAATTTTTATTTCATTTGCTTTAAGGGGGCATTTAATGAGTTTACCGTTTTTTCTATTCAAATATTCAATATCATGCCTACGTGAACGTTTAGTCATGAGCGCAGATATGGCTAACCTTCACAGTTTTTTAAGAAAAAAACGCATTGCAACGATTTTTTCAGAATTCGAAACGGCTGTCGATTGAACCAATTAAAATTGCACAAAAAATGTGTAATTTTTGATACGATGAACTGTTTTCGAGAAAATTTCATTCTTATGCACGCAATTTAAGTTAGAGTTAAAATTGGTCAGAACTCAACGCAAAATTATTGCGAGGTAGGTCATGAAAATAAATGAAAAACATGACAGTTAACAATTATTGTTGTATTAGGGTGTGTCAAGTTTCAAGTAAGTAGCTCTTACTACTCAGAAATTTGATTTTTTTTTTCAAACTTTAACACCCTGTATCTGTAAAACAAAGCCGTTGCAGACCCATGTTTATATGAACTCTTCGTCTTAAAATCAATCATAGATTAACCTCTTAAAGTTTGTGCACATACTTAATCAACGCCCTGTATAAAAATGCATGGCCAACTACACCACTTGCATGTTTTGTCCTTTTCTAGCACCGTGTATAACAAATGGCGCTAGAAAAGAATGGAGCATGTAACTGGTGAGTTTAAGCTGACTTCCACCGTACCACGCAACATCAGTTTTATTAATTTAACATTTTTTGACAATTTCCAAAATATAAAGTACCTAGCAACTATTATACTCGCGTCAAGAATTCAGACGTCTTACGTCACACATTTGTTTTTAATGTCAACGTAATTTTCGATATTTGGTTGCGTTAAAAACAATTATTTTTTGCAATTTAGTGCAATATATAATGCAAACTTTTAGTGTAAGGTACTTGTACCAAATAAGGCCAAGCTCCTAACAAGGCCACTGACACTTTTTGACAAACCAATGTATTTAACCAAAAGAAAGTTTACAGTAATTTTACAGGTTTCATAATATGTCTAAATTTGCATAGTTCCTAGTTTCTAAATTATATCATGGGTGGCACCATTAGCAATCATCATTTTACCGGTTGTGTGTGGTATTTTTGATGTGAATACAAGTTTATATTTTTGTCTGAAGAAGGCTTTGTTTTAAAGATATGTATTGACATTAGAAACAATTGAGTATCCGGCAAAGAGTGACGGTTTATATGGACATGCCTAGTTTTCGTTGTTGGTCTATAATACAATTTTTATAATTTGGGACAGGTGTGCCTAATAAAGCCACATGTCAGCAGGACAAAGTTCAAGACATGTGACTGTGTAGTATTTGTCTAAAATACGTTCACGAAGAATACGCAGGATTGTGTAAAAGCGACAAAGCTAAATTTGTTTGCCCAGAATGTCAAAACTGAAATTTATTTTCGATTTTGTTTTAGTTTCACATTAAATGTCAAGTTAGTGTCATATGTAACTTTTATATTTGATTTTAGAATTTGTATTATTCTTTTTAGTGAAGAAAGTTATATTTTGTTTCAGTGAAATATATGTTATTAAAAACAGTCTAATAATAATTATTGATGTTTATTTGCAATATTTGTCAACTGGCTTTATTTGGAGCAAGTGTTCCTAACAAGGCCATTTGTCACTTTTTTTTAAATTAGAATTAAAAATAATCTAACTCGACATTTTTAAATTTACAAGTATACAACCGTTTTAAATAAAGTGAATTTAATATATTCTGATTTTTATATATTTTTGTCAAATATTAAGAAAAAAATAGGGGCTCAATGCTTAACATGGCTTTATTTGGTACTGGTACCTTAGTATATAGTTTTATTACTATCAGTTGCAGTTTCTTAAATATTTTGATGAAAATATAATGAATTATTCATTTGTTCGTATGACGTAAGTCGTCTGAATTCTTGTCGCGAGTATACCTACATATCATTATGAAAGAAAAAGTATTGTAACTGAATGGCATACAAACATAAATTCAAGTTAAAAAAATATGTTTGCCTCATATTTTAGAAAGATACCCTGTAGAGAAATTAAAGTAGGCCACTGAATTCTAGGTTAAAAAACTATATCAGAAGCAGTTTTTACTATTCGATATCTCAGCTATTCTCTGAGACAAAGAATTTCTTACAAGTAGTTTTTTATTTATCCCATGGGTTCATGGATTCAAAATACACAGATATAGACTAATTCCTCTATATCCAAAATCGCTTGGTTTGGCCGTTAGATGACCTCAAAGTTTCTGAGAAATTGTTTAAGCAATTCTTATCTGACACCAAAACAGTTTTCACTTGCTGCCCTAACGACTTTAACAAAGGTATACCTTTTCCAGACAAAAAAGGTAGGAGAATCGATTGTTTCAATAGTCAGATGGATACATTAAGCCAAAAAATGTTCAGCCATTTAAAAGAAGCATGGTATGCCGTAAGTAACGCCCTTTACTACAGACGTCAAAATTAGAAACAAATTTGTATTTCTCGCCCTCAAAATAACGTATGCACATATTTGAATATTTTAAAAGATTATTTGCAAATATCGAAAATAAAATTTAAACTTTGACTCTTTGACACCCTGTAGATCGAAAGGGAGCAAGATAAGACATATTTGGGAGAATCGCACTATCAGAAAGCTGCCATTAAGCTTCGTCCCATTATTAATGAATCACCCTGTATAAGTGCGCGTCATCCAAATCTTAAATATTTAAATAAAGTTTAACTATTTTATTGATCTGCAGCTAATTCATTTTTCAAATCACTAGTCGTAAAACTTTTCAAACATACTAACTCCACAAATTTACATTTGCCGTTTCTGATCATTTTTACACATAAGAGCACTTCTAAATTTTGTAAACAAGAAACACTTCTTTCAGTTAAATACAATAATGTAAAACAATGTATGTATGGAGGCCATCATAATCATAATACAGTTACTTTTTTATAACCCACAGATCTGTTATTATAAATATTTAAAATAATTCAGAAAATACAAAAGGCAATTAAGTGTTTTTATTAACAATGTCCTATAATATTAACAGCAAAATGGTCTGAGACTATTTTCAGAGGTAAAATTTTGGTTACCTACGCCACTGTAAAATAATCTGCATACGCTGCCTCTGTGGGCTGAAATTTCAATGATTTCTACGTATAATTTGCACATGTTATGTTTTTAAATCTTTCATATTGCGAGTGTCCATTTGAAAGCATGGTTTATAAAAAATATCTTAACTTGGCATGGTTTATAAAAAGATTTTTAATTCGGCTGCATCAAGTACCTATTATTGCTGTATTGTATAGAGAAAAAATAATATATCGTACTAGGTGACCCGGCAAACGTTGTTTTGCCATATGAATTATTTCTAGTGAATATTTTGGTAGTTAAATAAAAAATAACTAACTGAGTGTGTGGAGATCTGGTATATGACTAAAAGAGGAATGGAACACTGTGAACGATGCGGGCATTCCTTGTCCATAGCACCAATTACCACTTTTGAATGAGTATAATATTGAATATTGGGCTCACACTCGAATGCTAAACGCAGGAATGAATCAGATGTAAATAATCGATGTACCTGTTGGCGTTGTTGGTCATTTGCTCTGCGTCTGTTGCCTGTGAAACGGCGTGATTGTCTTTGTTCTAATCGTTTAAGATCATTTCGTTCAGATCGTGCATCTTCTGATTCTTCTTGAGGCAATTGCGCCATGCTCACACGCGCATCAAGTATTTCCTTGCTGGATTTGTTCTTCTGTTCTTTGGCCTCTTCTTTTTCCCTGCCTGCAATTTTACTTGTTTGACGGCCCAAATTAGCCCCTTTACGTCTTGTTGGCATTGTTCACTGTACAAAACAATAGCCATATAGTAAAATAGTAGCCGTTGTTGGCGGGAGCTCGTGACATGTGTTGAGTACTTTTGAGGTTATGTAGATCACTTAATTAACTAATAGTGAGAACTACACTTAAAATTAATATTTTTATTAATTATTGATAAAATAGGAAATAAATAATTATGGCCCAGCAAATTAATAATAAATTTATTTGAGAATTACACTTAGAAGGTAAAATGATAATTCTAAACGTCACTACTACGCTCGGCTCGATGCATACACAATAATAATGGCCGAAAACTGTGTAGGGAGTGAGAGAAGGCTTATTGTGTGAGAGAGACAGGAGACCGACTTCATTCTCATCCCTACTCCGTGTTTACTCGGTAAGAAGTGACACCGCTAGACGCCTGGCGGGGATAACTGATCTAGTGATAATCGATCAGTTATCGACCAGGGTTAAAAATGATTAAATTACTAAAATGGATATTAAAAAATAGGGGTTTGTGATATAAGGGTGAAAATTAAAAGTTATATAGTTTTTTTTCTAATACCACATCATAAAAAAATAAAAATAAAAAATTTTGTCCAAAAAATAAAAAAAATGTTTAGGGTGGACCACCCTTATCACTTAGGGGTATAAAAAATAGATTACGACCGATTCTCAGACCTACCAAATCTAATACAACCCTTAATTTTCATCCTTCTATCACAAACCCCTATTTTTTAATAACCATTTTAGTAATTGAATGATTTTTAACCCTGGTCGATAACTGATCGATTATCACTAGATCAGTTATCCCCGCCAAGCATCTACCGGTGTCACTTCTCACCCAGTAAACAGTACGGAGTAGGGATGAGAACGAAGCCGGTCTCCTGTCTCTCTCACACAATAAGCCTTCTCTCACTCCCTACACAGTTTTCGACCATTATTATTGTGTATAAATCGAGCGTAGTAGTGTCGTTTACAATTATCATTTTACCTTCTAAGTGTAATTCTCAAGTAAATTTATTATTAATTTGCTGGACCATGATTATTTATTTCCTATTTTATCAATAATTAATAAAATTAATAATTTTAAGTGTAGTTCTCATTATTAGTTAATTAAGTGATCTATATAACCTCAAAAGTACGCAACACGTGTCACGAGCTCCCGCCAACAACGGCTGTTATTTTACTATATGGTTATTTTTTTGTACAGTGAACAAAGACGTAAAGGGGCTAATTTGACCCGTCAAACAAGTAAGTTTTGTTATTCTTATAGGCCGTCATCATTCACAGTGCTCCATTCCTCTTTTAGTCATATACCACATCTCCACACACTTACAATAAGTTAGTTATTTTTTATTTAACTGCCAAAATATGTACTAGAAATAATTCATATGGCAAAACAACGTTTGCCGGGTCACCTAGTATACATATAAAATTTCATAAAATTCGGCCAAGCCGTTTCCGAGGAGTATGGCGTCTAACACTGTAACACGAGAATTTTATATATATAGATTACACAGTAATAAATCGACTTTACACACTGCTGTCTTGGATGTAGCAAATTATGTGGCGTAAAATTTTACGTTTTATTTGTAAAAATATGTACAGACTATGTACAAAAATTTTAAAGCGTAGAATATTAATTATTTTATCAAATTTACACCAACATAAGAAATTTAACAAATCGAGATTAAAATTTAAAAAGAACGGATAAACCCTTCCCAATTATAATTGCCATCCAATATGCATGCGAGTTACAATAATGCGACTAGTGAACATTTGCTGCAGTTGCTTACTACACTTCATACGAGAACGAGTCGTATTCGCGCTCATAGTTTTAACGGTTAAAACAAATTGTATAATTTATTGTGTAATAGTAAATGTTTGTGCTTGTATTTTCCTGTGGTAGGAAAAGGCCCTATTAAAAAAAATCTTAAGACACATATGCCTTTAAATATAACCTATACCTTATTAAATGACCTGATGTAGTATAGAACTGTATAGAACTAATAACGTATTTGAAAATGCTCTTAATTTCTAGGAAATTCTCGATAGATGGTTTTATTTTTCTATTACAAAGGTTACTGGAAAAAAATTAGACATGTAGGTACTCTTAGTACTTAACTTAGTATTCATATTTTTTACATTTTTACATAAAGAGAAAAAGATCAATACATTAAGTATGTAGTGGCTGAAATAATTTATCCACGGAATTGGTTATTAACTGTTTGATCACTTATATAAATAACGGTTTCGAGGAGAGGTATTTTATAATTTCAAAGTTTTTAGATCTAAGTAAAGCTTTTGGCTGTATTTCTCATGAGATTTTGTTGAATAAATTATATTACTATGGTTACATATTATTAAGAGTGTTTTCCTATTATCGTCATATATAGTTAATATATCTCAATATGTTATAATTAACATTTACAACACGGGTAATAAAACATGGAGTTCCTTAGGGTTCGGTCTTAGGATCTTTATTATTTCTAATCTATATTAATGATTTCGTTAACATTTTGAGTGGCAACGTAAAGAGTATTTTATTTGCAGATGACACAAGTATATCTATATCCAATCCGAATTTATCCACCTTACTTAATATCATGCCCTCGATCTCAGTCTATTGCAAATGACTGGTTTGTTAGTAATAAACTTACAATAAATTTGTCTAAGACTGAAACAATGATCAGTCTTCGTTGTCCAAATGATATAAATAATCCAGGAAGTGTCAAGTTCCTTGGCGTTTATTTCGATCCAAACTTATCCTGGAATCAACATATCAAATACATTTGCAAAAAAATGTCAAAGCATCTATATCTATTGAGAAGTTTGGTACATAAAGTGTCTCTTTCTACATTAAAAACCGCGTATCACTCTTTGATTCACTAAATTATATCATATGCGATTTTGTTTTGGGGACATGCTCCCACGAGTGCTCATGTATTTTCATTCAAAGAAAAGCCATACGGATTATTTCAGGTTTGGGATTTAGAGAAAACTGCAGATATTGTTTTACACTTAAATATTCTTACTGTGCCTCCTATTTACATATTCCACTGTCTTCTCTTAATAAAAAATAATTTGCATAAATTTCAAAATATAAGTGATTTCAACCACTATAACATTAGAAATAAAAATGATCTAAAAAATTGTTACTCCAGACTTCTACTGACCAGAAAAGAGACCGATTATATTGGAATTCTGTTTTTTAATAAGTTACCCCAAAATGTATGGACTTTGCACTCAGGGTTATTTAGAACAAGAATTATTTTTTTTATGCAAGCATGCTTTTTATAATTTTGATGAATATTTTAATAGTAATTCTGACAATTTTTAAAAATTTTGTTACTCTTTATCTGTTATTTTGTTATCCTCAATTTTATAATACTCTTCTATTTAACTTTTTTTTGTACTTTTATATATTTTAATTAATTTAATTACCTACTATATTTATTAGTTAGTTCTAATATTTTGTTTACTATTTTTAGTGTTATTAGATTTATTGTATTTTTGACTCATATTGTATTATCTCATATCTATTTTGTTCCTGCTTTTGACATGCATCTTGGTGTATGTGGCACTAAATGAAAATAAATAAAATAAAATATGGCGTCATTGATATTCAAGAGGGCATCGTTTTATAAGAAGCACTTTTATATTTAAAATGTTGCGAAGAATATTTTAGAATTTTTCTTAATACAATTTCTAAATAATAGGCGTCATGTAATAAAATTATTTGTAATGACTTTTTGTATATGTGAGCGCCTTCTAAACTGGTACGCCTATGAACTGCTGCTCTGCGCACGCCGCAAGGAAAGATAAATCTAAACTGGTGTAGGATTTTGCTCTTGCCTATTTTCGATAACAGTTGAAAACGAACGTCATTCAGTAAAATAAACTTTGGTATTTCGCATATTCGTAAACACTTGTAATTACACTTTGGTCAACATTAGGGGGGTAGTAGAAAAATGGAAACAAAATTCAAAAATAACGATAGTGAAATTAGCTTCAGAAAGCAAGCGGGGAAAAATTCCATCACTGATTATACTATTTTTGAACAGTCTTTAGATTTACCAATAATAAACCTTAACCTTTAGATAAAATATGCCGTTTTTTATTTGGTTAAATAATTTGAGAAACTTCCAAAAACTACCGTTTTATGACCAAGGCTATTCAGTAGCAGACGTATTAGTTCATCAACTTATTAATATTTTATTTCATATTTCAACTCTGATTTACTGCAGTTCAACTAATCATTCTAAATATAGATCCGTTAGATGTAAAATGTAGGTATCTGATATTTATTACACAAGTTTACCGAAGCAAGTCACGTTATTTCATAATAAATCTATATAAATGTGAATTTTATGTAGTGAAGATACTCGTTTCATGACACATAGAACATTATGAAAATTAAGGTGTGGACTAATCAAATATAATTTAAAAATCAAAAAATGGTACTGGATTATATAACGAATTAGCAAACGTTTTTATAAAAGCGATTAAAGTACACAAATGTCCGAATTCTAAAAATATCGCATTAGGAGTTACTAATTTCTATACTTTATTTTTAAACTAAGAGGAGTGATTTAAATTTCTCGCGCTTAAACACTAGCTTGTTATTGGTTAATTTGTCGCCAATTTACACAGCTTCACATAAATTCATGTTTATTGTCAATGTCAATACTGTCAGCTAATATTTAAAATGTCAGTTATATTTTAATAAGATTAACGTTGCCACTTCGTTGATTACTTTGTGTTTATTCTCCCTCCTCGTTAATCCTAAACCAAATAAAATAGTTCTTTTCATAATTCAGCCACAAATTGTATTGCTTTTTGTGTATTTTCTCTATTTTTTTTTCAAATTTACTTTACTTTTCCCTGTGTATATATCATTCACTCCTTAGTATAAAAATAGAGTAGGTATAGAATTTTATTTTAAAAATAAGTCATATACGGTACCTCAGATTGCTCAGGAAACAATGGTCATACAGACACCGCGAATTGCTGAGATAAAACAACATATTCCACTTATACAGGGTGGTCACTTTTACGACGTCCAGTCATCTCAGTATAGAAATTTCGGAAAAGGTAATATATACAGTGTGGTTTAAATTAGTAAAAAGTTGCAAGTATGCCTTTCAGTTTCCTGAAAAGAAATATGAAATACTTTGTTTAGTTCCTGAAATATCTGCCGAAAACTGGAAAAATTCATTTTCTTTTCCCATTCATAACTTTTTTATAACAAATATTATGAAATTTGGTACCCTTATTTTTCGATCTCTTCGATGATATCAAAATCAGCCATAAGAAAATGAAAAGTTGACTGAAAATTTGGAAATCTAGTAGGCGTAGAATGTTTTTCCACTTTCATTGGACAGTTTATGGCGAATAATGTAAGAGTAAACAATTTCATAACATTTACTTTAAAAATAAAAAAGTTATGAGAAAATGTACTTTTTCAGCTTTCAGCCGGGTATATTAGGAACTACACAAAATATCTCATATTTCCCTTCTTATAATTAAAAGGCCAAAAAAATGCTCAATTTTTTCCTAATAAATCAGTCTGTATACAGGGTGTCTGTAAAAGGTCTTTACAAAAACATACCACATATTCCTTAGACCAAAATAAGTCGATTTAAGTAAAATTACCTTAGTACAAAGTTGCTTCGTAATTAATTAATTAAAAAAAAAATTGCGTGGTTTATTAATATGGCTGTACAATATACCAATGCAGAATATACCGATATGTTACTGACATTAGGATTTTGTGAAGGAAATGCTCGAGAGAGTGTCAGGGTGTACTTTGAAAGGTTTCCAAATCGTCGTGTACCTAGCCACCCAACTTTTGCTGCTGTTGAGAGACGTCTTCGGGAGACCGGTTCCTTTGCTCCCAACAATGTTGATAATGGAAGAGAACGTAAGGATTCCTGAAGTTGAAGAAGACATTGTAGAACGCATTGAAGAAGATCCAGAATTAAGCACCAGACGAATTGGAAGGGAACTAGGAATAAGTAAAGATGTCGTTCATAAAGTGCTTAGAGAACAATTGCTATATCCATACCATAAGAAGATTTATTAGTCCATGATCCTCAAAATCGTTTGGGTTTTTGTCGATTTGTTAATATGCAAAGAGAAAGAGATTCAAACTTTGTCAAGAAGGTTCTCTTTACCGATGAAGCGGGTTTTACGAGAAGAGGTATAACTAATACCCATAATGAACATGTTTATGCCGTTGAAATACGCATGCAATAAAGGTAAACCATTTTCAGCACGAATTCAACATGAATGTGTGGGTTGGAATAATTGGTAATTTCATTGTTGGTCCTGTCATACTTCCACGAAGATTAACTGGAGAAAATTTTTTGGATTTCCTACAAAATACGTTGCCAGAATTGTTAGAAGATTTACCTCTCCAACGTCGGAGAGATATGTGGTTTATGCAAGATGGGGCTCCACCACATTTTTCTGTAAACGTTAGAAACCACTTGAATGAACAATATCCACACAAATGGATAGGCAGAGGTAATGACGCACCTGTAAACTGGCCACCACGTTCCCCAGACCTAACACCGATGGATTACTTTTTATGGGGACATCTGAAATCCACAGGGAACCTGTAGAAAATGAGGAACAACTCTGGCAACGTATTCAAGATGCAATAAACAATCTTAGAGGTGATGAAGAAGTTATGGAAAGGATACATTTTAATTTTCTTCGACGTATAAATCTTTGTATGCGTGAAATGGTGAACAATTTTTGTAATATCTCTATTATGTTGTAAATAAATATTTTTGTGAAACCTATACACTCTAAATTATTAAAACAGAAATTTAGCGAAAACCATGAGAGTAATCGAGTCTTATCAAGAGTACCTTTTTTAAAGTAAATGAGTTGAGCAATCTAAATTTCATACTCAAACTCCTTTTATTCCATTGCCGTAGAATTTTTAAAGGTGCAATTATTAAAAAAAATCAAGTTCTACGCCTATGGATTAATATCGGACAAAAATTGAACACCATTTTTTTGGCCACATAAAACTACCAATATACCAAATTTCAGCAAAATCGCATATGCCGTTTTAAATTTATATGGGAAAAACGATTTAAAAATTGTAACTTCAAGGCCCTCTGGAGCCCAAACGAAGCAACTTTGTAATAAGGTAATTTTACTTAAATCGAGTTATTTTGGTCTACGGAATATGTGGTATGTTTTTGTAAAGACCTTTTACAGACAGGTGTATATAAAAATTGTTTGCTTACTTTTGTTATAAATAGATGGCATAATTTTTTGTATATTCCGTAATAAAATAATAAATATTTAATAATAATAAAATATTAGTTTGATTGCAGTTTCAGAGTTTTTTCTGATGGGGGGAGACCCGATAACGTGGCAACCATCCCAGAAATTGTTCAACCATTGAATAACATGTTATTTCTGTATTGAGCTTTATTTTCTCAAAAATTGCAGCTCTTAAAAATAACAGATAATAAACTCTTCATATTTGCCAGTTATGCTCCTGTTGTGTGCTGTTTTATTTCCCTCTCTTCTAGTTAATTGAAATAGCACAATCCATTGTAAACTAAACCACACCTAAGTTTTTAGATTACGTTCTGGTTCAGAAATAGACGGAGCATACTTAAAATAATTATAAACTCATACATTTTGGTCAAATCTTGACTTATCGTTAACAATTACATATATCTCCAAAAATAAAAACGTCACAATTATAAATACACCATTTTTTTTTTCAACATAATGTATGGATGTCCCTGTAAGACTGTCCTCTTCAAGACTTACTTGCTTACATGAAAATGAACTTCGTTTAAAAGTGACGGATCTTGAAGAAAAATATATTTATAAATAATGGTGTACCGTTTTATAGAAGCAAAATTATGGCCTTGCAGTATGGCGCATTTGTTCCTGAACACGCTGTATGAGAAATACATCTTCATCATATTTAGAAATCCTCAAAACTTGAAAATGTATGTGTAAGTCGCATATGATAGAAACCATGACTGCTTAATGATCAACAATCTTAATGCGTTTACTAAAGTTACTTAAAATGTATACTTACTTCATTTAGAAGAAACAAGAGAACTAGGTAACCGCCTACTGATAAAGCATGAACAATTCCATGTGTCTGTTAAGATAATTTATCAGCTCATTAGTAGACATGATGATTAATTTTATAAAATGAACTTATGCTCGACTATAATGAGTCGAGTCAAGATATGTACATAAAGATATTGTTGTATGAAGTGGAATGATTTATATTAACATGGTCTTTACCTTATCTGAAAATGTGGAAAAGTATTTGGGTCACGGTTTTAAATTTATATGGGAAAAACGATTTAAAAATTGTAACTTCAAGGCCCTCTGGAGCCCAAACGAAGCAATTTTGTACTAAGGTAATTTTACTTAAATCGACTTATTTTGGTCTAAGGAATATGTGCTATGTTTTTGTAAAGACCTTTTACAGACACCCTGTATATTACCGTTTCCAAAATCCCTGTACTGGGAGTTGGTAAAGTGACCATCCTGCATAGTTTAATTTAAAAATTCTTCGTTTAATGGCTTCCTTTAGACATATTTTTTCAATATTCATGTAATATTCATTAATGTGTAAGAATTTATAATAAGATATTCAATTAAAATTAGGTTTAAGTTTAAAGGGCGAAGAAAGCAATCAAAATCTTCCTTAAATGGTCAAATTATATTCTCTTAAAATTGCTAAATCTCAAAAGAAATATTCTGAACTCAATTAACTTGGGATATAGGAGATGACAGATTTTACTAGCTATATGAAATTCCTTCGAATTTGGTTCTTTGTAACGTCCTTAAAGTTAATATTTTACAAAAATAACAGACAAATGTTATTATGATGGTATAAGCAACTTACTGATTTTACTATAGCTGTCAGAACTGGACTGAAACTTACCTGAAACAAAAATAAATAAATGAGTAAAGAATAATCGAAAAAAAGATAGAAATAACATTATAATATAAAATATATACGTAAAAGAATTGCAGGAAAATTTATAGAGTATAGATGCAAAATTTTGGGTTGTTTTCAAATAAAGCAAAAATTAAGTACAAAACCAAGTAGGCCAGGCTTTTGAGATTTCACGTACTTGCACAAGTTTTTCATATTAACATCATTTTGTTGTGTCATATTGAAAAGACTAACTAAAAAAATCCGATGTCAAGAAAATAAAAGTCTGAGTCTGCAACATTGAAACTTTTCATCTTCTTTTACATCGTAAATAATTTATTTCCAATTTTGAAATAAATGATTTTTAGTGAACTCGTTTGCATTATTGTATTGCCGCATTGATTTATTGCACTATATAACTAATTATATATTTATTCAAAATACAGACAAATATCATCTTCTCACTTGGAACTTGCAACTACATATTCTCTTCTTCTGGTACTTTAGAATATTGTTTAACTAATTAAAGTGTTTTTTGGAGTTTAAAAAAGCTATAGTCTCTAGTGCCGCATCCACACTCTCGTGCTGTTTCATTTGGCAATATGACTTTAAGAGTCCGCGATGACCTGAACATAAAACGCTTTCATGTGCAACCAAAAACGATTTAAAGTACTAATAAGATGGTTGCTTAAAGTAATAAAAAGTAACGGCGCGAGATTAGAGCTTTGGAGATATCCTAAACTGTTTCCTTAATATTCTAATGTGCAGAATTTACATTCAACCGATTGTGTAAGATTAAATTAAATATGTACATCTAATTTCAGAATTCTGAAAAATTGACCATTTCATTTCAAAAACAGCTTCTTTTTTGTAAAAATAAGTTGATTTACGTACTTAATATTTCAATGAAACTTAGCACAAGACAATTCTTAAGGTCGCTATGAATAACTGATAAATACTAGGTATCTTTTAAAATATTATTTTACTGTAAAAATATTACTTTACTGTAAAAATAGCTCTATATGTATAGGATTAATTATCACTAAGTACAAAAATTTTAACCACGTGCTTTGTGAGGCCTAAAAGACAATAAAATATTTATTTCGGAATTCTAGGTAGATGTTTACAAAATGGGGAAACCTTTTTTTTTTGGATTTCGTATTTTCTGCTCAGTTGTAAAATGGGTTTGATAAAGGCTGCCTGTATTTCTGCCCTTCTTATTATTAGATTTCGCGAAAAGAAACGAAAAAGGCGATATTGGGTACATCCTCTCATAAGTGCTGGTCTAGACCTTGATCTGTCTTTTCTTTTTGAGATAGCTGTCCCAAATCCTTAATCATAGCTTCGCAGACATCAAGCCACAGTTTCTGTTTTTTATTACGGTCACTATAGCCTTAATTGTTTATTATACAGTTCAGATCGCACTTCTACCAAGCTTATTAATGTTTCTGTGTCAATTTACATATTCTAGAGAAACAACAGACATGCACCTAGTATATCGAAAATCGGTCGATTGAAAACATATGCGTTCGCGCGCGCAGATTGAAATACATTGTGCTAATGCAATCGGGCGATCGCGATCGGGTCAGAACACAGATTTTCAAATCGGGCGATTTTGCAATCGTTCATGTGCGCTTTCCATATATAAAGTACAGGTCTAACTACCCGATTGATTAATCGGTCGATCGTAAAATCGTCTGTGCGCGTCTGGCCTTAGTCCGACTAGACGAGTTTATGCGAAAAATTTACGCCTCTGTTGCGCCAATTTAAATAAACGGCATACTTCTATTCACTACTATGTATAATACTTACTTGCACTGAAAAGTACTGTTTTTGAATATAAATACTAAATATACAATGGGAAACGCAAGGAACTAGAGGTCGAAGTTACGCGATTTTTAGACAAGTACAATACTGGGTCTAACTTTTGGCGCAAGCAGCGCATGTTTCGTGAATGGGCGTGTAAAGCTGGTTAGTCTGACTAACGCGCTTTACACGGGCGCAAGGCTGGTTAATCCGACTAACATAGTCATTTCCCACATGTGAATGCATTATATTACCGACAGATTCTCCCTCCTTGGTACTTGAAAAAACCTGCTAACACATGCTCCATTTGGCAATAACATAGAATTCATAGCTTTATTGAAATTTTCTTCAAAAGATTGTCACTTTGAACGAAGAATAAAAATTGGGATATTTTGTATTTAATGCCTCGCAGGTAGCTTCTGGAAAAGTTCTCTTCAATAAGTCTTCCAGGTCCGTGACAAAGGTCCCAACATCCACTCGAGAAACATGCAGTTTTTTTACTCTCTTTATTGAGGAATCCTCATTATTTCCTACAATTATCCTTTTTTGGAGACTTTTCTTATTTATTTGTTTCCCAACCTCCTCAGTATTTTTCTGAGAATTGTCAACAAGGGATGGTAATTCAGCGCTCCTTACATCATTTGTGAGATTTATAATCTCAGTGCATTTTAGTTTTGACTGAATATTTAGTATATCAGCTGATATTTGTTTACTGTTTTTAGTTGTCTGGGATTTCTTGACACTAGTCGAAGGTTTTTGCAATACATGATCACCTCTGAGATTACTTTTGACATTTCCACGGTCAGGCTGTTTACTTGTAGTAGTTTTTATTTCTACATTACTTTTTGCAGTCCTGGATTCCTTGTCTTCATTAACAGATATACTCGATTTATTCAATATTTGAATTTGTTCGTTCAACAACTTTATTTTTTCATACAGTTCAACATATCAAAATAGTTAAAAAGAAACGCAACGGACTTGATCGCTCAATTGTCGGTTTTTCGCCGATACATCAAAGAAATGATACGATACGAGACAAGCACAGTGTGGATGGACGTTTTTTGTTTGTTGACACAACTGGTCGTTGCATATTTCGCTTTTTAAAACAAAATATATTTTGTGTGCTCAATCGATGACAACAAAAATTCAAAATCAGTAGGATGCATTCGAGTGAAGTTCTTGTACATGCCGCTAACAGGTTGGAACTTCAGGTCAGCCATTAAACTTGTTCCACTATATTGCTCCCTGCTGGCGTATAACTTTAACATCCACCAACGCAGTGGTTTGCGTCTTTTTTTCTCTTGCTGCAGAGAATAGTGAATAAAAATATACGCGGCTGCCGCTTGCTGAGGTCCATTCATCACAGAGATGCGGAAAGAACTAACGTCCGCACAACCCAAACCGTATCCCTCCCCTTCGCGTAACTTATACACAGATACGCAGTGAATTTGGGCTGAAAAAAAACTGACTCGTTGCAGCGTATCGTACCAAAATGAAACGATACGCTGATACGATACGTTGATACTATACGTGATTTTGCAACAAATGGATACCCGCCTTTACAGGTCCTCACTCTACTTCCAAGGCATCGTGCTGCCCGTCTTCAGTGGGCGCGAGAGCATAGGGGTTGGCTTTTACGCCAGTGGCGGTGAGTCTTATTTACAAACGAAACCAGAATTCGGCTAGTGTCTGATGACAATCCTCAAAGAGTTTGTAGAGAACCAGGTCGTCAACAGCGACTTCATTTTCCCCGTGAAGTTGCTCCGTATGAAGGGGGTACCGTAATGTTTTGGGGTGGAATAATGTTCAACCGCCGCACCCCATTAATTCGCATACCACAGAATATGACCAGTCAAATTTACATCGAACAAGTTATTACGCCCATTATCTAGCCCCTACGTAATGAATTAGGTGAAAATTTTCTGTTTATGGCTGGTTTTTAATTTTCTAAGTACTCAGTTTTTCTGACAAAAATATTTCTTAAACAAGAATGAGGGGGGTCCAAAACATTTAAATAAAATACCCATTTGTTATAAGAAAATCAAAATTTAATGAAAGGAAAATCTACTGATAGAAAACTGGAAATGCACCCTCAAGAAACGGTGTTTGAAATAATTTTTTAGTATTTGCTTTACATATATTTAATTTTTTGCGCATTTTTTGTGTATTAACATATTACTGTTTTATGGAAAGTGCATATCATCGTTTGGCAGCGTACCAAATACGTTTTCTGAAGAGACAAAATATTACGCCGAATCTCTGCACCATATTGAACAAGTTCTGTAGTGCATTGGTAAAGGTGTGGCAGTGTCTTTATGTATGTATTTGTGTGTTTTTTCGTGGTCGTTGAGCTGAGTACCTCACTTTAAACAAAAAGAACAGTGGAGTGAATTTCAATCCCCTCCTTTAACGAGGGTATATCGCTTCAGGGGTGCAACCTTCATATAAGGTATTTTTACTTCCATCCTCTTATTTTTGGCTCTACATTCACTAGTACCATTTTTGCTACTTCATTTAAAAAAACCCTGTATATATTTTCTTTAAAAGCGGCGTAAATCGATACATGCGACAAAGCGACGCCCGGTCACCTTTGACTTGTGCAAAATATAACCTTGCGGCCAGATTCGTTTTTAAATAAGGGTTTAATGTGGTTTTGAAAAAAAAGCGACTCCGAATACTGAATTTCGATTGTAATATTAACGTTTTTACGATAGTTTTTAGATTAGCTTTCCAAGTGCAACGAGGGCGTGACACGGAAAATTTGCAACCGAATCGAGGAATTGATGGAGGCCCAGGGCGTCCACGGCGTATTGCAGCAGCTGAGGAACATATCTTTAGAAATTATTGAAGAGAATCCCCAAGTAAGTCCCAGGCAAATCATTGAACAAGTACAAGAAATGTCCCAATCAACAGTGGGCCTAGCATGCACGAGGCTCAATTATGCCAATAACTTACGAGTTCAAAACGGACAAGAACCAGAAACATTTGTGTTAATTCGTAGAAACTGGGTAAGATGGGCTCAATTCCGTTTATGCGTTTACACGTAGGTGGACAATATTTTGAACAGTTGTTAAAACATCAGATATGTCAAATTATGTTATTAATTAAAACCAC
The DNA here is from genome assembly GCA_037114965.1 of Monochamus alternatus. Taxonomy (NCBI): domain Eukaryota; kingdom Metazoa; phylum Arthropoda; class Insecta; order Coleoptera; family Cerambycidae; genus Monochamus; species Monochamus alternatus. The sequence goes on along the minus strand of CM073431.1, from coordinate 28,687,680 downwards.
AGCTGCATTTGCTGCTATAAAATAGGTGTAATAAAAATAATTTATTTCTTTCCTTGGGAAATTCTTTCAATTTTTTGTCCATTCATTTTTTATTACGCTTTCCCGCCGTGCCGGTCGCCGACTAATTGCTTTGCGTTGCGCAAAGTCAGGTGTTACTGCGGACTAGTTTCCAGTGCAGTGCAGAAATGTATTTTTAAATCATTTTCGAACTGCTCTTGTTGTTTTTTTTATAAAATTGTATTTGTAGGAGTCCCCTGTACACTATTTTTTTTTTGATACGTTCTGAATCAATCTGCATAGCTGCCTTTGTCGTTCCCTTACCTTATCTTATCTTGATCATTTTCGAAGAAATTTTTACAATTCGTTAAATAAATAAATATTCCTTTACCTATTGCAGTAAATCGTGGATGATGATAAACATGTAGGTAAGTAACACTTTTAACATGTTTGAAATAAAAGCAAATGCCATCATTCTAGAATGTAACTAAAATTGGTATTATTGGATATATTGGTCGCTAAAATTCTTAGAATAGGCTAATAATTAAAACCAGATCCATCGACTCAAATCCCTTAGCCAATTTATTGAAACTAGGAAAATTTATTGCACCGAAAATTGGTAAATCTAAAAAGGATTTTAGACAATGAATAAAACATGAGCAAATTCTTTAACCATGAAAATAACATTACAACTTCCTGATATTAACTTGTATTTTTTTATGGCAGAAATATATTGTATATACTTGCAAGCTAAAAAATACCAGAAAGAGATTAATCATTAAGATTGGATTATGTTACTTATAGCCTCTTATAATTAATTTAATCTAATTTAATATTTCCTTTTGTAAACAAATGTTCAAGTAAGTGAAACTCCAGTAGTTCATTGCCAGTTTTTTAAAGAAAGTGGTACAGTTTTTATTTAAAGATTCATGAAGATTGAAATGGTTGTTTTTTAGTAACAGTGACGCACAAGTGTGAAATGAGTTATTAAAATCACTTTGTGGTATTACAGTCGTTAACATGTTTTCATTTTTTTAAATTTCTGACGTAGCACTGGTATTGTTCGCTAAGTTTTGTTATAGTTCAGAAATCATATAAAATAATACGACGTTCTTAAAGTTTATAAATAATATACCAAACGTTGCTGAATCGTTAGTTTTTCTTTAAGTTACAGGGTCAAGGCCTATGTTCTACAAGGTATTGTACATAATGTAGTAAGAGTAAAGGAGAGAGCAATTTTCTTTGAATTAATACAATTATCTTAATTATAGTTATATTGGTAAAGAAACTTGTCTGAGAACTAATTAAAACTTGATGGTATGGTAGCCGTATAATTAAAAATAATTAACATATAATAGATGTGTGTGGAATGCTGGGAATGCATTTTCCATTACATCATAAAGTTCATAACATTTTAAATGCACACGTTAAAAACAGTGTTAGGCAAGTGCGCTGAAATGATACTAGGAAACATGACACTGATGTGGCGACCACGTGGCAGTTTTATATAATGATAAAAAAGAAGATAACGCAACAAAAAGAAAATTAAAAGAGACCGCGATTATTTTGTTGAACGGAGATAAGTGTGTGTCAAACTGTTCAGTAAACATCGATCATTGTTGGCTGCAGTTGTATCAAGAAGAAGTAAGTAACAATAAAATAAAAATCATTTAACATCTCTATGGAAGCAGATAAACAAATTTTAAACTATCAAACTTGACATACGTTTAATATTTTTACTACTATTTTGAGAACGAAAACAGAGAGTTTTTCGAAACGTCAATAATACGGAAGTGCGCGGTAGTAATGTGATTTTTGTTATTTTTTACTTATCTGCTTTTTTCAGTGTGAGATTTTTTAGTTAGGCAAAATTAGTTTAAAAAAATAACCCTTGACTGATCCGTTTGGCGCAAGGGCTTATTTAATTAATCTTTATTTTTTCAGAAGTTGGCAAAAACCTAATAACACTAAAGTCAAAAATGATGTTTTTCAATAAATTTGCGAAGCAGGTTTTTTTGAAATCTATTAATGTTTAATATTGTCACGGATTTTTTAATTGACGAAATTGACAATCCTGGTACTTATAGCTACGGTGTTATTTATCAATAATTCGCAGTTCTCAAATTTTACGACGCGTTTTTGCATTTACGGAATTTAAAAGAGCAAAGTGAAAGATGAGCGACTCGTCTTCAGATGCAATGTTAGAAGAAGCGTGGAGTGTTGAATTTTCCACATGAATTCCTGAGAAATCAAAGGAGCTATATGAAAATACATAAAAGATTTTCAAGAAATGACGTAAGACAAAAAACCAACATATTACCGAGAGAGTTATGGTGACGCACTTTGTCCAAAGGAACGAAAAATAAAAGCTCCAGGAAGCTTATGGCCAGAGTATTCAATGTTAAAAAGTACAATTCTTATTCATGACCACTTGACATTTCCAAATTTTCAAGCAGAAAAATGAGTCCAAAAAAAGCCAGTGTGTTTTCTAAGAAAGACATGTCCCGATTCCTAATTGAGGCACCAGATGACATATATTTAATTCATAAAGTAAATTTGGATAATTTTACATGTATAGGTGCTAAATATCGTTTTGCATTTTAGATAGCATTGATATTAGGAATATCGGGGGCACGAACGGAAGAGTTATACAATATCACCATTCAGGATATTGACGATCAAGGAACATTGTACATATATAGCTGTAAAAATTTCGTAAACAAAAACAAATATTCAGCGAATATTTACTGTTACAAACAAATAGGATGAAATTATCTACTATTTAGAAATATACTGCAAGTACATCAACTTGCGGCCAACAATCAAAATTTTCGCAAGTGTTTTTGAATTATCGCAATGGAAGGTGCACAAGCAGGTAGTGGGAAAAGAAACAATTGGACAGTGGCCATCGCAGATAGCCGAGTATTTAAAACTATAAAATCCTAGAAATTATTTATAGTTAATTATATTAGCGAATAGAGCTGTGGATGTGCTCGGGTTAAAAAGGCATGGGGGATGGAAATCCTCGACCGTTGCCGAAAGCTACGTCGAAGATTCCCTTCAAAATAAACTGCAGAATGCAGATAAAATTGTTCACGATAATGGCAACACGTAATCCTGCAATATTTCTGAATCATGTGCTGATTCATTATCTGCTACTATAGCTTCTACTTCACTGGCCTCGATAGCTAATTTTCCATTAAGAAGAAATATAACTGAAACCCAAATCGAAAAAACATGTACTGTTCCAATTTTTTAAAGCAATTGTATAAACTGCACATTTAATTTCAAATAGATTTAAAATACATCTTTCAAATCAATTACATTTTAAACTGCATTCTAGAAAACCCATACCTAATCAATGCGATGTTACAAATGTCTATTTTGACAGTTATGAACAGTAAGGGAATTACTTACCGTTTTGTTAGCCTTTGCAATAAGTAAGCGCATCCTACTGTCGTAGAAGCAAACATGGTAAGTGAACTAAAAAAACTTGATCGTGTAGATCCATTACTTAATAAAAGTATATCATGCTCTAGCAATATTTCCAGGTCATTTTGAAACACCCTATATCATTTTTATTTTATATTCTAAACTATACATTAATTCCATGTCTGCAAATCCCTCAAATGTAACCTCTTCCATATTTTATGAATTGAGAATTTCTAACAGATACTTCTGAAAACTTTTTTAAACAATTTGACTTACGTTTCCTTGAATTAAGTATTCAAGTAAACGTAATTATGATTAACAATTAGCATTGAATTAATAAGTACGGTTTTAAAATTGTATGCTTGAAATAAATCTCGAAAAAAATATATATATGGAATTACACAATGATACAGCTTTTGTGCAGAAAATTGATAGGCGAATCGAACTGCGTATGCAAAATGTCAAATTTGGCAACACCGTCAAAATTGTATAAATTGTAAAACTTAATTCCGACCGTACCTGTATTACGAAGCATGTCAAATTCTAATTTAAATAGTTAAAGTTGTATTACCATGAGTTAGGTACTACTCATCCAAATTTCGACGTTGCCAAGGTAACGGTTTAGTAATTGTGACTGAAATTCTATACTTAACTTTTTATTTGAAAGCCCTGTATATCCGTAAGGAACCCAAATAGGACAAAAATGTAATAAAGTACTGATATTATTTTGAGTTCCTCTATATGCCCTCTCATTTTTGACCACTAGTTTCTTCTCTATGTGGAATTAGTTTCTTTATTAAAATTTTCTCTTTCATATTGATTTCGGAAGGACGTCTTTAAAACAAATATTTTAAAACTGTACAAGAAGATTCACTTATTTGGAAAATAGATACAGTATGCGCCAAAAGTATGGAATAAATTCAATAAAAACGAAACAATTATTTTTTGGAAAAAATCCTCGAACAGGCGATTTTCAAATGTCATTTGTTTTCGAGTAATGACGTCATCGATTTTTTTTTAAATGGCAACACCATATTTTTTTTCCTTGATTCTGAAAGATCATTTAATTCTCTATCAGACAGTACTAAAATTTTACCCTCTTACATAGGAAAGTTTTCGAGTAAATGACGATTGAATGTTAGAAAACCTAAATCAATTAAAATAAAGCAAAAACGTTAACAAGTTTAGTTTTTCGAACTCCATAGTTCTTTTATGGATCACGTAGGTGAAAATATTTGCAAAGTGTCATTGTCACACCGACGGATATTGGAGTCGGGAAAATCCTCATTGGATGGCAGAGGCACATACCCAACACCATCAGAAATTAAATGTGTGGGCTGGAATAGTTGACGACAGAATAGTAGGGCCTTTCTTCTTTGAAGAAACCCTTACAGAACAAAGATATTTAGATTTTCTAGAAAATGACCTTGTTCCAGCCCTTGCAGTAATTTTTCCTAACGGTAATGACCCTGACATTCCTGACGATACTATATGGTTTCAGCAAGACGGTGCACCTCCGCACTATGCGCGCCCTGTACGAGATTTTTTGGACAACTGTTTTCCTGGGAGGTGGATTGGCAGACGCGGACCGATAGAATGGCTTGCAAGATCGCCAGATCTTACACCTCTTGATTACTTTTTATGGGGATACTTGAAGTCAAAAGTGTACATTAATAAACCACGTAATTTAGAAGAACTTCAAAATCGCATTCGGGACGAAATACGCAGAGTTACCCCAGAAATCATTCATAATGTGCAAGAAGAATTTCTTCACAGACTTGCGTATTGTCAAGAAGTTGGTGGATGGCAATTCGAACATTTAATTTAAGTATAAAATTTAATCAATTGTATTTTATTTTACATACCTGTTACTTTTTTATGGATAAAATTTACGTTTTCTAACATTCAATCGTCATTTACTCGAAAACTTTCCTATGTAAGAGGGCAAAATTTTAGTACTGTCTGATAGAGAACTAAACGATCTTTCAGAATCAAGGAAAAAAATATGGTGTTGCCATTTAAAAAAAAATGGATGACGGTCATTACTCGAAAACAAATGACATTTGAAAATCGCATTTTACGCTAAATTATGTATTTTTTAAATTAAAAATCGACCTGTTCGAGGATTTTTCCCAAAAAATAATTGTTTCGTTTTTATTGAATTTATTCCATTCTTTTGGCGCATACTGTATATTCAGTACTTATACAAAGCTGCATTTGGCAAAGCTGTACTACTCTGGGCGATAATCCTTTGTCCCTTCTCCAGAGTTTGTCGGTGGTATTGATTTAGATTAGACCTTTTGTTACTGACGGAGGAAGGTGGAATGTTTTTCCGCTCTCGTAGTTTTCATTGTATTGGCAAATGGTATTTTTTTCTGGAATAATATTCGAGGCAAAATTATTCTGTAACTGTAATGCTGTCTATCAAACTCATTTGTTTTTTGCTGATTTAATTATCTTTGCACAAATACTAGAATAGAGTCGTTTCCATGAGCAAAATTCTTTATCAAGATTTATACAGGGTGTAGTTAAATGCTTGGCCAGAGGTGTTTGGTAATTTCGCATCAAAAACTAATTAAATTAGTTCCTAGAATTATTAAGTTCGCTTTATTTTCGAGATACAGGACGTTCAAAATTTATGAAAAAATAGTTTATTTCAAGTGGAAAAACAGAAGTTGAGGAAAACTACAAATAAAATTTCATTTATGTGATTATTTGAATTATTCCATTTTTTTTTAAATGGTTCCGATAGAAACTTTTTCGTAGAGTTCAATGTACTTATACTTTCTCCACAGGGTGTATCATTTAAAATATGATCCAAACATATAACTTTTTAAAAGGAACAACATGTATATTTTTTGCAAATCAATTGCATTCATTTTTCCTTCATAATTATATTGTTAGGAAAGCTTACCTACTTTTTTAAGTTGTTAATTATGTTTCTGTTTGCCTTAAAATTTATAATTTTTGCAATACCTTTAATTTGACGTTTTCCAGAACATCCAGGCTATATTCGATTTGGTTCTCGACACGTTCTCGAAGACCTACAAAACTTCAAGAACTCTAAAAATATATATAAGGGGATCGGTTTCGCCACCACAGTTCAGTTTATATTCAGAAGTCGTACACGAATAATAAAAGTCAAAGTATAGATATTTGTTGTGAATTTTGCAGTGACAATAAAGTTTTGTTTTTCTACGTGGCGTATTTCAAGTCAACGTAGAGGTTACAATATATAGCATTTGCTGCTATATATTTTGGAAAGTGTTAAAAAATGTTAAATGAAACTGATGTTGCGTGGTGCATAGGTGACGATTTATATAAATATACAAAATTCGTTCATGAATTAATTCACTTTAATAATTCTAAAAATAGTTTTCTCTTTAATAATTAATTCATAAAATAATTTTAATGATAGCCAATTAATAATTTGTAAGTATCTTTAAATTTAATAACATTGAAAACAAACAATAAACCAAAACAGAGATAAAAATTAATCGACAATGCCATTAAAGAAAGACTGTTGAAAGTATGTATTTTAGATTTCCATTTGGTCAACATTTTACTTTCGGATATGATTTCACCCACGGGTCAAATTGACTTTAAGAGTCATTTGAAGATTAAAATAACCTCAGAGGTCATCTGAAGGTCAAATCTCTCTCTTGACCTTTTTAGGCAGCTTCAAGACAGCAAGATATCGGAAAATTTCCCGCTCTTCAATGTAAAAATAAAAGTTGATTTCAAAAAGAGCTTCAAGGTTGAATCCAAGGTTACCAGACGGTGGTCCCCTGTGACCTTAACAACTCTCGTAAACGTAGTTTACCTGATGCACCGGTAATCTTAATGAGAGAGGATTTAACTTTTAGGTGATCCCTAAAGATCGTTGTGATCCATGAGTCAAACTGCAACCGAAGGTAAAATTTATCGCTTTCATAGAATTTAGGATCAGAGATAGAATATTGTTTAAAAGACGAAAGTTGACATTCAAATGATCTTGATCGTGATGTGATAGGGCTAAATGGATTCGGATTCAGCAACCCAAAAAAGAATAGTATCTCATTTATAGATCCCCAAAATAAAAAATATACCGGGTGTTCCCTCTAAGACTTTCAGTGCGAATATCTCAGAAACCATCATAGCGAGTGCGACGAAATTTGGTATACAGACACTAGATGGCGCGTAGAATCTGATGATAACATCAATTTTTATACAGGGTGTTCCATTTTCCAAGAAATCGATTTAATTTTGATTTTTTGGTTGTCAGCCCTGCTAAAACTTATGTTTAAATTGAAATATACTTAATTATGAACACATTCTGATAAATAAACATTCAAAAATTTCAAAATTTAACATAAAAAAACGCCTCCAAAAAGTACCCAAATTTCATTGTTTTGTCATGTAAAATGTGTATAGCCTTGAGCCAGACTTACACAGAAGAAACTAACATCGGTGAACGTCAAAACTATGAATTGTCATTGAATTGTCAAATATTAATGGCATGAAGTATTTTATTTTACATAAATAACGCTAAATAATGGATTTAATGCAATTTACGTATGCACAATGGTGTTATTGAGACTTGTCGATAAAAATTTAGACTTGAGTTGAGGCTTTTGGAGCATTGTGGTCGCCGTGCCGGCGCAGTCTACCGCTACAGCTAGAGTTACAGCGTGAAGATTGTGTAAAATATCTGTGAAAATTTTTAAATTATTCCATTATAATGTAATAAAACTTCAGTAAATTGTTTTTTTTATGTTACTACAGTGTACAATAATAATTAGGTACACGTATTTTTATGACAAAATAATTTACAAAATTGTGTAAGTACTTAAAGAATATCCCTGTTTTCCAACTGCTGTAATAATTATTGATTACTTATTTAGCAACAAATAAATTCAAACAAAACCATTTCTAAAACTTTTAATTATAATGTGAACGTGTTTGTCGTTGAAAGTCAGATCTGAACCTACCCTAGCCCCACAAAAGAAAATATTACGAAAGCATAACCTAGAAATGATTGATTCTTGTATCCACATATTTCAGCACTGTACTTATGTAATTATGTTTAAGAAGAACTCTACATCTGTAAAATAGTAAACAATGAACTACAATTTCTGTATTTCATGATACAGAACTGAAATAAAGCAACTGGTTTTTGCTAGGAAGAATCACCTGCAAATGTACTATACCCAGTAGGTAGGTACCTATCAAATAGTCGTTTAAAGCTAGATAATAATTTGTAATTCTTGTTGTAATTGTTTTTATCTTTCAGTTATGTGTGTGCAGTGCCACAAATTACATTAAAACAGACACCAGAAAGAATAAGCGAAAAATATTACGGACATTTTCTTGGAAATAATTCTAAACATGGATAATATTATAAACAAGTCTGTAACTCACATTCTTTGAAGAGTATTCTATAAGACATTAAATTCAGTTGTGTGTCGTGGGTTTTAAAATTTCTAAACGAATAAAATTAAGAAAAATAAACTAATTTCATAATTCTATGTACAGTATGAAAACATCTTGTTAGAATATCTTTAAAATGTTGAAAGCTAACTGTTGTTACAACATATACACAACATAACATAATAAGGTAGGTATTGAACGATGAAACGGCAAGATTTGTTTCTAATCGTACATGCATGTACATTCCTCAGATTGAACGTTGTTCTGTAAATGAAATTAGAATACAGAATAAGTGTTTAATATAAAATCAGATGTAATAATGTAAATTTATTTTATTGTTAATTAATCAAGAATTCATTTAAAGCTAGACAGTAATTTGTAATTATTGTTTTTTTCTTTCAGGTATGTGTGTAGTGCCACAAATTACATTGAAACAAAACGATTTGTAAAATAGGACACCAAACAGAATGAAGGAAAAATATCGCAGATATTTTGTTAGAATTAATTTTATACATAGAATGATGTATAATATAAAGAAGTCCCCTAACTCACATTGGACATTATTTTACAAAATAAAATTTTCAAAAAAGATTAAAGGAGTGATTTTTTATGTTTTATTATATGATTCAGTTGTAACCAGCATAATTTTAATTAAAAAGTAATACGTACCTACATTGTGGCTTATTTTTTAATTAGTAACTAAATTGAATAACTTGATCCTTCATCTTTAAGTATTAATTAATTTTATATTATTTCTGAAACATTTCTGTTTAATAATTTGAGTAGAATAAAAAACAACAAATACAGACTTTAATTTATTAACAATAAAATAAAATTACATTAAGTATCTACATTATTACATCTGATTTTATATTAAACACTTATTCTGTATTCTAATTTCATTTACAGAGCAACGTTCAATCTGAGGAATGTACATGCATGTACGATTAGAAACAAATCTTGCCATTTCATCGTTCAATACCTACCTTATTATGTTATGTTGTGTATATGTTGTAACAACAGTTAGCTTTCAACATTTTAAAGATATTCTAACAAGATGTTTTCATACTGTACATAGAATTATGATATTAGTTTATTTTTCTTAATTTTATTCGTTTAGAAATTTTAAAACCCACGACAGACAACTGAATTTAATGTCTTATAGAATACTCTTCAAAGAATGTGAGTTACAGACTTGTTTATAATATTATCCATGTTTAGAATTATTTCCAAGAAAATGTCCGTAATATTTTTCGCTTATTCTTTCTGGTGTCTGTTTTAATGAAATTTGTGGCACTGCACACACATAACTGAAAGATAAAAACAATTACAACAACAATTACAAATTATTATCTAGCTTTAAACGACTATTTGATAGGTACCTACCTACTGGGTATAGTACATTTGCAGGTGATTCTTCCTAGCAAAAACCAGTTGCTTTATTTCAGTTCTGTATCATGAAATACAGAAATTGTAGTTCATTGTTTACTATTTTACAGATGTAGAGTTCTTCTTAAACATAAGTACATAAGTACAGTGCTGAAATATGTGGATACAAGAATCAATCATTTCTAGGTTATGCTTTCGTAATATTTTCTTTTGTGGGGCTAGGGTAGGTTCAGATCTGACTTTCAACGACAAACACGTTCACATTATAATTAAAAGTTTTGGAAATGGTTTTGTTTGAATTTATTTGTTGCTAAATAAGTAATCAATAATTATTACAGCAGTTGGAAAACAGGGATATTCTTTAAGTACTTACACAATTTTGTAAATTATTTTGTCATAAAAAATACGTGTACCTAATTATTATTGTACACTGTAGTAACATAAAAAAAACAATTTACTGAAGTTTTATTACATTATAATGGAATAATTTAAAAATTTTCACAGATATTAAACACAATCTTCACGCTGTAACTCTAGTTGTAGCGGTAGACTGCGCCGGCACGGCGACCACAATGCTCTAAAAGCCTCAACTCAAGTCTAAATTTTTATCGACAAGTCTCAATAACACCATTGTGCATACGTAAATTGCATTAAATCCATTATTTAGCGTTATTTATGTAAAATAAAATACTTCATGCCATTAATATTTGACAATTCAATGACAATTCATAGTTCTGACGTTCACCGATGTTAGTTTCTTCTGTGTAAGTCTGGCTCAAGGCTATACACATTTTACATGACAAAACAATGAAATTTGGGTACTTTTTGGAGGCGTTTTTTTATGTTAAATTTTGAAATTTTTGAATGTTTATTTATCAGAATGTGTTCATAATTAAGTATATTTCAATTTAAACATAAGTTTTAGCAGGGCTGACAACCAAAAAATCAAAATTAAATCGATTTCTTGGAAAATGGAACACCCTGTATAAAAATTGATGTTATCATCAGATTCTACGCGCCATCTAGTGTCTGTATACCAAATTTCGTCGCACTGGCTATGATGGTTTCGGAGATATTCGCACTGAAAGTCTTAGAGGGAACACCCGGTATACATATTACAAACTGTATGAAAGTACTACTGACCCTCGAAGTTTGTGCATTTAAAACTGAATGATTCTGTACAGTAAACCTGGTTTAGTCAGGAGTAGGTACCTTCCGATTTCATTTTGTGGCCCCGTGTTGTTGTTTCTTTCTTTTTCTACAATTTGTTTATTTCACCTTGTATATAATAAACAGAGTAAAGATCATATATTTTTTTTTTGTAAAATCCTTATAGTTACCGAGAAAAAAATTATTGAAGTTGTAGTATTTTTAACCTTTACATCACTGGGTCTCTAGCCAGGCGATTCCAAATATTGAAATGCGATGACATACTCGTATTAACGTTTTTGTGATGCAAGTCTACATTAGTTTTTCAAGTGCCAAAAATAGCTTACGTGTATAGCAACTCGAAGTTGATGGATATTGTTTTAATGTATGATGAAGTGAAAATGCTTTAGCAAAACAATTTCCCGGGAAACATATTCCAAATGCAGCTACGTTTATCACGGCATGCAGTGAGTGCAAGTGTACCAAGGCATTGGACGTGGAGGACCGGTACCATGGCCGCCAAGATCTCCTGACTTTAAATCCTTTGGCCATTTGTTTTGTGAGGATCTGAAAATGAAGCGTATCGCACCGAAGTAGACACTATTGAAGATTTACGCGAACGTATCATAGCTACTGCCAACTTACGAGTTCAAAACGAAGAAGCAGGAAACTTTTGTGTTAGTTTGTAGCTGGATAATACAGTTCCAAAATTTTGTTATAACATCAGGTAGGTATGTCAAACTATTTTATTAATTAAAGCCATAAATTAATTATATTAATAATTATTAACAATAGCGGCAAGAGAAGTTGAATTTGCTCAGTGTACCGAGTAAAAACTGCTTTGGTTTCAGGTAAAGTGTCTTTTCTGCTGAAAATACAACAAAATTTTACTTGAAAAAGTTGTTCCGAATCGTAAATTATAGAGACGAGCAAAATTTCAAGAATATCGGCGAGGTTTGATGAAACCATTTTTCAACAAAGCACAAAGATTTTATCAAAGCAGGCTGATTTTTTTCTCCACAATTTACCGTTCTGAACAACTATTTCAAGTAACATTTTGTTGTATTTTCAGTAGAAAAAGAACTTTAACTGAAACGATAACAGTTTTCAATCGGTGCACTGAATATTTCAAATAAGATTATTTCGAAAACTGTTACTCCTAACGACTTCATCTGAAAAAGGTATACCTTAGTATACCGTTTTTTAGATATAACAGGTAGGAGAATCGATTGTTTCGATAGTCAGATGGACACACTAAACAGCAAAAAAGTTCTGGCATTTAAAAGAAACATGATGTGCCATAAGTGGCGCCCTCTACTAGTAACGTCAAAATTAGAAACATATTTGAATTTCTCGTCAGCAAAAACCCCCGATTTACAAATTTTATGTAAATATTTGGATCTCTTAAAGTTATTTTACAAATATAGAAAATAATATTTTAACTTTAACACCCTGTAACTCCGTTAATAATCAGTTTTAGAAAAAATGTTATAGAAAGAGGTATACTCGCGTCTAGAATTCAGACGTCTTACGTCACGACTGACGTTACACATTTGTTTTTATTGTCAACGTAATTTCCTATATTTAGTCGCGTTAAAAACAATCATATTTTGCAATTTAGTGCAAAATATAATGCAAACTTTTATTGTAGTATATAGTTTTATTACTATCAGTTGCAGTTTCTTAAATATTTTGATGAAAATATAATGAATTATTCATTTGTTTGTATGGCGTAAGTCGTCTGAATTCTTGTCGCGAGTATAGCTTTTATTTTCGGTCTTGAATTATCTCCTGAATTTTTTGCTCATCATTTCCGGACACCCTGTATAATACTATGTACAATTTTCGAACATGAAAAATGATATGGAGAGTCTTTTTTACCGCACATCCTGTACAACCGATTCTTATAATTTCAAGAAAGAGCCTCATGCTAGGTGAAACATTGCGGCTGATTCATCAGACTGTATAATCCAATTATCTGCAGCAGATGTGTTGGTTGTGGTGTGTGGGCAATACTTTTTGTGTTCCTCATATGCAATCTCCACATGTCTGCAATATTTGCAACATTGTATGTAAGCCGACAAGACAACTCTGAATTCTTGCCCATTAATTGTAACAACTTGCCAAATATCATTAGTAAGATACGGGCTAGGCAAAAGGAACGTGTGTAATTCTTGTCGATTATAAATTGCGAGAAATGCAGCTACATATGTCTGTGTCAATATATAATTTTATATTTTAAAACGGAGAAGTTTAATACTACATTGTAATACCGAACGGTATCCTTGAACCCGATGCAGGGTATTCTGTAATCAGTTTACGATATTTATCAAATAAATCCAACCTTGCTCGAAAAAGTATAACGGAGGTAAATCTGGTGAACGTTATTCAATTAGTTATCTTTTTCAAATGCATTCATGAAATGCTTCGTTTAATTATTATCTCACAGGGATCGCATAATCTGAGGGAGCACCGTTTTGTTGAAAACGAAGTTTTTGGCATGGTAACGATTACCAGTTAAGGCTTACGGTGAGCGCTCTATAAAACGAAATAAAGTTTTCGCTCAATGACTCCTCAAGGGATAAAGATAAAAATATGCGGTTCTTTTTAATAGACTACAAATATTATTTTACATCGACGCTGTGTTTTGAAATTATGAAAAACTGTAAAATTATTTTTTTTTAAATGAATTTTGCTCTTTTCCGAAATTTCAAAACACAGCGTCGATGTAAATTAATATTTGTAGACTATTAAAAAAAACCGCAAATTTTTATCTTTATCCCTTGAGGAGCTACTGAGCGAAAACTAAAAAAATATTTCTTAGCAATAAAATGCTGCCACCTTGCGGTGGCATTGATAAAAGAGACGATCACATTAGATTCTAAATGTCCAACACTGAGAGAAGTGATTCAGGCTAACGGTAAATGCTCTATCATACGGAATATAGTTTTCGCCACGTTTTCGCTCAAAAACTGCTCAACGGAAAATGATAAAAATAAGCGGTTTTTTTTAATAGACTACAAATATTATTTTACATCAATGCTGTTTTTTAAAATGTTGAGATAATGTAAATTTTTTTTTTTTATTTAAAATTTTTCAGTCGATGTAAAATAATATTTGTAGTATATAAAAAATAGAATAACATATTTTACTATATATATATAGTTACCGAACGAAAACCGAAAAAATAAAATAAAAGGACTGACACGCGATGGATTTTATAAAAGACTAAGAGAAATAATTACGTATTGTAGTTTAATAGCCTTATTATAATTACGAATTTGTTAAATCTTGAAACTAAAAATATAATGTTTTTCAAATACAGAAATATTGATTATTTTTAGTATAATATTCTGTGTCTGCCTACTGAATAATAGGCACCAGCTAAAATATAAATTATTAAAAATATAATTAATATTTTTAATAAATATTAAAAAAATGGGGAATGCAAATGGGTAGTTGAGATTTATGGAATATATAAAAATGTTATTGAAATATGGTTTTGTTTATCTAATTTTATTTTTGTTGCATAGTATTTTTTTATATGGCATCGATGGTTTGCTTCTCAGCACTTCAGTAAATAATAATATACTATTTGTTGCAAATCCAAACTTAGTAGAAATACACATAGAAAGAAAAAATGTGTCAAAAGCATTTTATTCTACAAATGAAATTATCTCTTTATTCCATATTTTCTGATTTAAGTTGAGCCCTATGTCAAGTGAAAGTATTTACATTTTAGTATTAAAGGAACAAACAAAAAATTAAGCATCACAATTAGTGGAACTATTTTGGATCCTACCGTTAAAAGTGATATTTTTTTGTTACAAAGTGCCGTTCCAGATGGGGTAACGCATTCTGGTCAACTATTTTATTGTCGATTATTTAATAAATGATCATACTTGATTTAAAAAAAATGTTGCTTGTTATGAAATATTACAAACTGTAGTCCAACTTATGATAAAATATGGTGTTCGAAAGTAAACAAGTAACATGTTCAAATTTTTCATCTTTATTTTTTTGTGAAAAATGTCAATCGACATAGTTATCCCAAAACCGAAGAAAAATAAAAAATCACTGTTTACAAGCATATACAAAGCATTCTGTTCATTTTTCTATTTTATGAATTTTTATAAATAAAATTAACTATCAAGAATTATGTTTTCCAAAAAAATCAACAATAAAAATATGTGTGAAATGCCTTATGTACCAAAATATCATTACCTACTATTATTTTTCGAAAAGTACAAAAGAGTTTAATAAAATAAATAGCACAAAAAATATATTTTTTCATTAAAAACATGCAATGTATTATTTTAAGATTTTATTAATTTCTATAGTATACTTGATAACATTGTAAATATAAATTAACTACTTGAGTATTTATGGAAAAAGTAGCATAACAATTAAAAATGGATTTTGATTGTTCCTTTGAAACTACATGTTTAACTTTATGAAAAAGGTTTTTAACAGAAATAAAAATTAAGAACCGCTTACTTACATCGCCGTATTTCTCGCAGTGAAAATTGTGTTTTTAACTATTGAAATCTCAAAAAATATAACATATACAACAAAGGTAACTTATTGACGTGTTTATTCACAGTTACTGTTTAAATTTTACTCAAATAAAATAATAATTTTGAAAAG
This sequence comes from Monochamus alternatus, assembly GCA_037114965.1. NCBI lineage: Eukaryota > Metazoa > Arthropoda > Insecta > Coleoptera > Cerambycidae > Monochamus > Monochamus alternatus. Next base: position 28,671,657 of record CM073431.1, on the reverse strand, counting down.
CATCTGTAAGACACGCATTTGTAGCTATCCTAACCCCACATTTAACCATTATTTTCATACACTTAATTATAAATATTGAACAATTTTTATTATCAAGTAAATTTTTATTATAAGAATATTTATATCTACAGATATATTTAAAATAAGTAAGTATTTTGGTAGATCTATGTATCTAAAATCTTAGACAGCTTTTTGCAGCTGTTTGTTTGTTTTACTTCGGTGTCTTTGAAAATTCCCAGGTGTCATTCCTATTATTTGCTAACACCTACATTATACAACTATTAAATATTTAAAATTGTATGTCTGTAGAAGACATTGTTTCAAGGATACGTCAATTTTAAGCCAGTGCTATATCTTTATAATTAAGAACATTGTACGCCACATATGTATTTTGGAACGCACAAATGTTAACAAAACAAAGGTATATGTTTTTAATATTTGATCTAATCTAATTGGCCTGTTTACACTTTAATTTCTCATATTTCTCTTCAATAATCCATCAATAATATAGTCTTTATATTTTACATTTTGGACATAAATAAATATACATTTATGTTAATATCTCTTATGAATTTTCTATGATCTACGGTAAGTTTTCTTTATTCAAAGAATACGAGCATAAAAAACTAAAATTTAATCTTATTCGACATAAAAATTATGGAAAATATAGATGTTTCTGACTTTCCGAATGAATGCATTGTCCTATTCTGAAAACGTATACTGCACCGCAAGTATAAACTTAGCTTACACACGAAACACGAGCATATGTAAAATTCAATTTCTTGAAAACCGTAACACGTAGCGAAGTAAACTTTTTTTAAAAAACTTTTTCATACTATCGACTACATTTGTCTCGATATAACTATAGTTCTATTTTCAATAATTAATGTAGCTCTCCGCATAGTAAAGTTTTTAATGCACAAATTTACTGGTATTGACTTTGAAACAATTTTTTTCGAAAAGGCTTTAAGTTATTAAAATTTGGTCCCTCTACAAGATGGTAAATGTTTAATTTAGTTATATCTTTATTTAAAAAAAGCGGCATAATTGAGAACCGATTTTACTCCACTAATAGAGTTGTGATACATTTATTTCAGTGTATATTTCGTTTTGTCTCCATCCCAAATGCATTAGCCTCTAGGCAGCACATATTTCAGCGTTTTGTCACAACACGTCAACATAGTCTTACTCTGCGCAGCGATATATCTGGTTTTAACAAAACTTGATCACGTGTTTCACCGTTAGCCTTAATAAATATATAATAAATCATATCTCTTGTCAAATTTCCAGGTAACAGAATTGGGCCAACAACGCGAATCTTCCAAAATCTTCCAAAATTCGTTCTTAAAGGAGTTTTTTTTATGCTGGTACCTCATGAAATAGTTTATGACTACTAAATTGGACTTTTTTATGTGGAATCATTTTCAACATCTAATAAATTGCAATTTGTGGTAAGTGAATTTGATGATCTGAACTTTTTTCCTTTGATGTCTCGAGAACTTATCATAAGTAAATATGCTTAACTGAAATTACTTATTTAGCTTCAAAGTCTTACTAATAAAAATTAAAAAGTAAATATACCATTAATATGTAATAATATTGTCAGATTCTTTACTGTATTGTCTGTATTGTCCATTTTTATTGTTGCTAAGGTAATGAAAGTGATCATGAATTTCTTTCAAGGGAAATCGAATAAGCTGTTAATACAGCCACTTTTGAGTCAAAGCAACAGTACGACTTTTCGTACAATGATTTCTTTAGATGGTGTTAGGAATAATAACAAGTTGAGTGCTTTCGGTACACTGAACAAAAGTTCCAAATATGAACATCGGCAACGCTTTGATCAAATTACATCATGTTAAAGGCGATCATGAACGTAATGAATCAGGAAATAAGCAAATATTACAAACTTGTTGCTTTTTTGTAGCAAAAACGATTGAAACAGTCGAAAGTATTGGCCATATCGCATACAGAAGGTTCCTGTAATTTTCGGTGTATTTGGATCATGTAGTCACGAAGAACTGTGTTAAGAACAAATAATGTGCTACGACTCCACTTGAAAACAAAACAACACATGTAAGATGCCTGCCAATACTGCTGAATTTCTAAATTTGCCTGATTGTCAACCATTATATTAGACATTACTTCAGACGATCTTCAGCTAATTTGTTGGCAGACTCTGGTGCTAATATTCTACAATTAAGAGACACTGTGGATGGAACTCTAGTACTGACAGTAGCGGAGGATTACATAGAAGATTCATGACAAAAGAAGAAGAACATCGCGGGTCAAATTTTGTCCGAAACTTCGGCGGATAACATTGATTCCTACCATGCTTCGTAGAAGTAAATACTACTACAGCTACTAATGAGATTAGCCGTCTCTCCAACTGTACTTTAGATCTAATTAAGTAAATATAGAAGAGAATATTTAACCAAATACAATCAATCAATTTTCCTATTAATGAAATCATATATGTATAAGCCCTTTGATATCAAATATCCAAGCCATCTGAAGAAGTGATCAGATCTATTATGAATGATTTTGCGTGTTCTTTATGTTTAAAAGAGAATTTGAGTTAGGATAATTATTCAAATATTTCAATGTCAGGAATGTTTTTTTCTATTAGTAAATTTAGCTAAATTAATTTTTATTTTATTTTGGATTATAGAAAAATTGATTGATATTAGCATAAATACCTTTACAATACATCAAATGTATAACACCTAATAATAAAGATTAAATAATAATAATAATAATAATAATAATAATAACAATAATAATAATAATAATAATAATAATAATAATAATAATAATAATAATAATACACATTTATTTGCCAAAAAAAAAAAAATAAAATCATGTAGTACATACATATAATAATGCGAGTATTTATAATAATTGGTAAAAAGAAACCATACCATATCACGTCTCCATAAAATAAAATTGATAATACCAAACTTTGGCATAGATTATATTTAGTGTCCGATGACATACAATGTTTATAACTGTATAAAACTTTGAGACGAACAAAACCAAATTTTATTTTATTTGCTATATGAGCCTGAAACGTTAAACCCGAATCAATCGTGACACCCACATTTTTTACCTCGTTAACTATGGGAATTATTTCATCATTTATACTAATCGAAAAATGTTGTAATTTGGACCTATTTTTTTTTGTACCAACAAGGAATGATCTAGAGAATAATTATATAAACTTTGCAAATCTGAAATAATATTTTGTTTGGCAGCGTCTAAATTATTTGGAGAAACTGCTATAGATAACTGAGAGTCATCAGCATACTGTTGGTCTGTGGTTGTAAGTTAGAAAATTGAATAGCTGTACTCATATCTGCAACATAAATAGAGAATAGCAAGGGTCCAAGAATGGAGTTTTGGGGAACACCATTATTTATTGAAATATACTGTGTTGTCTGAATAACATTACCATTTGACAAACGCACTTGTTGAACTCTATATGAGTAAATATTTTGAGTGTAATTCCACGCTGGTTGGGGCTTCAGTCCGCAGAGTACTTAATTTCACACAATATTATGTACCTGGTAATAACTAATAAAAAAGCCAGATTATGGATGTAACAAAATTGCATATTAATAGTACAAGAATTACTTTTCATAGTGTAGGCATATAAAATCCAGTGTAAGGGATACCTGATTTATTCAGTAAAATATTTCAGCTTCGAGAGCCCCGAACAACATATATACAAAAATTTATACATCTAATATCATCTTGCACTCCGTGCGCCTTTTATTTATTATACTTGTAAAATACTATATAAAGTGTTATTTCACTTTTCAGCGGGTTATGCGTGTCCTCTGTAATTTAATAGAAGCGACCAAATTTTTGTGTTCTTTCTTTTCCATAGCAACGCGTGGAAATTAACTTTTCTCTCTTTTCCCGATGAAAACAGGAAATATTAGAGCGTCAGCGTGAGTTAGTAAGAAATATGAAAGCAGTAGTGAAATGTAACATTACTTTTCCATTTGGTATTTATATTTTTTGGAATCTAATTACAGTTTATAAAATAGCATCTATTTTTATATTTATTCTCTCATATAAAATTGAGTTACGTTCGTACGAAAGGGATAATTTATATCGTAAATTTTAAATTTACTGAGAATATTAACTAATTTTTGTGCTATGTAATTTTCTGTAATACATTTATTATAAATTTATACTATATAATCTTCGAATTATCTCCACAGTATACACCAAGTGCCAATTTTAGAGCTATTTACATAGTTATTACAGTTCTGTTTAAGTTTAGATTTTATTAGCATTTATGCGATTGATCCATTTGTCAGCATTTATTTGTTAGGTAGAAGAATCATCGTTTGCTAAACTGTGTCGCCTAATTTATCTGCAAAGCACATTAAAGTTTACATTTTGTGTACTTATTTGTGTAATCAGCTGAATTTGAAAACAGAATTCTATAGGATGTTTATTAAAGATTATACCATACTTTACGACTAACTTCTTTGAACGAAAATAAGGAGATTTAAACCAACTTACCTTAATACCGTCTTGCTTGCTTGACAAGTTATAGGTCCGAGAAAGTAGGTTTTTTATTTCATTTTCTTACGATAATTTATTTCTCAGAGAAAGAATTTTTTTTAATACTTTCTGGGGCCTGTAACTTTTTAAGAAAGGCTAAGTTATACTAAGGCAAGCTGGTAAGGTAAGACTTAAATCACCTTGAAACCATTCTTGAAACAGTGTTTCCTACAAATACAAATATTTAAGAACTGAATAATATAGAGCTTAGCAAATAACCGGAATCTTATCTCACGCCACCTGCAAATATTTAAAGATAGCGAAGTAAAACGAATATATAAAGATAGAAAGCGGTTTAACCAACACATTTTTAGGTACAGAAATCTTTCAAACTACGTATTTTTTTAAATTTAACTGAAGATGTAAATATTATTATAATATAAACTTACATAGTTATGCACGTAATATTGTTCACTTTTGTTTATAAGTATGTGAAAATAATCGTTAAAATGTATGGTAAGAATAGCAACATAATATGTGTCTTACAAACGGTTTTTTAAAGTTATTATTTTATTTGAGGAGAATTTCAATAGTAAAAGTGGATAAACAAAACATTGAGAATTTTATTTTTGATATTACTTTTGATATACGTGTTTTGGTTTTCCGAGATTTCTGTACCTAAAAAACATCAAATTTGATAATTTTACGGCGAGAAATACGGCGACCTTAACGTATGGCACATTGTTTAACGGTTCGTTAGTAAAGTAACTCCAATAGAATAGCACCGGTGTGAAAGCAGTACCCAAAGATAGCAGCCGAAATTTCCGAAGATAGCCGAATGACCATGGACGTTTGTTGACTAAGGTACAAATATCAAAATGAGATTGTGAGTTCCAGGGCGTTATCTTATACTAACATACTGGGGATGATACTTAGTATGAGAGATCTTCAAGGGATGCTTATCACTCAGAAAAAATATGATCAACTAGAAATGGGTCCCAGGGGGTAAAATATGATAGCATCGGAAAAAAATATTTTCCAATATCTCAGAAAATACATGCTGTTGCAACTTGCCACTTGTTATGTAGTTTCCTCAAGGGATACACATCATGTAGAAAAAATATGATCGACTAGAAATGGGTCCCAGGGGGTGAAATATGATAGCACCCGAAAAAAATATTTTCCAATATTTCTGAAAATACATGCCGTTGCAACTTGTCACTTGCCATGTAGTTTCTTCAACACATCTTGTAGAAAAAATATAATCGACTAGAAATGGGTCCCAGGGGGTGAAATATGATAGCACGGAAAAAATATTTTCCAATATCTCGGAAAATACATGCCGTTGCAACTTGTCACTTGGTATGTAGTTTCCTCAAGGAATACCTACATGACGTAGAAAAAATATTTCTAGTCGATCATATTTTTTCTACAAGATGTGTATCCCATGAGAAAACTACATGGCAAGTGACAAGTTGCAACGGCATGTATTTTCCGAGTTACTGGAAAATATTATCCCGAAAGACAGTTTTGCAAAAACTTTGACACTTTGGAATTCGAGAAGGTCTATTATACCTTGGGATTTTCTCAGCGACATAACTTTTAATGTGAGAGTTGGTAGTTATCATTCTTCTTTACATCCTGCCATCGGTGGAGTGCCCCAGTGATCTGTTTTATGATCAGCGTTATTTTTAGTGTTTGTCACTTTGTCAACCATATAAATTCGCTGATTGTACAAAGCTCCAACAAGACTTAAAATATATTGCGAGATGGTGTAAGAATTAAATGCTGAGAAATGTGTTCTTCATCTGGGTAAGAACAATCATCTACTCCAATATTCACTAGAGAATACATTTTTAGAATCAGTTCCTCAACAAAAGGATCTTGGTGTCATAATAACAAACCGCTTGTCATGGTCAAAGCATGTTGCACAATATGTATGAAAAGGGCAAATTCTATGCTTTATTTATTAAAAAAAACATTCTTAAAGTTTTCTCAAGTAATCGCATACATCTGTATAAGCGCTATGTTAGGTTACTGTTGGAATTTGTAAATCCTGTGTGGACCAACCTCATAACAGACCAAATTTACTTGAATCTATACAACGTTGCCACCCGTCTCACTAATTCTCTCATTCTCTCTTTAATTTTATTTTATTGGACTGGAGAATTTTTGTTAATAGTTTTGGAACACCTTGTATGTTCTAAGAGGCTTCCTTTCTGAATAGTGTAATGTAATGAAGATTTTCGACATTCAATAATATTCAATAATGAATGTCACTTGCTACGACATTCTATACAAGTTTAAAAATGTTATGCTTTAGAAAAGACAAAACAATGTCCCTTTTTTCCACAGAACAAAAGATATAAATAAACTATGTTCTGTATGCATATTTAAATCAAAAGTATGTAAATTTTAGTCTCCTTTAAGTAGCCAATCGACCTTTTTGGTGGGTTTCCCAGAGCATTATCACAAATCCTGAGGTTCTGAATTTAAAAGTAAAGAAATGGAAAATATTTTATGAATATTTTATTCAGTTCTATATCCTTTTATGGGTGAAACTCACTGATGGGCTAGCTTATTTCCATAAATGGATTCGATTGAATTATTATTTTCTCTTTTCTACAGTAAAATGAGCAACTAGCAACACGAAATGAAATCAAATTAAAAGTAGGTTATAAGATAATTTTCAACAGTTACAGTAACATTAAAAATGTCAAGTATTCAGAGTATTCCTGTGTTCTCATTCTGTCTGCATCTAGTCACCTTATTTGCAGTGGTGGTTGATTGGTATGCTATCTAGCATGGGTTTACAGTTTATTATGCCAATTTTCATGGAGAATTACACGATTCACAGCGTGTACAAATTATTAAAATGTATTATGAAAATGTTCTAACTATGCTAGACGACCGAAAATCTAGAGAGTGACTCATAAACCTGCTCACAATCTATAGCAGTCGACACAAAGAAACATACATGCACCCCGTATATTATTTCTATAAAATCGTGTGCCGCATATCTCTGAGACCATACCCAATTAAACAGCTTCTGCTGCAGTAAGTACGCATGCGTCGCAGTTTTCTATTGGCTGTGACGAATTAACGGATCCGATTCCACTTTCATGGGCGGGTATATCGTTCGGGCGGTCAAAATTTCGGCTATATTTTTTCGCTAATTTAATTATGAATGTAATTAATTTTATTGGCGATTTTGTGCTCTTAAAAATGGAGTATAATTTAAGCTCTACAGCATATTCTAAAAATCGTCCTAATTTAACAAGTGAGGAATATTGGATGATGACATGTATGAATAGTATAGAGCGCGAGGTCAAAATATGAGTGTAAATGTACGTGAGTAGCATGTATAGTGCAAATAAAACAGTAGTAAAGAAGTACAACTACGAAACGGAAAATAATGGAAACTCGCGCAAGGAAGATGGTATTTTTAAAATGAGTTTTCGACAAAAAAAATGGACTGCTATACCTTCAAGATGAATATATTAAATTTTGACGAAACATGGAAGCATGAAGGACATACGGAATGCGCTACGATATGATACAATAAGTGTTAATATGTGACCGTTACAGTGACAGTGCTAGTAACCAATAGTGATAAAGCCTTTTGTCCTTTTGAATGCGGAATTCGCAAACATTAGCGCAATTTATTTAATGATGGGAAAATCTCTACTAGTAACAAATTCTGCCAACTATAACATTTTCTATCATTTTCATCATGAAACTGCCATGGTAGACTGTCAGAAGCTCATAAATAATTAAAACAGAAGTTGCAAAATTCGTGCAAAAATCCGTAAATTTCACGTCCATGAGGACAAGATTTAAGTGTGATATCCGCGGAGTACGCATCAGGGTAAGTGGGTGCTGGTGGCAATCGCCGTCCAAAAGGACGGCATCCTAATTTGTAGAGAGGATGGCACAGGGGGCACATTCAAAGTAAATTCTTAATGTGCTAGGTTCAGTCGAAGACAACTTATTTTTGATAATTTTGTGTGCTTTGAACTTTTCTCAAATGGCATTCTTAGGTAATTAGGCCACCCTTACCTTCCGCACTCATCTCTGTGTTGTGAATTAGTCACTTTCTATTATTTTCGACATTGGGTAATTGATAATACAAGATAAAAACTTTAAATTATGAAATAATTATTATCATTTTTATTATATAACGCCTTGAAATTGCCAAAAACTGTTATCTCACTGTTTCTACTAAAATTAATGTATGTTATACAGGGTAAACCTTAAATAAGTACAAATATGTTAACTGCAGGTGTAGTTCGTCATATAGATAAGTCTAGTAAAAGTCATTTTTAAGAATTTCAAATATTTAGGGATATTATTTTTTTTAAATACCCACATTTTGAGGACCGCTGACCAGATAAACCACTGACGTAACCTAATAAAATAAACCATATGATCTATTGAAGGCGAGGTTGCCATATCGTCTGTAAAATAAATAATTGTTTAACGTAAATTCAATTTTTGCGGTTGTTTCTAATTTAAAAACACTTGTTTTTAACAATAAGTAAAGTAAAATTATCATAAACCATTAAAATATGAATTTCCGCACGTTCGATACTATCAATTAAAGTGTTTAAGAAGTTACTTTGTTCAATGATTCCAAAAATTATCCATAAACGTGCATAAAAGCTCACCTACTTACTGAAAAACCAACTATTTAAACACTTATCCACATTTCAGAAGCTAATACCATTGTACATTGCTATAAAGATTATCACAAATTATAACCCTTAAACTATTTTATGAAGAATAACAAAAAAAAAACTATGATTTTCAAATAACATCTGAAGCGTTAATTTTCGCCACATAACCTCAAACAACGTGTCCGTGCCAACCATTTCGTACTTCGTAGCGGGTGAAACAGATTTTAAAAATAAACACAAAACATAGAATAGCAAAATAACTAGCTTGATGTATGTTCAATATCAAGAGAAGGCAAAGTAAAATATTTAAAAGCAATGTCAATCGCATGCAAAAAAGAAACTAGTACCGTAGGCCAGGTAACAGGTAGATGTCACGAGCAGTAGGTGAAATGTCCCGTACCAGCCCCACTCTCTAGGATTGATAGTCGAGGTCGACAAAGAGGTTATGTTGATGTTGATACCGCATCACAAGTATGGTCACAAGTGGAAACAAAACATGTAATATTTGTGGAAAGAGACTTGATAGTTTCAATACACATTGAATCTTCTGAAACCCAACTAAACTAATGGTTTCTTTAAGTAATAGACTGCTTGACGCATCTGTTTGCGGTACTAACGTATAAAACGTATTTAAAACGTCTTTTTATTATCACGGGCAGTGTTTTTCTTTTAAGTGTCTTGTATACTTAATTAATATTTTTCGTGAAAATACAGTGTGATTAAATAAAATATGGCACATTATTCAAAGAGTGAAAAGGTTGACATGCTAAAAGCATATTTCTCAAGTAGTGATAAGTGCAGTAAACATGGATAATGAACACATTCTGGAAAACTATGATTGTGAGTAGATAACCTGGTTTATATTTTCAATTTATTGGTGAGATATAGGAATGGCAAAGGGGAGGAGATGGCCAGTAATATTTTCATAAATAAACATATTTGTTGAAGCCTATTCGAATACATTAGTGTAACACTGGTAACGTTGTGGAATTCACATCCACCCTGACTCCCGGAGCAACGGTTCTCAAAAAGTTTTCTGTTGAAAAATCGCGAAATTTATTTAAAATTTGACTTTTTTATTCATATTTTTTTTGTAAAAAAAAAACTACCAATTATGTGTTCTACACAGTGTTATGGAAAAAATTGGAGGTTTCCTAATTTCTCATGGTGGTTTTGTAACTACTGTCCTGCGATTTAATGACTAACGTTTGTTTTGCTTCGGGATTATGTGAAAGCCAAAAGTCTGTACCAAATGAGCCTCAAATGACTGCAAATTTAATGAACAATATTAGAGTATTGACGAAATTTCACCTATTTTATGTGACAGTGTTACCAGTAAATCAAGCATACAGTTATTGTTAGCGAACGAATATTCAATATTTGGTAAATTGAACGAATATATTTTTTTTGGCAAATATTTCAGTGGTGGTCCTTCAGATGACTCTGGCAATGCACCACTTCACCTAAAATCACCGGTTATACGTATCATTTAAAGTTATTTTTAATCTAATATAAATTTTGTTATTTATATTTCGATATTATTGTCTTTTGTTTGCTTTTTAGATAAAAACACATGGTTTATGTTTATTGCATAATTTGTCAAAATCAGTAGATGTAATAAGAAAAAAATTATTATAAAACGGGTAATACATTTTAAAATACATAAAACAGTTCCTATTTTTTTATTTTAGGGTTGTTAAAAAAACAAACTCATGTAAGTAAATAAAATATAAGTAATATAAAAATAAATAGATAAAAAAACCAACATAGCTTGTTCTCTATTTTCCATTAGGGGTCCCCATCAATGTGTTTTTGTGCAATATGTCCAAATGCCTAATTAAAACTTCTGAAGTTAATTTTAAATTTTTTATGCAGCCTGCACTCGAAGTGGTAAAATTAATTAAAAGATTAAATCTCGCGTGTAAAATCTAAATTAAAGAAGGACTAAACCGAATTCATTTTTTACCAGAAAAACTGCGTTCCAATTAATTTTTAAATTGAAGGCTCATTTAAACGGAATTTCCACTCAATTAAACTGAACACCAATTAGCCGCACTATGAATAAAGTTTTTGATTGGACAAAGCCTAATCTACGACAACGACTGTGACTCAGGATGTTGCAAATCGGAAATGTTTATAAACGTTGGAAATTACCACTGTCCCGTTTTCTTACAGCCAGTTCCATAATCGACAGTGTAAAGGCTCCTTTATGTAAAGGCAGCTTTATGGAAAAGTACTTTCAAGGATACTGTTCCATAAAGGTATCGGCACCTCCTGTTACTTAAAGCTTTCTTTTAAATGCATTCTGTAATGTTTTAGAAGGTTGTCTACCTGAAAATTAGTATTTTTGTCTATCTAGGGTTGGTGACTTGAGATGTTATGTCATTTTTTATAAGTTTTGACGGTTTTGGTTTGTCAAGTCAAAATAGCGTTGTGAAAAGATTATCTTGGTCAATTGCATGTACCTATATTATTATATAATTAAATAAATAAACATGGAACTATTGAAACTGAATAGAAAAAGAAAAAGTTACACTTTCAGTGTTGAAGAACAGTTACGCCTGATAGATTTAATCGCCAACGAGAAACACATCATAGAAAACAAGACAACAAACAAGTTAACAAACGATGAGAAGGTTTGTAATTTGTAATCATAATACAAAAAATGAAGGTTTTGTTTGCCTGAACCTATTAAAAAAATCTAAATCGTCCAAACTCGTAAAACATTGTTCTCTCCTGTATATTTTCGGTCTTTTTAATATTATTTCCTCTTCATCTGATGAACTCAAACTTGTGTCATTTATTGGATTGTTATTAAACATATTTAACTTCAATTATGTCACAACAGGATAGGTACATAATTATAGGTTATGTTAACCGTAAAAGTATACGTTAAGGACCAATATCCCGCCTTTAAGATAAAGGAGACTTTAAAGTGGATTTTTCCTTGAAAGTTACTTTATGGAACACATTTTGTATAAAGGGTACTTTCTAGGAAAAAGAGAGCTTTAATTCTGATTATGGAACTGGCTGTTAGGTAAAGATTGGTATGTAAGTGTTAAGTAATTTATTCGAAAAGTGTTCCTAAACTTTCTTCAAATTAAGTCACAGTGTTCGAGATAGAGGAACGCCTGATATGTTAGTTAAAAAAGATCCAAGTCGTCGCTCTCCAGCTGCCATTAAAAATTTAGATGCGCATGCACTAAACCCATTTTATAGTCTTAACTCGCTAAATTATATAACCCATTGTCACATTTTGTCTAAAACATGCATCATATATTGAGATGATCTACCTACCGACGATATTATACGGGTTTGGGATCAATGTAAGGCATAATTACTTTCACTGGTAGATTTGGAAATTCCTCGACTAATTTTGCCAACTAAATTTATAGCATGCCAGTTACATGAGTTTGTTGCTGAAAGCAAAAAAGGTACAGCTTGTGTTCTCTTTATACGGATAACTCTATTTCGTTCAAATTTTTATCTAGTAAATCTATAGCCACTCCTACAAAAAAGATTAACATTCCTCGCTTAGAATTTTACTTCTTAACCAAACTTATGTCATTTACGTTAGATGTTTATTAGCAAGATATTCTTTTCAATAATATATATGCTTGGAGTGGTTCTCAAATTACACTTCATTGGTTAAAAGGCTCTCAACATCGATGGAAAAATTTTATAGCAAGTCGCGTATCCTATATTCAAGATAACCTTTCCCCTTCTCTTTGGCATTATATTAGCTCCACTTGCAATCCAGCATATAACGCATATTGAGGTACTCTTCTATCTATATTTTTTTGTCATATGACCCTTGGTTTCAAGGCCCTGAATTTGTGAATAAACTATACACTCGACTATACATAAACATTTATGATCCATTGCGTAATTCCTCTCTAATTTCTTGTCCGGAGGAAGAAAGGAAAATACCAATATAATGCGATTTCACTTCCAAGTCGAAGTCATCAATAGCATACTACCGATACTACCTTTCCATATAGTGCTCCTCGGTGGAAACCTTCCGATTATTGGCGATGGATCTGGATCTCTTCTTATTCACAACTACCATTCTCTTACTCGGCATGACCTTGAACGGTATTATTTGAACTTTCGGGCTGGTTGTAACGTCGTCGTTTTATATTTCTCAGAAGTAACTCTGATCGCTATTTATATTTGATACGTGAACGAAAACGTTTTGGTGGATGATTTGAAATCACTGGCCTGTAAATTCTGGTCCTTGATTTTCAAGAATGAGTCGTTTCCAAATCAAAGGCCGTTTGAGGCCCACAGATCAATTGAAATCCACTCCACAACCTCCAATTTCTTCATATATTTCTGTTGATTAAATGTGGGTGATTCAGATATAATGTCATTAATTGTAGGAAAGATAAAAACCCACGTGTTTTCGACAAAAAACAGTCCGAAACTCATTCAGCGATAAACAAGCGGACACGCCTCTGATCCGATGCCTCAGTTTAATGAGAGCGAATTTTGACCTACCGTAACCGTAGTATTAGCCACTACTGCGCTTTTAATGAGTACTCAACGACAAGTACTATATACATGAACGAATAATAAATATAGATCTGGGGATAATTGTTTACGAATGTTAGGTTAATAGATACATTTTATTATTTTTTTATATTAACATGTACATTACGTTTTATAATTGAATATGAATTTTTAGTATCATGTTATTGCTTTTCAAAAAATGGTATAGTACCTACCTTTTTAAAATGACAGCACGAGTAAAATAACAATCATTCATCCATAGTACTTTGTTAATAAATTTGGAATCAGTTACACTTTGATTTTGAAATAATTAACTGCAAAATTGAAGATAAAAACCGACACACGAAATAAACTGCTATAGGTTGCATTTCTTCCACGTATTCCCCCTCCATATGTGGTGTGATCTCCGAATCTGCGGGAAATAAATGCGGAAGATGTGACTGACGGTGGTAAATTTGAATACACGCTATAATCTGTTTAGAAATGAAAGAGAGTAATAAAAGCTTATTATGTATGCAAATCGTAAATAAATGTAGTACTGGTGCTTATATTCAATATTTTTATATTATGTATTGTCGGTATAGATGAGGTGTACTTTTAAAAAAACTGGGTTGTACTAAATTGTACCAGGTAGCTAAAATTTAATCTCCGACAATCCGTCTTTGTCTATGCCACTTCAATTTCTCGGTACATTTCTCTTATAAGTAAACAATATAAAAACAGTATTTCAAAACATGAGGCTACTTTAAGCATCATAACCGGGTTAAGAGTGTTTTTAGTAATTCAAATAAAATTATTCATTATTATTATCAAAATATTTATTTCATTTTAATGAACATACTTTTATTCCACACAAAAATATATGTATTTTGAAAATTCAAATTATGGTGAGTAGATGTAGTGTTGTATTAATGTAGAATAAAGAAAATAAAAAAGTAGGTATATTAAAACTCATCCTCTGAATGAATTATCTTCGTCTCCAATACACACACAGTATATAATTAAATTATCGAGTTCCCACATTTTCTCCTCTTCTTTTTGTACATGATGATGATATTTGCCAGTTATCTGCAGTTACTCGTGCCAAGGAATTTTTTAACAAAATTTTCACGTCACTTAATTTAAACGTCGTATTATTTCGCGCTACATCCATCTCCTTTTACCTGCGCCCAGACTAATTCGATTGGGTTAAGTTCACAGTGATAAGGTGGTAACCGTAGTACCGTTATTTGACGATTTGTTGCCATTTCATCGATAACATATTTTTTCTGATCTTTATTAAGATTGACAAGTGTCAAAAGTTCCTTTTTCACCATATTTGTTTCAAAAGAAATATTTTTCCGGATAACCATTGAATTATATCGGCTTTCCTCCAAGTAGTCGTAGGCGTCTGCTCGGTCTGCCGTGAATGGTAACTGCCATTATCCATGTCAATTACGGACCCCAGAGGAATAAGATCCAACATCTATATAAAATACTCTTCGAAAACATCTGCGTTCATGTCTTCGTGATAGTTATCTGTATTTTTAGATTCAAATAAAAGTAAACCGTTATCTACAAAACCACTGGCACTACCTATATGTGTCACTATTAATCTTCGTCCTTTACCTGAAGGTGCCTTGAACCCTGTTGAAAGTCCATCTTTGGCTGTTGCTTGTCGAAAACTTTTTACATTTTTAACTTGCCATACTTTTGTTACAATATATCCCTCGTTGAGCCAAGTTTCGCCTAGATAATAAATATCCCTCCCTTCGTCACGGAATTTTCTAATTGATCTTAAGTAGGATCTTCGCCAACAAATAATTTCATCTTTATCGATAAGAACTGACTTCCTGTTCTGCTTTTCCCACCAAAAATTCAACTCTCGTAAAACTGCCCATAATTTGCTTCTACTGATTTTTGGCAAATCGTTTTCCTCTGAAAGTTCACTTAAAATTTTGTTTAGCGTTGGTATTTCTTTTTTAAAATAAAATGGGTATACTTTTCTGTGAATGACATATTTGAAGAAATCAAACAACTTTTGACCTCCCTGTAGATGATTTTGGGGAATTTACAGTATATTGTTCATTTGTTTCCTTTAAAAGTTTTTCCAATCCCTGTCATTTTGGAACACTTTCCCACGATGTCATCAGCACTGTTGGTAGGATTTTGGAGTTTCAATGCATTAAATACATTTAATATAATAATCTTCTCATTCTGAGATAGCGCACATCTTTTCATATGATAAGCTCGACATGTTACCCAAACAATATTATATCCATTGGAACAATAGTCACTAAACACAAGTCGAATTTTACTCTGCTGCACTAGCACGTCTTCGTATATTCAGCTCTAAGACTGGATTGATCTGTCACAATACACTGGCTCCTGCCCCATGATGTATCCAGAAAAATATACTAATGTACACCCATTACCTAATAGCATTAGTGTTACCCGATAACTACCAGAAACGAAATGCCATGGCCGGTTCTTATCTCGGGGTTTTATTATTCTCTTTCATTTCCAAACAGACTATAGGGGTGTCCAATCAGGCGATCTGGCTGGCCACTCAATCGGCCCCCTCGTCCCTATCCAACGATTCGGGAACATCTTATCTAAATAAGCAAGGATAGGTGTTGCATAATGGGGAGGTACACAGTATTGTGAAAATTAAATTTTAAAATCTTCAAATATTATTTTCTTGAAATTTTTGTTATGTAACATCATAATTTTTCATGATGTATGTATGTAGAATGACACGCTCTTTCAAATGGCATGGTCAAAATTGGGGGTTGCTATTTAAAAAAATTGTCGATGACATCATATCTCGAACAACGATGACGTCACAAATATTGGTCGTATGTCAAAAAGTACCTTTTTAAAAAACAAAATCGACGTGCCAGGAGATTTTTTCGAAAACTTCTCAATGTCAAAAATAATGAATTTATTCGTTACTTTTCGAAAACACTGAATGTTTGGGTATGGCAAACCTTAACTGTCAATCTCATTATTCGCAAAATATTTATTTATTAAATGTTAGTTAATTTCTTAAAGTTTAATTAAAATCTTGAACACTTTGTAAAACGAAACTATTGATGAATATCAGGGTAGAAGAAAATTCGCAACTAATTAATTTAATTAAAATAAAAAAATAACTATTAATCGGTAGTCAAATAGAAGTAAAATAAATTGAAAAAAATACCGCAAATTTCTGAAATGAATGTCGGCATTTTATAAAATTTATCTTATCAATGAAGAGACCAAAATTCAACTTTAGCATTTTACAATTATACCTACATAATATAAAAAAAAATGTTTAAAGGTGCACATTTACTAAATATCGAGTATAAAAAGTGGAAATAAGTCGGTGTGACAATGACACTTTGCAAAGATTTTCACCTACGTGATCCATAAAAGAACTATGGAATTCGAAAAACTAAACTTGATAACGTTTTTGCTTTATTTTAATTGATTTACGTTTCAATCGTCATTTACTCGAAAACTTTCCTATGTAAGAGGGCAAAATTTTAGTACTGTCTGATAGAGAATTAAACGATCTTTCAGAATCAAGGAAAAACATATGGTGTTGCCATTTAAAAAAAAATCGATGACGTCATTACTCGAAAACAAATGACATTTGAAAATCGCATTTTACGCTAAAATATGTATTTTTTAAATTAATAATCGACCTGTTCGAGGATTTTTCCCAAAAAATAATTGTTTCGTTTTTATTGAATTTATTCCATACTTTTGGCGCATACTGTATAATTTAAATTATTATCTTTCATTAATGTCGTCAGTTATTTAGACCAACTTCCATTCCTTCTCGTCAAAATTTTCCAACTTGAAAGGTAATTTGTAACGCTTCTAATCATATACTGAATTACTGTAATAAGGTAATTTAGGATAACATAAAAACATTCCTTTGACATCAAAAGGAATCTACCAGAGGCATTTAACGTTTCTGTGGGATGAGTATCACCAGCTAGGTATACAACATATTACATTTTCTGTCAAAGACAATTTGTGTCTATAGTTGTGTAATCTAAAAAGCTCAAGGTTTGTTTCACAAAGTAAAAGGAACCTTTTCTGAACTGCTGGATAATTTAATTCAAAACTTTAACAGGGTGTTGTAGAAATAAATACAGTCTGTAAATAGATACAAAAATAAATATTTTAAGGTTAACAATCAATTCACACATTCAGATCAGTTGAACTGTTATTCAAGTTTTGTCTAAATGTATACTAAAATCGTGACTGTACAGAGTGTTTTCAAAAGAAGTCGCACAAATGGATGCATAAAAATGACGTTGGTAAAATGTTATATAGCCCTTGCCACAGCCCTTCCATAACGATATGGAATAGCGGCAGTAATTTGAAAACCAAAGCAGGTATAATGATAAAAATCAGCATGAGAGACGCCTACTTAAATACTTTTTAGTTGCACTTGTGTGCAATTATAATGAATTTTATTTAATTTTTGTTAATAAACGGTTAGTTTTAAAGCAAAAAAGTAAAAGTTATAAGATAAACCTTTCTGATACGTATTTTTGAATACTCAGTTTTTGTCAAATAAATAAGTTGTAACAAAAAAAAACTTAGGAGATGCTTATTTCAACCTCTTTCAAGAGGTAGAAATTTTCGAAAAGTTGCACATGCATTAGTAGAAAATTTGCCTATTATTCCCTTCTTGGTTTTCAAATTACAACCACTATTCATTCAACATTGTACTAAGGTAATTTTTATGCAAATGTATTCTTTATAGCTGTGAATTCACCGGTACCATTTGTGCTACTTTTTTTAAAAGCACACACTATAACACTATTAGCATGGTAGAAAATTTTTACATGTATTATATATTCAAATTTCGATTACAAAAAAATCCTCAATAATTTGTCATAAGCTTTGGAAACGCTACTGTGACTATACTCGCGACAAAAATTCAGACGACTTACGTCATACGAACAAATGAATAATTCACAATATTTTTATCAAAATATTTAAGAAACTGCAAATGATAGTAATAAAACTATATACTACACTAAAAGTTTGCATTATATATTGCACTAAATTGCAAAAAATAATTGTTTTCAACGCGACCAAATATCGAAAATTACGTTGACAATAAAAACAAATGTGTAACGTCAGCCGTGACGTAAGACGTTTGAATTCTTGACGCGAGTATACATATGTTATTTATTTCACCGTTTATTTATTATCGTGAAATGAATGTGTCCGAAGTAATTGTTAAGGAAGTCACCAGTGTAAGTTCAATATTCTTGCCAGAAAAATAATATTCAATGTACGAGCATAAATACAGCACAAATACTAACAGAAAAAAAATGGTGTGTTTCGGGTAACAGAAGATGTTCTGTTACTTTATATGAATCAACTAGGTATCTGTTAAATTCAGTCCGAATACATTATGGGCAAAATGGTCTATTTTTAAAAGTTGTTTAGAAATCAAGGAAATTGTTCAAGTTCGCAGGTTAGTTTCTTATTTAAAATTAATGCTAAAATGTGACGATTATTTATTATATATTTTTAGGTATTAACAATATTGTGTGAAACTAACTACTCCGTGGACTAAAGCCCCAACCAGCGTTGAATTACACCCACAATATCTACCCATATATTCTTTATTATTAACTTTTGTAATATCTTTTACTGTATTCGAAAGGTATTTTAAGCTAATATATATGACTTCATTGATAGGAATTGTAAAAGATTTGATATATATATATATATATTAAAAAAAACGATTACATAAAGGGTAAAATTTTGTTATTAATTTAGTAGGTTGGTATGATTTTTAAATTCATTGACAGATTAATCAATTTTGACATTGTCAACATTTAATTTCAAATAATTTTAATTTACTGGTATAATAATTTTTATAGTTAGATATTTGGCTCAACTTAAAGAAGGCCACCTGATGAAGTAATCCTAAAAATGCAGAAATAGGTCAGATCCACATTTTCAAGAGTGAAATTAGATATTTATAGAGTGTTTTCATTAAACCAGGTTAGTAAATTTAGTTAGATCATTTTTTTTAGATAATTATTGATTAGAGCTTTGTCTGTGGAATTGCTCATTAGCATATCTCGATGTTTGATATCAGATAACATACATATGACTTCATCGATAAGAATTGTAGGAGATTTGATATATATTAGCTTAAAAAACCTTTCTAATACAGTAAAAAATGTTACGATTAGTTGGCATTTGATTTTTAAAGGTAACTGCATTTCTCAATGAGCGTTATATTCCAAAAAAAGCCAGGGTTTTAACTAAAGAAGAGATTAAACGATATGGAAATCCAGTGAAATTGTCACGAGTTATGTCGTAGATTACATCAATAACAAAACCGAAATGTCGAGAAAATTATTTGCTCTGCAGTAGTAGATGGTTCAATTTCAACTATTTGAAACAAAACAAACAAAAAACTTAAGATACTTTAAAAATGACTTAAAAACTATCTATATAGTAAATGTTTTTATAGTTTAAAGGAGCTCTTTGAAGAGACGCACTCCTAGATGTAGGTCTGCAGGTATATTTATTTATATTTAGATGTATTTAGATTATAAGATTTTTACTATTCCTACACACTTTGTAATTATCTAAGTATTTTCAAAGTAATCTAGTAGTTTTCTTTATTTTTGTTTCTTTTAAATTTTATTCTGTTAATCTAATCAAATAAATTACAAGTGGTTTTCTTATGAAGAAAAAATAAAAATAATTCTTACATGAAAATTACATAGTAAAGTAAGTAAAACCCGGGGTAATAATACAAAAGTAATGGAACCTTATTTTACATAGAATTAACAGTACTTTATTTACACTTCAAATAGTATCTAATTTTCCACTAGAGTGTAACATTACATTCTGGTGTGTTATTTCACACTATTGACCTGGGCACCATCTAATGCAAGTAATTGTTAGTTATAGTATTAAAACTGAAACTTATAGTTTACCTTTTACACAAATCTCATGCACTCCATTTCTAAATTTCGATATTGGAATCAGTAACTCGAAATTACAGCAAATTTTGTTAATAAATTTAAAAAAATTGGTATTTTTTACTAAAAAATATGTACACACAGTACCTAGGATCTACAAGACGTCTCAAACATAAAATTTTAAGTTAATTTACTAATTATTATTTATTAATAATTAATAGAAGTGTTAAGTTTTTAATTTAAAATATTGAATAACGTTACTACTTATATAGAAACTAATTGGTTAAAAAATAAGTAGAAAACACAAATATTTTCCATCATAATTTAATTCAAAAATAGAGAATGTAATTTAACTCAACTTGACTGATACCTTTTTAACTAAAAGAACATTTAAGTTTGACACATGTGGTAGTAGTTATAAAATAAATAGTATCAACAAATTGTTAAAGAAAAATTGGTTTATCTTATTATTTAAAAAAATTCGTCTTGAATGTTATTCTTAAAACATATCCAAACCATCTTCTCTTGTCTTGATTAATTGCACAAGCTGTTTCTAATTTTATTTAAAAATCTCAAGTGGCTATAATTAAAAACAAGCGACAGATACTGCTGCAGGCATTTGTTGTCGGCTCTTTTGATTTTATGCCAGACTTCTATGCCCAAAAATTAAATATATAAATTTCTTTGACAGTGTCAAAGTTATAATTTATTTCTATATTCGCTGGCAATACTACATTACAATACAATAGTTTTTGTAATATCCAGAATAACATTTTTTTTATTAAAATATTATTAATGCCAATTGATATATTATTTACTAGAATGGAATAGTAAATTTCAATGCATCGATGTTTACCACCTAAACAATTCATAGCACATGTTTAGATAGCTGATCGATCACAATAAAAATTTGAAATTTTATGTGACCATTTTTATAAACAGTAATTATTCCTAATTTATTTTTAACGATTATTACTGCTAAATTGTAAATTAAATTTGCAAAGTTAACTTTTTTGTACAGTGGTAGTACAAAAGTATGCATCATTTAGAAGTAGTATATTATACAGGGTGGTCAAATTCGGTTACCTTTACAGGGTTTTCACAAATTATTGAGATACAAGTGATTTGAAATAAGCAATTTAGGACATTTATGTAGTTAAACACAAAACAAATATTAATGACCATATGTATGTTTGCTAATACCAAATACTATATGCTACGGAACAATACCATAGACAAGATTGCATTCAATGAATAATTTTCAGTAAAAAGGCATACCTGACATAATAAAATCATTAAACGGTTCTCAAAACTCGAATTGTACTAAAAATTTGAATTATCTATCTTTACAATACAGCAAAAAATCTACAAAAGCTAATAAATAAGAATACAGGGTGGTCCATAAGTAGGTAATGGCCCATGGAGACATACTAGATTTTTTACTACAAAATATTACGATTTAAGCCAACCTGTCTTAATAAAATGTTGATAATAAATAAGATACAGAGTGTCAAAGTTGGAATTTTAAAAATGATTATTAATCATGTGTTGTCTATTTCAACGTTTTTCCTAGAGGGCGTCATATTTGTGACGTAAGAGCGAGCGTAACTTTTTTAGACCTAACGCTATCACGTTTTTTAACAAAAAATCTTAAACCTGTATTGTTTTGAGATAAAAAGGTATACTCGTCATTAGTTAGAAACTGACCATTTTCGAGACAATAGCTTTTCAACAATCAGCTTGTTCCTTGTACAATATTTTAACGTAGTAGCGTTGTAACTTTAATACCAATAATTTTATCCAAAGTGAATTTATTGGCGGCCCAGACATTCTAATAATATCTAGATCCCACATAGTCTCATCTGACAGCAGAAACGTCCTGAGAACTGACAGCGACCAGTTACCTAGGCCAGGCCATAACATCCTGAAAAACTATAGTACACTGAATAACAAACAACACGACAAGTGAAAGCTTTAAAATCATTATCTGAGCAATAAATATGAACAATCTATAGCAATAACAATGGCACTCCCTCAACACAGGTCTTTGAAATACTGGAAGCAGGACAGGCGCACCTAATTTCAGATAATTAAGAAAAAAAAATATATTTTCAAAAATGTATACATTTGCTTGGTATTTGAGCCAAAGTTTTGGTTTCAGTTTAAGCATAAGCGATTTCTGAATAGTCAACGATTTCTGTCTGTCCCTCATCATCCTCAAACCAACTATATAAACATATATCCACATTTTTTGATACATAAATTATTCTCTTAAATTATTTTATGAAGAATAACACACAATTACGATTGGCACACAATACCTTTGAGTTAATTTTCGCCACATAACTTCAAACAACGTGTCAGTACTAACCATTTCGTACTTCGTAGTGGGTGAAACAGATTTTAAAAATAAACAAAAAACATCGAATAACAAAATATTAAGGTCCTAGGTACAGGTAACAGGTAGGTGTCACGGGCGGTAGGCGAAACGTCCCGCACCAGCTCCATCGTCTGGTATTGATAGCCAGAGAAGTCGAGGAAGAGGTTATGTTGATACCGGGGCACTAGTCCAGGACAAGGGTATAAGCTGTGGCAAAGGCAAGGTACATGCGGTTTTTTTAACTAACGCACTGCTTGAGTCATCGGTTTTAAAAGTTGCGGCACTAGCATATTTAAATGGTTTTGATAACCACGGGCAGTGTTTTTCTCTTAGTGTCTTGTTTATTTAATTAATATTTTTAGTGAAATACAGTGTAAAATATGGCACATTATTCAAACAGTGAAAAGATTAACATGCTAAAAGCATAGGTATTTGTTAAGCAGTGGTAACGATAGTATGTATTGTGATAAATCAGTTGGAGCAGTGGCGGCTCGTCGTATGAAGCAACTGAGGCCGGGCCTCACTGTAAAATTTGGCTTTCTTTCACTGTATATTTTAATACCCCATAATTTCCAATCCGATTACCTACTATATTTATCAAAAATCAATGCCCTCGTATGTATAACGTACGTTTACCTTTCAAATTTCAATATACCGCCGTTTCTGTTTCTACCCGCATGGGGAGTCCGGGTCACCCAACAATCCCTCCACACTGAGGCCGAATTTTGCCAGCCTCAAATTGCGTCGCACATGCCTGTACGTTATGGTTTCCCCCCCCCCCCACGCGTGACGGTTAAAATCGGTGTTTTTCACTCCATGTCAGCTCGAGACTGAGGCCAGATTTCTGGGGCCTCAAGTTTTTAGTTCAACGGCAAGTGGACGATGTGATAGTGTCTAGTGACCGTAGGTAACTTGTGAACTGTAAATTATTTACGTGTCTGACGCGATTAATCGATTGTTCAGGTGTTAATACTTTTATTTATGTGTTTTGAATTTCCAGTGGTTAGTGTTAGGTAACACGGCGGTAAAGTTTTAGGGACAAGGCAGGTAGGGATAATTTAAAGAAATAAAAAACAACTTCCTTACAAGGTAAGACTAAATTTAACATAGAACAGGAACCTAATTTAAATATATATTATCGATAGACTCGTCGATAGTTTTTATAATAATGAATCCCTCTCAAGATGTTGTTTTAATCTCTATTTGAAACGCCGTTTTCAATACGTAATGAAGTAGAGAAATGACAAATTTTGAATAGTCGGCCAACGGTTTAAAATATCCCGAATATGCAAACAAATTTCCGGAAATATCGTTTGATTGTCTACTAGAAATGTATCCAAACATATTTGACATAGATAAGTTGAAAAACAAACTTTATGTTTTATACAGAGACAAACAATTTTATAATTTAGAAGTTCAGAAAACAGTAGGAGTATTATACAAACATACAAATTATTTTGTACTATGACACAAGAGCGCTTAAACAACTTATCGATGATGGCTATAGAAAAAGAACTGTTGCAAAGTCTTAGCGCCGATTCCCAATTCTATGAAGACATTATAAATCAATTTGCGAATTTAAAAGCGACGAATAGACTTGTTTTATAAGAATTGAAAGTATTAAAACATTTTTGGTAAAAGTGGCTTTGTTCTGTATGTAAATAGATAAGTAGTTGAAAATTGGTTTTTATATTTTTTCATATTTTTTAATGTTTTAAACACACAGAAACAATTTTTTAAATTATTAGATGCTGAAACATATATTTTTTTCTATTATTTACATTGTAAATAAAAATCGGAGTTCTGATGTTATTTAGTTTTTTAATTTATGGTTATAGTAAGGCTATTGGCGAAGACCTCCATAATAAAAAAATGGTCAACGCGTCAAGGAATATTACCTCAGAGGAGACGTGTAAATTTATTCCTATTTAGGTATTATTTGGGTTTCACTTCTTGCAGCTACCACGAGCCGCCACTGAGTTGGAGTGTAGTAAAAATGGATAATGACCAAATTCTGGATAACTGTGAGTACAGAATCTGGTACATATTTTCAATTTCATGTAGCCTATTTGAAGACATTAGTATAACACTGGCAACACATGAAACACACATCCACCATTACTCTTAAAAATCTTAATATCGGTCATGTCGGATCAGTGATCCTTAACAAGTTTTCTATTGAAGTCACGAAATTTATTTAAAATTTAACTACTTTATTCCAGATTTTTTTTGTAAAAAAATAATAAATTATATCTTCTACACAGTGAACTGAAAAAATTTCATATCACTATTTAAATTTCTTTTGAGACTATTCCTGATTGCTCGCGGCCTCGATCTATTCGCATCTCCTAAACCAACGTCGTGTCGAACTGATTCAATGCTAGAACGTACCAGGAGCGTCGTGTTACCGGGAGTTTTGGGTTGATTTCTCTCTTTTAAAAAATTGAGAGTTTTCGATTGTTCTGTCTTTATTAGACCTTTCGAATACGTGGTTAAAATTAATGATATTACGACAGAATCACCCTGTATATACATAGATATTAAAATATTCTCACTATAAAACGCGAGTATTTACGTTGCTGCTAAATATTTTATCAAAATATTGTTCATAACTGGAAAGTTTTCTGCGAATGCCCATGAACACGTCACTAGTTCAAAACAAGTTGCCAAATTCGTTTCGTGCCATTATTGCAATAGATTGTACTTAATTTTGCATAAAGCAGAATCGGGTCAAGAACTGAGGTGCACTATATTAATACATTTAATATAGTGCTCTTTAGAGAATGCTATCAGATCCATACTAAAATAAACCAATGTGACCATGGAGCGCTGGGAACAGAAACAGCTGCCTATCGGGCTACTGCCGCTTCTTCATCAAAGTCACCCTGCACTTTTTCTACATAACTTCCTTCTTATGTTTACTGCCGAAGTTTCACAAACTATTCTCTAAAATGCAAATTAGTTTCGTGTTTAATGTCCTACCCTTTCAGATCGAGTTTAGGAAGTGTCTACAGGGAATTAAATATGAAAGGCGCCGGAGAATGAAGTTTTTGGTTTCCTCTCTATTTTAAAGGCAACTAATTTTCGTCCGAGTGGTGAGACCTAATTTTTTTTTAAATTAAAATGATGAAATATGAAAAAAATACTGCGATCTAGGTTGGAAAAGCAATAGCAATGTGTTTAGAATATCACTACTAAAAATTAAGAACTAAAGAAAGATACTGGATCAAAATCGGAGCATAAATCCAAGAATTTTATAGGCACTACTAATAGCTTTTCTAACATGAGGTACAAAGGATAGTTCCGAGATCACATATAGTTTCAGGCCTATTTAAAATAATTTTGTCCAACTTGTAGTGATAAACCGGCACACGAGACTTGCGACAATATGAAATTTTACTACACTTGGCAACATTTACAGGTAAGTAATTACACACCACAAATTAATAAGATTTATAATTTGCTGCAATTTATTAGACAGTGTATGACATCATCAGCATAAATTAGAACGTTTTTACAGGTCAGCAGTAATATCGTTAATGGAAAAAATAAACAATAAGGGACCAAGAGTAGATCCCTGTGGGACACCTGACTTTTATGGGTATTTCACAGACTGACAACTACGGCATTACATATATTGTGATCTACTAAGAATAAAATAAGGGGAAAAGATTAGTACTTAGATCAATCTCATCCAATTTCCCCAAAAATAAAACATGATCTAGACGGTCAAATGCTTTTGAGAAGTCTATATAGACAACGTCTACTTGACTAGTGCGATATAAGGTATCAATAATAAATTGAGTTTTACAACAAAAATTTGCGACAGTAGACCGTGTTGCTATGGTACAATAAAATTACTCACGTAATTTGATAAATAAAAGTAAAGAACGTTTTCAAAAATCTTGGAAAAAAATGCAGAGTATGGCGATGGGGCGATAATTGGATATATAAATCAAATTACCTTATGCTGTTTTTACACAATATTTACTAGTAATTTTTAATTTACATTAAGGGTGATTCTTAATATATACGCATAAACTTGGGAAATTATAGCTGAGGACAAATAGTGAAAAAAATGTAGTAACATATTTTTAATTTCGAAAGTTTACAAAATTTTTTTGTTTATATTTAACTAAAAAGTAGACATTTCCATACATTTAATTATGATTGACGTGAAAATTCTTTTTTTTTATTTAAAAGCGTAAAACTATGTTCCAAGTTCCATAGATTTTGAATGAGGTTTAGCATGTGCCCAGATATTAAAACCCATTTTTTTCGAAAACTTTTGCCGACATAGAATTTCAACACGAGTAGCTTTATTATGTATAAAGCTTAGTTTTAAATTTTGCTATGAAATTATAAAAAAAATACACAAAAAAGTATGGGTATTTTTGAAGCACTACCTGCTCTTGGACCAACTGTATTGATTTCTTTTTAGATTTTTAAAAAAAGTTATAAAATTGTGCCACATTTCATTAATTTATCTCTACGTATTTGGGAAATACAAATTAAAAATCGTTATCAAGAAGTAACTTTTCATACTCTATATATCTTTTAAGATATATGATTATTTAGACTTTTCGTATTTTTTTAAGGTCTAGAAAACACAGTTACATTTAACGCTACTACTTCTCACGAAAAAAAAAATACGAGGCGATTAAGAGATGGTTCAGACCATTTTATCCGAAGAGCGGCTGCAACCATAGGAATCGTAATACCAACAACAGGAACCGAGATTAATATATGAATAATTCACATGTACTGATATAGGGTCCGCACTCACGGCAGGTTAAATAATTTCATATAAGGCTAGGGATGTGCTTTTTAATTCTGTTACTGGCGGTAACTCGTTCTAGATCATGAAATAGCAAGTTAAAAACTACAATACAGGGAGATTCAGTCATAATGTCATTAATTTTAATCACGCATTCGGAAGACCTAATAAAGACAGAAAATCGAATAAAAACATGTTTACCCGATCTTTCAAAAGATAAATAAATCTCCTTATAACAATCGGTAACAGGACCCACCTGGTAAGCTACAATTTTTCTGATGACGCGTACGAGTATTGAAGCTATTTAGAAGACCAGCAACGTTGCCTCGTAGGATCGCATACATATTAAAACAGAATGTTCTGTGATAGATAGAAGTGATAGATTTTATTTCTGATGACAAATTTCTTGTTTGCTATCTAAAATGTACACATTTTGTACATTCTTTGAGGTACCTTTAACAATTTTTATTTATTTTTATTACAACCAATCCAATGTCGGTTATGATTACTGCGGTTGGCACATATTATAAAATTCCCATGATTTCCTATTGATTACACCGAATTTATAAAAATGCAAATTTAACTATTGTTTGTTTCCGTTATTATTTAGCGGTTCTGCAGCTCTGCAGCGCTTGTCATTGAGTAAACATTAAAATCAAGGTTATTGACCCAAATATGGTAGACCAAGACTCAAATTGCTGGATTGTTTATCACTGAATAGGTATATCTCGGACTACTTTTTGTTGATAAAATAAAGTTTTTTTTATTATTGTCTGTATTTAAATACAAAAAACGTTTCAGCCTCTTTTAATAATTTAACCTAGTGAGTATTGGATTTTATTTCACTTTTTATATAATGTGAATGGTTTATTTTGATCCACTGGAGTTTTGTAATTTCAGTATTTTTTTTTTATGTTGAAACTTAATATATTAATTGCATATTATTAAAAAATAATTTATAGGATTAATTACATATTACAATAAGTAGGTAACTACAGGGAAATATTTAAATTTGGCAACGTCGCGTCAGGTCTAGACACCGAGTTGAATTGCCGCCAGCGGTCAGTCTGAAAAGGAGACGGTTCGAAAATATTTTTTTTCCACATAATTATACATTTATTTTTTTTAAATAGCGTATTCGTATTATACTAATGTTTCCCACTTCCCACTTCTCTTAAAATCAATGACATTATAACTGAATCACCCTGTATATCAAAGTATCTTTCAGTTTTCCACATCCTCATAATGACGCTCATATCTGAATAAGGATTTACTACTTACTAATAATGTTAATTATTTGAATATTCTTCTGTATTACAGGATTATATTTACATATTCAAATAATTTCCTGTAACACGCAAAAAGAGGTAACAAGGATAAACAGTAATCTACTTTACGAGTACCTAGGTCTGCCCACGTAACATGGCTTTAATTTTACATAAAATAAATAACACAAGTCATGAGAAACGTATCCAACAGCATCTTTCGTTAATTAGAACTTCTGCTATTCAAATGTATTTGTCTTCCGATGTAGTTGCGCAATTAACCGTAGCTAATTGACATTGACAAATAGAATTCCGCTTTTATTGTTGCGTTTCACTAGGTTTTCGCATCCTACGCCATGGATTTGACTAATTTAATCGGAAGCTGATATATCGTCGCTTATACCGTTCTACTAATTATGAGAGGGTTTGTAGAAATTCAAAAACATTGCCGTTCGAAGCACCTTACTTTGAAGTGTTCTAAATACCGCTCTTTTATACACTAACAGAAACATTTTGCATACTTATATTTCTCTAAAGCATACCAGTTCTAAATGCAATGCAGTAGTTAAATTAGATAGTCTTCGAATAGTTTCAATTTTGTTTTTAGTTACACATGTAGACACAGTTTAAATTCAACTGTCCATCTTAATACTGGTCGCATTTCCCGGGTTGGGTGCATAGACTTATAAGAATATATCTTTGGTTGGGTGCCACGTCGTCAATTTTTATAATTGTGTTATTTTTTCCTTCATAATGATATATACCTAATAATTGCTACTTTATATTCTGAAAATTGTTAAGAAACGTTAAATTTATTAAATTGCATGGTACATAGTTGGCCATGCATTTTATATACCGGTTTTCCTGTAAACATGTGCCAAATGCAGTTATTTTTATCGCGGTGTGCGGTGAGTGCAAGTGTAATGCAACGCGAGGGAAATTTGAAACCGAATCATGGATGAGATGGAGGTCCAGGGCATCCACGCCGTATTGCAGAAGTGTGGCGTATCATACACGAGAATTATATCTGTACCATGTACAGCATGCCCAAACATTAATACCAAGAGATTGGACGAAGAGGACCATTACCATGACCGCCACGATATCCTGCCATTAAATCATTTTGTGGTGATATTTAAAAAATGAAGTGTGTCGCATCGAAGTGGATACCCTGCTATTGATGATTTACTCAAACGTATATGTAGTTGCTACCAATAAATTACACGAGTTTAAAATGGACAAGAAGCAAAAACAATTGTGTTGGTTTGTAGAAACTTGGTTAAACGGATCCAAAATTTTGTTGTAACATCAGTATGTCTCTCTATTTTACTATTTAAAACCACAAATTAATTCTATTAACAATAATAGTACTGAATTTGCTATATAAAATAAAATGTTTCCTTGGGAATTTCTTTCCATATTTTGTCCGATCACCGATTGCATGATTTGTCGCCTTATCAGGTTTTACAGTAGACCAGTGCCATGCAGGAGTGTATTTTTAAATAATTTTCCACTACCCTTTTTGATTTTATTTACAAAACTGTATTTGTAAGAGTCCCCTGTACATTCCATTTTTTATATAAGTTCTGAATCACCCTGTATACAAAATTGGTTAATTCACTTTAATAAATCTAAAAATAATTTTCTGTTTAATAATTCAAAAAAGAATTAACATAATTATATTAGCCAATCAAGTAATTTATAAATATCCTCAATTGAATACAATAAATAAAAACAAACTTAAAAAAATAATTAATTGAAAATTATTTAATATTGAAAAAAATATTTACATTTTTCCACTGGTGAAGATTTTAAATATAATCGTGAAAGTAGTCAGCAAATTATATTGGGTTTTAATTTTTTCAATATTAACGAAAATTATTTTAAACACACATTGTATTATTATTATACAGAGTGGAAATTTTAACTGAAACGAATTCTGTAACTTAATAAATAAAGGGTTGTGGCAAAATTCCTGAAATACGTAAATTTTGATTTTCAATGAAACATATCACAAAGAGGTTTGTTTATTTTATGGAAGGATAGGTTGACATTTTTTTTATTTTAAAGCTTTATCAACTACAAATACATTTACGTATTTTTTGTTACTTTTTATAAGCAATGTGCCAGAAAAAATAAAATAAGGAAATGTTTACTGAAAAAATATGTATTTTCGAAAATTTCTCTACCTAAAATTTTGTTGAGTAGAACGTTTTTTCTCGTTATTCAATAGTTTTAGTTCGGTATCTTTGAAAATCTGCAAGTGGCATGATATAACGTTCCTGTTATTTGCTAAGCCTTAGACTATTAAAGCCCTAGTTATTACATGTATAAAATTATTTATCTTTGAAGAACACACTATTTTAATGCAATAATATATTAATTTTTCAGTCGGAAGACAAGTAAAACCCCATTATATTAAGTACGTACATTGCCAAAAACTGCTTAAGTGTATGTTTGATTAGTATTCTCTAATTTCTTGTTTTATGTTCCCGTATTAACAATGCCCTGATGTATTATGTATTAAGGTATTAGTTTTATGTCATTTGTTTATTCCTTAAAAACATGAATGTGTAATCTATTAAACATATGTATTTTGAATAGGTGCATAAATAAATTCAAAGTAAGTAAATTCTTTATTAGTTCACTTCATATTACAAAAATACCATTAGCGTGTAGAACTCGTCTATAAATAGCAAAAATCATTAAGTCATAGTAGACAAAATAGGTATTAATATTTGTTTAATAGTTTGTTGTCGTGGGAATTACAGTAATGCAATGTTGGTATGGTAGTTTACATAAATATAAACGAAAAACACAGTGGCCTTCTTGAAAAGTTTTCACATTATTGGGACCCAGCAAAAGTTTCTGCCCCGAGGCCCGTTTTGGCTTAAGACAGCCCTGAAAACGCAGTCCCGTATAAAAACAATTACACTATATATATATATATATATATATAAAAGAATATATTTATTTCCCTATATATTTTTAAATCTATTGTGGATAATATTACGAATTATCATTAACTTCCTAAGTTGCTAGTCCTAAATTTGGCCAATAAATTGATTAGCAACATATAAAAATGATCGAATTGCGACAATTTCTCAATTAAATTGAGCAATCTCGTGTAGCAAACACTGTTAAATGCTAAAACCAGTTTTAAAGACAAACTTGTAAATTTATTACGAGAGTTAAACATGATTAATGGTCCTGGTGTAATTAGGAAACATTGCCATTTTAATTTTCTTAAAGTTACTTTTGCACTATAACTTAAAATAACGACACTTTCCAATTAAACTAAATTTGGGGCGATGTACCAAAGCAAGTTTTTCAATTTTATAGACTGTATTAAAGCATATTCTAGGACATAACCTTAAATCACATTTTATAATGTCGGCCATAAAATGTGACGTTGGCACATATAACCTCCGCGTTATTTCTTTTTAGTGGAAGTGAGAAAATTTTTATCGATCTGTTTACCGGAAGACGGTGTAGTTCCTCAGAGGGTGAGCAAACGGACTTACGGAAAGGAATCCGGAAAAGATTCTGGAGGCAATAACCATTTGGAGACAAAGGCCCCTGATACATATAAATCAGGAGTGAAGGAGCACGCCGATATATTTAAACTGTACAAGGTGATATGTTCAATACGGTCTTGCAAGGAATCCGAAATTTGCTAATTACACTGATTTATACAGGGTGTTTCAGAAGGAGATGTACGTACTTCAGTATTTTGTTCTACGTTTAATTTTAAGCAAAAAAATTTTCTATGAACTTAAGCCTGGACACGATTCGTTTAGGATGTCAAATTTTAGAAAATAATTTTGATTACTTCAAGTTAAATTCATGAAATTTTGTATGCGGAGGTTTCTTGGGGCGGGAAATTCAAATTTTATAGACGATTGGCTGTAACTGCAACAAATAAACAATAACTTTCGATTCAATAATACATAATTTGCATGCATCATCATCTTTAGATGAGTTTTTAACGGAAACGGCTGCTCCTAGAGACTTCAATAAGGTGTATTCTTCTTAAGTTGAGGTAGAAGAAATTGTTTTTCTATTCTGAAATGACATACACCGTGGCACACAAAAGTTGAAGCGATTTAAAAGGATCCTAAGGTTTGCCACAGACTATGCGTGAATTCGCGATTTGTAATGAGCGCTGCATGGTTTGTTAGGAATTTGTGAATAGTGTGTAGGTGTAGTTGTTCGTTAAAAATCCATTCATAAAAATTTTATTAATGACAAGTACAACTTATTTTTGTTTATTACGTTATAGTATTAATGTATTGTAATTTTTTAAAATAAAGTGTGGAAAACGATACAAATGACGCCTTATCATGTCCCTTTTTGGTTCCTATTTGGACATTTTTTCTTTTTAATTCACTGGAAGCACTGCTGTTAACTCAACTTTATGAAATAGGCTTTAATTTGAAACTCCAGTAAATCTAAAATTATTATGCTTACTTATCCGTGTAAACATGTGTCACATACCTAATAATAAAAAAAAAACATTAATTTGTCTTTCACTAGTTACACAAAAGCTAGTCGAAATCCATGCGTCTCCTGGGATTGGTCGAAACGTTTGAAATAGAGCAAATAGAGAGCCAAATCAGGCCGCTCAATTCCAAGTAGACAAACAGAATCAAACTGGAACATATTTGTATTTAAACACTTTTGAATATATTTATTTCTATTTAAACGTATTTATTTGTATTTAAAATGTGTTATAAAGTAAATACTTGTATTTAAAAGTATTATTACGTATTTATTTGTATTTTCTAAATACGTTTGTTAGATTTGTACACCTATTTATAGAGTGACCTTCCCCTCGATATAAGCCTAAGAAAACAAAAACTTTTTCTCAATCAGAAATACAGGGTGAACCTTAAATAAGTACAAATATTTTAACCAGCAGTATAGTTCACTGTGTAGAACACATAATTAATAGTTTTTTTACAAAAAAATCAGAAATAAAATAGTGAAATTTTAAATAAATTTTGTAATTTTTCTGTAGAAAGCTTGTTGAGGACCGCTGACTTTCATACATTTATGAGTCACAGCACTGCAGATTGAACGTGCGGTTCACAGTGTTGCCAGTGTTACATAAATGTCTTTGCTTTTCTTGATATTAAACACATACGTCAAGCTACTATTTTGTTATTTAATATTGTGCGTACCTCTATTTTAAAAATTTGTTTCACTGATTAAAGTGCGAAGTCACTTTATGGTTCTGGATTCGAAATAAATGGTTAGGTTAGGTTAGGTTAGGTTGTTAAGGACCGCTGACTTTCATACATTTATGAGTCATAGCACTGCAGATTGAACGTGCGGTTCACAGTGTTGCCAGTGTTACATAAATGTCTTTGCTTTTCTTGATATTAAACACATACGTCAAACTACTATTTTGTTATTTAATATTGTGTGTACCTCTATTTTAAAAATTTGTTTCACTGATTAAAGTGCGAAGTCACTTTATGGTTCTGGATTCGAAATAAATGGTTAATACTGACTCATTTGGGGTTATGTGGAGAAAATTTAATTTAATATGCTGTGTGAAAATCTTAGTTTTTCGTTATTCTTCATAAAATAACTTGGAAATTGTGTCTTGTGTCTCTTTCTAATAGTGTGCAATGACATTTAACTTGTCAAATGTGGATTACTGATTAAATAGTTCATTTTTTAACAAACAGGTAAGCTTGTGTGCACGTTTATGTATAATTTTTGAACATTGAACATAGTAATATCACGTAATATCTTCCTAAATATTTTATGGTAGTATGTATTTAACTTGAGGAAATTAATTTATAGTAGTATCATACTA
Source organism: Monochamus alternatus (assembly GCA_037114965.1). Taxonomy (NCBI): domain Eukaryota; kingdom Metazoa; phylum Arthropoda; class Insecta; order Coleoptera; family Cerambycidae; genus Monochamus; species Monochamus alternatus. The sequence goes on along the minus strand of CM073431.1, from coordinate 28,636,764 downwards.
CATACCCAACTTTACTGTACTTTTGCTTCAAACAAGTATTTTTAAAATAGAATTTAACGGTATTACTTTACTATTACGTTAAAGGAAACTTAATATTTATATTAGAGGAGATATGGCAACCTCGCAACAAATCATATAGTTCATTAGGTTGGTTATGAGAGCGGTCCTCAAAATGTGGGTATTTTTTTGAAAAATTAATATCTCCGTAAATATTAGAAATTTTTAAAATTGGCTTTCACTAGACTGATCTATATGACGAACTACACCAGCAGTTAAAATATTTGTACTTATTTAAGGTTCACCCTGTATACGGACTTATGCCGATGATGAAACATACTTATTAAAAAACGTAAATTGTGTACATATTGATTATTGTAAAACCTGTAACTTAATATAAATATCTTATTACAGGTAGTTCTAATTATTGGAAGTTTGGATGCTTGCAGATGTGACGAATTTTTAAAAATGTTAAAGATGTTGCGGACATAGAGTCCATTTTCATAATTACTATTACTGATTGAAAGACAAGAAGAAGTCGAACTTTTACTGTCACAAATAACATACAAGATAATTCTATCAACTTTTTGTCATTTTATAGGAAGTATGTACCCTTGAGACCTATAAACGAAAACACACGAGCATGGTTATTCTTAAAGTTTAATAAAGGCAAGTGTTTTAATCAATTAGTAGAAATGAATGTTACTGCTAAAATACCAAACGATATTGCCAATTATCTTAACCTGCCAGAGTGTCATTTATACAGAGGGCATTGCTTTTGCCGAACTTTATAGGTCCATGGTTAAAGGTGATATACAATTGAAGCGACACGGGGGATGGAAGAGTTTTACAGTTGCAGTAGGATACATAACATCAACGAAAAAATTCAATTCAAACAGGTAAGAACATTTTAGCTAAGCCATCAAATAATGTACAAGTAATTGAATGCAGCAATCGCAAATTATGAATGAAATTTTACCATATCAGAATATAACCCTAATATGCCTTCTGGATCAGAAATTATTATTAAATATTGCAAATGATGTTAGCATCCGAAAGATTAGATTTCTTGCCTTTGTCCTATTTGTTATAAGTGGAACCGTGCATTTTTAAAATCATCTTTAGGACGAAAAATGGAATTTTAAAGTACTAACACGTTAAAATAAAGTAGAAGTTCTAGGATTTTAAATAAATTTCCATTACGTATTATTGGAGATATTGTTTGACGTTTCAGAAGCATGACATGACAATTTTATTTTTTAAATAAAAAGTCATTAATATTTGCGACTAATTTTATTATTTGAGTCCAGTATGAAATAAAATATGGTAGCTTCAGGGTACTTGTAAATTTTTACTCATACCTTAAAGCTTCACTTTTATCTTTGATACATAAATAACTACTTCTAAATCAAAGAAACAGTATGCGAAGCACGAATAGTACTCCGAACAAAGATGTAACAAGTAGTATCGGCTATTGAGTCGAGCGCAATTGCTAGGCATATGCGTATAGTGACGTAGCGCCTGGCCGCGCCCCATTCTCGCGCGGTGAAGATTTGTAATTAATTTCAAACTACTAAGCGCGCGAATAAAATTGTAAGATTTTGCAGATTCATTATTTTTCGCTTGTATTTCCGATTTACAAACTAAAAAAAAATGCCGAATAAACCTATTCTATCATTAAGTCATAATAAATAAAACAAAATAAAAACATATATTTTTATCACATTACGGTTTTTTTTATTATATAAGATTATATTCAGATCTTAAATATAACATACATAGGATATACGACATATAATAATTATTTATGAAAACTTCTTAATTTCAAAAAATTTTACCTACCTAAAACTATTGCACATGCAAATAGGAATGCGATAAAAGTAACAATTTGTTAAAAATGTGGATAAATGGTTAGACAAAAATAGATTAATTTTAAGTTTTGATAAGTAATTGTTGGTTGCTGTTGACCAATCGTTTGCGAGGAAATCGAATCGGTTTAAATCTTTTGGACATGTGGCTGAATCATCAACGGCTCAGCAGACATATACCGGTTTCGAGCTTATTAGCACTCATAGGTTGCTTGCTATTGGTTTTTCAGGTACAATTCAATGCCGGTCGGGGCATTAGTTTGCAAGATAGTTGTTTCCTGGAATTTCGTTTCATAAAAAAAAATAAAACAACGAATTACCTAATAAAACCTTTGCATTGATCATAGTGGGGAAAACTTTAAAGACAACTTATGATTTAAAAAAATAGGTTCTCTTTCATGTCTTTTGTATATATTTTAAAAATAAAACTGATATAAACCCAGAAGCCACAAATATGTCCTGATAGCGTTTTGTTTTGATGCCATTGTATTCTGAAAACGAAATATGATATTGTCACGGAATTTGTCCCACTCACACCCAAATCGACGACTGTGGTACCGCGAATTGCTAAGATTGCCCCGATCGCCCCTACACGATTCTGTTAAACAAACAAAATGCCGTGGATCGAGACGGGACTGGAAAAATGGGGAATTGACGATAAGCATTCGAGGCGTTCGGGAAAATGGATCTAGAGATGCTAGAATTTACCTGGAATATTCGTTAGGTCTATAAAAGAAGAATAAACGGCCGAGTTAGTAAGTCTTGTATTACAGTCTGAATTGAAGTATTTAGTTGGAGAGATCAAAGTGATTTAGATAGCGATTAAAAGTGAAATAAGTGTTTAATTGAATTGTAATTAGTATTTAGTAGTGTACTGAGTAGTTAATAAGGAAGTGACTAATTTACGGATTGTTTTTCTGGCAGTAAGTAAAAGTTGGTTGGGAAATCCGTGACAATATCATTAATAATAAAACCCCGGTAACAAAAGCTGGCTCATATATCAAATTAAAGCTATTTTTATGGCCTATTCGATGACATATTCTTTACACAATGTTTTAAAGCAAAAATCTGCCCCGGAACATACACTTTCAAAGGAGGCAATTTTGTAAAATGAATTATTTTTCTTTTAATTAAGTGGTTGGCTTAGAAATTAATACCCTGATTTCTAAAATATCTTAAAAAATAACGGAGATTCAAATGATTATTGAATTTTGAATTTGTCCACCACATGCAGATAATTTGGATCAAATATTATAAAAATTTGCTTAAGTTTAGGTAAAAACAAGTATAGAAGACGTACAATTTCAGATTCCTCCTATTCACAAGTTCAAATAAATCATCACCTTACATTCAATTCTGTTTCAGATAACACAAATGAAAATGTCCGCTTCCTGGGGTACAGACAGCATCTACTAAATGAATCAAGACAAGGGCAAGAAAATAAATGTGTTTTATTATTAAACGTTAGTGTCGTCGCCTAAGAAAGGTCCGGAGATGATAAAAGATTAATTGCTGTGATACCAAGGAATTGTCTTGTCGAGCACCGAGCTAATAAAAGCTCAGCGGTTGTCAACATTATTTGGTTAGTTTATTGCTATCGTGCCGGTTTCCAAAAAGTTTGTCGCTTCCTTTTTTCCGTATCCGTACAGGATAATTGAATGCGAAGAGAAGAAACAGAACAAACTTTTTATTTTACAGATAAGAATAAGATTGAAATTCCTTTTCTACAAAATGCTAGCAGTATGGTACACGGAAATTAGTCAGATTTATGTGGAATAGAAGAAAAAATTTATAAGCTGAAATTTTCAGGAAAAGTTCCCACCCCTAAGAAGTAAGCTTCATCCCTATCTCACCCCCTTTAGGGACATTGCACTGTTATTTTTTGAATATCTTTTAAACGCTTCATCTTAGGGAAAAAACATAGGTATAGAAAAAGTTTTGCCACAAAATTCTCTACAAAAAAGATTCTATGATGTGTATCGATATTTCTATGACTTTTTATGTTAATTAATTTTAAAATGTAGGGTTGAAAAAACTTAAAATCTCAATATGTTGAATACGGTATTTAATCGAATATAAAGCAGCCCGATAATATTTCAAATGATCCAACACAATTCTAACCGCCTAATTCATAAATACGCTAAAAGAAAGAGGTTGTTGTGACCTTGATATGACATTGGTGGGGATACCCACTGGTTGTGTTCAATCTCGCACATACAAATAAAACCTTACTCAACCCGCTTTGTTCGTAATGGAAGAAAGTCGGGCGTTGTATCGTTTATTAGTACTTTTTTGAAATATCGAGGACGAGTTTTTGTGAAATGGAGAACTCCAGTGAAAATTGTTTTATTTGCGAAAAGACGCTTTGTGATAGTGAAACCGTGTGTGTAACTAGAGGATTGATAAACTTAAGTAATGTCAGTGAAATTCGAAAGGACGGTAAGCATGTGCATCTAGAGTCAATAGATAAAGTAATAGTGCATAAATGTTGTAGAAGAGAAAAAAGAAATATTGATAGTTTTGTTAAAACCTTCAACAAACCAAATGCTACTAAAGAGGATATTACTGGAGCTGGGGAAATATTTACTCTTGCACTATATAAAGTAGAAAAAAATGAAACGTCAGTAAATCATCAAAGGTATGTTTTGTTTAACACCTCGGTGGGCCATTCTAGTCAAGCGGTTACTCTGGCAAGGCTACCCCCGACATTTGCAGCTTTGCAACAACATTCGTTACGGGTTTACTACCAAATTCAGGCTTGGCATGGAAATGTTTTAGAACCAGAAGAATGGGAATGGAAGAAATCAGGTGATATTTTAATACCTCTTTTGACTACTGAAGCACCGGCTCCCTTATCAATTTTAAAGCTAATATCGTATGCCTGCAAAAAGGGCTGCGGAAAGCGATGCGGATGTTTCAAGGTTGGTTAAAGATGTTCGCTTATGTGTATGAACTGTCACGGACAAGGATGCTTTAATGCGGATAGGACCGACGAAAGTGAATTGAAGCCAGAATAAATGCCTTCAAAAGTAGACCAGGGACACCACTTAAAAAAACGCGCCGACAAACTCTACCTCCTGGGTGGTGCGGAAACGAGTTTGGTCTAGAAATCCCTAATTGCTATTTTTGGCTCTTATTAAATTTTATATCATCTATTAAAAGTTGTTCAAACCGAATTCCACAGAAGAATATAGTAAAGTAAAGTAAAGTAAAGTAAAGTAAAGTAAAGTAAAGTAAAGTAAAGTAAAGTAATTTATTGGCAATAATACACAAGTGCTTTTACACGGATACATTATTTTTTGTTGCCATCCAAAGGCGTTTTTGTTACCTACCCCTAAGTTTGCCGTCGATTAACGTGAAAACCTTTCATAATTTGCAGACGACCGATAGGACAAGTTATATAGGAAATTTAATGCTGAATATTTTTAAATTTCTCTGTTTTTATCGTAGAACATCGCGTTTCCAAGATATTGAAAAACCAGCGCGGTGTCATTATAAGGGTGAAAAGGGGGATGAAGCTCACCAGTTAGGGTTGGGAACTTTTCGATCCTGTATTGCTAACCCTATAAACTGTTGATTCAGAAAATATCAGCTTATTATAATTTTTTTCTTCTATTTTTGATAATTTCCGTGTACTAGTACTTTTATAATTGTTTTTGTTGGTGGCTCGATTGAAATTTATTTAAATTATTTAATTTTAATATACTGTTAATTTAATAATGCACAAGGTGATTCCTTAAGTGCGCCGTATTTATACGCACATTTTCAACGAATTCATAGTTGAAATCCAGGAAACAACTACTATGCGAGTTAATAGACCGACCAACATTGCATTACACCTGAAAAATCTATAGCAAACCTATAAAGTCACTCGTTAACAGCCCATCTGACATATACCGGTTTTGAGCTTAGTAGCTCTCATGAGTATACAATGGGTGAGGTATTTGACGAATAACTAGCTGTTTTAAGTCTATCTAAAGCCTTGTCCCCATGGACGCTAAATTCGCTAAAATTCGCGCAAATTATTTAATGGCCGGAAAAGTCTCAACTTTTAGCAAATTTTGCCAACTGCAATATTTTTCATCATTTTGATCTTAAAACTGTCATTGACTGCCACGGTAGATTGTTAAACTTACTAATCCCGCATAATGATGAAAATAGCGAAATACGAAATTTGCGAAAAGTTGACACTTTCCCGCCATTAATAATTTAAATCAAAATCTGCGAAATTGGCGAGAATTTTCGCGAATTTCGCGTCCATAAGGACAAGGCTTAACTCGACAGGAGAGACCATGAGTACGCTTCGTATCTGTGGTTTTTCAGTCTAACATAAAGTAGTGACTGGCTGCTAGAGTAACTTGTCTACACTGCGAATTCATAGCTATTTGTTGAGACAGTCTAAATAAATCTGAGTTAGACAGACTATCACTGCACTTCCAATTGTACTAGTTTTCTTCAGGATATACAGTATGCGCCAAAAGTATGGAATAAATTCAATAAAAACGAAACAATTATTTTTTGGGAAAAATCCTCGAACAGGTCGATTTTTAATTTAAATACATATTTTAGCGTAAAATGCGATTTTCAAATTTCATTTGTTTGCGAGTAATGACGTCATCGATTTTTTTTAAATGGCAACACAATTCTCTATCAGACAGTACTAAAATTTTGCCCTCTTACATAGGAAAGTTTTCGAGTAAATGAAGATTGAATGTTAGAAAACGTAAATTTTATTCATAAAAAAGTAACAATTCTGAGGTATGTAAAATAAAATACAATTGATTAAATTTTATACTTAAATTAAATGTTCGAATTGCCATCCACCAACTTCTTGGCAATGCGCAAGTCTGTGAAGAAATTCTTCTTGCACATTATGAATGATTTCTGGGGTAACTCTGCGTATTTCGTCCCGAATGTGATTTTGAAGTTCTTCTAAATTACGTGGTTTATTAATACACTTTTGACTTCAAGTATCCCCATAAAAAGTAATCAAGAGGTGTAAGATTAGGCGATCTTGCAGGCCATTCTATCGGTCCGCGTCTGCCGATCCACCTCCCAGGAAAACAGTTGTCCAAAAAGAACTATGGAATTTGAAAAACTAAACTTGATAACGTTTTTGCTTTATTTTAATTGATTTACGTTTTCTAACATTCAATCGTCATTTACTCGAAAACTTTCCTATGTAAGAGGGCAAAATTTTAGTACTGTCTGATAGAGAATTAAACGATCTTTCAGAATCAAGGAAAAAAATATGGTGTTGCCATTTAAAAAAAAATCGATGACGTCGTTACTCGAAAACAAATGACATTTGAAAATCGCATTTTACGCTAAAATATGTATTTATTAAATTAAAAATCGACCTGTTCGAGGATTTTTCCCAAAAAATAATTGTTTCGTTTTTATTGAATTTATTCCATACTTTTGACGCATACTGTATAATAGTTTCTAGGTTGACAGGTCATTTAGAATAAGAAAAAAAAACATAATTTTCACCATAAAACCTACTAAATTTTGTACGTCAACTGCACATTAAGAAAATTTTATGCGGTATTATTAGGGTTGCCATAATTGAAAATTTTTTTGAATGGAACATAATGGAGATCTCGCAGATACACAATAGATTAGATCAATAAAAAAATATATAACTTTGATGACAACTAAACTAAGAGACTATAATTATAAAAACAAAAATTTATTATTTATAGATACAAAATTATTCAAAAACGAGAAAAAAATCCATAATAATAATAATGGAAGCGCATAATTTAATCTATTGCGGCTCTTGGGATTATTGTACCGTGACCTATCTAACTGGTTGCTGTCAGTCACAGAATTAATGTTCAATTCTTTAGCTTTAACTGGAATTATTTGACCACCTCCTGTTAATTCTCGGGCTAGGTTATGTGGTACCGAACCAGCTATCAAGCTATCAGAACTTTTGAGCCCGCTCATATATTGATACCAATTCCTGTTGACATATAGTTATTTATTTGAATAGCAAATAAACTTGCAAATATTAACATTATATCAATTCCATTTCAGAAAAATTTGAAACTATTTAAAACTTTGCCAATAGGATAGTATGATTCATACGTCTTTTTGTTTTGTCATTTATAAGAACATGTAAAATGTCACTACATTTGTGATCATTCTAGGAATGAGAGCAACAGGTGCACTTTCTTAAAATTTATAGCTTTTGGCATACGTTTAACGTTAAAGTTGAATACAATAAACCTGGAAATAAAGTTATTTATTATTCTATGAATTTACAATAATTGTCTCTGAAACTAAAAAAATGTAACTTTCGAAACAACTTGTTTAAAATCGTAAGTAATTACTTATTTCCAACAAATCTTTAAATTGGTATATTACAGGAAAATTTAAAATAAATATTAAAAAATAAAATTAAAGTTCACAATGCAGCCCAATAAAATTAAACTCAAAAGAAACTGGATGTTTGTAGACCTTTATTTGAAGAATAAGAATATCCTGAGACATTTTTAATTTGGGTCACGGACTATATTTTCAGATGAGTGAAAAGTTCAAATTTTTGGAAGAAAATAGTTAGATATTCAATTTCTTCCACCAGATATATTTCCATTAGAACATCATCTTCTTCAACAACTTCAATAAGTTCAACTGTTAATTCCATATCATTTCTTTGAAGAAAGTCTAGTTCTTCATCGGTCGTTTGAGCATGTTGCCCACAGCTTATGAAGTTGTTGGGGAAAATAAGTTCTAATGGAAATAGAATGTGGAAGACTGAATAGTTTTTTTTCTATTAGTATCAGTTATTTCAGTGTGGATTAGGCCTACTGGAGATCCATAGGCCCACTCAGTACTCTACCTCTGTGATAATTTGGCAAACTATGTTTTTCTCATTCATAAAAACAAATTCACTCTTTCCAGTTCCCAGACATAAAAGAAACAACGGCTCAAATTACTTTTTTGTATTATTATATGTTTATCCAAATAAAGGTTGATACAAAAATCAATTTTGGGTGGACAATCATTGATTATTAAAAATCATAGCTGTTAAACTGGCTGATATCTATCTATACATACCAGAATTTTTAAAACTAATTCAGTATATAACAACATAACATTATATAGGTTTTCCAAAATTATTATATACTTTAAACCCAAAAATACCTAACAAGATAACCAAACTTGACCGAAATATGTCCAGTAGAGCTCAAAACAAGAAAATTTCAAAAATGCGTCAAGATTGTTTTTATGCTTCAAGTTTATGATTAACAAGAACTTGTCAGTAAGTACATTTGAAAAAATATTTACTGTTGGTCATGGAGAACAATAAATTTTCATTCTAAATACAAAATAAGAAACAGCGTCATTACTTTATAGTAATCAGTGAATTCATAAAATTGATTTTACAGTTAAGCAATGAGTTTGTTATTTCCTAAAGCATAATGTTAGTGTTTAAAAAATAATTATATGGATGTTAACGTTTTATGTTCATAGACATTTTATAATTCCAAGGTTTTTTCTCCAAGATATTCATTACAAATAAGTCATATAAATGATGATTGCTGTATTTTTATTATAATCCTCTTAAATTCACAAGTTGCTACAAGTTGATGTTTAGAATTAGAAAATTCAACTATTCAACATTATACGTGCTGTAAAAATAAATATAAAAAATTAATATCAAACCATCATCAGCATGTATCTTCTTTTAGTCACTTTCTATAAAAATATAGGTACAACAGAATTAATGAAGCATCGTCGGAAATTACTGAACTTTATCAAAGTATCCTCCATACTTGCAATCTTCGTTAACTGTTTCAGAATAATCCCAGAGGAGGCATAAGTCGCGTTGAGTTACGAAGAAACTTTTCATATTTCTGAACAAGTGTCCTTATTTATGATGTACACTTTTTGTTTCGCGAAAGATATATATTTGTATCTTTTAGAACAGACGGGAACACCAATCTCTACTTTAGTATCTCGAACATTTGTTTCAATTTCGAAGTTGTGTCGTCGATTTATCTTAATTTGATGTACAAACTTTTTCAGTGGCGAAACTACAAGGAAAACACTTTATATATTTTATCTACTCAAAATGAGATCGAGTGGGATATAGGAAAAGCCTTTATTTGCACAGATTCGCATGAAAACTAAATAAAATATAGTTGAAAAATGATTCGTTTCCGAGATACAGAGGTTGAAGATAAAATATATGTGAGACATATTTTTTTTGTATGTATTTACTAAACATCGTAAATAGTTTTAATTTTTAAAAGATGCCTACGCACAGTGATCAATATTTGGGTTGAGATAAAGAGTGGAGGCCACTTGACTCTTTTAAGATGTTATAAACAAATCCATTACACTGGACCGTTTTGAACGGCAACATTATTAAAGAAGTGACTCTGTGAGTGAAGGTGATTTTAAGTGTAGTTATCTAATATCATTATAAAAGTTAGCTTTTGGCCACTGAGCAACCTGTTTCACTTTGTGTATCTTATCAGTATTATTTTAGCTATTACCTGATGTGACTCTGCCCCTAGTGCCTATACTCGAGTCAAGAATTCAGACGTCTTACGTCACGGCTGACGTTACACATTTGTTTTTATTGTCAACGTAATTTTCGATATTTGGTCGCGTTAAAAACTGTCATTTTTTGCAATTTAGTGCAATATATAATGCAAAATTTTACTGTAATATATAGTTTTATTACTATCAGTTGCAGTTTCTTAAATATTTTGATGAAAATATAATGAATTATTCATTTGTTCGTATGACGTAAGTCGTCTGAATTCTTGTCGCGAGTATACCACGTCCCTATACAGAGATGGCCAGAAGTACGGAATAAAATTAATATCTCTTGAATGAGTTAATTTTTTTAAAAATACCGAAACACGTTATCTGATCTTGATTTTCTCACATCTTTCGGTTATATAACAATTATTTTTTCTGCCACCCCCTAACCTCCAGCTACCCCTACTTTTTTCAAATTGAAACGTAAGGCATGAGGGGGCTCGTTGAAAAGCTTCTAGAAAACCGAATCCAGCCATACCAAATAAACAAGTTTCATATTTTCAATAGCAAGTTTTTTTCATTTAGAAATTGGAACAACTAGGTAATTTACAAAAATAAACTCAATGCCGCAAATGCTGAAAATGTCCTCCATTCACTATTTGCCATTCTCCAAGACGATAGTAAAAACTGCCCACATCATTCCGCATGACTTCAACTGGTAAATTGCATCTCCGCCCTAATTTTGTTTTTTAAATTCTCAATATTGTCCGGTCTGTCCTGGTAGACTCTTTCTTTCAAATATCCCCAAAGAAAATAATCCAGAGGCGTTAAGTCGGAGGATCTTGCCGGTCATTCCGACTGTATCTCGTCTACCAATCCAACGATTGGGAAACATTTCATCTAAGTATCTTCGAACATCAATACCAAAATGTGGGGGAACGCCATCTTGTTGGAACCAAATTCTTTCATTCGGTATATATGGATCAATTCATAAGGAAAAATCACAGTTAGAGCAAGTGTCAGGTCAAATGTTAGGAAATCCAAGTAGCGTGCGGCAATAAGATTTTCTTCAAAAAAGAATGGGCCCAAGATTCTATTGTTGATGATACCTGCCCATATATTAACTTTCTGTGAGTGCTGCGTATGCAATTCGCATGTCCAGTGTGGATTTTGGTATGACTAAAAGCGATAGTTGTGTCCATTTATATAAAACGTAGCTTCATCCCCAAAAAAGTACGTCTCGTTGAAAACCATTCCGTCTCATAATTTCCTCACAAATTTGTAATCGCCTATCATAATCGTCTTCCAAAAGCTCTTGAACAAGACATACCTTATAGGGGTGGTATTTCTCTTGTTTCAAAAACATTCGAATTGCACTTCGAGAAGCAAGTTCTAATGTAATGTCTAATTTCTTTTCTTCATTCAAAGCACCTGTCCGTCCAGTTTTGGGCAAACTCTGTACTGTACCCTGTTCCCCAAAAATTTATGAAATATTTTACTTACTGTCCCTTGTGATATTTGGTTTTCGGGATATTTCGCATTAAATAAATCGCGCACTTCAGCCTGACTTCTTATTTTGTCTCCACATTCAAGCAATATCAAGATTTCAATGCGTTACCTTTCCGACAATACAATTGCGATTCAGTAAATAACTTGATTTTGACATAAGTAAAAACTTGTTTATATGGTATGGCTGGATTCGGTTTTTTATAAGCTTTTCAACGAGATCCCTCATTTTTTACTGTATTAGAAAGGTATTTTAAGCTAATATAAATCAAATCTCCTACAATTCCTATCAATGAAGTCATATGTATGTTTTCTGATACCAAACATCTAGGTATGCTAATGAACAATTCCACAGACAAAGCTCTATTCAATAATTATCTAAAGAAATTAATCTATCTAAATTTACTAACCTGCTTTAATGAAAACACTATAAATATCTAACTTCACTTCTGGCAGTGGGAACTCGAAAATTCAACCACAATAGATGAGATCTGACCTATTTCTGCATTTTTAGGATTACTTCTTCAGGTGGCCTCCTTTAAGTTGGGTCAAATATCTAATTATAAACATTATTATATAAATTAAAATTATTTGAAACTAAATATCGACAATGACAAAAGTGACAGCCTGTTAATGAAATAAATATGACAATACTTACTTGAATAATGTTTACCCTTTATGTAAGTTTTTATATATTTTTAGGTATTAATAATATTGTGTGAAACTAACTACTCTGTGGACAAAAGCCCCAACCAGCGTCGAATTACACCCACAATATCTACCCATATATTCCTTATTATTAGTTGGGGCTTTTGTCCACAGAGTAGTTAGTTTCACACAATATTATTAATACCTAAAAATATATAAAAAGAGCTCCCTCATGCCTTATGTTTCCCTTTGAAAAAAAAAAATAGGGGTAGCTGGGGGTTAAGCGGTTGAAGAAAAATTAATTATTACATAACCAAAAGATGGAAAAAAAATCAAAATCAGTTAACGTGTTTCGGCGTTTTAAAAAAAAATCACTCATTCAAAAGATATGAATTTTATGCCGTGCTTCTGGCCATCCATGTATAGCAATTATTTGTAGTTCTTTTTGAGCAGATGCTTTGCGTGATTCTGCCCCTAGTGCCAATAGTTGCTCCCTACTACAGTGTGTATTTTCATTTAAATATTTTAGGTGGATACTAAGCGAGATTTTGCCCTTTTTATCCTCAACATGCCAGAAGTTCAAAGTTAGTGAATGATGTAGTAAAATAAAATGTTTATATAATAATTCTATACTGACAAACTTCTGAACCATCTCCCTCCATCAGAGAGTAAACCTGTCATTCAATAGCTGAGTTTTAATTGAGATTAATATGATAGATGTTTAATAATACTAATTAACTAATATTTGTTTACGTTATTTCCTGACATATAAAGTAAAAACATCTATATTTAATATTTGTTTACGTTTTCTGACATTTAACAACAAAATAATAATAAGTAAATAAGTAACGAAGATGGAACTAATCGAAAATTTCAGCCTTATTTATATTAATAAATTTTCTTTTAATTTGACATGTAGGGTAGAAACAGGAACCTGTATCAACTATATTTAGTAAAGCAGTTTCACAACTATGGAAAGGACGAAAACCAGACTGACCTTCTGGCAAAATATTAAACGTAGACACAAACTTTCGAATTTGAAAAACTATTACTCTTTCCAAGACCTTTGATAAAACAGGTAGTATACTAATAGGACATAAATCTTTAAACTCCAGTGGATTATTATTTTTTGGTATAAGAATTATTAAAGCTTGCTTCCATGAATCGGGAAATACACCGTCGGAATACATATATTTATAATATGAGTTAAGAATGGCAAGATAGTAGGACAGCTTAGCAAAATTAGTTTAATATTAAGTCCTTCATGACCCTGGGCAGTAGTTTTATATTATATAAAATACTTTGAATAGCAAAATCCTCAACATGTTTAAATTCAAATAAAGGTACATTTAGTTTTGAGTTGTTTTTATAAAATTCAATTAAATCTCGATACAATAGGTATAGAATTTATGTAATAATTGTTCAGGTCATCAGCACATTTCAAAGAAGGAGGTATAATTTTGTTCTGTTTGTTGTAAATATTTAACAGATGGACATCTGGAAAGGAAAATAGGATAGGAAAATTAGGAAAATAAATTATATCATATTAATTAAACTCATTAATATGTAGTAGTTCCATCTCAGGAAATATTGGATCACCCTGTACAACAAATGCTTAATTTGTGTTTGTAAAAATTCATTATCCCAGCAAAAATAAAAATATTCTCCGACACAACGTAGTGTCAACGCAGTAAAAACAGCATAAAGCCTGGAAATTTCTTATACAATAAACCATTATAATGCGGTTAGGGTGAAGTATAATCACATGGTTTATAACCACTACGAACAGTGAAAATCCTTTAGTGAAACCTTATGGAGTTACAACATGCAATCAGGGAACCGAGAAAACGGCATTCCATTGTTTTAATGAAACCAACCAAGTACGGAACATGTATTTATTCGAGAACGCCGAAACGAGAGGATAGATAATAAGAAGAATATATTGCCTTCCTCCATCTAGAAAATGATAATGAAAAGGTAAACTCGAGAGAGAATGTCAGCGATAAGAACTTGAACGAGACTTATTTATTTAGATAATTTATTTTGAAGTGCATATTAGTTAATGTAATCTAAGTATGTAGGCATTGGCAACAGCCATGGTCGAATATTAAAAAAATGCAAACACTATTATAACAATTTTCAAACTTGAAAATGGTCCCATTTCGATGAAAATTTTAATTAAATATAAAAATACAAAAGATCTAGAAGGATGCGGTTTTACCAACACTAGACTACTTTTTCGAGAAACTAATAATGCTGTAATTAGAACTGTCATTTTTTGAGATACAAAATGGTAAAAATTGTTTCTCATAGAGTTTTGTACGCGGTGGCCTATTTGTGTAATTTCTCTACAAGGTGTATCTTTTAAATTATGACAAACATACAGGGTGAACCTTAAATAAGTACAAATATTTTAACCAGCAGTATAGTTCACTGTGTAGAACACATAATTAATAGTTTTTTTACAAAAAAAAAAAAACGAAATAAAAAAGTGAAATTTTAAATAAATTTTGTAATTTTTCTGTGGAAAACTTGTTGAGGACCGCTGACTTTCATACATTTATTTCATACACTGAAATGTACGATATGGAATGCGTTTAGTCCATTTGCGCATCCAAATAAAGGTACCAACCCTAAGAGCAGACAAAAGGAGGCACATGAAACTCATCAAAGACATACTTCATTGGTTATGTATGTGGGTGTGAGAGAGACAACCATCTGCACGTACGATTTGAATTGTGTTCTTAATTTCCCATTATTTTGTTTGTAAACACGTCATTTGCGTACAGGGTGGTTTCTTCTCTTATCTTGTATCTCGTTAGTGTTATTCTTTGTGTATTTTTGTGGGTGTTATTGTTGGAACATGTCATGTTTTATAAGGGACTGTAAAATTAACCAGCATATAGCACTAAATAATTCTCCTTATCCAGAATCCAATTTCATTTCAATCCACAATCTGCTAAGCCCCTACTGCTCCGCCATTGCTAGAGGCACAAAACAAAATATGGCGCTGATCATGAATAATCCATTCGCGCAGCTTTTAGCGCATTCCAGTTATCATAATATAAAATTACATGTCAGTGGTCATAGTACTGCAGATTGAACGTGTGATTCACAGTGTTGCCAGTGTTACACAAATGTCTTCGCTTTTCTTGATATTAAGCGCATACGTCAAGCTGCTATTTTGTTATTTAATATTGTGTGTGCCCTTGTTTTTAAAATTTGTTTGATTAAAGTGCGAATTCACTTTATGGTTCTGGATTCGAAATGGTTAATACTGACTCATTTGGGGTTATGTGGCGAAAATGAAATTTAATATGCTGCGTGACATTTAACTTGTGAAATGTGGATTACTGATTAAATAGTTAATTTTTTAACAAACAGGTAAGCTTGTGTGCACGTTTATGTATAATTTTTGAACATTGAACATAGTAATATCACGTAATATCTTCCTAAATACTTTATGGTAGTATGTATTTAACTTGCGGAAATTCATTTTTAATCGTTTATAGTAAGGTCAGTTAAGCAGTTAAAATTTATGTTAATAATACTGCGTATCATACTACATACCCAACTTTACTGTACTTATGCTTCAAACAAGTATTTTTAAAATAGAATTTAACCGTATTACTTTACTATTACGTTAAAGGAAACTTAATATTTATATTAGAGGAGATATGGCAAACTCGCAACAAATCATATGGTTCATTAGGTTGGTTATGAGAGATCTGCCAGCGGTCCTCAAAACGTGGGTATTTTAAAAAAAATAATATCTCCGTAAATATTAGAAATTTTTAAAAATGGCTTTCACTAGACTGAGCTATATGAAGAACTACACCAGCAGTTAAAATATTTGTACTTATTTAAGGTTCACCCTGTATATACAGGGTGTCTGTGAAAGGTTGGAAAATCTCAGAGCTGGCGATACTGGTGACCAAAAAAAGTCGATTGAGTCAAATATGCCTTATCCGAATGTTGCTGGTTTCAAAAATACAGGGCGTTCAATGCTAGAATTTTATTTTGAAATATCTCAATAACTTTAAAACCTGTCGGAGTATTAAAAAAAATGGCACAATTATGTTTTTTCGGCACGACTAACAAGAATTTTTAACTAATTTTGACGTCACTAGTAGAGGGCGCCACTTATGGCACAGCATGTTTCTTTTAAATGGCAGAACTTTTTTGCTATTTAGTGTATCCATCTGTCTATTGAAACAATCGATTCTCCTACCTGTTATATCTGACAAAGGTATACCTTGTTGAAGTCGTTAGGAGTAACCATTTTTGAAATAATCGTATTTGAAATATTCAGTGCAGCGATTGAAAACTGTTATCGTTTCAGGTAAAGTGACTTTTCTACTGAAAATGCAGCAAAATATTACTTGAAAAAGTTGTTCAGAACGGTAAATTAAAGAGACACAAGACACAATTTCCTTAAGTTATTTTATGATTTTCACGCAACATATTAAATTTAATTTGTCATAAATCAGTGTAGTAAAAATAGATAATGAACAAATTCTGGATAACTATGATTGTGAGTAGATAATCTGGTTAATATTTTCAATTTATTGATAAGGTATAGAAATGACAAAGGGGAGGAGATGGCCATTAATATTTTCATAAATAAACATATTTCAATCATTCTTTAACATGTCTAAAAATTCTAATGTAAGACAGGCAACGCTGTGGAATTCACATCCACCATGACTTCCGGAACAGCGGTCCTCAACAAGTTTTGTATTGAAAAATCACGAAATTTATTTAAAATTTGACTTTTTTATTCCTGATTTTTTGTAAAAAGACTATGAATTATGTGTTCTACACAGTAAACTGTACTGCTGGTTAAAATATTTGTACTTATTTAAGGTTCACCCTGTATATATTTTTTATTAGAACACATTGTATATTTTTATGCCATTTAATTGCATTTTTTTGCTTCATAATGATATATAATACTTCCTACTTTATTTTTTGAAAATTTTCACAAAATATTAAATAAATAAAACTGATGTTGAGTGGTGTATAGTTCGCCATTCATTTTTATGTAATTGCATAATAATGCAATGTATCTAAATGGAAATTCCTCCGCCTTTCAGAATACGCAGGCAAAAATTTTTTGTACTTAGTGATAGTCCTGTACATCTACGTCATGGCTAATATTAATGCGACTGCAATTTTTTTTGTAGGTTTATGGATTAACCCATTGTAACCATTATCGTGTCTATGACTATACATGGTGACTCATAACTTATCTAAAAGAAAAATGTTGAATGTACAGAGGACTTACAAATACAATTTTGTAAAAAAAATCAAAAAGGATTGTTCGAAAATAATTTTAAAATACACTTCTGCACGGCACTGGAAACTGGTCCACTGTAAAACCTGATAGGTTAAATAATATTTTATAACACCTATTTTATACAGCACATTGAACTGCTTTTGCCGCTATTGTTATTAATTATTAATAGATTTAATTTGTGGTTTTAGTTAATAAAATAGTTTGACATACCATATGTTACAACAAAATTTTGGGCCTGTCTTACCCAGTTTCTACAAACTAACACAAATGTTTATGCTTCTTGTCCGTTTTGAAATCGTAAGTTATTGTCAGCAACTATGAGTTTGCGTAAATCATCAACTTCCACTTCCATTGCAGTGCTATACACTTTATTTTTTAAATATCCCATAAAAAGAAGTCCTCTTCGTCCAATCCCTTGGTATTAATGCTTGGAGAGGCTGTACATTTATGGTACGAATATAACAGTTTAATATTAAATTGTTTAAGAGATTTTTTCTCATTTATTTATTGGTAAAATGAATAGTTCGCGGCCTCTAATGGCAAAATCACTTTCTAACTTGAGGAGGTTGAATCTGTACGGCAAGAGTGCCACAAGACAAGACACACAATCGCAAAATTAATCGCATGTTCGTCGCATACAGTCCTTAAATCTTATCGATAGTGAATTCGCTTGATATATAATCATCTACACCACTGACAGCAGCAGCACCACCACCGTGGTCGGTAAGTGCATCTTCAACGCATCTTTGTATGGCAATATTTTGCTTTTTACGCAATATGATTCGGTTTCAAATTTCCCTCGCGCTGCCTACACTTGCACTCCCTGCACACCGCGGTAAAAGTAACTGCATTTGGCACATGTTTACCGGGAAATCGTTCGTTCGTTACGTTTATTACCCGGAAACTTCAGAATTTTACATAATATATAGTTTTTGTTCTTACGATATTGACTCCATATTTCATGACGCATCTATTCCCAAATTTTCTTAGATTAGTTCTGAATCACCTTGTATAACGTAAAACAAAATGTTTCCATTGTGCTCGCAGAATTTTCCATATGTGTGCTCTATTAGGAACTTTATTTAATTTAGGTACCTTACATCAAATATAATTTTACTAAAAACACTTCAACTGTATTACTATAACTTTGATCAGTCAGGTATTAGAGGCATACGAAACTAAATATTCATGTCGTTTAAGAGGAAGTGCAAGTCACATTACGGGGTTCCCTGGAAGCCTATTAAATATCAGCGATATCTGACCCTTCTCATGTAAAATAACACCATCTCATTAAAAGTCAAAAAATCGTAATTCATCATTCTGTCTATCCGTGCGGCCTCGCCGGCTATATCCATCCAATTTTCTTACTATCGATATCAATTTTCTCGCATTACATCAGAACATTAGACGCGAATAGTTAAAAGAGAAAAACACTATTGTTGAAGCGCCGCTGAAAGGGATCATAAATTCACCGGAGATTCGATATGGCCGGGGATAACATCGAAGTCAGTGGCGTCCTCGTTTACATATTGCCTAGCCTTTACGTTCATGGAAGGGTCATGTTCGGGATAAAGCATACATTTTCATAATAGCATAAAGTACGATTATGAATGTTTTAATGCCATTACTTATTTTGCACTTATTTTTTTATTCATAAACGCAACCCATCGAGTGGAGAAACCAAATAGACACAAAAAAATTTAAATAATTTTGGTACTTATCGCTAGACCATATTCCAACAATTCGAAATATATGATTTTATTCCGGAAAAGCCGTGACACTACAAAAAATTTTCAGTAAAATTACTTATAAAATTTTGTCGGCAATTTTCGTCAGAATACTGAATTTGTGTAATATTTGCCATGTGTTAAACGTACACCATTTCGCGTTAACGTGTTCTATCTATATCCCTTCTCCTGACTGGCAGACCACAACTGCGCTGCTGTTAAGTCGTGTCGTGTTGGTGTGTTCAGTTAACACTGGTTCGCGATGTGCAAATGAAGAATACTTCATATTTCTCATTAAAAGTAAAAAAATCGTAATCCATCATTCTGTATATCCAATCTTCTTACTATCGATATCAATTTTCTCGCATTACATCAGAACATTAGACGAGAATAGTTAAAAGAGAAAAACACTATTGTTGAAGCGCCGCTGGAAGGGATCATAAGTTCACCGGAGATTCGATATGGCCGGGGATAACATCAAAATCAGTGGCTTCCTCGTTTACATATTGTCTAGCCTTTATGTTCTTGGGAGGTTCATGCTCGGGACAAAGCGGTATTTCTTACGTAAAAAAACATCAATTTTCATAATCTATTCCGAAGGAGATGGGCCCTTAAGCATAAAATACGATTATGAATGTTTTTAATGCCATCACTTATTTTGCACGCATTTTTTTTATTATCTACATTCACAAACACAATCTACCGAGTGAAGAAACAAAATAGGGACAAAGAAATTTAAATAATTTTGTTACTTATCGCCACACCACATTCCAACAGTTCGAAATTTATGATTTTATTCCCTTAAAGCCATATGACACTACAACAAATTTTCAGTTACAATTTTTTAAATTTTAAAATGAGTATAAAATTTAAATACATCCAAAATAACTAGTTGCCCTATACGATTTTAAATAGTACTAGTAGAAATATTAAATTATATTTCTAATCAAGAATTTAATAATACAATTTTTCAAAAATAAGTAGCAGGCAATTTTAGGAAATTTACCGTTTTTAATAAGCGGATTCGTAAAGGTCTATTTCAAAAAAATATATTTGAATTTATTTTTTATTATGCTACACTGAAAAAAAAGTTGCTGTGTAATTCAAGATGTGTAAAATTTCCGTGTTAATAGGTTTACACTATATGGCTATTTAATACGTTTTACACATAATGTGTTTCACTAGTATTATAATAAGATATACTGAATTTGTGTAATATTTACCAGATATGTGTTAAAAGTACACCACTTTGTGTTAACGTAACATACCTCTGTTTTATATCCCTACTCCTGACTGGTTCAGCACAACTCCAGTATATTAACCGTTTCGCACACATCACTACGCCATGCCAGTCGTGTCGCGATGTTGTGTTCAGTTAACACTGTTTGTGATCAAATGGAGAACATTTAAATTTAAATTAGGTTTGGTCAAATGGTAGGTCTACCTAACTGTAAGAAATATTGCTGATAAAACTAAAATTAATTAGAACTATAACTATATATTTTTATTTTCTTGCAATTTTAGAAAAAGAACATGATTGTTCTACACACAACGTCAAAAGTCTTGAACTCCCCTCTTTCTTGTTAAAGATCTCTTTTTGTCAGAAAAACCAAATACATTTATAAAACTATATTGTTTTGTTTTTTTTTTGTGAAAAGGATTTGATAAACTGACTTAGAAAATTAAAAACCAGAAATGTGTGGTTTTTTTTACAAAATTTACTAAATCAAAAAGAAGTTCTTTACTTGACTAATAGTCGGTATGACCTCCATCACACCACGTTCCAATAGCATATTGACATATCTGTGCATTGAGATAATCAAGCGGTTAACGATCTCTTGCGGAAGGAATATGATTATGAATGGCTCTAGCAACGAAATCCCACGTTTTCAATAGGATTCATGTCAGGAGAATTGGCTGGCCAATCTAATCTATTGATATGTCCTGCTTCGAGTGTCTCTCGAACCGTCCTTGCGCGTGGTAGAGCGTTGTCGTCCATAAATATAAAATTTTCACCTAATTCATTACGTAGGGGGTAGATAATGGACGTAATAATTTGTGCAATGTAAATTTGACTGGTCATATTCTGTGGTATCCGAATTAATGGGGTGCGGCAGTTATTCCACCCCAAAACATTACAGTACCCCCTTCACACGGAGCAACTTCACGGGGAAAAAGAAGTCGCTTTTGACGACCTAGTTCTCTCCAGACTCTTTGTCGATTGTCATCAGTAACCAACTCAATTCTGGTTTCGTCTGTAAATAAGACCCACCGCCACTGGCGTAAAAGCCAACCCCTATGCTCTCACGCCCACTGGAAACAGGCAGCACGATGCTTTGGTAGAGTGGGGACCCGTAATGGTCTTCTAGCACGTAAATCTGCGTTGTGGAGTCGTCTTCGAACAGTAGGTGTTGATATAATTCGGCGAAACGCACCTTGAAAGTGGGCCCTTAGAGCTGATATGCGGTGAAGATATGCGGTGTCTACGAGCATATTACACTAAATACCAATTCTCAATTTCATTAGATCGAGGACGTTCACTATGTGGTCTGTTTTCCACTGTATCAAAATTTTCATATCTGTGTATATTTGTACAACAGATGATCTACGAATGCCCAACATGTTCGATATCTGATGATTAGAATGTCCTGCATCATGTAAATCATTCTTGCTCGGGTAAACGCAGAAATTTCACGTCCTGGCATTATAATGTACAAAAATTCAAAAGAACACTTGATTTAATCGAATCATTTTATACAGTGCTTTCGGAAAGTAACGAATAAATTCATTATTTTTGAAATTGGAAAGTTTTCGAAAAAATCCCGTGGCACGTCGATTTTATTTCAAGAAAATAATGTTTGAAGATTTTAAAATTTAATTTTCACAATACTGAAAATGATAATGATTATGTAAAAAATCGACTAAATTAAATGTTCAAATTGTGCACCGTTGGCTGCCTGACAGTAGCCAAGACAATTAATAAATTCTTTTTGGACATTATCAATAACTTCAGGAGGTATACGATGTATCTCGTGACGAATTCTTGCTTTTAAATCTTCTAAATTAACCGGTCTAGCAACGTATACTTTGCTTTTTAAGTATCCCCACAAGAAATAATCTAGGAGTGTCAAATCAGGCGATCTGGATGGCCACTCAATCGGTCCCCTTCTCCCTATCCGACGATTCGGGAACAGCTCATCTAAATAAGCACGGACAGGTGTTGCATAATGGGGAGGTGCACAGTATTGTGAAAATTAAATTTTAAAATCTTCAAACATTATTTTCTTGAAATTTTTGTTATGTAACACCATAATTTTTCATGATGTATGTATGTAGATTAACACGCTCTTTCAAATGGCATGGTCAAATTTGGGGGTTGCTATTTAAAAAAATTGTCGATGACGTCATATCTCGAACAACGATGATGTCACAAATATGGGTCGTATGTCAAAAAGTGCCTTTTTTAAAAACAAAATCGACGTGCTAGGGGATTTTTTCGAATACTTCTCAATTTCAAAAATAATCAATTTATTCGTTACTTTTCGAAAGCACTGTATAGAGCGAGCCAAGACTTTTGATGTTATTGTGTATTATGTACTACCTAAATACATCTTTGTTTAATGTTTGTTGTTGCTTTACATGAACGTTATTAGTTTCTAAATCCTTTATTAGAATATGTACTACTACCACTACCACTACTATTAATTTTGTTAAATATTTTCTACCTGGTTGCTGTTAACTTGAACTGAATTATATATTTTTAATATAATCATAAAAAGTAAAATGTCTTTTATATTTTATTATTACTGTAAGAAACATATTAATATATCATAAAATCAACATGTTACTGTATAAAGTATATCTTTAATGTTGTAAATAACACTAAATTGTGTAAGAGGCATATAACATATTTATTATATTAACACATTGGATTGTGTTTTTAATCTGTAACATGATACTACATATATGTAAATGTGTAAAAATATACACAATCTCGTGTGAATCTTGATAAACACAGTATGTCAAAATGTGTAATTATTTGTAACAGTGTACCTGTAAAGTGAGACACTTTGTAAACATGTATATGGAGTATTCCTTTAATGTGACAAGACTTTGTTACTAATCGAAAACATAAACATTACTTAAGTAAAAGTTGGAAGGTATGTAGGTAGGTACTCGAAAAACAACTAGGTATTGAATCTTTTAATCATTTTGAAATCGTAATAGTGTTAGGCCTAACCGGAATTTTTGGATGTGTGAAAGACCCAATACTTAGTCAAACATTCCAAATCTGTGGGACATTTATTTTATATACAGCGTTTTTCTAAACATGACAAACCATATTTGTTTTTATTTCTCAAAAGTAGAACCTTATATTGAATTACTATATATGAATTTTCATTTTAATTTTTGAAATATTTTTTTGTATTATTTTGGAGGTATTTCACAAAAATTGATGCCAAAACACAAGCTCCTATAACATCTTATAAATGTTGCCTATTTATACCAAATAAAGTCTTTTATAAATTTTAGGTTCATACATTTTTAGATGTTTTAAACGTATTTGAAGGTAGATTTTCTGAAATATGTATAATCAATTATTAAAATTTGTAATAAATAAAATTAAAATAGTAATTTAAGTTCACTTTCACATTCCTTTCTAATTTCTATAGATTACTTAATCAGTTTTGTTACATAACACAAATACTTGAATGCATTTATGGAAGGTATGTAACCAGCACAACTTGAAAATGTTTTCCTATGAACAGTAAATTAATGATGAAGTATGTATGATTAATAACTACTAATTACTTACGGACTAATGTATTGTAATGTAGGTCTTATCGGCTTCAATATATTTACATTAAAAGGTATAGAAAAACAATGTTATACAGGGTGTAAAGAATGGTTCAAATTTTAGAGCCAATATTCTTTGGGACAAAAGTATCAGCGATTTAACACATTCTTATTTTTTTTCAGTCACACCTTCCGAATCTCCAACATATCTGGAGGTGGTCTGGTATCAAACAATGACCACTCTCCACTCCGTGAAGTCAGTGATCATTGCGCCCGTGAATCGTGTGTTCTGAGTAGGCGTAGCGAACCAACGACGATTGCCTTCTATATTCTGATGGCTAAGATCTCTGCCAAATTTTGGCAAGCTGGTATGATCTTCAATTCAGAAACCACCGTATGTCTCATTCCACCCAGAATCCCTATAATTAGCACCACAATTTTGACAGTGGTCTGGATAGAGCCTAAAATATTAGAATATCTCTATATTTTCTCCGCTTCTCCTGCTCTTTTAACGACAATGTTGTTCTCCGCAGGAACCACAAACATTGTCCTAAGATGGTGGTCGAGGAGGATTACATCAGGCTTATTAGCTTGAATTTGCTTGAGACTGGGGAACGAGTAGTTCCAATAGATTCGGCACTTCTCATTCCCCACAACGAATTCTATATCCTCTGGAGCATAAGGCAGCACTGGTGTCTCGTCTATCTCATACGAGTGTCGCAGATGGTAGTACAACACAAGTAAAGCTGAGTCGTGCATTTGGATATACGCAGTGGCCGCATATATCGGGCTGGCAAACAGGAGATTCATTCGTCTCCGGCGTCTGGTCCTGCAACTGGTATCAGGTACCTCGATACCCAAGATACGACTACGATAGACGAGTGTGTTAATTACACCATCCTGGCAAGCTATTATGAATCCCTCGTATCAGAGTTCCTCCCCGCTGACCTCAAAAAGGCGAAGATCACCTTTTGAGATAAGCCAAGCAGTTATAGATTTCAGTGTAAATTATTATTAAGTAATACTTTTTTTGAATTAACTTTAGTTATAACGGGTGTTCCCTCTAAGACTTTCAGTGCGAATATCTCAGAAACCATCACAGCCAGTGCGACGAAATTTGGTATACAGACACTAGATGGCGCGTAGAATCTGATGATAACATCAATTCTTATACAGGGTGTTCCATTTTCCAAGAAATCGATTTCATTTTGATTTTTTGGTTGTCAGCCCTGCTAAAACTTATGTTTAAATTGAAATATATTTAATTATGAACACATTCTGATAAATACACAATAAAAAATTTCAAAATTTAACATAAAAAAAATGCCTCCAAAAAGTACCCAAATTTCATTGTTTTGTCATGTAAAATGTGTATAGCCATGAGTCAGACTTACACAGAAGAAACTAACATCGGCGAACGTCAAAACTATGAATTGTCAAATATATTAGGCATAAAGTATTTTATTTTACATAAATAACGCTAAGTAGTGTATTTAATGCAATTTACGTATGCACAATGGTGTTATTGAGACTTGTCGATAAAAATTTAGACTTAAGTTGACCCTTTTGGAGCATTGGGGTCGCTGTGCCGGCGCAGTCTACCGCTACAGCTGGGGTTACAGCGTGAATATTGTGTAAAATATCTGGATATTTTTAAATTGTTCCATTATAATGTAATAAAACTTCAGTAAATTGTTTTTTTATGTTACTACAGTGTACATAATAATTAGGTACCCGTATTTTTTATCAAAAAATAATTTACAAAATTGTACCTAAAGAATATCCCTGTTTTCCAACTGCTGTATTTATTAATTACTTAATTAGCAACAAATAAATTCAAACAAAACGATTCCTAAAACTTTTTTTATTATAATGTGAACGTGTTTGTCGTTGAAAGTCAGATCTGAACCTACCCCAGTCCCACAAAAGAAATGTTACGAAAGCATAACCTAGAAATGATTCTTGTATCCACATATTTCAGCACTTCTTTTTGATGGATAAAATATGTTTAAGAAGAACTCTACATCTGTAAAATAGTAAACAATGAACTACAATTTCTGTTATTTCATGATACAGAACTAAAATAAAGCAACTGGTTTTTGCTAGGAAGAATCACCTGCAAATGTACCATACCCAGTAGGTACCTATCAAATAGTCATTTAAAAAAGCTAGATAATAATTTGTAATTATTGTTTTTATCTTTCAGTTATGTGTGTGCAGTGCCACAAATTACATTAAAACAGACACCAGAAAGAATAAGCGAAAAATATTACGGACACTTTCTTGGAAATAATTCTAAACATGGACTGATAGATAATGTTATAAAGAAGTCTCTAACTCACTTTCTTTGAAGAGTATTCCATAAGACATTAAATTCAGTTGTCTGTCGTGGGTTTTAAAATTTCTAAACAAATAAAATTAAGAAAAATTAACTAATTTCATAATCTATGTACAGTATGAAAACATCTCGTTAGAATATCTTAAAAATGTTTATTTATCAGAATGTGTTCATTTTTAAGTATATTTCAATTTAAACATAAGTTTTAGCAGAGCTGACATTGGTGATATTCGCATTGAAAGTCTTAGAGGGAACACCCGGTATAATTTCGTGCAAAAATTTTATTTACCTATGTGTGAGTGTACTGCCGATTAGTGTTGTCTTTAAGCAAACTGTAAGTTTTCAGTTGATTGTAATTTCATAATAATTTCATTTGAAAACACTGGACAAAGAAAATGTAAAGCTAATTAAAAAAATTACAAACCTAAATTTTTTAGTTTTTCCTTGAAGCTGTAAGTATAAAAAAGTTAATCTATAATAAATTTATATTTAAATTTATAACTTGTAGGTGTAGAAACTGGAACTGGGCTAACTGTGGCCGGAAATATCAACAAAAGACAACATTTAATTTTTAACTTTGACACTCTGTAAGTCGGCAACCTTAACCTTTTGGACTGAGGTAAGTTGGTTGAAATCGTTATATTTTGACCCGAAGAATACATCCCTGAAATTTGGACCATTCTTTACTGGACACCCTGTATATGAAGACAAATGTCAGAGAATTAGATGACTATCAGCACAAGAAGCAATTTTATTGATCGCTGACCTCGGAAACTTGCACAATATCATGTAAGTATATATAATCAAAAAGTTGCTTCTAGAAATATGTGGCGGATGACTGCGTCGAAAAAAAATATTAACAGTATATTTTCCAAAACATTGCTTTGGTGAGTTTAATCAATCTTTTCCAATATATATTTGTTTCGGAAATAAAAAATTCATAAGAAACATTATAATAAAACGGAGAACGACTCCAATTCGGCTGTACAACAAACACAAAAATTTCAATAAAAAGCAGAGAATGTATAAAACGGAAATAAAGAACGATAGTATTAAAGAAAGTTTTTCGAAATGCATCCCATACGAGCACATAACAGTCTTCCAAATGGTATATTATTCAATTTACTAGATTATTATGTTCCTCTACTGATTTTGAAAATGTTTTCCCTCGACAAAAAACTATATGAATATATATGTAAATAAACATAATAAATATCGAATAAGTGGCCATTTTCAACGTTTGCAACCAGTAAATTTTATCCTCTGTAGGTAACCTTAACATATCTTGTAGTAAAGCAGTTTTGAAAAGAAACAAATAAATAAATCTGTCAATACGTACTTAATTTAGTATAGTGAAAACAAAAGCTAGTACATTATTTATTAATCTTGCACTGTTAGGTTAAATTAATGTACAAGGTTATTCTTATGATAGGGTGTGAAAGATTAGCAACTTAAGCAAAGGGTGTAGATAATCGGAGTGTAAGCCAGTATATGTATAATAAAACTTCTCTTCTTCTACTAAATTAATTTTCCTCTGACACTGATTGTTGTGCGTCTACAAAATTTGAGCTATAGACTTGTAATTTCTTGTTCCCGGTGAGGTGTCCAGAGCATTATAAGAAAAGTGGCCTGATGGAGGTTCAGCGCGTCCACGGCGTATTGCAGCAGCTGAGGATTGGACCAATCATATTACCAGATCGTTTAGATGAAATTCAGTATCTCGAGATCTATCTATCTATTAAGAAATTAAAACCTAAACGACGGAATGCCTCCGTATGTTTCAAAAGACTGTTCCGAATATCTCAAAAACTCTTTTAATATAATTCAATTTTAGAACATAATAAATATCCTAAACTAAGGAAAACTTTAATAATCAGTCCAATACATAAATCAGGCGATAAATCAAATATTGAAAACTAAAGACCTATTGCAGTCCTTCCTGCTCCTGCTAATGTTTTTGAACCAATACTGCATTCCTTGCTATGAAATCATTATAGTAGTACCGTTCGCCCAAGACAGCATGGGTTTATTTCAAAACGTTCGATTTCTACTAATTTACTAACTTTTACCATTGACTTTTTAGAGTTAAAAACTCAATGATTTTACCCATTAAATTTTAGAGGCCTTTGAGCGTGGAGCGCATGCGGTATACACTGATTTTAGCAAGGCCTTTGATGGTCAAATTTGACCATGACGTATTAATAAATAAGCTTTGCATATATGGAGATGCGGATTCTGTGATTGCATTAATAATAACATATCTTCAAGAGCGCAAGTTTATTGTGAAGTACTGTGTATAGATTAGGTGTTCATCAAGGATCTAACTTGGGGCCGCTCCTATTTTTATTTTTTATAAATGTCTTAACAAATATAATACAAAATTCAAATTGATGTTTGCAGATGACCTGAAATTTTACAAGCGTATCGAATGTTCCGATGATTGTATATCTCTCCAAAGGGCCATTAATGCTGCATTTTAATTGAATTATGTAAACAAACTTGACTTTAATATTCAGAAAAGCTATAATATAACTTTTGCTCGCAATAAACAAATAATATCCGTATAAAATGAACAATATTGAGTAAAAAATTTTCGGAACATTAGTTCAATTTATCATTATATAATAATTAGTTCAGTCAGACGTGAACTTGAATATGCTTCACTGCTATGGCATTCACAACATGAGATATATGTACAGCAAACATAAAAAAGTGCAGAGAAAGTTTCTGAGACTTCTTTATTTTAAAAAATATAGCTGACTTCCAGATTTCAACTTATGTAAGGAGTTTAAAATTAATATACTATGGAATCGTCTTGTTATTGCAATACTTCTGTTTGGATGCAGATTCCTAAACATTCTTAACGCTGTTAAAATTAAAACCCCACCCTAAGAAACCTCCAGTATCTATTTAAAATGATTTCAATAATAGATGTTGCAGAAATCACAATTCAAAGATATGCATGCACTACACATAGCGATACTTCTTACGCCAATCGAGATACACAATCACTCCTTGCACTCTGCATAAATAACTATTAAATACAAATTTCCTATCCCTCAGTTCGCAACGGCCGCACTGCAGCGGAACCCATCCCAATTGTTTACCATTCGCAGCAACAATGTAACATGCAAAGCAGTTAAAGTGTAATCTGTCTTACCTATCGCAATTCGAAACAACTTGACCAATGCCGTGTCGATTGTTAAAAGGTTGAATGTTATTCAACAGCTGAGCATGCATAATTTATGCCAGCCAACACAAACTCCAATCGTGCCGTGCCATGCCGAGCGCAACTTTTTCGTATGAAGTCAATTATTTCGTGTAAATAGTATTTACTAATAATAACTCATATAATTACTAATATCGTAATTACTTTTCCATCTGAGAGGATAAATTAAAACGTTGGAGTGCCTATTATCCTTGACGTTTATGACGGATTTTTTTAAGTTAATTACCATCTGTGACATGCAACAATCTGTATACAGGGTCAGACAATGAAAAAGTTCCATTTTATTTTTAAAAATATACAGGGTGGACCAGCTTTTTCGTGCCAAATCTTAAGGGTATATTCTACGCGCGAAAATACAGGGTGTTGAAGTTTATTCTGAAGAACAGAAAAATGCATTTTTTTTAAACAGCTTGAGATAATTAAATGAAATTTGACAGGTGTCAATAGCCATGGACGACTTAAGTTTTGCAATGCAAAAGTTTCTTTTACTGTCACCAGTGGCGCGAGTAGCGGATCGTCAGTGGCTATTTTCCAACAAATAAATGGTACGTCTCTGGTTTTTCTAAAAATTTCTGTTATTTTTGAATTCCTCATTCAATTTGGTAAAAAAACTCTCTTGACTTTTATTTGTACGATGCACCGTTTAATAATTAATAAATTACTTAAAAACTTTTCAAGGTGTTTTCCTTCAAATGGATTATTATTTTAGCTGCATACCAGATACACTTGCTGCATTACATACCATTGCATACACCGTGTATTAACAACCTTTATTTTCACAATGAATACCAAAATCTAAACTAATTATAATTATTAAAAAAAACAGTTAGTTATAAAAATTGTTCAAAATGGGAACCATTTTTTTCAATGCACAACTCGCACCTACGTACAATACCTCTGTTTAAATTAATTAGATGTGGTATTATTGCATTACAACCATTTCTTATGCGAGTAATAAGTTCATCTTGTGTGTTCACGGGAGCCGCATAAACTTTCTCTTTTAAAAAACCCCACACAAAAGAAGTCTAAAGCAGGACGCCCACTGAATCGGCACAGCCCGGCACAGCACGCCCAGCGCGGCCGGCAGATTTTGATATGCTTGTAATCAAATGGAGTAGCGCCCACTGAATCGGAGCCGTTCAGCACGGCGCCGCACGCTCGGTTCGGCACCGCTTCGTATTCTCGATAGAGCAAAATGTGCCGATCTGTGTCATGCCGAAGCAATGGGCGGTGGCTGTAAAACTGCCGGCCGTGCTGTGCCGTGCTGCGCCGGGCTGCGCGGATTCAATGGGCGCCCTCCTTAACACGGTAATATCCGGAAACCGTGGTGGCCATGAAACTGGACTCCCTCTGCCAATCCATCTGTCCGGAAAGTTATTGTTCAGCCAATTTCTAACATTTCTACCAAAATGAGCGGGACAACCGTCGAGCTGAAAAAATAAAATCTGTCTTAAAATTATCAGTATTTCATCCCACATATTGTAATGTTCCGTTTCTAAAAACTGTAAGAAGTTTTCTGCGTTTAAGCGTCGAAGTAAAACATAGGGCCCAAACAGATTGTTGTTGTAAATCCCTACCCAAACATTTACTCTGAATTCAACTTGAAAATTTCGTGGTTTAATAGCGTGAGGATTTTCATGTGGCCACACATGTTGGTTATGGAAATTAACTATAACGCGATGGGTAAAGCAGGAAATTCTTCTTTGCTGTTGGTTTGTGTTGGTATTATTTCAATGTCCATGTAAATTTCCTAAACCATTCTCCATTGATTGTTGGTGAATTCTTGTGAACACATTACAACTAGGATGTGGTCTCTGCGGATATTTTCTTCTGTATTCTCTGGCAGCCGCCCTTGAGTTTCCATTAGCAAATCCATACACAAAATGGATATCCGCTATTTCTTGATTTGAAAATCTAAACGGCATTTTGATACTACTGCACAGAAGACAAGTCTATTTAAGATTTGTCAAGCGTTGACATGAAAACCGACGCCAACTAGTCGTTGTAAATGTGTTTATTTGGTGGTTGCAGCAAGTGTATCTGGTATGTTGCTAACAAATAATAATCCATTTGAAGGAAAACACTTTGAAAAGTTATAAAGTAATTTACTATTTATTAAAACGGTGCATCGTACAAAAAAAGTCAAGAGAGTTTTTTCCTACCAAATTGAACGGGGTATTCAAAAATAATATTAATTTTTGAAAAAACCAGGGACGTACCATTTTTTTGTTGGAAAATATCCACTTACAATCCGAATCGAAAAAAAAATCGAAATGCGAATGGAGGGAATTGAGGGATGCAGTACCCCTTATCCTCTACAATTATTTCTTAGTACGCCTATGCAGCTTTTCTTTGAAATATCAAACGTAGAATTTTCTTCTGATCATTTTATCTCTTTTGTATTTTTTTTGTTTAAATGCTCCGTTCTGGAAAAAACGGCAATTTGTAGTGCCCATAAATCTATAATTCACTATCATTTTCAAGTGAAACTGAAATTTTGTGGATATACCTATCATTACAATACCTTGGCAACATAGCAAATCGTAATACTTACTGAATGAATATTTGCTATTGAAAACAAAATGGATAATTCTAAATATTATAAAATGAGGAATACGTATGAATTGAAAAAATAATATGGCATTAAAATATGTAATACAGTTCTCTTATCAACCAAAAAATAATAGTCTCATTTAGTAATAGTAATAATGAACGATCGACATTGACTTTTTACCTAAATAACATTAAATAAAATAATTAATTAATTACTACTAATTTAACAAACGTTCTACTTGCCCACCCTCCTCATTAACACATGTACGTACCCTAAGTAGTGAAAACCTTATCTTTTGAAATATATTCTCCTTTTGCGTAATTTTACCAGCTGCCATTATTATTCTCTCTCTGAGATGGTTAATGTCGTTTATTTCTGCAGCATAAACAATATCTTTCATATAAACCCACAAAAAAAAAACAATGGATTAAGGTCAGGAGATCGTGGTGGCCATTGAACAAGTGCGTCTTGTCCTCGACCAATCCAACGATTGGGAAATAAATGGGTATTTAAATACTGCCGGACTTTTCTACCATAATGGGGTGGAGCACCGTCAAGCTCACGTACGATAACAGGTAAATCATATAAAACATCTAGAAATTCATTTTGCAGAAAATTTAAAAATGATGATTGATGGTGTGCTACAATGGTTGCATGGGGATTCAAATCAGTCCATACGTGGCTGTTATGCCAATCCATTGTTTGTCAATCCATTTCTTGTAAATCTTGCCTCATCCGTGAACAGAATTTTTTTTACGAGGTTCCTATCTGCATCATTCTGTGTTAACAACCAACGACTAAATTGCATCCTAGAAGCAAAAGGGGGAAGAATATTTTGTACGGGTTGGATGTGATACGGGTGCAGAAGTTGGGTTTTTAAAGTCCGATGAACATCAATTTTTTGTACAATTTTCTATTTGTCCAGAAATAATCTTGTGCTTGGTTCTTCTTCTGCCAATGCTAAGAATTGTTCCTTTTGTTAAGGGCTTAATTTTCTATGTAGGCCGCAAAGTCCGAACTTCTGATCCATAAACTTGTCGATCCAAATTATAAAAAAACCTTTTAGGATGTGATCTGTTGGGATAAGGAAGCTCACTATTTTTTCCTGACATTCATCGGCTGCTAAGACATTTGCTACCCATCAATACATGTCGTTTTTCTCCAAAACGGAGCATTTAAACAAAAAATTACAAAAGAGAAAAAATGATCAGAAGAAAATTCTGTCTGACATATCAAGAAAAAGCTGCATAGGCATAGGCATAATGGGAGGGGATAAAGGGTACTGCATCCCTCAGTTACCACCATTCGTCCTTCGATTTTTTTCACTAAAATTACATGATAAGTATGCCGGAATAAGATAAAAGTACGTGCAAAATTTCAAGTCTGTATCTTACAAAACAATGGAATTATTAACAAAAATAGTTTTTTAAAATGTAACTTTAACACCCTGTACATTGAAGCAGGGACGCCTAAATAAAAAATGGCATAAGAAAAGTCATTATTTTTGTCCAAAGAATATGTGGTTAATGGTATGGCCTTCTATTTTGGGACACCCTGTATATAAATTTCTATTTCCGTTACTAATAAGTTTGCACCCTTGACTTTTTGGTTTTTAATTGACTGTAAAACTAAAACGCATAAATTTTGTAGATTAGGTGCATATCCAAATGTACATTTAAAATTCAAACATAAATGCTCACAGCTATAAAATTTTATGGTTATTTCTTCACTAAATTAAAATCTTAACAGATTGTATATGTTATATATTCTTTTGTAGTTAACCAGGGTCTTGTGCTTTTAAATTTAACGTCTGATATCTAAGACGAACAGCACCGTTACGGAAGTCCATTTATAAAGAATAAAACTGTCTACATAATGTCCACGGTTAGAAAAATTTAAAAATCAGCAACAAGCTGTATGTACAGGGTCGAAATTCCAACTGAACAAAATATTGTTATAAATTTCCGAGTTCGGAAAAAATTGATACATTTTGTTGTATTTCGGAAACTATTGGGTTTTTGGCGACGGTTTTGGGCTCAAATTGTAGCGAATTTACTTCTACATTGAAAACGTATGGCGTAGTTATAATTGAAAAACTTGCTTCAGGATTAAAATCGCCAAAACTGAAGAACGATAGACAATTTTATGGTTTTTTGGATTTTTAACAATGTTGCATTCGGACCTCGAGGTCGAAAACTTGGATTATTCATTGGGCTAACATCATAAACAATTCTCAACAAGCGAAAAATCAGAACTACCGGATATGACGCAAGATCTGATGAATATGATTACTGGACTATGTTATATATTTCGAAAAACAAATAACGATAATGGCTAAGCTTACGGTCTAAAAAATAGTTATTTACCTAACAAATGCGGAAAAATAATCACCGCACGTGTTAGGTACAATATTTTTCCTACGATCCACTCGTTGAATTCACTGTTGCCAAAGTATGTGCTACAGGATTCGCTTGTAACTTCAGTGACGTGGAAACAGCTGCTAGATGCTGTTCTTCAAAACATACTGTTACTGTTGATGTATTACCGTGCTGAAGGTTCTGTTGACGTTCTGATGAAGGATTTGATGCTTTGAGAATGCTGTGGGCTATTTTCTTTTTGTTGCCGTTTTATGTTTTTAGTATTGAACCCGAAGTTGGCTAATAATGTGGCAGAAGAGCTTCAGAAACAATGTTCTGTATACGCTTCGAGGTTTGGGAGGCCTAAGTAACCAGTAATGTTAGATGGCATTTCCCCGAAGCTGTTGATACCCACATATTGCTTAGTACATTTACTTCCTTTATAGAATAAGCAAAACCAATTGTGAATATTGGTTTTCGTGTTTGTTACGGTAATAATAAGCACATCCCCTTTGTCTTCTATACCATGGATCTTCATATTGACTAGTTCTTCGCGGCGGGAGACACAGGCAATTCCAAATATCGTGGCTACTTTGGTCATAAGATATACGCTGCCTGGGGCATTAAAGAGAAAATTTTCTATTTTCTTTCTTTCTCATACCTTTGATTTTTTTGGCTTATAACCAACGTTTGATTTCTTCAAATATACCGCAAGGCAATAAGCTCTTTTCATAGCGAATTCTTGATTTTACAGAAATTAATGCATTACTTGCATCATTCTAAAATATCTGTCGAAACATCATTGTGAGACTCACTCACTCATTTGGGGTAGGTTACGACGAAGAGAAATGAAAAATAAATCAAACTCATCCTTCAAACTGAACAGATTGAAAATTTGAAAGCTTATGTCAAAAAATATTAATCAAAACTGTAGTTTGTTATGGAAACGACAAGAATTTATATCGGTGACTCCTTGTGTTCAGCGTAATTTAGCGATACAGCAGCTTGATTGCTATTTACTACTAGACGGTAAGCTGCATCGAGCGGTACTCATAAGCAGCTTGAGAAAAATATAGCACAAACTTTTTCTCTTTATGCTGCCTACATCCGCTGAATTACGTTAGACACAAGCATTGTCACAACAATGGGCCTACAGTATAATGTAACAAAAATCATGCGGAAAAGTGCAAGTAAGAGAAATATATTTTTATTTTGTAAGCTGACAAATTTATAGCACCTTAATTTAATATATCATGTATAGTAAATCTGCGAGCAACTGAATTATATTACTGAACCTCTTACCCAGTAAACACATATACGTTAGAAAAACGTTTATAATGCCCATACAACGTTTGAAAAAGGCGTGGCTCTTTTACGTACAATCAACTTAAAAATGTCGCGATTTACACGTTTCTGGTAACCAAAGTACAAACGTTTAATATTAGTAAATGTGGAACGATCATTTTTAGTATTAATAAGCTTTAAGTTATACGTTTAATAATGACATTTTATTAAGGTTTTTAACTAACGTAAATTAAACCTTGTTATTTTAATGTCCAAAAAGATATTTTAGAGACGTGTTTTTAACGTGTTTTACAACGTTGTTTTTGGATCCTTCTGGCGGCATTGTACAGGGTGATCTAGAATTATGTACCATAAATGGTAGATTAAATAGTACGTTAAAAAATAATAATAATATATATATATATGTTCGTAGGCTTCCGCGGGTGTTATATGTGGTTATAAAATTTCTCCGGGTTCCTTTCCGCGATGAATCTGCATGGTCTTCAAAAGAACCATTTGTTTGACAACGTTTCGGTAAAATCTCATTTACCATCTTCAGGTCTTCTTACTTCTGCTTCGCGTTACTAGTAACCTAATATTCTTATATTAATAAAATAAAATTAAATACTTATAGAAGTAGGTATACTTACCAAAATAAAATAGGGAAATATTTCACGGATCACAGTAGGTACGTACAGTGATGAATATGCAACTGACAAACTTTTATAAAAAAGAACTCGAAATAGTATGTGTGTAACACGTGATCTTTATCTACCAATAAGATTATTAAATTCGTATAGAACGTTTAACGGCATTATAATTGACACGTGTAAAAAACGGCAATTCTCTTCCTTATTTCAATGAATGATTATAACGTAAATACACGTTTAAATTGTACTGTTTTTTAATACTTGTGAGGTTTATTAAAAAATAATTACTATCTAGTTATTTGTATTTATAAGTAACTATATATTCTAAATGCAATATCTTTTTATTAAATTATATTGTATAAAATTTACTTTGGATTGGTATCGTTCCGAAATATTTATTAATTGCAAAACACGTTTTTGTTCAATGTCAATATATTCATCAGTTGACACAGACGTTTTATAAAGGTTTAAATAAATAAGTTTTATTTAAATATTTTAAATAACGTTCATTTAACGTTACAAAAGGTTTGCCAACATTTTTTGTTAAAAAAGTACGTATTTTAAACGTTATGTTAGACCGTTACTTTTCTAACCATAAAATAATGGTTGATTTTGTAACGTAACACGAATTATCAACCAATGGTACGTTGACAATACGTTCAAATAACGTATGTGTGTTTACTGGATAGCAACTCCAAATTGGCGTATTTAATGAACACCTTTTAACGTATCTTCCAGCTTTCTGATCTGCGCTATTATCGCATTATTATCCTAATAATGGTGGACTAAGTACGCTTAGCTGGTAGAAAAAGCCATCTGGTATGCAGTACAAAAATATCTGCACCACCTGGTTATTTAGATCGTACACTCACTTGACACCCATTGTGAATTTCCAACGCGTAGAAAGAAACATCTATGAATAGAAATATCCTCGAGCATACCCCTATTATGTGAAATAACCAATGCATGTGAAATATAATATCAAAATGGTTGAATGAAAATCAGATGGTTCCGACATTTCAATCTCATATGTTTCATCAAATATAATACATTATTTATTGTTATTTAACTATTTCCAGTAAAGTGTACATAAATATTTTAACTAATCACAAAAAAAAATCAATTTATAGTTTCATTACTTGTTAGTATGTAGAGTTAATTATGACTAAGTTTATTATTTTATCGATTATCTGTTATCAGTATCGGAGTTATTTGCATTTAAAAGACTCGAATGAAGTTAGCCATAAAAGTTATCCATAAAAAATAAAATTCTTTGGAAGCACTCTCTTGCACGTACACAAAACTTAATTAGTTTAAACTAACAAAATGTACTTCACCTTAGCTACTAATGTATATATTTAACAAAAAAAGGTATAAAATAAAGTGTCCTGTATCATCCTACGCCCTTAGAATGGCTTGTCCGGGGACAATAGCGGCGGTAAAAATTTTGTCATTTCAGTCTTGCTCCAGATCTGGTAACAGCGTGCACTTTTTTTTGTTAAATAGGTACTTACATTAGTAGCTAAGGTAAAGTACATGTTGTAACTTTGAACTAATTAAATGTTGTGTAAGTGCAAGAGGGTGGTTCCGAAGAATTTTATTTTTCATGAATATCTTTTATGGCTAACTTCACTCAAGTATTCAAAAGCTTCAATACTTTCAACGTATTTTGTGGAGATTTTCTTTCAGGCGTTTCGGCGTTGCTATTTCTTTTCTAAGTGGGCTTGTGTCAAAATTTCATTTCAATAAATATTAGCGTATTATGCGCGCGTGTGATTTATTATTCGAGCAAAATTATTAGCTAATTATGTAGCATTTTTTTGTAATTATTATCAAAAAATGCCACATAATAATTTTTCCAATAGTACATCTTTTATTTAGAATTGAACGTTCTTTTAGATTTTTTACTCGAATAGCTCAACATATAAAAAAAATATATTTGATTTACCTAAATAATACGATGAAAATAGCGCCCTCTAGGAGCAATGTCAAAATAAGCTTGAAATAGGTAATTCTCACAAGAAAACCTTGAACAACCTGTATTTTTAAACCAGCGACATGCGTATAAGGCATGATGAGCTCAAACATAATATTTTTGTATCTCCAGCTTAGTATTGACCCATTCTTTTCGACTCACCCTGTATAATAGAATTTAAAACCAAAATAATAGATTTGACATTTCTTGAACACAATTTATGGAGAAAAAATAGCCAATTTTGTACTTATTGTATGTAGATAAATTTAATTTTGCAACATCTACCAACAATAATTTAAAAATTGTACAGAGTAATAACGAGAAAACTTAATTCAGGTGTAACTTTGCTAACCTAAGAGATATCGGAAAATTGAAACGTGTTTTCCTGATTAATTTTACACAAGGATTTAAGTTGTTTTTTTTTATAAATTTTTATATATAAAAAACAATCGAGTATCACTATAGTTGTGTATACTTTATAATAAAAAAATAATTTTAATTATGGCATTATTTAATTGCTCATATTTCACAAACAGTAAAAGATATTTAAGCAATCAGGAAAATCTAGAATCCAAAAATTTAATAATATAAAGGGTGTTTCATAAGAAACACAAAGTTAATGTCAATATCTCTGTAGTGCGACGCTCGATTGTTATTTGTTATTTTGTTTTTTGTTTTTTTTTTGGTAAAAAAATTAAATCTTGTGAAAAATTAATCAAAAAAATGCACGTTCTAATTACTCTTTATCTTGGAGTGGCCAAGTACAAGTTAAAGAAGTTTCTTTTATATAATGTATTTTACAGTCGTCATGAAATTTTAAATAACTTTCTAGGATTAAATATTGACGAGCAACTGACTTGGGAGGTGCACATTACCGAGACTTCAAAAAATCTAAATTCATTATTTTACGTCATCATAAATCTACAGAACATATTGAGTCGGCAGCAATTACTACTCTCGTACATATTACTTGATCATCTGCTGGGAGCAGTCGGTTAATTTTGTGTCAGTATTTTTGTGCTTCCAAAGCGAATAATTAGAATAATATATAATGTGAACAGTTGTTCAAGCAACATAACATACTTAAGTAACGTTCATATAAACGTTAGTGCAATGGCACTGCAGTTGTACTGTTGTATTGTAATTGTATGGTATTAAACAGTATTTACTCTGTTAACATAAAATTACTGTAGACTTAAGAAGTTGGGGAATTTATCCGCTGTAAGTTGGCGACATGCAAAAACTCAAGATTCTTGACCTTCAGAGAGGTTATGTTTATGTTTTGTCAACTACGTCCCTATCTACGGAAATTGTTGGTTTTTATCATTTGCCGAATAGTAATTAAAAGCCTACCCTAGATAAAATATAAGCCTACAATCTGCAGAAATAGATGGTATATTTGAATGTTTGGTTAAATCACAGTATACTAGTATACTGTGGGTTAAATGAAGCCCCACTAATTTCAGCAAGTCATCAAACACTGCCACTGTCATTCCGGTGAAATGAAAAAATAATCGGCATTCTCATTACGCATTTCTTTATATAAATTATAGAAATCACCTTGCATGTGCTATCTGCGGTAAATAGGTCGCACCCACCATCTCCAAGTTCTTCTTTTTATTTTTTTTTTGCATGTATAGTTTTAATATATATTGACGTCGCTGCGAATAAGAGCAGCAAAAGTAACTGTTTCTAAACCAAACAGTCCTCCTCTTCATCCATTTTTTTAGAAACAAATTAATTCTAAACTAAATATCTAAATTAGAATCTAATTTAAAAACTTAACCTGCAAAAATGTGAATCTTCTGTTTACTGTCAAAAAAGCAGTTTTCTGATTGGTCCTTGTATGATTGTTGGAAAAGAATTGGTAAAAGCTAAAATGCTTTTAGCTTCTGCCATACAACTGCAGTACAAAGGCGTTACTGTTAAGTTCATCTGAACGTTACAAAAGTCACCCGTATTTCTCGCCATTTTACTTCTGTATCTTTGAATATTTGCAGGTGGGATGAGTTAACATTCTTATTATTTGCTAACCCTAGATTATTCAGTTATTAAATGTCTAAAATTATTTGTATTTTGTAGAAAACACTATTTCAAGAATACGGCGCCCTTTTTAAACTTTTCTGCAGTACCAATGCAACCGCACTAATCTTATGTGAATGAATCTTTACGCTTCCTTGCATCCTCTTGTTTGAAGCTTGCTTATTTGTAAAGAGAAATCTTTATCCTACTCTACTAGATCCTTTATAACATTTTTGTTTAATCTTAGCATGTTTATGAAAAGTCCAACCCATTTTTATTCTAATATACAGTGCTTTCGATAAGTAACAAATAAATTCATTATTTTTGAATTTGAGAAGTTTTCAAAAAAATCATCTGGCACGTCGATTTTGTTTTTAAAAAAGGCGCTTTTTGACATACGACTCACATTTGTGACGTCATCGTTGTTCAAGATATGACGTCATCGACAATTTTTTTTAATTTTGACCATGCCATTTGAAAGAGCGTGTCATTCCACATACATACATCATGAAAAATTATGGTGTTACATAACAAAAATATCAAGGAAATAATGTTTGAAAATTTTAAAATATAATTTTCACAATATTGAAAATGTTAATAATCATTAACATCGACTAAATTAAATGTTCAAATTAATAAATTCCTTTTGAACATTATCAATTCAATAACTTCAGGAGGTACCTATACGATGTATCTCGTGACGAATTCTTGCTTTTAAATCTTCTAAATTAACCGGTCTAGTAACGTATACTTCGCTTTTTAAGTATCCCCACAAGAAATAATCTAGGGGTGTCAAATCAGGCGAAGTGGATGGCCACTCAATCGGCCCCCTTCTCCTTATCCAACGATTCGGGAACAGCTCATCTAAATAAGCACGGACAGGTGTTGCATAACGGGGAGGTGCACAGTATTGTGAAAATTAAATTTTGAAATCTACAAACATTATTTTCTTGAAATTTTTTTATATAACACCATAATTTTTCATGACGTATGTGTGTAGAATGGCATGGTCAAAATTGGAGGATGCTATTTAAAAAAAAATTTCGATGACGTCATATCTCGAACAACGATGATCTCACAAATATGGGTCGTATGTCAAAAAGTACCTTTTTTAAAAACAAAATCGACATGCCCGTGGATTTTTTCAAAAACTTCTCAATTTCAAAAATAAGGAATTTATTCGTTACTTTTCGAAAGCACTGTATACAGTATGCGTCAAAAGTATGGAATAAATTCAATAAAAACGAAACAATTAATTTTTGGGAAAAATCCTCGAACAGGTCGATTTTTAATTTAAAAAATACATATTTTAGCGTAAAATGCGATTTTCAAATGTCATTTGTTTTCGAGTAATGACGTCATCGTTTTTTTTTTAAATGG
The DNA here is from genome assembly GCA_037114965.1 of Monochamus alternatus. Taxonomy (NCBI): domain Eukaryota; kingdom Metazoa; phylum Arthropoda; class Insecta; order Coleoptera; family Cerambycidae; genus Monochamus; species Monochamus alternatus. Next base: position 28,594,631 of record CM073431.1, on the reverse strand, counting down.
CAACACCATATTTTTTTCCTTGATTCTGCAAGATCGTTTAATTCTCTATCAGACAGTACTAAAATTTTACCCTCTTACATAGGAAAGTTTTCGAGTAAATGACGATTGAATGATAGAAAACGTAAATTTTATCCATAAAAAAGTAACAATTCTGAGGTATGTAAAATAAAATACAATTAATTAAATTTTATACTTAAATTAAATGTTCGAATTTCCATCCACGAACTTCTTGACAATGCGCAAGTCTGTGAAGAAATTCGTCTTGCACATTATGAATGATTTCTGGGGTAACTCTGCGTATTTCGTCCCGAATGCGATTTTGAAGTTCTTCTAAATTACGTGGTCTATTAATGTACACTTTTGACTTCAAGTATCCCCATAAAAAATAGTCAAGAGGTGTAAGATCTGGCGATCTTGCAGGCCATTCTATCGGTCCGCGTCTGCCGATCCATCTCCCAGGAAAACAGTTGTCCAAAAAATCTCGTACAGGGCGTGCATAGTGCGGAGGTGCACCGTCTTGCTGAAACCATATGGTATCGTCAGGAATGTCAGGGTCATTATCGTTAGGAAAAATTGCTGCAAGGGCTGGGACAAGGTCATTTTCTAGAAACTCTAAATATCTTTGTCCTGTAAGGGTCCCTTCAAAGAAGAAAGGCCCTACTATTCTGTCGTCAACTATTCCAGCCCACACAATTAATTTATGAGGGTGTTGGGTATGTGTCTCTGCCATCCAATGAGGATTTTCCCGACTCCAATATCTGCAAGTTTGACGGTTTACTGTACCATTCAGACAAAATGTGGCCTCATCTGAAAAAAGTAGTTGCCGGTGTAAATTTCTATTTCCTTGACATAAATCCATTAGAATTTCGCAAAAGTGTAAGCGGCGATCGGGATCATCTTCATTGAGTTCTTGCACAAGTTGAATTTTGTAGGGATGATATTTTTCCTTCCTCAAGATACGTAGCACTGTGCTCTGACTAGTGTCATTGTTTAATGCAACCAATCGTGAAGAATTATGAGGATTATCTACCATACTTATCAAAATGTTCTGTTTCTGATTTTCATTCATGCTTGGACGTCCAGGTTTTGGAATATTTACAACATTGCCAGTTTCTCTAAATTTAGACTCTACCTTACTGACTGTTGATTGGCTGATAGGGCGATCTGGATATTTTTCATTAAATAAATCGCAAACTTCCTGCTGAGTTCTAGTCATATTCCCGCATCAGATAAGAATTAAAATTTCAATTCTTTGAATAACAGTTAAATGTGCCATAACACTTTAAATTGAATAATAATTTCTATGTCGCTTACAATACTTATTAGAAAGTCGGCGTGACAATGACACTTTGCAAAGATTTTCACCTACGTGATCCATAAAAGAACTATGGAATTCGAAAAACTAAACTTGATAACGGTTTTGCTTTATTTTAATTGATTTACGTTTTCTAACATTCAATCGTCATTTACTCGAAAACTGTCCTATGTGAGAGGGCAAAATTTTAGTACTGTCTGATAGAGAATTAAACAATCTTTCAGAATCAAGGAAAAAAATATGGTGTTGCCATTTAAAAAAAAATCGATGACGTCATTACTCGAAAACAAAAGACATTTGAAAATCGCATTTTACGCTAAAATATGTATTTTATAAATTAAAAATCGACCTGTTCGAGGATTTTTCCCAAAAAATAATTGTTTCGTTTTTATTGAATTTATTCCATACTTTTGGGGCGCATACTGTATAACCGCTTACCTGCAGAACTAATAAATCTCAAAATTTATAGATTTAAAACCAAACTCAAAAAATATCTTGTTGATAAATGCTTTTATACGATTGAGGAGTACTTTAATAGTTAATTAATAAACATACATTTGATAAATAATTCTAAGAGAACTAATATATAATAGTTATTTATGCAACAAGTACAAAAAGTAAGTGTTTATTGCATGGGACTTGAAATTATCCAACGAGGCCGTCAGGCCGAGTAGGACAACACGTCGAGTGCAATAAACACTTTTTGTACGAGTTGCAAACAATATTTTTTCTACGTTCATGCAAAAACCAAAAAATGTTTTATTTAGACGACACTAAGTCTAGGATAATATGACGTCGATTTGATCGTTTATGTTTGTCATGATGACAAAACGCTGTAGTAGAATGACAGATGAATGCAATAAACATTTTATTGCACTAGCGCAATAAAGAACCACTTTTTCCACTAAATACAGTTCAATAAAGTTTTGTTTTTTACATAAACATAGAAAAAATACTTTTCTCTATAATCCTGGATGACTAATGCTCAATAGTTTTAAATTTCAATTCAAAATCGATTCGTTTTGTTTTATTCTTTCTTTGTACTTAATAATATTGTTCGTTACTTTTACATTGTTTCTTACTTTCTCTATAACAATGTCTATATTTCTGTGAATTAAAAATATTACTATTATTTTGAATTTATTGTATATTCACTGAGAAACTGTCCTAGAGTTTTGTTACTTTGTGTACCATTATTGTATATTTTTTCTTTTCTTTAGACTTTTTAAAATGTTTTGAATACTTAGGCGTCTATAAATGAACTAAAGTTTTAAGAGCGTAGGAAGCATCAATATTTGCCAACAACTTCCAAGGGGATAATCGCGTTTCCGGCAAAACGAAATTTCATCGGTTCCCATGGAATGGGTTAAATTGATTACAGAACAAAGCCGAGCGTTTTTCGAATTACGGCTCGTATTTCTCATAGCGAAATTCGCGAAATGGGAAAATCGGATATACGGACGCAAATAAGAGAATGAATTAGCATGGCCCATCCCTTCGTTCATCGTTTATCTAATTGTGTCGACTGCCTCGTGTGGATTTTCGAAATTCCAGTTTCAATAACTGTCAATAACAGCGGCAGGGTATTTGCGTAAACAACACGAGCTACCCCCCGGCGAGCCGACCGGAGGGAGCGACTCCCTGAATGTTATCGTTGGGATCCCCGAACACACGCGTCCCGTCCAGTCTTGGGCGTATTTATCTGGAAATGACATTTGCTCACGTTGATACCACTTTCACGAATATTGGGTGTAGTCAGCACTCTCAGATGCAATATGATGCTACAAATTAACAAGGTATATGGAATTTAAAAAAATGCTGTTAGTATAGTATAATAATATTTACTCGATATTTAAAACTCATGTATCCCCCGATCAACACGGCTTTATGGAAAAAAGATCATGTACGACAAACTTAGCCTGTGTTACCCAATATTTGAGTGAAGCTTTGGATAATCAGAAACAGGTTGATATTATTTATTTTCAAAAAGCATTTGACCAGATTGATCATTATGTTTTGCTATCCAAACTTGATCGCAATGGCTTTTCTTGGAATTTAGTCAAATTTTTTGAATTCTATTTGTCCGGTAGATACCAATATGTCGAATATAACGGTGTTAGATCTTTTACTTATCCTGTAGATACTGGCGTTCCGCAGGGTTCTAATTTGGGCCCCTTAATATTAACGATTTAGCTAATTTAATTAAATGTCCCAAACAACTTTTTGCTGACGACTTAAAATTTTATAGGATAATTAACGTACGACTGCCAATGTTTGCAATCAGTCATTGATCTTGTCTCGATATGGTGTACAAGTTATCGCATATAAACATAAATATATCAAAATGTAATATTGTATCATATACTAGGAGGAAAACTATTATTTATTATAATTATCAGCTGGCTTCGACCGTAATAAATAGGTGTGATGGGGTCAAGGACTTGGGTGTTTTCTTTGACAGTGGCTTGACCTTCAAACAGCACATAAATAATATTGTATCTTCTGCATCTAAGTCACTTGGATTTATTATAAGGAACTGTAAAAATTTTAAAAATATATCGGCTTTGAAATTATTATTTCAGTCATTGGTCTGTTCGAAGTTAGAATACTGTTCACTGATTTGGTACCCGCTATATCAAAATTATATTGATTCAATTGAATCTGTTCAAAGGCGATTTTTTAAATATCTTTGTTATAAGGAAGATGGTATATATCCTCAAAGAGGTGCAGATAATTGCTTACTGCTGCATAGATACAATTTTTTATCCCTGCATACAAGACGCAAAATTTCATCAGTCTCTTTTGTATACAACTTACTACACAACAATGTTGATTGTATTGAGTTACTGAGTATGCTTAGTTTTTATATTCCAAGAATCGGAAGTAGACATAAGCGTCTTTTACAAGTATCCACTCCACATAGCAATCTGCTTCTCAAGTCACCTATTTATGTTATGGCTGATAATATAAATTTGATTTGTAATTCTTGCGATATTAATTTTGATACAATCTCTAAAATAAATAATCTTCAAAAAAGTTGAAAAATAAATCTATAACATTGTCACGGATTTCTCAATCCGACTTTTTCTTCTGCCAAAAAAACAAACAGTTAATTTTTACTGATATTTTTAATACTCTGTACACTACTGGATACTAATTACAACTCAACTAAGCACTATTTAATTAATTACGATCTAAATCGCTCTAATTGATCTCTCCGAAATATCCAAATAACAACTCTCTAATTCAAGATTCTCATTGAAGACTGGCTGACTCGGCCGTTTATTCTTCTTTTATACAGATATTCCAGGTATTTTCTAGCATACCTAGATCCATGTCTCGTTGATTCTCAATTTTCCAGTCGCGTCGCGGGCAATCTAGCGTTTCCCGATAACACAGTCGTCGAAATGGGTGCGAGCGGGGCAAATTCTGTGACAATATCAGTTAAGCCGTTGCCATGACAACAATGAAATTTGAGTTCCCAGGTTTAAATTGAATTTTATTATGTTATCATTGAAATTAATTTTTTAACTTATTACTTTGTAGACGAATAAATCCATAACGAAGCCCGATAGTAACATTTTTTACATGAAGTACTACGATTATTTTGACCTCTTCAGTATGCCTTTCCATTTTTGGTATGACCTTTCCGGTCATAGAGGTTTGAATGTCTTTTTTGGGAAATTCTTGAAAGCAGCTTCGCTCTAGTCAAAGTACCTTATACTAAAGCCAACACTGCAAAAGAAAAATATAAATATTCAGACATATATGATAATATGAAGCTTTCTTGAAGCATAATTTCGTATGGGGTATGAACCTAAGAAATCGGAAATGCTTACGAGAGAGTCAACAGGTTTCTGAAACGGCTGACGACGAAGCTTACTTAATGTTGAAGGTAGCTCCTATTATTGGTGCTTGCGGAGTATGCAGAAGAGAAGAATTGCATATCTTTCAGGTGCCATTATCGAAAATGGTAATTCCGTAATAATTACGCTTTCTGATACCAGACTAATCGTAAAAGAATATTCGTCGTTGAAGGAGAGGCTGTTAATGCTCTGGATTTATCAGCAAATATGTTCGTCCGCCACACAATTATTTTGTTATCCTGTTATACGAGTTATTTTATCCCCTCCACTTTCTGCTAAGGTACGCCTATGGACGGTTTCTTATGTCTAAATGTAGAATTTGGTTTAGAATATTTTATTATTTTTGATAATTTTTTGTAAATCTCTTCATTTTCCAGATAAATTCTATTTTTGAGCATGCAACATTAGATATAGTGGCAACAAAATGAGTTGCACTTAATATTTTTTCTTTTTTTGTTCATTTCAAATTGCAAAGGAACAATTTGTAATGTTCTAACTTGCTCTAAAGTGTTCTAACTTATTTTATACAGTGTGTGCATTTTTTTAGGTTATACAGGGTGTCCGGAAATGATGAGCAAAAAATTCAGGGGATAATTCTAGACCGAAAATAAATGCTACCTCTTTCTATAACATTTTTTCCAAAACTGATTATTAACGGAGTTACAGGGTATTAAAGTTAAATTTTATTTGTAGTTTTTTGCAATACCTTTTGCCACACTCATAATATTTTGACGAAATTTCGTATATGGGGTTTTTTCATGATGAGGATTATAATATTGCCCACAGTTTTTCCTTTATTTTGATTTGAATGGTTCCAACTTTTTTGTGCTACACTTTATGCTAAATTTGACTGAATATTTTTGTTCTCTTAGCCTTTTGACATAAAAAAGGTATACTCTATTTGTTTCGATAAATCTAACCGTTTTCGAGAAAAACGCTAAAATAACATTGCTTGCATGTGACGAATATGAAATCATTATAATTTATTTTCTACATTAAACGTATCATGCTTTGGAAACAAGTTTGTGGAGAATTAGTTTTGACAGATAGTAATTTTACTGAAAATTTGTTGTTACGCTGATGGTGGTTAATGATAAATAATAAAAAAATAACGTCTTCTATAAATAAAGAATGGTTTACTAACAAAATCATAAGATTAAAATACATAAGTTACTAGAACAATACAAATACAAATTAAATTAAACACAACGTAAATTAATTCTTCTTAAAAAATTTCGACGAACTCTATGGAATATTCCTTCCTTCTGCAAAAATTTAAGTGATGAAATATAACTTTTAATCTTAAAATGACGTAAATGTTATTATGACTAAAATGGGATACATACTTGAGCTGATTGTCAACGCCAGAGGGCGAGTGCTTAACTGCATTCTCGAATAGGTAAGTATGAGAAAACCGAAACTATTGTATAACATTATTTTATATAATTCTTGCAGTAAATTTTCATACTGAATGTAAAAATATAAATAAATACTTTTCCAGTTCATCACAATGCTTTGCATACAACTTGTAGATACACGTTTTTCTACTAGCGAAACAACTTAATACGTTAGAAGGATCAGGACAATTATTTAATTCAGTCACCCCTTGTGGCCTAGGAGTTTACAACACAATTAAATTATTTCCTTCAAGAATATGCCCATACATAAACTTGAACAATGAAGTATATGTAAGTATATGAAAGGGTAAAGTAAATTTTAGTACCTCGCAACGAGCTACTTCAAGAAAGGTTGGCGTTTAACTTTAGAGTGAGATATAAAACGGAGACTCCATTTTGCGAAACTCAACGGCTCAGTGCTTTTACGTCCCGTATTTCCTTCAAGTGCTGAAGCAGTTAACATTTAAACTGTAGTCGTAACTTTAACAATAAACAATGCTTCTTCATAAAACTTTTAATATCGATTACGATAAGGCATGCCTTGGTTCAAGCAGTCTGCCCCTAGCAACGAGAGTTACTTGAAAGTTTATACAATATATACCTTATCTCTTAAATTTATAATGAGCATACAACCGTAGGCTTTGCTAAAAGCTAATAGTTTCAAAATATTACTCGAATTATTGTCTAGAAAAACAATTTAAATTCCATAAATACACAAAGGATCATAATATAAAAGAACTTCGAGAAGTAACTATTTAGGGAATAATAAAGTGATTTATAATTGTATAGGGTGTCTGGCAAGTCGTTACAATAATTTTAGGTGATTGAATACCTGATTTTGAGTCGATTGAAACAAACATTCCTATATACCACGTCTTACAATATTTGTGATAATAAATTTTTTAATATTTTTTAATTTGACAGTGCTTTTCTACAATTATTAAAGTGTAGAAGACAAACCTTTTTATAAAAAATACTAGGTGACCCGGCAAACGTTGTTTTGCCATATGAATTATTTCTAGTGAATATTTTGGTAGTCGACTTCGTTCTCATCCCTACTCCGTGCTGTTTACTGGGCGAGAAGCACAAACCTAGAAAAAATATAGACTGCCCTAAAAGGTCCAGATTCACTAAAATTTGGTTTTTATGCCAATTTTCGTTGGTTGTATTGCAGCGTGAATCTCATTTGATTACTGTGATTGGTCACATTCATGTCACATTCTTTAATGACATTTAAAATGACAGCGAGTTAGTTAATTTCATATTGCAATGCAGCCACCATATATCCACAACCGCCAACATAAAGCAAATAAAATATCAATTTTCTGGACCTTAGGTCCCTAGAAAACGCGGCACCTGTCACGTGACCTATATCATGAACCGACGCTGTCTATATTTTTTCTAGGTTTGTGGTGAGAAGTCACACCGGTAGACGCCTGGCGGTTAACTGATTTAGTGATAATGATTAAATTACTAAAATGGCTATTAAAAAATAGGGGTTTGTGATAAAAAAGTGAAAATTAAGGGTTATATGTATTTTTAATGCCACATCATAAAAAAATTAAAATAAAACATTTTGTCCAAAAAATAAAAAAAAATTGTTGGGGTGGACCACCCTTATCACTTAGGGGTATGAAAAATAGATTACGACCGATTCTCAGACCTACCGCATTTTATATGTAATAAAATTTCATAAAAATCGGTCAAGCCGTTTCCGAGGAGTATGGCGTCTAAAACTGTGACACGAGAATTTTATATATTAGATTTCTATCTTTTTTTTTATTAGAAATGAATGGATTATTTAAATTATTTAACCAATAATATCCAAAGTGATCCACTTTTGTTTTATTGGTTAAATCATTTAAATATTCCATTCGTTCCTAATAAAAGAAAGTATAGAAACATTTGTAATGAAATATTGTCAAATGTGTAAATAATACTGCTTAAGGAGAGAACGCATTATGAAGTCGTGGTCTAGGCGCATCGCGGCCTGGTCTGTGCCGAGTTGATCAGGGACTTTTACAAAATCAGTCGCATATATTTTTATTAGCTCTTTCACCTATGACGCGACTGGCAGAAAATTCTCCAAAAAAATTTAGAGGAGAGCGCGACGCGAACATGCGCAGCTCCCGCAGAAAATAACATATACCACTGATTTTTTAAAAGGTCGTGGTCAGCTCGGCATAGAACGATCCGCGATGCGCCTACACTGCGACCGCATAGCGCATTCTCTCCTTTATACTACTAAATTATATTTCTTCTGTTCTGTAAATGGGAATTTAATATACCAGACAATAAAAACATTACTATTATTGCTATTATTATTTATTTCTATTGTTTGCGTGTTCCGTTCCATACTTCTTATTTAATCGCTAGCCTCCTAGATAATCAAACACAACTATTTTCTTTAGTTTCAGTCAGAAGAGCACAATAGAAACTTATGTATTAAAATATTTTAATGAAATTTGAGATTTAATGTTTTTAAGAAATGTAACACAATATTGCTTCAGATTTTCCATAAAAAAAAAATAGTATAATTTCTGGAAAAATACTCCAAAGCAATTTATTTTTCTATAACTAAACCATTTATTACTACAAATACGTTATTCTAGTGTATTTGATGTTTAGCGTTTATTATCTAGAATTTTTTCTTTTTTTGTACTAGACACATGACTCAGTCGCGGCAAAGCTTTTGCGGAGTCACCACTGAAGATGCGGACAGTGAAGAGCGACGAAACGTTTGGAAACATGGGATGCGACCAGTTACAGCGGGGGCTACGGAACGCCTCCTAGGACCACCATTATCTGAGGAACGGTTCCGACCGAGCGGTCGTAATACCAACAATAAGAACCAAAATCAATATATGGGCGGGCCCAGAGACAGCGATAGCGGGTCTGTCCCCACATAACCTAGCCCGAGAATAACTAGGGCATGTAAAAGAATCCCGGCTAATGCTAGTAATGTGCGTTTTAACTCTGTTTCTGGCAGAGACCAGTTACCGAGGTCACGGCATAATATCCCGGAAAATAAGTTCTTAAAATAAGTATTATCAATATCAAACATTTTAAACAAATTACATCAAATCCATAATTTTATCATCAAATTGTAATCAATTTAAACAAATACGAAAAAAATGATAACGATTTATAATTTCAATAATAAATAAATACTCAATTAATTTTTTTACAGACGGCTACAACTTGTAGTTATAGATATAGCTATCATTTAAAATACTTTGATATTTAAATATAATTATGTAATTTTCTCCAATTTCCTCTAATTAATGCTTCATCTATATTGATTAGTAATTTATTATTCAAACAGATTTTTTATAAAATATTAATCAGCTAATTTCTGACATTAAAAATACGGTTTAATTTATGGAAGTTATTAACTATAATAGATTCTAAGATTTTTTCGGTTTTGCCACCTACCAGTGACAACATGTGAAACATCAACACAACCATCTGCTACAACTTGTAATATAAATCTTTTCATATTAGAATTAAAGAGCATATGTGACTAGTGATCATATATGAAGAAAGGACCATAGCTTTTCAAATTTAAAATCAAAAACTGTTTATTTTTTGTAACATATTACAGTTTTTCTCTGTTCAATGCTCTGAATTAAACATTGGATTGAATTATTCTATATAAATTATATTGTTCCGAAAGCCTACCTTTTTAGATTGTTAATTATGTTCCTGTTTACGTTAGAATTGATAATTTTTGTGATGCCTTTATTTTGACGTTTTCTGGTACATTCCAGCCCACATTATATTTGATTCTCGAGACCGCGGAAACTTCTAGAAACCTAAAAACCTATATAAGCGGATCGATTTCGCTGACAGATTATATTGAGCAGCCGAACGCGATTGACAAACGTCAAAGTAAAGAGTTGACAGTTGTGAAAATTGTTTGCAGTATATTCATTGTGTAATCAAGAAGTGACCATAACAAAGTTTGTTTTTATACGTGACGTGACTCAAAGCTAAGTCAACGTAGAAGTTACAATATATTTATTTCAACTAAGGCTGGGGACATTCTTCAGGTAAAAAAAATAAGTAAAACAACAAATATAAACCTTAGTAATAATACTTTTCTTTTAATATTTGTTTTAGTTTCTTCACCATATCACAATTATATTTTTCTATCAGCATATTTTTTTGGTAAAGTTTCATCCTGTGAGATAGTAACCTGAATTGTTGGAAGCTCATTTTTAAAATACCTACCATCCATCAATTGTTCTACGAACATCGTATTTTATATCGTAAACCTATATCGTCTTCATCAAATCATATCATATCATTCAATATTCTTCATTTGTTAGATTAGAGCGTTTACGATTTTAACATACTGCAGTTTGAATTATTTTCTATTTTTAAGAACACAAAATCACTAATAAATTAATTATAATCACAATTTAAGTAACGGAACGATATACCCGCAATTTGGCACATGCACACCCATGGTAGCGCTGCAGATAGAACAGGTTGATCTGTCAACTCATCATAACCAACAGAAATCAAGCATTCTGATGTGGTGTATGTATATTTGCTGTAGCAGAAGCTGTCCCAGCTGCTTCACATTCATATAACGTGGTTAAATGCCTTTATACGATACTTAGAATGTATACAACACTTTTAAAGTAAGTTTATACAGCAACTATAAAAGCGTTTTGTAGTCTGTATTTTAGTATTATTTAAAGAAACATTATATTTTTAGTGAAGAATATTAGAAACAAATCATTTTAAGATTGGTGTATAACGCAGATTCATAATTATTTGTACTTATATTTAAAAATGAGGTAGCCTAAACTAAATTGTGATTATTTGTGTAAATGATAGATAGGTATAATGAGGCTTATTTTGTTTCACTTTCTATATGTTGGTTATTTAAATATATTGAAAAATAACCAATAAATTGTTGCCATGCGTATTCTCGGGTGGATTACATATTTTCCAATACTAGTTATTTATCAAGATTACTTCATAATAACAGATATCTGAAAATAACTAATATTGCTTTTTCTGATCAACCTAATTTATTCAAGATATCTAATAGATATTAAAATTCTTTAAGTGTAGCTGGTAGAACACTTATCCATATTGAAAATTTGTTTTACTGTAGGTACTCATCTACTGATCTAACACTTATTTTAAATATAGCAGATTTTATAGTGTTAATACAGGCGATAATTAATGATCTTGTTATAAAATAATCTTCCAAAAATAGTAAAATTATGTTTTAGGTATAATCTTAATAAGACTTTCAACTAATTTTTCATGGCGGCAGTCGCTGATCCAACAAATATTCATTTAAACATGGCCACCACATAAAAAAATGTTTTAATGCAAGTTAGAACTTACGATAAAATTCTTTTATAATCTTGAATATATAAAAAAATGTAAGCGAAATAGAAAGTTTGCATCGAAAGAAGTTGCCAAATTTCATAAAAAAGTTAAAATAATAGTATCAATACCTATATATCGTTAGGTATTAGTTAAATATTATTAGTTAACATAATCTAAAACTAGCCTAATTATTGTATTACCAAAAACATAAGTCATTGAAAAATAACTATCGATCAAGAATATATCTACATACTTTCTCGAAGTAAAGCCGGGGACACATTGCTCTGATGCCACACCACGCCAGGCCATGTCGCAAATCCCCTCTTGTTAGATTTTCATCACGTCGGGTGGTGTAACGTGGTGTCGCGTGGTAGCAGTGTGCACGTGAATATGATGTCACATGCATAAAATGATAAAAAATATTGACAAAATTTTGTTATTTTAAAGGTGAATGCCTCTATAGTATAAAACGTAAGCGTAAGTAAACGTAAGTAAGTAAACGTAAGCGCTATAGAGAATAAATTATGAGAGGAGAAACTAACAAATTACACACGAAATGTTTCTCACAGCGCATTATTAATGAAACAACATACATTTTAACGACTGTAACTAAATAGATTAGGGTACTTGAATGTATTCATCCTCGACTCACAATTTGAATTTGACCTTCTTCTGATATGAAGTATTCCTTAAATTGATGGAATTGTCGAATGTAACAACGTGGCATCGCATGGCGTGGTAAAAGTGTGCACACAGAGTACATACCACACCACGTGGCATGGCGTGGCGTGGAATCAGAGCAATGTGTCTCCGGCTTAACTTCATGACCCAACATGTGTTATAGTATTTTAGTCCTAAAAAAACATCAAAAGCAGACGAGAAACCTACTTTCCTATAATGGTTTTTCGTATTTTTTCGGAGCCATAAAGCGTTTTTAAGCGAATTCGCACAATCTTTGGATTTATTTGGCAATAAGTTAAGAGTCTGTTGCGCGCTTGAAATAAACCGATTTTTTACGCTCGGCCCATAACACTTATTTATACAACGAATAAACATAGCGGTCCAAATAAAAAAACAATCGAAAGACAAAGTTGTTTCCTAAAGCTGCTGTGTAATATTTTTTCAAAATTAGTTTTTAATTATTTAAATTTAATGAGTAAACTGTGCAAGAAATCATCATATTTACAATGTATTTACTTAAAAATAAAGGCTTAAATCGAAAATTGGAGGGAAGTAAGTCTGTCTTTTAGCTTTGCAACGATACCAAAATTATATCGAATTGATAAAGATTACTCACAATTCTATGCTAAATGCCGAACGTCTACAACTTCAGAAACGAGTATATTTTAAATGCTGCAACCACGTGTGTTTCACTCAGTGGGATGGGCTTAGAGATTGGTAAATGCGGGCAGGACCGGAGTTAAAAGAAATACATAGTCACTTATAATCTATACGTTCTCAGTTGAGACAGTATTGAATTAATCGATCTTATAGAGTTCGATGCTGATTATTTTGTTGGAGGTGGTGTTTAAACCTTTCTTGTATAATACATTTTTTCGTTTAGACCAACTGTTCCGGAAATATAAGAAGTTCTATTAGAATTCCTTAGGTATGCAATTTCAAAGTTCAAAATTGAACAAATTTCTTCGCAAATTAAGAATGTATTTTCCATATTAAAATAATAAAGAACATAAAACACTGAAATAAATGTAGTCACTATATTTATTTTATATAAAAATTTACCTGTTCTCAAATCTTTGTTCTTCTAATTTTAAAGAGGGCAATGTCATAAATATATTAAATACAATCATAATATGTACAATAAAAATATTTTTCTCATTATGGAAAATATAGATATTTTTAACTCGTCGAATGAATGCGCTGTCCTATTTCTGAAAACATCTTCTGCATCACAAGTATGCACACGGCGCACAAAGTAAATTTCTTGAAAAGTGTAACACTGTAAACTGTTTTTAAAAAACTTTTTTATAGTTTTGACTACATTTGCTCCATATAACTACATATCAATACTAAATAATTAATATAAGTTTGTAATGCACAAACTTGCTGGGCCGACTTTGGAATATTTTTTTTCGAAAAGGTGTTAAGCTATTAAAAATTGGTGTGTACCGCGAGAAGTACTGTACTTTTTTATATAAGCTGTAAAAAAACTACGAACATAAGTAAAATCGTTGATTTACAAGAGCGATGTAACGCAAAACGTAATAATTCTCAAATAATGTCCCAAGCGATAATTTGATTTTATTTTTATAAAATGCGGCTTTACTAAAAAAAGTTGAACAAGTCAATTTGGGATACTAAAAACAATGATGGTTATATTTTCTTAAAAACAAAACGGCATAATTGCTAGCCGATTTTACTCCAATAAATCTAAATATTCTAAATACGTCCACCGTAAAGTCATTGAAGTGGGAGAGAGATAATCTCCGCCTCCAGCCGACCCCGGAGCGCTACCCGAGGAGTGTACAGAGAACGGACCGAGGACAAAATAGCATCTCTCCCGAATGGTATATACTATTTTTTCCACGGTCTCATTAACTTAAAAACACATATTTTGTCATTATGAAGTAAGTAGCACCAGAATTATTGTATTCGTATTTGAGCATTTATTTAGCAGTTGTTGAGTTATTGTCATAACTACAAAATAAACAAACAAAAATAATAGTCAAATTAAGGTGCTAGTTTGGTTTAGTTTAAAGTTTGTTTAGTGCACAATGAATAATTGTGAGTCGGAAGAGATTGTGGAGGCTGCAAATATTGCAATAAGCAATTTGCTGCCTACGAAGTCAAGATCTTTATACGATATAGCCTACAATCGGTTCAAAAAGTGGTGCGCCGAGAAAAATGTTCACGTATACAGCGAGAATGTTTTGTCGAAAATATTGACAAAGGGTGAAATCGACCGTTTTCTATCAAGTGCAGATGACAAATAATTCTTAATGATTAAGGTAAGATTACTTTTGTTGTCAGGTACTTCAATTATTATTTTGATTTTTTATAGGTCGGATTAATTCTGGGGATTGCCGGAGCTTGTCGAACTGATGAACTAGCCAATTTAACTGTAGATGATATGGATGATGTAGGCTCTTCCTTGATTGTAAAAAATCCAAACACTAAGAGAAAGATTCCACGAACCTTTCTGGTTACCGATGTGGGAAATATGCTTGAATTGTTTCGAAAATACCAGTCCCTCGTCCTCCCCACGTCAAGCATAAGCGCCTCTTTTGTACTACAAAGCAGGAAAATGTAGTTCGCAGCCAGTCGGCAAGAATACCACGGGAAAAATTCCGAGTGTAGTAGCTTCGTATTTAAAATTACCTGATGTTATACTGGTCACTGCTTACGAAGATTTTCAGCGACATTACTGGCAGATGCTGGTGTGGATATCACGACAACAAAGCGTCATGTTGGTTGTAAATCAACGACAGTCGCTGAAGGTTATGTCGAGAACTCCATTGAAAGTAAGACCAAAATTGCTAATCAGGTTTTAGTAGGTACCACTACTAGCGCAATCACAAAAACTGTAAATGTAAGCGAAAGTAATATTCCTTCTAATATTAATTTTGAAAATTGTACAAATGTAACATTTAATTTAAATGTCAATAAATAATTTCAATGTTATCTTTTTTTTGCATGAAAAACGTTCTCCATAATGTAAACTCCCTTGGGAGCATTATACTCCATTGGGAATAATCGACTACTTCTGTTTTAATTTTGATGTCATAGAAACTAATTTCTACTCCCGACCGTGGAAAAAATAAGTTAATACAACTAGGTTATAATTAAAAGTCAATTGCTCAAATATACGACTCTTACACAATATGTTTACAATCCTTATTTATATATTTTTTAAATGTTGTATAACACATTATAATACTTTTATAAAAATGTTAAAGAACTCAAAATGATTTGTTATATCTTTGTAAAAACTATTATAAAACAATTTTACACAATTACTTTCTACAAAATTATCACAATTATTTGCTCTATAAAATCAAACTGTTCATTAAACAACGCTATTCGATAGTTATAAAATAATTCACTTCTTTTAAAGTTCCATTTTGCTAGTTGGGGTGTAATCAGGTATGCTTGGCCATATATGCGGAGCATAGAATTTTATGCAAAAATATTGCAGTATTTCATTTTGTGCTGGCTGCTATAAATTGTGGGCAGATTTATAACATGAATCACTCATCACTCTCTATTATCTTGAAACCCGACCACATAGCATTAATTTATTAGGAGCAATGAATTATTTGAACCAAGGTAATAATTTTGCTGAAATTGTTTTATTAACAATTTAATCATATCAGAAAGTAGCTCTGTAACTCAATAAGTGGCCTTGGCGATACGAGTTGTAGAAACCAAATCTAATGCAATTTACTGAAGAGACAATAAATGCATACATCTAAAGCTAAAATAACAATACAATGTGGTGTGGTAATTAATACACGATGCCGATGCTGATATGACTTAGCAGAGTCGCCGACCATGACCTTGCCACGTATTATAAACCGAAATGGTAATGAAAGATTTAATTACACTTAATAGTCTGTTCGGTCGGGAACGATGTGATGATGAGTGATATACACAAGCGTTAATAATTTTAACACATGTAAAACATGCATTTCTTTAAAAAAGATATATATTTCTTGGTATAAGTTTTATTACTCTCAATTATGACTACAGCAATATCTCGTGTTACGAGCTAGTAAGTAAAATATATATTACATTTCATTGTTATGGCGCCAAAATGGCACAAAAGTGGAATTTGATGAAATACAGTGTGTCGGAAATATTTACTGAATACCGGTCATTTTAATAGTTCTGTTTGGTGGTCTAGTTCAGAACGCTGCACGTAACCTTGGAACGAGCTTGGAACTCTGCATAACTGAATTTGTGACTATGTTTCGTAAAGTTATTAATTTATTTATAAGTTAAAATACTATCTAAAAACAAAATTATTATTCAGAAATATGATAGAAAACTGTATGTATATGATTTTAGTAGAGTAGTAGGCACATACATACAGGGTGTCCTGAAATTAATGCAACATAGAGCGAGAGTAGATCCCTGATAACAAAATAATGCAATGTTGCTAAACTTACCTAAGTTGATGGTTAAAAAGATACAGGGTGCCAAAATTAACATTTTATTTTCGATATTTCTAAATAACTTTTTAAAATATCTAAATATTTGTATATATTTTGGAGTTCAGGGGTTTTTGGGGCAAGAAATTAAAATTTGTTTCTAATCTACATCACTAGTAGAGGGCACATGGCACATTATGCTTCTTTTAAATGATAACACTTTTTTGCGGTTTAGTGTATCCATCTGACTATTGAAATAGTCGATTCTCCTACCTTTACTTACAGACAAGATGAATACTACAGAGCCTTCATAAATGATTAAAAGCCACGTGACCAGTAATTTTATTTGAAACGGTTATTTTATTTCCTTGGTGTTGGCAATTAAATTGTGGCAAATTTATTAGTTCCTAAAGAATAAGATCAAGGTTACATTAAAACACAATATTACGCGGCTGTGATTGGTGCAATTTATTCTTGACATTTTATTTAACCAATCGGCGATCGCACCATCCCGCGCATGACACAACCGTTTCACATTATTTATTGTAAACGAATCTTTATGACGTGTGACGTAAATTGGCATTTCTGTATCTTTCAGTAGCGTTCGTCTTCCAGCCCGTTATTTCCCGCACTGTTGTTGATTTATTTTAATCCTTGCGATTTTCTGGTGTCATTGTTTTCCTTTGCCTCATTAATAAATCATACATCTTTCAAACTAATCAGTTGTTTTCATAGCTAAATTTTTGGTACTTCGTCGTATTACTGGTAAGTTGTAACAGAAAGAAAATTTTAAGGTATAATAATATTCTTATTTCAGTTCAGAACAGCATGCCTTTTACTGTTGAGCAAGATGCCTTTATTTTAATGGCTCATTTTAGAAGTGGGACTAGAAATGAAGACGGGATGTGGACATACTCCTTACAATCTTGCATTGAACAATTTATGACTGAGTTCCCAATCGCAAACATTGACTATGACGCATTCTCATACCGAAAGTGTACTATCGTCAAACGATTTGAAAATAAACAATGCATTTGCAAAGGAAAATCTACAGGCAGACCAACTGTACTGACAGAAGATGTCGTTGATAATATACAGCAACGAATAACTCAAAGTCCTACAAAATCTATATCAAAATTGTCTGCTCAGACAGGTATTTTTTTTTTATTAAGTTATAAATATTCACAAATTCATTTAGATTGCATCTCTAAAATATATCAATTTTGAAATTTTTATTTGAAACCGATATCGAATAGTTAATAACTAAAAATTGTTATTTTTAGGACTTTCAGTTGGAACATGTCACAAGGCATTAAAAAAACGGTTGCATTTACACCCATACAAGGTAACTGTTGTGCAAGAATTACTTCCCGTTGACTATGGGAGACGATTACACTATTGCGAATGGTTTCAAGAAAACATGAATCGTAACTTATTGAACTTATCATTTTTCACTGACGAAGCATGGTTTCATTTATCTGGTTATGTAAATAGCCAAAATTATAGAACCTGGGCTGCAGAAAATCCTCATACATTTGTAGAAACCAGTTTACATCCCGTAAAAGTTGGTGTTTGGACAGCGATATCAAGAAGACGTATAGTAGGGCCCGTATTCTTCTATGAAACTATAAATGCTGAAAGGTATCGAACCCTTATTTTAGAGCCATTTTTAGAACAGTTACATGATGACGAACTGCAAGTAGGTTACTTTCAGCAAGATGGGGCAACTGCACACACTGCAAGAGCAACAATTCGATATTTAGAGCAATTTTATGACAATCGACTGATTAGTGCAGGTTTGTGGCCAGCCAGGTCTCCGGATTTAACTCCGTTAGATTATTTTTTGTTTGGACATTTGAAAAACACTATATTTAAGACAGCGATACACACTATCGAAGAATTAGAAGCGGCAATTATTCGACAAATCAACAATATCACAGAAGAACAGCTACAAAATGTATTTGAAAATATGCACAGGAGGGTAAATTTATGCATAGCAAGTGAAGGATACCATTTTGAACATAACACGTAATTATTTTAATTTGTTAATTTTTATTCAAGTGGCAAAATACCCAAGCAAAGATAAATAACTAAGAAATGCACAAATAAATTATTTTTAACACTACAATATGTAATGCTTTTATCCCAAATATTGTAAATAAATCTTAATACAGTAAAATATGTTTCTTTTACCGTGGAATACAATAAAAAAATCAGTTGTGTTCACATTATATACTCTTTGTTTTCATAAAAATTTCAATTTGTTCATTGACAAGAGAAGATTGGTTGTTTTCTCTCTAATAAAGTTAAAAACATTTCAAACGAAACAAATAAACATTTTTTTCGTTAGTAACTATGTAATATTAAATTTGATGTATTAAATTTCAGTAGCCGAACAATTTATTAGGTTATGTACTCAATTTCAAAAACAAATTTATTTAAATCAGTAATCCCTTCATCCACACCACTGATGTTTAGGGATTTTCATGAACCTGCTACAAACTGTGCAATGTTGGTTGCATATTCGCGTAGGTCACGTGGCTTGTAATCATTTATGAAGGCTCTGTATATACTTGGTTTTTATGTTGCGGGCATTATTACGAAAATATCTGGTAACCCTATGCATATGGATAGTGCTTGTTGGCGTAGGCGTGAATTCACCAATCAACTCTTGATTCTGATGTAAATACATCATAGGAGATACTATATTACAGGTTACCGAACACAGTAGATCAATAGAAAATTGTAATACTTAGTTTATAATTTTTTTACCGATTCGATATTAAGTATTTTTATAGATATTCCACAGTATAGAAAGACCAGTAAGGACAGCTGCACTTTCCCGCTAAGCCATTTTCAGAATTCATTCATTACTATTTACGCACTCGTTTTGGTTTACGTTTCGTAGTATAACCGCTTGTGTGTCTTTTTGTTTTGTGATATTCAACTTCCTAACCTATTTGAGTTGCGTTCCAATCTTGGTTTTAAATTTTATTATTTTGTTATATCTCTAAAAAAATAATTATGAGAGCATCAGAAGAACCGGGTCAAGGTACAAAAAAATGTAATATAGTAGGGGTTTATTGTGTAGTAGGAAGTTGCAAAAACAATTATACTGGAAATTATACAGATACAGTTTTTTTACTCCCAAAAGACAACAGAAGGTAATTTTACAATCATTAATTATAGTTATAATAAATTAAGAACATAAAATATTCCTTATTATTTTCCGTGTATCGTTTTTTGTGGTAATGCATAAAGTTTGTAACGGAGGAATATTATTTTCAACCAGCATTACATACTTATTGCAATTTGCAAACAGTATTCCTTTCTTATTTTTTGTGTTTGTATAATTGATTGCATTTTATGATTGAAATTCATGTAACAAGTATTAAAATAAAGTTATTGTTGTTTTAGAGCGAATCAGTGGGCGGTTAAATGTAAGAGAGATCATTTGGTTAAAAACATATAATTTTCGAATATGTGCTCAGCATTTTTCACAAGAAATGTTCAAAGATACGAAAAGAAAACGATGGCAAATGCTTACAATATTTTCAGACGATATAGTGGCAGGTAAAAATATTTAACGTTTATTTTGAAATAACTATCAGTATTTGAACATATAGAAATAGATATTTAGAACATTTTTGATTTTGTTTTGTTTTTTTCAGAATTATCACAGAAAAATGTGGAAATTTGAATGCAGTCTTGAGTTTGTCTTGAGAATTATTTTGGTAGCATCAAACAACAAGGAGGAAAATCTATCTCACCAACTTCTATATAATTTCAACATGCTTCGGGGATTTTATTTGCAAATTTGTGTGCGATTGACGTCAAGCAATGCACTGAAATGCCATGAGTCAATGCACATTATATAGGTACTTCCGATTAGAGAACCTAATTTGATTTCAGAATAGCTTCTGAAGAAGCGAACTTACATATGTCTCTTGAAAAGTCAAAAAACCTAAAGTGACAACATGGCAACCAACCCCGGAAATGTTCAACAAAGTTACTTTTGTTTATAAGTAAGAAATAATTGAGTATGTTCAATTTTAAATATGAATGTACACTCGCCATAGTTTTATGCCATTTTTTTGTTAATGAAATAAAATGTTTATATAAATTGTATTTTATTAAATGTCATAGTTCCAGGTGGGAACATCTCTGTTTTATTTATTGTCTTCAAAGTTTTTATACGCTTGTTAAATTATTAATAATAAACCTCAAGATATTTATTTTAAAAATTTAACGTAATACGAATAAAACTATATATTCGTAATTTATTAGCTCAAAGAATTTAAACTATCATGACAATTTATTTCACACATCTAGTGTTTTTTGCTACTTTAAACAATAAAAATTTGCATGTTTATATTTGTAGCAGCACCTATTTGAATTTCTGGTGACTAGAACAAATATATAAATCTAGAAAATGTACTTATATTATATAGCATCACTCCCAAGTGGGAGTGATGCTATCTTCACTTCAAACAACAAGGTCAAAGAATTCGACTGGCGGATTTCATTCATAAATTCGTTAGCTGTCCCTACTGATCTTTCTATACTGTGGATATTCAATTATTCCAACCTAAATAGCAAAACAGATGTCACTGAACACCAGAATAAAATTTCAATTATTCTTAATCATCCATCAGGGAAAGTAAATTGTGTAATTACATACAGCTGGGTGCACGTCCATAACACTCAAAAATGTAATACATTTTATGCTCATGCAATGTGTCTTCGGCGAGCACGCAACAAGAGGCCCTCAAGGTAACAATGATAAGGTAAATATTCACGAAATGTGAAACAAAGTACATAATATGTATGTGTATTCGGAATGCCTATAAGGAGGCACATGATGCAACAAAGTAAAGTATTTTCACAATGAAAATATGTTAAATGCATGTTACGACTGAATGTAGCTGTTTCAAAGAACGTATTGTAAAAAATCCTGACATTTTTATCGAAACTGAATAGTCACTTTACAATTTACACATTTAGAATGGTAGAAAGTATAAGCGATAATACCTATATCTTACATATTGCAGTTATGTATTAATATAAAGCACACATAACCCAAAATTCCTACAACCTATATAAGGACATATCAAGAAGAAAATAATGGAAAAAACAGTTTATTTGACGAAAATGTATACAACATATACAATTCCTAAAAATCCAGTAAAAATCACATTACTGAAACATTATATGTTGCGGCTAAAGTCTAAACTCGATACTATCTTTTTTAAATTTTCAGATATATCGAAAAAACAAAAAAAACTGATTTTTCATTGTTTCTTTATAACTTAGTTATTTGTATTTTAAACAGTCCAAAAAAACATTAACTGCGACGTTTCGATATTTATCATCAACAACTTCGTTTTTTCTTATGAGCGCCAGATTTGATTTTTATGTCAGAAAAGAGATTCGTATTCTGATTCCAATGATATAAGATAGTCTTGTTAATAAATGCATAAAAAAAATTATTTGACGGAAATGCATATAAAATATACAGAATGATTCATTAATAATGGACAATCTCTGAACTGGGGATACTACATACCAAAAAATGCCGATTGAACCAAATATGCCTTATCCGAATGTTGCTAGTTTAAAAAATACAGGGTGTTCAATGCTAGAATTATATTTTGAAATATCTCAATAACCTTGAAACCTGTCGGAGTATTAAAAAAAATTGGCACAATTATGTTTTTTGGCACGGCAAATAAGAATTTTTAACTAATTTTGGCGTCACTAGTAGAGGGCGCCACTTATGGCACAGCATGTTTCTTTTAAATGGCAGAACTTTTTTGCTGTTTCGTGTATCCATCTATCTATTGAAGTTCTCCTACCTGTTGTATCTAAAAAAGGTATACCTTGCTGAAGTCGTTAGGAGTAACAGTTTTCGAAATAATCCTATTTGAAATATTCAGTGCACCGATTGAAAACTGTTATCGTTTCAGTTAAAGTGCCTTTTCTACTCAAAATACAGCAACATTTTACTTGAAAAAGTTGTACAGAACGGTAAATTATGGGGACGTGCAAGAAGATCGGCCTGCTTTGATAAAATGGTTTTAAAATCAAACCTCGCCGATCTTCTTGCACGTCCCCATAATTTACCGTTCTGGACAACTTTTTTAAGTAAAATTTTGCTGTAGTTTCATTAGAAAAGGCACTACTTGAAACGATAACCGTTTTCAATCAGTTCACTGAATATTTCAAATAGGATTATTTCGAAAACTGTTACTCCTAACGACTTCAACAAGGTATACCTTTTTTAGATACAACAGGTAGGAGAATCGATTGTTTCAATAGACAGATGGATACACTAAACAGCAAAAAAGTTCTGCCATTTAAAAGAAACATGTTAGTTAAAAATTCTTATTTGCCGTGCCAAAAACATAATTGTGCCAATTTTTTTTAATACTCCCACAGGTTTCAAAGTTATTGAGATATTTCAAAATAAAATTCTATCATTGAATACCCTGCATTTTTTAAACCAGCAACTTTCGGATAAGGCATATTTGCTCAATCGCCATATTTTGGTGTGTAGTATCTCCAGTTCAGAGATTGCCCATTCTTAATAAATCACCCTGTATACATACTAATCATAATGAAACATACTTGTAGGTATATGATATGTCTAAAGTGTAAACTTGGTTAATTTGTAAACTAGCTTGCTAGTATGTTCTTGAGTTTTTGAGATATGGGATAAAAAATTGATATTTATTTTTTTCTTTATAATTCCGTCATTTGTATTTTAATCTCGAATCTGGACAAACATCCCTAGAGCAACTTTTCGTTCTTTACTCAAATGCCTAAACAACATTAACTGTGACGTTTCGATTTTTATAAATCATCATCTACTTCATTTATTCTTATGGGCGCCACATTTTTATGTCAGAAAAAAGAGATATTTTTCTGATTCCAATGATATAGCATGGTCATGTTATATCTTGATATAAAAATTTTGTCTTAATTTGTTTTTACCAAAAAATTAGATTTGTTTTATTAGTAATTGTATTAGCAAGAAAAAGCCACAACTTTTTCCTAATTTAAACAACTTTGTATCTCGCAAGATAACCAAAATTCTCATGACGAAAAAGTTTGAACACTAAAGTGTCCTTCAGTATGTCAGTGCACTAATTATAGATTATTATGAGAGTAGGTATAGGTACCTAAATGCAGCCTCAGACATCATTACGATTTAATAACCAATATGTTAAATGTTTAAAAAGAAAATAAAATGTGTTCTCTCATATATTTTTCGAAATCTATATTTTTTATAAAGGGTATTATTTTTAAATACGGTAAATTTCACAATAAATATAGATCAGAATAAAAATAATTTTTCAATCTACTAATAAAATCTATTCGTGGTATGGCTATTAAAATACAGGGGGTTGAAAAATTAATATTTTTCGAGATATAACTTCAAAACAATCTAATAGATTGCTTTATAATTTTCAAATAGTTCTGTTTTAAGAAATACCATAATATCCTCTCTTTTTAAGATATCGTCTATCTATAATAGACGAAGGACCTCTTTTTAAGATATCCACACTACTGATAATTTCGTATCAATTTTAAATTTTTTTATGTGCTATTATGTAATTAAATAATGTCTCTTGAAAGTTTAGGTATTTTTCGCGTTATACTGTTACTTTCAACTAAATATTCAGATCTCAAAAATCATTTGCCTTGTGAAAAAAATGAGCCAATAGTTGTTATTACACCGATAGATTCTATTTCGCAATAATTTTAACTTAAAACTGATACAATCTAATATAATAAAACAATTGAATTCAACATTTTACACGTGAGTATATTAAATAAAAAACCTCGTGTAATAGAAGACAGTGCTAGCAGAAACCGAGGGGTAACCACTCATGGAAATCTTGTCACAAATCTTGTGAAATCGTGCGAAATTACGCAAAATACCGCATCATCTGTCCACCTTGCGTCATTATAGACGTTATTATACTCATTCGCATTTCCATTTCATGGATAACGCAGGTCCCAGCTCATATTAATTTGCCGGCACGTATCAAGGTTGTTTGGAACTACCGGAAGGCTGTTTGTCTTCAAATTATAATGTTTTGTTGTTTCATTTTATTGGCTTTGCACTTCGACGTTAATTTTTGTATGAATGCCCCTATCCACTAGTTTCTCTAAAATTTTGTAAACATTAAAACTGGACTGGTAAGTCGAGGGTTAACTCAAGAGTTAACTTCGACACTTCGCACCTTGTGCAACAACTTAACTATTGTGGAGAACTTAGAACAAAAGTTAAGTTTCTTTAAAAAAAACGTCAAAGAATAAGAATTGTTGATTAAACGATCAATACATCAGTGCACACAAAATTTATAACGATTTGAATGCATGTGAGGTAGGTAGCGCCCTCTACAATTGACAACAAATTCAAGGCCATATTTAAATTTCTTGTATCAGAAAACTCACCGCTACCAAGTTTTATGTATTTACTACAATTTATATTAAAGTTATTGATAAAAAACTAAAAAAGTTCACGTCTATTACCCTGACAAACCAACATCAGCGATCGCCAAGAACAACTACTTGATATTTTATTGCTATTTTGTTTCTAAATTGTAACACCAGTTTCAATTTTGTACCTTGTGCCGTTTTTGAGGAAATCGAATTACTCGCAAGTAAAAACGATAGCAAAACGATTTTTTCACCATATTTTGTTGCTCGTCGGGTACTTTCTGACAGTGTATAGTTTTTATTTTAAATAAAAGAATAAACGAAAAATAAAATGCGACGATGAACAAGTGGCGGATATTTTGTTACTATTTTGTTTCTCCTGGTGACTCCTAGAATAATAAATATTACCTACACGAGTAGGCCATCGAATTATTCCGCAATTAAGACCTATAGAAAAGCGATTATTGCGTCATATTTTGCTTGTCAAATACTTTCTGACAGTGTAGTTTTTTCAAAAATAAAAAAAAAATGTACATTCAACTTATACAGTCACTTAAAAATTTGTTGGGTTTATCTAAAAACCAAAAATAAAATGCGGCCGCCAAAAACAAGTAACGAATATTTTGTTGCTAATTTGTGCCACCTAAACTGGTGGCACAAATTAGTTGTAGCTTATGCCGTTTTCAAGAAAAATGGTGGCTCCTACAATAAAATTACGCTAGCAGGCCATCGAATTACTCCACAAGTAAGAACGATAGCAAAGTGATTTTTGCACCAAATTTTGTTGCTCGTCTAGTATTTTCTGACAGTGTACCTATAGTTAAAAAAATGCCCATTCAACATACAGTCAGTTATAAATTTGTTGCTGCCTTGCGCATGTTCAAAAAAGAATAATAAAATACAACAACTAATAAAAGCGATGAATAATTTGTTTAATATTATACTATACGGCATAAGCTACAAAATCGAAGCTGGTGACACGAATTAGCAATAAAATATCCACTACTTCTTATTGGCGGCCGTATTTTATTTTTCGTTTTTAAACGAGCGCAAGGCAGCAACAAATTTTTAAGTGATTGTATGAGTTGAATGGACAATTTTTTTTGACTTTCTAAAAAAATTATACACTGTCGGCAATTCGATGGTCTGCTAGCGTAGTATTACCCAAGGAGACACAATTTTTCATGAAAACGGCACAAGGTAGAAAATTGAACCTGGTGGTATAAATTAGCGACAAAATATCCACCACTTGTTTTTGGGACCGCTGGCTTGCCAAGGTAATATACGTAAAAAGTTCAACACTCTGTATTTCGGATATTATAAAACTTTGGGCTAAGGTAAATTGATTTAAGCAATCATATTTTGGCATTCGGAATATGTCCGAGTCCTTGGAAACTCCTTGAAATTGCCCGAAATTCTGTGAAATCTCTCGGAAATCTGTATTTTGCGAAATCTTTCACAATTTTGATTCTAGTGGTTACCCCCTCGCCAGATACCTTATTAAAATGGTACAATTTTTTAAAACGTTTTCCTTTTCTAAAAAGACACCCCTGTCGTAATATTTGAAGACATAGCAGTAAATCATAAATTGACTTACCATAGCGATGGCCTTAGTCTTCGGTGACCTGAAGAACTTCGCCAAAGAGGATACTTTCTGGGAGGTAAACAGCTTCTTGTCCCTAAGCATCATATAAGTCTTGCTCCACGTCTTCTTATGTTCATCCCTCACCCAAACGTAAGAGAATATGATAGGGCAATGTCCTTCTTGCGATATCAAATTCTGAAAGAGAGAAGAAGAAACGAAAACATTAAAATAAAAACTTTCGAGTTTTATATGTTGTCCCTTAGTGTCCAAATCTTTATAAAATCCAAAGAAATCATTTTGATCAAGAAGGAAATGCTAAATAATGGTTACCTCGAAATATGATGCTACCACGTTATCGTATTAAAATATAACATAAATTTATACTTAAAAAAATGATATAGTTATTAGGTAGGTATTTATTAATGCTTCAACATATACTCATATAGAACTAAATAATTTAATCATTTAATCATTCTAAAGAGGCCATTACATTAACATGTTATTGACGAAAAAATTGATGAATGAATTCATCAATTTCTTCAAGGTCGCACTTTGGTTTTACATGTGTTCAGGGCTTTCTCAAGTTTCTTAACAATTTTGCTGTTAGATGTCACCCGTACCAACCTAAAAGTAATTTTAACTTTTGACATTATAGGATTTACATTTGTTTTACGACATAAAAACTGTTAAAAATGAAAAGTAACTTTAACAATATAATAACTAAAAAAGGGAGAAATAGTTAAAAAAGCTTCGTTTAATATTGCTGCTGCTCGGTTACTGGTTAAATATAAATCATCATATCCTCTAACCTTACTTTTTGCATTTATTTTAGGTTGGTATTTCTGTATTGAAGTAAAAATTGACGAAAAATTAGAACAAGTCTTAAGTTGTCAATAACTTGATAACTTGACGAAGTTTTTCATCAATGTATTTGACGTCCATGTTTTAGTACATATTATGTTTGTCAATTAACTTGACGAAGTTACTTGATCAATTAATTGACAAAGAAATTAACAATTAATAAAGCGGACTTTAATATTACCACTACTATTGAATTATCGAGAAGGTAATTAAAGTTTATATTAACAAATTTATATTCAGAGTTCATTACTTTATTATTTTGATATAGTGTTGACTACCCCCCTAATTAATGAGGTTTTCCAGAACAGTATGGTGGTTAGGGCCAACCAACGTAAGTCGTTCCTGGGCGTAAATTCGACCTGCTTAATAATAATATTCCGCCCCCTCTCCCGCACAAGTTTTCGACTTCTGGGTTAATCTTCGTGATTAGAATGAGGGGTAGAGATATTATTATTGTATTATTATTGTTGTATCTCTATTGTAGATATGCCTTTATCTTGTGATTTGTATAAATAAGTATGCAAAAAAATTGTCGAAAGAAATTTTTGGATCCTGAAATGAAAATATTCATGTTCGTCTAGGAATTTTTGATATCTTATTTTGTTACCCAGGTATAGCCATTGTAACTTTTCAAATTGTCACACTGTATAACTTGTTATGATTCTGTTTTTATAAGCAAATGTGTTCTCTGGAATATAAAATTTACAGTAAGTTTCGATAATGGAGTCAACACCTTACAATGCCCAAGCGCTAAAGTTTACAGAAAATATTAAGATCTTTGTAAAAAAAATAAATTTAGATAGTATGAATACTAAAAAATTAGAAATATCATTGAATTACGTACGATGCAAAAGTATGAGTCATGTCACATCGACAAGCGTTCATGTTGTCACATATCGTCAGTTCATATCAATTTATTTTTTAATTGACATTCCTAACAACCTATAAGTCATAAATTTTTATAATGTAAATTGGCATAAAAAACTACTTAAAAAGAATGTACATTGTTTTCTAAATGACGTTACGAAAATAATAAAATATGAAGCAAGACACTTTTATTGCATTCCATGGCTAAAATTAAGTTAATTTGGTTAAATAAACATAAGGTTTGCATTTCGCAAGTTTTCGAACTTCATGGTCGCCGAAGAGAAAATCAATTTATAATTTTTATCTAAAAATGTGTTTTTGGTAGTGCACCTTTATCGCTCTATAACATTTTTTTCTACAAAACTGTTAAAAGTGGGCTTTTTAATTGTCATTTTTGATGTTAAAAATGTCATTTTTTGACACGCGTGTTAAAAGTAAATCAAAGTTTATTTAAATTTTGTTTTGAAAATTAATAAAACGTTTTAACAAACACATGAACAACATTTTCTTTTAAATAAGTACAAACCAACATTTTAACTAGCTATTACTATTAACATTTATAGTAAAATTAGAACAATTTGAAATTGTATTTCCCTGCGGAGTCATCATACTTAAGTTGGTTTTACTGTCAACATGTGTGACACATCTATTTTCTGTAGAAATACTACTGGTAGTACTGGTGGTCTTGCTAGTAGTTGCAGCAGTAGGAAGTATTTGGCACGCAATTTCCTTCTTCTGTCCCAGTGAATTTTCAATGTAGCCTTCAGCTACCGTCGAAGATTTCCATCCTCCATGTCTCTTGATGGTAGTAAGATTTGCACCAGAATCTGCTAACAATGTCGCCGAAACAACGACGAAAACAGTGTCCGGTGTAGAGTTGAGGATTTGGTAGATTCAAGAACTCTGCAATGTCGGCAGGCATTTTACCAAACATGTTAATTCCGACTGGATTCTTCACACATTTATTCTTCATATATTTAAGAAAAAATCGTCTATGGTCAGCGTTGGGTGGCCGGAGTGCCATATACTTTCTAAAAAAGTTTAAATAGAATTCACCAACAACACTGAATGTCCGAGGCACTTTCGTTTTAGTATATGGTATGGTCACAATAACCGAAGTGCCCAAATATTCGATATTGTCGATGGTCATCTGACACAATTCCTCCCGGCGACACGCCCCGAAGACACCCACTATTGCTGCGACTTATATCATCAGATACTTTTCGTCTTCTGTTTCTGTGAGAAATTTCTCGATATGCGTCTTCGTCAAAACTTTTGACTTTTTTGCTTGATACACTTCACCCTTCCGTTTTAAAAAAGCAATAAGTTTATAATGTTTGCTTATATCTTGATCTTGCTTTATTTTTAACATAGTTTTGATCATGGAATAATTTGACCACAGCGTTGACGATTTCCATATCTTGGCTTTTTCCTCAAAATATGCCAGTAAAACACTTTCGTTATATTTCCCAGGGACCTTTTTAATGTTGCACCATTCCGAAAAGCGTCTATAAGCGATTTCGTACTGTTCCTTTGATTTCGCCGGCAATAATTCCAATGTTACTCGACTGGCGGCTTCTTCGATTTCAGCAGAGATGGATTCGTTACGCTCATTATCGAGATTATTCATTATACTTATAATATTACTAGAAAATGCTGTCAATATTTTTGCGTCACAAAATTACAAACTAAAGTGCAATTAAGGTTAAGTAAAAGCCCCTGTAACGTAATTTGATAGTAATTTGGTATTAATGAAGTAAAGAATTGAAGTATCCGAGAAATTCGTTAAAATTGTAACGTACGACAACGTAGCAGTGTCAGACTGCTTGTGATAACCTAAAAGTAATATTAGTCGTATTGGTGCGTACAGCTAGTGCGATTCATTTTTGTCTAATTTTTGTTTGATGTTTGTGAGTGTACATAAACAAAAATGGAACAATTTATAGTAACCATAACCAGCTGGATCGCACGTTTGTACAGTAAACGCTTCTTGCAAGAAAGTCTCTTAAACGCTTGTAGCTATTATTCACAGTCAGTAAGTACATATGTTTAGATGTACCTATTTGTAATAATTATGTATAAAACATAACAATCCTAAGATAGTAAGTAAGCGACGTTGTCACATATTCAAGACCTGTTTGCTGGTCATAATTCTGTTACCGTTAGTCAAAAAAAAAAAAGTCAATTATGTTTTGTTCAGCACAACTTATCATATGGCAACATTATGGCATCATATTCCGAACACTCTGTATACTAGCATCAGTGACGTTCGTGCCATGTGTCAGTTTGTCATGAATTCTATGTTAGACTTAAACAAAAAAGATAAGTCTAACATAGAATATATATATATATACAGGCTGTATCACATAAGAGGGCACGTCAAAAATCTTTAATTGTTTTTTGTTGCAATTTTAGAGGCCTTTATGCTCGTAAAAGATTGAGATCCATGGCCAACTTTATGAGTAATAACAAAAAAACCTGTAAAGTGCCCAAACTTTAAGGCTGTCTAACTTTGTTATTTTAAGAGATAGAGAAAACTTATTGGTAATAAATTTTGATTGCAAAATTGATATCTTTCACCTGATATAAACAGATTTTTGAAATATCGTATGTGGTTCGCTGCGCCCTCTAGGCGGATAAAAAAAAAATTTTTGAAGCAGGCTATGGCCACAAAAAATTGCCTATTTTTTCGTCTTTCATGCAATATACTACATGTTGCCCTTATCTTTTGTATTTATTACATTTTTTTTCAATTTTAGTTAAAAAAAATGTACCTGAATATTTTCGTGTTGCTCAAGATAATGTAGAACCTGTTTTAAATACGCCAACTGCAGAAAAATAATAAATAGAATGTACTTTTTATGCAAAATACAGATTTTCTTATAATATTATTTTATTGGTTTTCACATTAGAAGCAATTGGGTCTTTAAATAGGATTTTTCCAACATCTGGGAAAAGCATGCGATAAAATAGATATAACCCCTGAAATTAAGGTAATCATTTATGGCACACCTTGTACATTCATCATTTATTCGTGCGACACAATAATGAATGAATTAATTAGATAAATTACGCAACAATAAATTAATGCGAAACGTAATGGTCAACACACAATTATTTTATTATAATGGCACACAGCAAATATGAGAAACCAATTACGATTGAGGTAAATGAATTTTAACGCTATGCACCGCTGCAAATTAAACCTTTGAAGTGGCGTCAACTACGGAAAATACTGAATGAGCTGAATTTTGAAATTTAATAGACGCATAAATGTGGAATGGATAATTGAGTTGATTTCATTCAGCAATGATTCAGTACGTTATTATTCATTAAAATGATCAAATCTCATACGAGTATTTAATTCAGGGAAAGTATTTACAGGTACAATGAGTGAAATCGACAAATATGAGTTTAATCTGTATCATGAATGGAATTTCTTTTTATCAATGTAAAATATCATGTACGATTTTACTACCTTCACGGAAAAAATATTGTCGTGCTAATTCACACAATTGTAGCTTATATAGCTCCTAATAAAAATTGAGTCACACCCAAGCCTTAAGAGAGGAGGCGGGAGAGAGGGGTGTGTGTGTGAATAGTGGGACAAATTTCTTATTATAATTTCTAAATTTACCAAAGTATCTTATTATTTCATAAATTATTTAAAATTCACATAAAATATATCACTGCCAGTAAAAACTTAATTTGTAAGCAATATATGTGTGCCAATTATATTGAAATAGAAATGGTGCTAATTATTATTTATTACAGGAATGCATGAATGCATGCCGTGCAACGGTTCAAGATCGTTGTCAGATTTAGGTTTATAAGATCATTTGAGGATCAGCTTCTAAAATATTTGAGATCACTTAGGAGACACCCTATACCCTATAGTGTTTATTAGTTTCAACATTGACATAAAACAAACGTTTTATGTCAATGCTTTATAGTTAAAGAAGAAAAAGTATATCCTGCTTTTCACTTGCAATCTTGCAATTTTAAATATAAAACAAAAGCTTAGATGCAACCGTACAAACTCGTACAGCCCGTGTTCCGATTTGCCTGCCTTGTATCTCTCATCGTCTGATTCTATTTCAACGTAAGTGGTTACTTTGCATTTTCTTGGTTCCAAATTTACGAAGTTATTAATTATTTTCAGTAATACAGTGTATATTGGCCAGTGATCTCGCGGTTTATGGAGTCAGTACTTGAATCGAGGTGACCAGATCGCTGTGGGTTCGACCCCCGCAGCCGGTAGACCGTATATTAGCTATATTCGTGGAGAGGATTGGCACCCTCTCTGCGGGTAGGGTGGAAGAATGTTGGATTGGGCCAATGTGACAGATTGATACCGGTTACGGTACGTTTGACTACCCCCCCAATTAGTGAGGTTCTTCAGGTTTCCCTCATTCCTGCACTGAATGGCTAGGGCATCCTGGGCGCAAATGCAGCCTGCTTAATAATAATATGCCGCCCCTCTCCCGCACAAGTCTTTAACTTCTGGGCTAATCCTCGTGATCAGAATGAGGGGTAGAGATATTATTATTATATTAATTAAATAATTCGCCGTTTCTAGAATGCCCAATTATTTTGTTCTTTACGTGTTAAACCTCAGTTTATTCATATAAAATAATATTATTTAGGGCATCCTAAAAACTAGATTTTTTTCTAAGAAAACTCGGAAATCGGATCATTACTACGAGTTATTTTGGAACTATTTTCAAGATACCCAAAGAGGCCTCTTAAATACAGAGTCAATAATTGAATCAAGGTGTATCTAGCAATGGGAAATAAATCATTTTGTAGTACCTAACAAGCCAAAACAGCATACACAAATTTTTTTGCTAGGATCAAATATTACCAGCTTTTGGTACGAGCAAGTTAAAAAAAACGATCAAAGCAAGGAGAGGTCCCCATCAAGTAAAATTTTTGAAATCTCTGAATATCAAACCTGGAAATAAATATCAGTAAGGTAGGTGCTACCTTCCTGTGCTCATTAAATAACAATCTACATTTTTTAAATAAAACTTTTTCTTTTAAAACGACGTAAACTGATAGATGTGACAAATTTGGTTTGCTTTATAAGTAAGAAGTTTTTTGATGGAGTAATTAATACTTATTTTTCTCTTTCTCCTCTTAACATATTTGTACTTAGTCAAATTTAACGCTGTATATTAGCACATGTTTTTTTTTGCATCATCTAGGTAACGCTGTAGATACTACAAACTAGTTTTCTTGCCATTACTATGCGTCTTAAACTTGGATTAATATCACCTTTGTCTTAAAACTTTTATTTTAGGTATTTTTAAAAAGGGACTAATAAAAAACAAGACGTATAACTTTTACTTTTTGGACACAAAAATATTAAGTCAATGTTAGTAACTATAAGCGGTTTTACAACAAACTAAGCAAACATTTTAAAAAAACATATGTTCACCTGCATTTCCTCTCAATTCACAACAAAAAGTGTTTTTAACGAATTTTATGTTTTATGTAATAGTGAACTATGTCATCTGTCCCAAATTTTACTGAAACGTTAAAAAAATATTTAGAAAAAAAACAAAAGATTTTTTTGAATGCAAACCAGCTACCTTTGAAGTATGGCTCATTCTTGATCAAACACAGTGTACAATTTCTCCAAGTTTGTACACTAATCGACATGTTTGTAGCCCTACTTAAAAAAACATCATTTTAATTATAGCACCTACTATTTCGTTTCTGGCTAACTCTGAGATCTCGCCGTAAAATAATTTTATGATTCGCGACCCCTATTTCCAGTATTTGTACCTAATGACATTTCATTTTCCTGGGGAAGTTACATGTGCCTTTGCACCTTTTATGTCAGCAGTGAGTGACAAAATTATAGCTCCCTTGATACTGCCAGGGGCGAATAATTTAGACGTTAAAATTATATTACGGAAGAACATGAATGAACGAACGAATAATAGAATTATACTTGCCACTATTTGCCACACTTGATTTATGACTAATGATAAAAGTTAATGAATTGCTACTCTGATTTGAATTTGGTATAAAAAACAGAATTAGGTCCTTGGCAGTAAAAATAGAGAGTGCTGATAAAAACAATAATAAATAATAGTAAAAACTAATAGCAAAGGATTTTTTTATTTCGCCTCTAATACAGTTAACTCATTTTTAATACAATGGAACACACCGGCCAGCTATGGTACGTGTAATACAACAATGGAGTCCTTTCGTAGTGTGTCACCTGCGCCAAAAAATAGGCAACCCCACAGTACACAGTTTCATGAAAAAATTATCAACTTTTACTGCACCGATTTTCGACTTCATGTACAGTGCACAGTCAAAATAAGTGCAATTTGCCCAAGTATATCTATAACTGTTTCCGAGATACAGGGTGTCAAAGATTTAGAAATTTTTATTATATTTTTTACTTACTTTGGATGCCCTTCATGATAAAACAACAATAATTCTAGGATGTAAAATAGAATCTTTTATGTAAGCGAAGTAGCCTCACAACAGAATATCATTCAAGAAAAGTTCGGTTTAGTCAACTTTGCGTTTTCTGTGTTATCAGTGTTTTTTTTTTCACTCAAGTTTTGTAATTGATATATTATTATGCCTATAAGAGGCTAGTTGACAATGCCAAGATTAAACAAGAGAACATAAAATACAGTTAAATTGGCAACTGGTAATTTATAATATTCAACATTATTAAGTTTATTACATACATTACATAACTATTTACTTGTAGTACTGGAATAAAATTCAATAACGAGCAACTGCTGTAAATGTTCAGAGGTTAGGTTGTGGCGTTTTCTCTAATAATCCATTTCGGTTTCGTTCGTCCACAGAGATCACTGGAGTATACAGATAGGGAAAATATTTAACCGATCATATGAAATGCTAAGGATAATCCCTTCCACTGCTCGCCGTCCAAGCTTGACGCGTCCTCCCCTATTTTTGCCGACTAAACCAGTATTCGTATAGCATACTATTCATTTGGCGTTCGGTCGTGGGCGTAGGAGAGTAGGGGAGTACTGACTAAGCCCGCCCTGCCGTGCGTCATCTTCCCACCAATACCCCATGCATTTGAAATGTATGTAATAGAATCTCCCCATGATCGGTTAAATATTTTCTCTATCTGTATATAAAGTATACAGGGTGGGCCAATGGAAACTTTCCACCTCGATTTTTTTGGTTTAAAATAAAAATCTGGGAAAACGCTCGGACACCTCGATTGATTTGAGGAGGAATTATTTTTCAGTTTTTCTCATCCCCGTAGCTTTAACCCCATAGCTGGGAAGAGAACAACCCCCCAAATTTGAATAGGGGATAGGGGTCGTGCCATACCTCTTTTTAAAGATTTCATCGAGTTCTTTATGACTCTACAATTTCGCCTCATTATTTTTATCCGTTAGATCTACACGTGAATTATTTAATTAACTACTGTTCACAAAATGTTCACCCCGGTTTGTTTAGGAGTTTCGTTAGAAATAATCTCACCGGCAGGAATTATCGTTGCCATAGTGTCGTGTAGTGCCGAATATTGACATAAAAACTAGCAACAAACCATCCGATTTTTTGCCTTTTAGAGAAAAACTTTTTGCAAACTTTGTCTACTAAGCATTGTACGTACGATCATTTTAAGTTTCAAGATTATTATCGTTAGTTCCACACATTGTAACTAGATTTAATTATGGTGTACACTATAGCTAAGCGGATTGAATGGGTTTCTATTTACTTCAAAATCAACGATTGTGCAAGACAAACAGCACAATTTAATGAAAGACATCAGGATAAAAATGTCTCGCATACTTACATTAGGCAGCTGATTAAAAATTTTATGGAAACAGGAACAGTGCAAAATCAGAAAGGTAATCCGATCCGATGGTGATTGTATTTTCGGTGTATGTAACTGAAGAAGTAGATGGCTGAATGTTTCTGACAGTTTCAAACTAGTCCCTGACTGCTGTGTGAACAAACCTATTGAGTACTAGGCAATTGGCCGAAGTCTCCGGCATATCGCGAACAAGCGTTAGGAGAATTTTGAAGGGTCATAAATTTACCCCTACAAGATACAATTGCTTCACGAACTTAACGAGGATGATTATAATCGATGATTACAATTTGTAGAAGAAATGAGTGAACGGGCAATCCGAATTTCCTGTACAATATCTGCTTTTCAGATGAATGCTCCTTTTTTCTACGTGATTTGATCAATCGACATGATTGTCGATATTGGAGCGATTCAAACCCACATTTATTTAGAGAGTCTCACACTCAACATCCTTAAAAGTTGAATGTCTAGGCAGGTATCTTAGGCAATAACTTAATCGGTCCATTCTTTTTGCAAGGCAATTTGACTGGAGTGATGTATTTTACTTTGCTTGACAATATTGTTCCTAGAATAAGGGAGGTTATTGCCGAAGATAATAACTTGTCACAACATGTGACAAGTGTTTTTTGAACAAGATGGGGCTCCAGCCCATTATGCAGCCCCCGTTCGGCAATTTCTCAACGAAAATTTCAGAGATCATTGTTTTGGCCGTAGGGGATCTATTGAGTGGCCTGCAAGATCCCTGATCCATTTAAAGTCTATAGTCTATACAGCCAGCTTCTCTTCAAGTTCTGCAAGAACGCATAACTGTAGAATCTCAAAGGATAACTGCCGATATGTTGCAGAATGTTAGAGAAGATATAGAGAACCAATTTTATTACTGCATGGATGCTAATGGCGGACATTTTAAACAGTTTGTTAGATAAAGTTCACGTGTAGACCTAATTAATAAATTAGTAGGTATTTTTATTTATTCTTATTTTGACAAGCTGTCATTTCCTTACAGATATAAATAATGAGGCGAAATTGTAGGGTCATAAAGAACTGGATGAGACCTTCAAAAAGAGGTATGGCACGACCCCTATCCCCTATTCATATTTGGGGGGTTGTTCTCTCCCCAGCTAGAGGGTTAAAGCTACGGGGATGAAAAAAATTAAAAAATAGTTCCCCCTCAAATCAAAATTCGACGTATCCGAGCGTTTTCCCAGATTTTTATTTTAAACCAAAAGAATCGGAGTGGGAAGTTTCCATTGGCCCACCCTGTATATAATTTTTCATGAATGGCACATTTACGGTGGGTTCAAAAAAATCTACTTCTTTGCCAGCAAAAAGATCTACTATACGTCATAAAGTCTAGAAATCCCGGATTGTTCTACGAAACAGTATCAACATTTTCTTCACACGTTCAGCACTAGGGAAATAAACTGTCGCAAATAAAAAGAATTATTTACTGCGTTATTTATTGAATATCCTGAAGCTGTCATAGCTGCTTCAAAACGGCCAATAACTGAAGCTACCCGTGAATAATTAAAATGAAGTATGCTGAATCTTCGCGAATTTTAGGATCATTAAATCCGTTGAGCATGTAGCAAGTAGCATCACTTGAGTGTAGTCCTTACTGAGGGAATGTGTTCCACTAAACTCGAGAATAGAGCCCCTGCAGGGGTATATTTCCTAAAATATTATTATTTTTATTTAATTTCCTTCGAGCTAAGTTTCTTAAATATATATCTAAATTGGTATTCAAAATTTTGAATAAATTGCTTTTTATTGTAATTACTAATTACAGAGAATTTTGTTGCTTGGGGCCACGTTTGTGCAGAACATTAAAAAAATACACTAGCGGAAAAAATTAAGGGATAAAAAAAATCTAAATTTTTTGCGATTTTTCAAATGGCTGTATCTATGGTAAAAATGGTCGTATGTGAGTAAAAAAAAAGAAATTTGAAGCTTGAAGTGTCTAGTTTATGGATCTTGCAATAAAAAATTTTTCTAAGCAATAATTAGCGCAAGATCGTACTGAATATCATGGAAAGAAAATTTTTCGAAATTTTTTGCATTCTTATTTTTAGTGTACGGACTTCAACCTAACCATAATATGGATTGGATAGGTTGTTCACTTAGCTTCAATTTCTTTTTTTGTCGGTCTCGATATGACGATTCCTCGCTGAGTTATCAGCCTTGTAAAAATTTTTTTGAAGTCCGTACACTAAAAATAAGAGTGCAAAAAATTTTCTTTCCATGATATTCATTAGGATTTTGCGCTAATTATTGCTTAGAAATTTTTTTTATCGCAGTATCCATAAACTAGACACTTCAAGCTTCAAATTGTTTTTTTTTTACTCACATACGACTATTTTTACCAAAGATACAGCCATTTGAAAAATCGCAAAAATTTAGATTTTTTTTGATCCCTTAATTTTTTCCGCTAGTGTATAACAGTTTGTAACAAGTGTGATAATTAAATCATTATTTAAAATGCCACTAAAATGCTTGTTCTTTTTTCATAATTATTTTTGTTTTCATTATTTCTAATCATTCCATATTATTTTTTCAAAATGTGTTTACTCATTTGTCAATGCTGACAGGTTGTTTTATGTAAAAATATATTTTTTTATAAGCAGAATGGGTTTTATTTTTAATATTCCCCATTAAAAAAATAATAATAAGCCAAAAAATGTTGGGGTACATTTTTGGACCCCACTCGGTATTTAATATAAGTTTTTGACCACGGGTTTATGAAGGTTAAAAAAACCGGACAAATGTCATCAGCATATTCTACGATAAATATTTAGAAGTGGTTCAATATGGATAACACAGGATGTGGAAACTGAAAGAATTAAATTAATAAGATACATCTCGGCGTCGTTAAGTATTTTTTTCTAATTTGAAATGAAGAGTGCATTGCACAGTTACGTACCTAAAGATGAAGGTTTGCGTTAGTACTTTCTATACCTAATAATGTGGAGG
Source organism: Monochamus alternatus (assembly GCA_037114965.1). Taxonomy (NCBI): domain Eukaryota; kingdom Metazoa; phylum Arthropoda; class Insecta; order Coleoptera; family Cerambycidae; genus Monochamus; species Monochamus alternatus. The sequence continues at coordinate 28,555,031 of CM073431.1, read as the reverse complement.
TTACTTTCTGTCTAATTTCGGATGTTTTCGAAGCTGGATTTGACGTTCTAAAGGCTTTTCTCCGACAACCCATCCCAGGTCCGCATTGCTTTTGCTTTCGAGTTTGGACTTTCCTTGATCTCAACAGGCCCTTTATGTAGCGCACTTTTTACGTTTTATCTTTTTAATGTTACCTACTTTTAAAACGCCTCCGCAGTCGATTTTCGTGTCGAATTTTACGGTTTAAAGATCGCATTACGTGACCCAAAAACGCGATATTTTTTTCTTCGCATATATATAGCTATCGGTAATTTGACGATTTAGTTACAGCTCGTATTGCGTGATCCAAAGTGACGTTTTCGAGGCGCGATATATTTTTTTCCGATACGACCAGCTCATGTTTTTTGATTCGGGAATGAGGTCCAAGTCTTTTTCTTCGCGTATATACTGCTGTCATGAATTTTACGGTTTAGTTGAAGCTTGCATTACATGGTCTAAAAACGCGATATATTTTTTTCTCCGATACGAGCGGCTCATATTTTTTGGTTTGGGAATGAAGTCGGAACGTGTTTGTTCGTGTACGTATTACTTCCGATACCCCAGATGTCGTGTCATTCTCATCTTCTTTCTTCATTTATGAGTAAATTTAAGATCGGTTTTACCGGCTTCTAGGACACCGAGATTGAACCGGCGTGTCTCTGGGCGGGATTAAAGGCGTTCCGTTTCTACGACCCGTCACGCACGCCATATGATAATTAGACTCTAGATAGGTAGCTCGAATGTTCCGGAAATAATAACACAAGTATACACGGTTTTGGACCTGAGCAACCAAAAGCTGTTTATAAGGTAAATTTGGGGGCTGGATCCCGTTTTTTTAAATTGGTTCTCGTTTTCGAAATATTCAATAAATTAATTATTTTACTATTTTTGACCATTAACGGCCATTTGTTGAATTAAAAAGTATAAATCAGAAATGAGCAGAGGTTGAACTGAATTTTTTATATTACTTGGGATCTGTTTCACTCATTAGGGTCCAACAGTAGTCGCTCATCATGCCTTCGTCCTAAAAACCTTGGTATCGCCTTTCGATTCTCGCTATATCTTGTTGTAGCCGCTCTCCATGCTTGTCGCTCGTGTCGCCCAAGTTTTGTGGGGAAAAATCAAGATGTGAATGCAGAAAATGTGTCTTGAGAGACATATAGAGACATTAGATAGGTCAGTGGTCGCGCGGTTTAAGGCGTTAGTACTTGAATCGAGGTGACTAGATCGCTGTGGGTTTGACCCCCGCAGCCGGTAGACCGTATATAAGCTATATTCGTGGAGAGGATTGGCACCCTCTCTGCGGGTATGGTAGGGTGGAAGAATGTTGGCTTGGTTCAATGTGAGAGATTGGTACCGGTTGATGTTTGACTACCCACCTAATTAATGAGGTTTTCCAGGTTTCCCTCATTCCTGCACTGAATGGTGGTTAGGGCCTACCAACGTAAGTCGTTCCTGGGCGCAAATGCGGCCTGTATAATAATAATAGGCCGCCCCCTCTTCCGCACAAGTCTTCGACTAACTATTTATTATTATTATTATTATTATTATTATTCGAGCTCCAATCTTGTGATAATTCTGCAAAAAAATGCATTTGTCATGATTTTTCCACGTTTTTCAAGCATATAACATCCACAAACGTAACAAAAACACTTTTAATCGACTCTGTAAGTACAAAAATAAGTTCCAAAAGATGTTCGATGCATCGTGGTCAGCTGATAGCTGTTATAAGGGCGCAGTACTGCCACCATGCGAACTCGAAAATTAGAATCAATTTTGACACACGTATTGAAGATCTGAGTTAAGGCATCAAATAACGTTAATAATCGTCCTCATCTGCTCGGGTCCAAAAGTTGACCCAAATTTGTAAACTTGTGTAATATTTAACTTCCGACTGTCTCTACTCTGGCCGCAAAACAACCTCTGAAAATAAAAATCTCGTTCATGTATTACCTGTCAAATAATGCCAAGATGGCTGTCACACACGGGTGGCATCAACTTTTGCAAATCAGTTTGCATAACAGAAGACGGTGGAGACCATTTTACATTGCTTTTAACCTTCTATAGTGCCTTTGCCCATATATGCCTTCCAGAAAAAAATATAACGTTAAGAGGGGGTTAACAGCTGCAGCTGCGATAAGAATGTACGAATCTATGAATCTGTAATCTAAAGCTTCCCACCTGTCATTAAATGGTAGACGCGAGCGAACGACACTTACAAGAAAGAAGAAAGAAATTGTATTCCGAAAGATAAGTATATCCTCGGTGTCCGGTACTACTAGACAGCCAGTGATTAACGTGGTTTTCCTTAAACGAAATGTGAAAGAAATTGCTGAAAACCGATTTGTATGTATTTTTTCTAATGTGTAAATAAGTTATTTAAGCAACACAATAATGTAAGTAACTCTGATGATAGTGCTGTGTTATTCTTTCAGTAAAGGTTTAACAAATATGAGAACAGCTTTCTCTCATGTTACCTTTACAACAAAAAATTTATTTTTCTCAAAAGTATAAATGTTCTAAAGTCGTAGGAGCTTATATATTTGAAGTTAACTAGACCATCGCCATATTAATTCCGAAAATTTTCAACAGGTGGGGTGAGTGTATGGACTCGGCTAGTGTTCTTCAGAGAACAATGTAGTGTTGCTGGCAACATCCCCACCACCATTTTAATTTCTATGAAACAAAGATTTTATAAATTCGGTTCTGGTTTTGGTGGTTATGTTATGTAGAACAGTTACTTTACTAGATGATTGAACTTGAAAATTTTAAATTTCATCCGACTCTAACAGCGAAAAGAGGGGAATACGATTAATTTCATTGGCTGCAAATAACGTGACTTCGTGTTGCTTGCAACACAATGTCGTTCTCTGAAGGTGGCTTAAGATGCAATTGTGGCAAACTTTTTTGACAACAATGCAATGCAATGTTATGCACATATGATGTCATATGAATTTAAACATCCTCCTGTACATACATCTGGTTCAATTGGACGAAATTAAGTTCATATACCACCACATTGTACTTTCAGAAGAGAAAAGTATTATTTCTATTTCAACGTTATACAAATTTAACGTTTTGAATGATTATGGATTATATTGCTTGCATTTTTTAAAGTTCTGATGAATAATGAGTTACCGACATTACTTCATTTCACACTGTAGTTCATATTTACCACTTGCATTCTTCATATTTTCCACTTAGTAAATCGGAAACTGTTTGCCCCTTGTTATAGGGCAAATTTGGTATAGAAAACATTTTCTATGTTAAACTAATGACTATTTGTTGGGGTTAGAGTGGTATATATATATATCTGACTAAATGCAATAAAACATTTTTATGAAAGAAATGTCTAAAACGAATAGTTTGTCTACAAATTCATTTTGAAAAATACAAATACAACTGCAATAATATGCAAAACTATGTTACGAAATTACAAACTAAGGTACAATTAAGGTTAAGTAAAAGCGCCTGTAACGTAATTTATTCATAACTTGATTTTTGGATAGTATAAATGAAGTAAACAATTGAAGTTTCCGAGAAATTCGTTTAAACGTAACGTGTAACGTACTGTAACAAGTGACGTTGAGCTTTTTGCAGTTCTCGGTTCGAAGAAGTCCCTCCGCTTCTTTGGTTGGTTTTGGACTCAGCTTTTACTCTTGTTAATTAAAATAATTACCCAAAAAAAGATATTCGTTCTTTCTAATTGTGTTTTATTTAACTAACAGCAGGTATTTTACTAAGAACAAAACAAAGATAGCTCAAATCTTTAACAGTGTTTTGACTTGATTAAGACTGAACTGAACTGAATCTGAAAAAGTCTAAAATATATATATATATATATACATGAAACATACGTAATACAAATTACTAGAATGCCTCGTGCACTAGGAACAATGAACAAAAGATAATTTCTGAAATTAACATAAAGTTACTGATAATATACGGTATAAAAAGATAAACTTCGACAGGAATCTTTGTCAGCACTTCTACCGCACTTTATCACTTATGGTGTAGGTCAGTTAACACATGGTTGGCTCAATGTCTATGTAACAGGTAACTAACATACGACAGTGTCAGACTGCTGGTGATAACCTAAAAGTAATATTAGTCATATTGTCTAATTTCTCTTTGATGTTTGTGGGTGTACATAAACAAAAATGGAACAACTTATAGTAACCATAACTAGCTGCATCGCATGTTAATTTACGGCGAATCTAGGTAAAACTCTAGCTACGAGATGTTTATACAGTAAACGCTTCTTGCAAGAAACATTAGTCATTTTAAACACTTGTAACAATTATTCTGTATTGTGAAATGAGCTCTAAGAACACCATTCGTAGTAAGTACATATGTACGTCAACGTTTTTCTAGAGAGGGGGGACCTTTTTTTTAGTTTCAGTCCAAGTCGATAGCCCGTTTGGTTTGTGTTATGTATATTTTTTTGGAAGTAACTTTTTTTAGTGGCATCGTGAAAATGAGTGACTCAAATTACAAGCAACGTGTTGTGATTCAATTTTTAGTGAAATCTGGCGAAAAACCCTCGGAAATCCTTCGAAAATTGCAGGTGGTGTATGGAGACGAGTGCATGTCGAAAACACGCATGTTTAAATGGGCAAAACTGTTCAAGGAGGGGCGTGATTCGGTAGAAGACGATCCACGTAAAGGAGCTCCCGCGAATGTTGACCGTTTGCGTGCATTGATCACGCCTGACCGGCGTCTAAACATTCATGCGTTGTCTGACGAGTTAAACGTCAACAAAGAAACCGTCTGCAAGATGTTACACGAAAATTTGAATATGCGAAAATTTTGGCGAAATTTAATTTGCTTGTTTTTTCATTGACAAATTTCCAGAACATAATTGACACACCTCGTATTTGTAATAATTATGTATAAAACACAACAATCCTAAGATAGTATGTGAGCGATGCTGTCACATATTCAAGACCTGTTTGTTTTCATAATTCTGTTAGCGTTCGTCATAGAAAAAAAATTATTAAGTCAAATATGTTTTGTTCAGTACAACTTATCATATGGCAAAATTAAGGCACTCATATTCCGGACATCTTGTATATGAATGATCTTACATATTTATAAGGATGATGTGTACAAAATTGAATGTTAATTCGTCGTAAATGTATTTATTACAAATTAATAGTCTGTAACTCACTCCACTCTAATTAAAAATTAATTGTTTTAATAAAACATGTCAACGAGAAAGAATAGGTTACTTACAAACAAGAAAATACTTTCGTACTGAGCCCCATTGTAGCAATTCCTTTATCATAAATTTTTATCAAAGTGTAACACCATATAGACATATATTATACCTACTTTTATATTAAATTATATATTCATAATTACAAATACACTCTCTATTTAACATTTCCTTAGAACTAAGCAAGTACATATCTCGATTGGTTATTATCTATGCAACATAATTTCTCTTCATTAACAGCTAATTGTTGATACAACTGGTTAGAAGGCCTAACACAGAAAAAAGTATAAAATGTAAATTAGCTAATTATAACTGTATCTAAAACATTTCACACGATTATAAAGTAATAGAAAGAATTTCTGATATTCCTTAGAAGTCTCAATATGGTCGAGATAATTAGAACTTAATTAACCTAGTGTTTATAACTTTGATTCATTTTCATTTTATGGAAAATAGTTTCAAGGTGTATTTAATCCAGGCGTCAGAGGTTGAAAAACATCGAATTCTTAGAATAATTGCTATTAGTTTTTGTTAACACTTGTTTATACCCATGAGAAGAGAAACTTTTTAAATGGACACCAAAATGTAATGTGCAACATATTATTTAAACACATAAGAAGGAAGTTTTCGCGTTTTTCTTAAATATCTATGAAAATATTAATTTTAGGAAAAAATATACAAATAAAATAAATCAAATTACATTTTGCACGAAAAAAAATCAATTCAGTTTTTGATACCGTTATGCAAGGATGAATACCGCGCTATCACTAGCACTGGTTAATGCAATTTGTGTTTCAAAAAGGCAGAGGTCAAAAATTTGTGTAACCTTTGTTATCTACCACCTACTCGAACAGTTACACGGTGGCGCAGGTACAATTGTTTGAAATAATAGTCAACCTTGAAACCTCGATTAACCCAATGACATCGATTTAGAGAATTTCCTGACAGTTGAACTATCAGATGAGAAAAATGAAGAGGCAGAAGAAACTGGTGACACTGAGGAAACTAAAGAAAATAGAGAAAGTAGAAATTGAAACAAAAAAAGAAGATTAATTGAATAAAGAAAACAACTTATGTAATATAAATTTGAATAAACAACAATTTAAATATTTAACTTGATTTCGTTCAGTTATAATTTCTTTCCATAATCAATTCTATGGCATCTCTACTTTATACAGGACGGCCAGATGAAAACGAAACAGAGCCATTTTCAGGAACTGCGTCAAGATTGTAGAAAAACGCTCAGACCCGTCGATTTTAGATTGAAGGGGGACATTCTTTGCTGGTATTTTTGACTCCGCCACTTTCACACCCAAGCAAGGGTAAGCATCACCCCAAATTATTTAAATGGCATTGTGGGTTGAGTAATATTTATTTTGAAAGCTCTTACAATTCTCTAATAATAATAGATTTTAAATTTTATAATTCCGCCGAATACTTAATTAGAATTTTATTTTAAAGTTGAAACTTATGTACAAACAATTAGTAACAGTAAAAATGTCACTCATTAGAGTTAAGAAAATCTTTCAAGAAATAGGGAAGGTAGCCAATAAAAAACGAGAAATTGAAAAACCTATAGTTAATGAAGCTAGTGAAGTTTCAGTTTTCTCCAACATTAAATACGAGGCAGCTGGGATCAATCGAACTAGCACAGAAACCATTTTGAAAAAGAATAAATTCCATCCGTACAAAATACATTTAGTTCAGGAACTTCATGAGGATGATTATGACCGCAGTTTGCAATTTTGCGAAATAATGAGTGAGCCAGCAAGGAACGATCCACACTCGGATCCACAGTTCCTTTTTAACATCTGTTTTTCTGATGAATGCAGATTTTTCTTGAACGGGACGGTAAATCGTCACAATTGACGCTGTTGGTCAGATTCAAACCCAAGAGTTTTTCACGAGGTGCATACACAGCAACCGGAAAAATTAAATGTATGGGCTGGACCGACTGGTGGGTCCTTTTTTTCTACCTGGTAATTTGACTAGCCAAACGTATTTACAATTACTGGAATACGCTATTGACCTTGCTTTGCTATTACTGAAAATATTCCAGAGTACGCTGAAGATCATTTGATTTTTCAACAGGACGATGTTCCTCCGCGTTATGCGTTAATTGTCCGTCAGTATTTGGACCAACGTTTTCCACGAAATTGGATTGGGAGAAGAGGCAGCATTGAGTGGCCTCCACGATCACCGGATTTATCACCCCTCCATTTTTTTGTGGGGATACCTAAAAAGTAAAATCTATAAAACATAGCCAGCGTCGCTGCAAGATTTGCGTCAAAGAATCGTCGACGAATGCCATCGAATCACTCCGGAATGTGCGGCAACGTTTCGAACAAAATCTTTATTCTTGTATGGAAGTAGTAAGTAAGCAACTAAACATAAATAAAAAAAATTATAAAATTTAAAGTCTGTTGTAAAGAGAATTATAAGAGCTTTCAAAATAAATATTACTCAACCCCCAATGCCATTTAAATATTTTGGAGTGATGCCTATCCTTGCTTGGAGGTGAAAGTGGCGGAGTCAAAAATACCAGCAAAGAATGTCCTTTAATCTAAAATCGAAGGGTCTGAGCGTTTTTCTACAATCTTGACGCAGTTCCTTAAAATGGCTCTGTTTGGTTTTCATGTGGCCGCCCTGTATATTTAAATGGTACAATCTATTCTTTCTTTCATATAAAAAGGGGTCATTCATTCGGTGTTGCGATAAGAAAAATAAAAATGTCTCCATCTATACAATTTTTTTCGCAATAAACCTTGTCCAATGATCATTTCTAGACTCACTGATTCCAAACAATCGAGATTATCTTGTACTGGCGTGACGCGTGACATGGAATATCGGACTGATTCGTTCACGTAGTTATAGCTTGGAAACTATTGTGGCAATTAAACAAACTGTACAGACATTTTTTATGCAGCATTTAGTAAGGAATATTCTTGCGTTCTACATTTTTCTCCCTAAATATGATACTTTCGAAAACATTTGAGAAAAATGGTAAAACCTCCCTCCCAGTAATTTAAACAGTATGTTGCACATCGAATTTTGGTGTCCATTTTTAATTTTCTTCTTCTTAAGCTTGAAAAAAGCGATGGAAAATCTCCGGTAGGAATTTTACGATCAGCAGAATCTCTGACGCCTGGATGAGGGAAATATCAGAGCAGATATAATTATTTTATTAACAATAACATAAAAGATTTTCTTGAAAATCGTTGTTATTCATTAGTGTCTTAACAATAATAGATACATATGACCGTATAATATGCAAAAAAGACCTCAGCAACAACTTGGAGTTGATGGATATCGTTTTAATATATGGTGAAGGAAGACAAAATTCTTTAACAACTACTCGTCTGTACGCAGAACGATTTTCCGGTAGATATGTGCCAAATGCTGTTACTTTTACAACGCCCAAATGTTTGTGAGTACTTTAATCAAGTTCAAATGGTACGATGGATTGGAGGAAGAGGACCGGTACAACGACTTAAGGAGTACCGACTCCTTTGGACTTCTTTCTGTGAAGATAAAGGAGAAGAGGGGAAAAATTGTATAGTGTATCGCACCGAAGTGGACACTAGTGATAATTTATGTCAATAACTTTCAAGTTCAAAACGGGCAAGAACCAAAAACATTTTAGTTTATAAAAACGTAGTAAGATGGGCCGAAAAATGTATTTACACATCGGTGGACAAAATGTTGAAAAGTTGTAACATTATTCATGTCAAATTATATTATTAATTAACTACAACAATAGCGGGAAAAGTAGTTGAATTCACTGATATAAAATAGGTATTATAAAATTTATTTTTTTTTCTTTGGCAAATTCTTTCAATTTTTTGCCCGTTCATTTCGATTCCAGTCGCCGACTGATAACTTTACCTTAAGTAAGGTCAGGTTTTACAGTGGATCAGTGTCCAGGCCGTGCAGAAGTGTAATTTTAAATAATTTTTGAAATGCTTTTTATTTTTTTTACAAAATTGTATTTGTAAAAGTTTCCTGTGCATTCAAAAATTTTTATTTTGTTGGATAAATTCTGAATCACCCTGTATGTTATTCTCAAGGAAGTATACGTGTGATAGTTTTTTGTGTGTTATATTTTACACACTATGTGCAAATGACTTAACATGTATTATTTTACAAACTTACTTATTCATCATTACTTTTTAGAAAAGCACAGTTTTGAGATATACCTACATAGAAAAAAAAATGTCGCAGCCAATAATACTGTTTCAGAGAGGCAGAAGAATTGCTTCACCTTTACTTTATGTCGAATTTAGAACACCTAAATATGGTAGCAGTAGCAATGCAAATGCTACAACTATTCCATATCCATCCGGAAATGATATGTATTACTAATATGTATACAGAGTGAACCTTAAATAAGTACAAATATTTTAACCAGGAGTATAGTTCACTGTGTAGAACACATAATTAATAGTTTTTTTACAAAAAAAAATCTGAAATAAAAAAGTGAAATTTTAAATAAATTTTGTAATTTTTCTGTGGAAAACTTGTTGAGGACCGCTGACTTTCATACATTAATGAGTCATAGCACTGCAGATTGAACGTGTGGTTCACAGTGTTGCCAGTGTTACACAAATGTCTTTGCTTTTCTTGATATTAAACGCATACGTCAAGCTGCTATTTTGTTATTTAATATTGTGTGTACTTCTATTTTTAAAATTTGTTTCACTGATTAAAGTGCGAAGTCACTTCATGGTTCTGAATTCGAATTGGTTAATACTGAGTCATTTGGGGTTATGGGGCGAAAATTAAATTTAATATGCTGTGTGAAAATCATAGTTTTTCGTTATTCTTCATAAAATAACTTAAGGAAATTGTGTCTTGTGTCTCTTTCTAACAGTGTACAATGACATTTAACTTGTGAAATGTGGATTACTGATTAAATAGTTAATTTTTTAACAAACAGGTAAGCTTGTGTGCATGTTTATAAATAATTTTTGAACATTGAACATAGTAATATCACGTAATATCTTCCTAAATACTTTATGATAGTATGTATTTAACTTGCGGAAATTCATTTTTAATCGTTTATAGTAAGGTCAGTTAAGCAGTTAAAATGTATGTTAATAATACTGCGTATCATACTACATACCCAACTTTACTGTACTTATGCTTCAAACAAGTATTAAAATAGAATTTAACCGTATTACTTTACTATTACGATAAAGGAAACTTAATATTTATATTAGAGGAGATATGACAACCTCGCAACAAATCATATGGTTCATGGTTATGACAGTGGTCCTCAAAATGTGGGTATTTTTTCAAAAATTATATCTCCGTATATATTAAAAATTTTTAAAAATGGATTTCACTAGACTGATCTATATGACGAACTACACCAGGAGCAGTTAAAATATTTGTACTTATTTAAGGTTCACCCTGTATAGTTGACGGTTGTTATGTTACGTTAGTTTAGCCAAAATAAAGAACATATCATAAAGAGTTATCTGGTACTTTTCTTTATTTACTTTAATTAATTTTAAATTTTATTAATATTTAATGTTCAGAATGAAATACTAGGTGGTTCTCTTATATTTTTTATACAGAGAAACATTACATTATATTAATAACACAATGAAATTGGAAAAATAAATATAAATCTTACATGGAAATTTCACAGTTAGCAAAACCTATGATAATAATACAAAAGAAATGGAAAGTTACATTCCGATGTGTTATTTCACACCATTGAAATAGCCGACAGGCCACCGTATAATATTACAAATAATTGACATTAGTATAGCTAACTAAATATATCTGGCAATAAAATATTCTTATGGGTAAAAAAATATATACAAAGGCTTATGCTCTTGTAGTGTCACCAAAATAGTCTCCCAGATTAATCAAACTATCTTAAAGAGGCACGTAGCTGTTTGAGGGAAAAGTTTATTGAATCTAAATTGGATAATTTTTCAGTCGAATAAATTACCTTTAAACTGATATTCAACTATCAACTGAATAAACATTCATATTTCTCTCTTCTGGTCAAATTAATAAAATTATCAATCACTCATTTCTAACCATTAGTGAGTATTTCATTTTAATTATAAGCAAATGTTTATCTACCGGTACCTTTCCTAACATTTGGAAGGATACTCATGTAATTCCGTGTCCAAAGAATAAAGATCCTTCAGCTCAGTCAGATTACCGTCCTATAAATATTCTGCCTACTCTACCTAAGGTTCTGGAAAGAACTGTTTGTGATCAAATTAAATCATTTTTGAATATTAACAATATATTGCCTCCTTGCCAATCTGGATTTAGGAAATCTCATAGCACTACTACTGCCTTGCTACAGGTTACAGATGATATATTTAGAGCTAATGAATCGCAATTATAAAATTGTAATACTTGTTTAGTGTTACTTGATTTTAGTAAAGCTAGTTTGATACTTTGGATCATAATATTTTGATAAAAAAATTAAGATATTTTGGAGCTAGTAATAATGTAATTTCCTTTTTTTATAATTATCTTTCCAAAAATATGTTAACTTTGCTTGAAAATCCATATTTTGTTATAAAAATTAGTAGTCCAATTTTGCAGCCAATTAATTCATGCAGAAATTTAGGACTCTTTCTGGACAGTATTCCTAAGTTTACCAGTCATGTAAATAAATTAGTGCAAAAATCATTTATTAAATTGAAAATATTATATAATGCATAGAGAATTCTTACATACTGACACAAAGTTATTATTATGTGATTCACTGATATTATCCTACTTATCGTATTGTGATGTTTACTGGCCAGCTTTAAGGCTAACGGTGAAACACGTGATCAAGTTTTGTTAAAACCAGATATATCGCTGCGCAGAGTAAGACTATGTTGACGTGTTGTGGCAAAACGCTGAAATATGTGCTGCCTAGAGGCTAATGCATTTGGGATGGAGACAAAACGAAAGATACACTGAAATAAAGGTATCACAACTCTATTAGTGGAGTAAAATCGGTTCTCAATTATGCCGTTTTTTTTTAATAAAGATATAACTAAATTAAACATTTACCATCTTTTAGAGGGACAATTTCGACATCTGAAATGGACTTTTACAACTTTTTTCAGTAGGGTCTAACTTTATAAATTCAAATTGTCGGTGCTTCGGACGTTATTTGTCAATTATGTTTTACGAAACATATATCACGTTTGCAAATCAACGATTCAAGTTATGTTCATAATTTTTTCACAACATCTTTAAAAAACTACAGCGCTTCTAATAGTACATACCAATTTTTAATAACTTAAAGCCTTTTCGAAAAAAATTGTTCCAAAGTCAATGCCAGTAAATTTGTGCATTAAAAACTTTACTATGCGGAGAGCTACATTAATTATTGAAAATAGAACTATAGTTATATGGAGACAAATGTAGTCGATAGTATGAAAAATTTTTTTAAAAAAAGTTTACTTCGCTACGTGTTACGGTTTTCAAGAAATTGAATTTTACATATGCTCGTGTTTCGTGTGTAAGCTAAGTTTACTTGCGGTGCAGTATACGTTTTCAGAATAGGACAATAGGAAAGTCAGAAATATCTATATTTTCCATAATTTTTGTGTCGAATAAAATTAAATTTTAGTTTTTTTTGCTCGTATTTTTTTAATAAAGAAAACTTATCGTAGATCATAGAAAATACATAAGAGATATTAACATAAATGTATATTTATTTATGTCCAAAATGTAAAATATAAAGACTATGTATGGATTATTGAAGAGAAATATGAGAAATTAAAGTGTAAATAGGCCAATTACATTGGATCAAATATTGAAAACATATCCACTAATTGCGATGCTTATTTTTTTGTTTGTTCCTTTAATACTAAAATATAAATACTTTCACTTGACATAGGGCTCAACTTAAATCAGAAAATATGGAATAAAAAGATAATTTCATTTGTAGAATAAAATGATTTTGACACATTTTTTCTTTCTATGTGTATTTCTACTAAGTTTGGGTTTGCAACAAATAGTATATTATTATTTACTGAAGTGCTGAGAAGCAAACCATCGATGCCATGTAAAAAAATACTATGCGACAAAAATAAAATTAGATAAACAAAACCATATTTCAATAACATTTTTATATATTCCATAAATCTCAACTACCCATTTGCATTCCCCATTTTTTAAATATTTATTAAAAATATTAATTATATTTTAATGAATACGTCTATTTAGCAATGTCTTAGCTGGTGTCTATTATTCAGTAGGCAGACACAGAATATTATATTAAAAATAATCTATATTTCTGTATTTGAAAAACATAATATTTTTAGTTTCAAGTAACAAATTCGTAATTATAATAAAGCTATTAAACTACAATACGTAATCATTTCTCTTAAGTCTTTTATAAAATCTGTCCTTTTATTTTAGTTTTTCGGTTTTCGTTCGGTAACTATATATATATAGTAAAATATGTTATTCTATTTTTTATATACTACAAATATTATTTTACATCGAGTGAAAAATTTTAAATAAAAAAAATTTACATTACTCAACATTTTAAAAAACAGCATTGATGTAAAATAATATTTGTAGTCTATTAAAAAAAAGCCGTCTATTTTTATCATTTTCCGTTGAGCAGTGATTGAGCGAAAACGTGGCGAAAACTATATTCCGTATGATAGAACATTTACCGTTAGCCTGAATCACTTCTCTCAGTGTTGGACATTTAGAATCTAATGTGATCGTCTCTTTTATCAATACCACCGCAAGGGGGCAGCATTTTATTGCTAAGAAATATTTTTTTAGTTTTCGCTCAGTAGCTCCTCAGGGGATAAAGATAAAAATATGCGGTTTTCTTTAATAGACTATAAATATTAATTTACATCGACGCTGTGTTTTGAAATTTCGGAAAAGAGCAAAATTCATTTAAAAAAAAATAATTTTACAGTTTTTCAAAATTTCAAAACACAGCGTCGATGTAAAATAATATTTGTAGTCTATTAAAAAAAACCGCATATTTTTATCTTTATCCCTTGAGGAGTTATTGAGCGAAAACTTTATATCGTCTCATAGAGCGCTCACCGTAAGCCTTAACGGCAAAAGATAGAAATACGTTGCAGAAAATACAAAATGGTTGTATAAGGTATTATTTTAAAATTTGATCACCTGTCTACATCCTTTTCATAATCTAAATGGTTTAAGTTAGAAGAAAATTTTATGTACCATATGTCTTGTTTTGTTTTTAAATTGCAAAATTCCTGTTTACCACCTTATCTCTACAATAAGCTTATTAGGGGATGTGACACTCATAATTTGCCTTCTCGTAGTGGAAATATGTATACTGTGCCTAAGCATACAACGGCTCAGTTTGAAAAATGCTCCACATACAGTATGCGCTAAAAGTATGGAATAAATTCAATAAAAACGAAACAATTATTTTTTGGGAAAAATCCTCGAACAGGTCGATTTTTAATTTAAAAAATACATATTTTAGCGTAAGATTCGATTTTCAAATGTCATTTGTTTTCGAGTAATGCCGTCATCGATTTTTTTTTAAATGGCAACACCATATTTTTTTCCTTGATTCTGAAATATCGTATAATTCTCTATCAGACAGTACTAAAATTTTGCCCTCTTACATAGGAAAGTTTTCGAGTAAATGACGATTGAATGTTAGAAAACGTAAATCAATTAAAATAAAGCAAAAACGTTTTCAAGTTTAGTTTTTCGAATTCCATAGTTCTTTTATGGATCACGTAGGTGAAAATCTTTGCAAAGTGTCATTGTCACACCGACTTTCTAATAAGTATTGTAACCGACATAGAAATTATTATTCAATTTAAAGTATTACGACACATTTAACTGTTACTCAAATAATTGAAATTTTAATTCTTATCGGATGCGGGAATATGACTAGAACTCAGCAGGAAGTTTGCGATTTATTTAATGAAAAATATCCAGATCGCCCTATCAGCCAATCAACAGTCAGTAAGTTAGAAACTGGCAATGTTGTAAATATTCCAAAACCTGGACGTCCAAGCATTAATGAAAATCAGAAACAGAACATTTTGATAAGTATGGTGGATAATCCTCATAATTCTTCACGATTGGTTGCATTAAACAATGACACTAGTCAGAGCACAGTGCTACCTACGTATCTTGAGGAAGGAAAAATATCATCCCTACAAAATTTTTGCAAAATTCTAATGGATTTATGTCAAGGAAATAGAAATTTGCAGATATTGGAGTCGGGAAAATCTTCATTGGATGGCAGAGACACATACCCAACACCCTCAGAAATTAAATGTGTGGACTGGAATAGTTGACGACAGAATAGTAGGGCCTTTCTTCTTTGAAGGAACAGGACAAAGATATTTAGAGTTTCTAGAAAATGACCTTGTTCCAGCCCTTGCAGTAATTTTTCCTAACGATAATGACCCTGTCATTCCTGACGATACCATATGGTTTCAGCAAGACGGTGCACCTCCGCACTATGCGCTCCCTGTACGAGATTTTTTGAACAACTGTTTTCCTGGGAGGTGGATCGGCAGACGCGGACCGATAGAATGGCCTGCAAGATCGCCAGATCTTACACCTCTTGACTATTTTTTATGGGGATAATTGAAGTCAAAAGTGTACATTAATAAACCACGTAATTTAGAAGAACTTCAAAATCGCATTCGGGACGAAATACGCAGAGTTACCCCAGAAATCATTCATAATGTGCAAGAAGAATATCTTCACAGACTTGCGCATTGTCAAGAAGTTGGTGGATGGCAATTCGAACATTTAATTTAAGTATAAAATTTAATCAATTGTATTTTATTTTACATACCTCAGAATTGTTACTTTTTTATGGATAAAATTAACGTTTTTTAACATTCAACCGTCATTTACTCTTTCCTATGTAAGAGGGCAAAATTTTAGTACAGTCTGATAAAAAATTAAACGATCTTTCAGAATCAAGGAAAAAAATATGGTGTTGCCATTTAAAAAAAAATCGAAAACTCGACTCGACTCGAAAACAAATGACATTTGAAAATCGCATTTTACGCTAAAATATGTATTTCTTAAATTAAAAATCGACCTGTTCGAGGAGTTTTCCCAAAAAATAATTGTTTCGTTTTTATTGAATTTATTCCATACTTTTGGCGCATACTGTATAATGCTTGTAAAATCAAGTCTGTCTTGTCTATTTATTCATTTAAAAAGCTAATAAAATTCTGGATATTGTCTCAACGTGTGCCCTAAATTTATTTGTTAAATGCAGTGAACTTATAGATTATATTTGGGCTTAAGTAATTTTTCACCTTTGTCTACCTTGCTATGGCACTTGGTTGGTTACGTGAAAGAGCGGCGGCCAGCCGAACGGCGCCAACCTTTTTGTTACATATTGCTATATTAATATGACATTGTAAGCAAAAAAATAAAGACTATATTATTAATATTATTTAGTGACTTTAGAGATCTTATGTAGGGCAGTAAAAAATCTGGACACATCCGGGAAAATTCGAAAGTCTGGTTATCTTAGTTCTAACAGGCTCCTAAAAGATGAATAATGAAAACGATTGTATTCTTCAAATTTATACAATGCAACGGATTCGTCTACCTTCACTTCCCAGTTGCTATGTAATAAAATAGCTAACGACTGTATGCCCACGCTTGCCAAAAATCACTTTTCTAGTCGAACAAAAACATAATAGTCGGTGTGGAAAAGAAATAATAATGTTAAACAAATGTCATTGAAATCAAATTGCTATATCGCATGCTAGCCGGTGGCCTGGCAAAATAATTGCCGGTCATTGACTTCGCATAACATATACAAGGTGAGAAAATGTCACTTGCACACTTGCAATACCACTTATTTTCTGTGGTCTGCAAAAAATAGCGAAACTAGGATAAAGTGCAATAAATTAGTTGACGTCACTGCAGACTTAATAGCTAAGGAATACTTTAATTACACTTTGTGTGATATAAATAAAAGCAATATATAATAAAAACACTGGCGTCAAGTACAAATCAGTAAACATGGTATTTATACATATGTTAATTTTTATTGCTGGATTTGCATTTCCTACATCGTAATTGAAGATTCTGCCGAGTGTTTAAGTATCGTTATTGTAAATTCTACAGGGTGTCCGGAAAAATGTAGGAAATCTCTCGAGTGCAGATAGAACATGAAAAATAAGATAACAAGTTCCTATAAAATTTTGTCCTACAGGCCCTCCCTACGGAGATATGTGTCCCTGAAAGATGCCGCTGGAAATCGGTTTTTCTTGAATAACTTTTAAATTACTTAATATAATTTTATAAAAATTTTATGTGATTATCACTAGTGTGAATCTCTTAAAATAGTGTCCTTGAAACATGGTTAGTTTTTTTTAGTTTACCAGGGGCGGCCTAAGTATTACAACTTAATGCCTAAATTTTTAACACCCTGTATGATAGTGATAAAAAACTTTAAAATAATAAATCTGGGGTAGTTTCAACCTTAGACTAAAAAAGTTACTCATGTTTATTGTCAATAAAATAAACCGTGGCCGAGAAAGAGACGAATTCCTGTTTTATTTTAAATGAAAAGGGTTTTTCTCGACAACAAAATTTTAAGATGTTTAATCTGAAAAAATACAAAATTTAAAAAAACGCAGTGGTGTCCCAGGAGGCACCTTAACGAAATTATAGAAAAACTTCATAAGAGGGTTCAACATACGAACATAGGTCGAGCTTTTTCTCGTAAGCGGTTCATTTTAACGACAATAAACAAGAGCACACTTTTTTAGCCTAAGGTTGAAGCTACCTAGATTTATTATTTTAAAATTTTTATCTCATAGGGCGTCAAGAATGTAAGCATTAAGTTGTAAAGCTTAGCTCGTCTCTGGTAAACTGAAAAGGCTAAATATGTTGCAAGGACACTATTTTAAGAGGTCCTTACTAGTGTCCATCACATTTATTAATTTATATTAAGTACTTTAAAAGTTAGTGAAGAAAAACCGATTTCCAACGGTGTCTATCAGAGGCACATACAAAAAATATAGGAATTTGTCATCTTATATTTTCATCTTCTATCTGCACTTGAGAGATTTCCCACATTTTCCCGGAAATCCTGTATAATGGGTTAGATATACCGATTTTCTAAAATTCAATTTATCTAGGGTGTCCCCGTTTTATCGTTCTTAATTTTGGTAAAAGACAGAGCATGGAAATAGATAATTCTTGTATTATATTTCATTCCGTTTTTGTGATACAGGGTTTTCAACTTTAAATAAAATGTGTTATGTATTATTTATTAAACAAAATATTTTCCACTTAAACTTTTTGCACATTAACCAAAATAAAAGAATAATATTGTCATATAAATACCTAAGTCTTTTCAGTTAAGACCAGTTAAGTGTAACTATGAGAATTTGTTTGCTTTTGAACTTCCTAAACCTATATGCTAATGGTGAAAAGTATTTTTTCAGTAGGAAAAAAATATCAAAGTTTTAATTTTTCTTAGTTTTATTGGGTTTTTGCCACACTTCTGAAAAATAATAAAAATTAATTAAATAAGCCCTTGCGCCAAACAGGAACAGTCAAGAGTTATTTTTGAAACTAAGTTTGCCTAACCAAAAAATCTCACACTGAAAAAAACAGATAAGTAAAAAATAACAAAAATCCCATCACTATCGACAAAAAGATAATTAAAAGAGACCGCGATGATTTTGTTGAACGGAGATAAGTGTGTGTCAAACTGTTCAGTAAACATCGATCATTGTTGGCTACAGTTGTATCAAGAAGAAGTAAGTAAAAATAAAATAAAAATAATTTAACATCTCTATGGAAGCTGATAAACAAATTTTAAACTGTCAAACTTGACATATGTTTAATATTTTTACTACTATTTTGAAAACGAAAACAGAGAGTTTTTCGAAACGTCAATAATACGGAAGTGCGCGATAGTGATGTGATTTTTGTTATTTTTTACTTATCTGCTTTTTTCAGTGTGAGATTTTTTGGTTAGGCAAACTTAGTTTCAAAAATAACCGTTGACTGTTCCGTTTGGCGCAAGGGCTTATTTAATTAATTTTTATTATTTTTCAGAAGTGTGGCAAAAACCCAATAAAACTAAGAAAAACTAAAATTATGCCACAAATAAATAGCTTCAGACAATATCAAAGTTTTAATCTATTTCCTGAAAACACGATTTTGATAAAATTCTCTAACAGACATTTTCACACATTTTCAGTTGATCAGGGTTGTTGATTAAGTACTTATTTGTCGATAAAATTCAAAGTTAAAACACAGTGGTAAGCAAAAAATTATCATTATTTGAAAAATAATTTAGGTAATTTTTAGTAAGTATCGATGTTTGCATATGTCCCTATCTATATTTCAGAATAATTTGTCAACGCATTTGGTGGTCTTATATTAAATTTGGAACCGACTAGTATAAACAAATGAATTACACATTTTCTGCATAACATCTACTACTCTAACGTTTTTGAAATATCGTAAACGTGAACTTTTCTTAAATTTCAGAGTAAATTGCATTTTCTTTTTGTTTTACAGTAAGAACTACAGTTTTTTAAAACATGAATAGGTTAACACATAAATATAAACAAATCTGTTGATATATGAAAATAATAACAAATAAATTAAAATTAGACATTAAAAATTTGTATATAGATATAGGGTGTTTCAGAAAGATCTCCAGTAAATACGAGGGATGATAATACGTCAAAAAAAAAATTTCTTGTCTTATGAACTATATGCCTACCTCCTTTTGTTTTCGATATACATAGTGAAAAAATAACACTTTTAAAATAGAACTTTTACGAAAATTTCCAAACGGTGTGAAACATTTTTATAAAATTAGGTATTCCAGGGTTTTTAAGAACGCCAAATACATTGATCTAATTATTTTTTGATATATTTCATGAGGGCTCTAGTTATGCTACATTTCTATTACATTTTAAGTTTTAATTTTTAGTGTTTTACCATTGGAGCTCCATTTTCTAATGTATAATTTTATTTTCTAAAAATAATGTACTCTCTCTCTCTCTTGTTAGAACTTTCTAATGTAGACGGATCTTAGTAAAAGCAGTTAAACTTACTATTAACTTTACTATTATCAACATTTTAGTGATTTATTTGCTTTTTTAAATTTATCAAGTGAACGACGAATGTCAAATCTGAAAGTAAGTTGTTTTGACAATTTCGAATTATCAAGATATTGTATAACTTTTCAGTAAAAATACTGTAGATAATCCTAGACAAAGTATCGTATTCTACTATTATATGTCCCTTGAATTCATAATAGTTATACAGTATGCGCCAAAAGTATGGAATAAATTCAATAAAAACGAAACAATTATTTTTTGGGAAAATCCTCGAACAGGTCGATTTTTAATTTAAAAAATACTTATTTTAGCGATGCGATTTTCAAATGTCATTTGTTTTCGAGTAATGACGTCATCGATTTTTTTTAAATGCCAACACCATATTTTTTTCCTTGATTCTGAAAGATCGTTTAATTCTCTATCAGACAGTACTAAAATTTTGTCCTCTTACATAAGAAAGTTTTCGAGTAAATGACGATTGAATGTTAGAAAACGTAAATTTTATCCATAAAAAAGTAACAATTCTGAGGTATGTAAAATAAAATACAATTGATTAAATTTTATACTTAAAGTAAATGTTCGAATTGCCATCCACCAACTTCTTGACAATGCGCAAGTCTGTGAAAAAATTCTTCTTGTACATTATGAATGATTTCTGGGGTAACTCTGCGTATTTCGTCCCGAATGCGATTTTGAAGTTCTTCTAAATTACGTGCTGTATTAATGTACACTTTTGACTTCAAGTATTCCCATAAAAAATAGTCAAGAGGTGTAAGATCTGGCGATCTTGCAGGCCATTCTATCGGTCCGCGTTTGCCGATCCACCTCCCAGGAAAACAGTTGTCCAAAAAGAACTATGGAATTCGAAAAACTAAACTTGATAACGTTTTTGCTTTATTTTAATTGATTTACGTTTTCTAACATTCAATCGTCATTTACTCGAAACTTAAGAGGGCAAAATTTTAGTACTGTCTGATAGAGAATTAAACGATCTTTCAGAATCAAGGAAAAAATATGGTGCTGCCATTTAAAAAAAATCGATGACGTCATTACTCGAAAACAAATGACATTTGAAAATCGCATTTTACGCTAAAATATGTATTTTTTAAATTAAAAATCGACCTGTTCGAGGATTTTTCCCAAAAAATAATTGTTTCGTTTTTATTGAATTTATTCCATACTTTTGGCGCATACTGTAGTACTATCAATCCCCTAAAATGCTCTTCCTTGTGGAAATCGATTTACAATTAATAATTTTCAAATAATTTTAAAGTGAATATGAAGCAAAAAAGCATAATATGCTGCTACTGCTAATAAATTCTTAATTGCATATGAAATTTAAAAGTTTAATGAGCAAATTTTGTTATATTTACAATATTAGCAACAAATGGATATGAAAAATTTCTGTAATTGTATATGAAATATTCCATAATGTTCTATTACAAAACAAGTAGTTTTAAATTACGTTACATTATTTAGCATTTCTTAAAGTATTAAAATAAAATAATTAAAATAGTCATAATTTCGAATTTTGCGGGACATTCACAACATAGAAAAAATTACCTCTACCTGTAAGTAACTGGGGTTCATGTTATCATCACCGTCGCTTTCAACATCCAACATGCCGGATGGGAAGAATTGCTGAAAAAGAAATAATGACATTTTTGAAATTAGACCAGAAAATAGTTTCGAAAAATAATAAACACAATACATATACAATTTGAACCTCGTTTTTATTTTTTTTAATATAAAAATAAATTTTAGAGTTAATGTTGACAACTAATAAAAAACTATAGATTCTGGCACTATACACACTCGTCTGCATCATGTATTTATTATTCTTCTAAATTTTTTATAACATTTTTTTTAACTTCACATAATGTACAGGGTGTCAAATAGTATGGATCCACTGTCATGATTAGGGGTGAGCGATAACGGTTTGGAACTATCGATTATTATCGATAAATAAAATAAACCGATATTATCAAATTATCGATAATATCGATAAATTATCGATAATTCGATAATTTTTTATCTGTATTATTATCGATATATCGATAAATATTTCCAACGCTACTCAACAGATGTCGCCCACTTCGTGATTGTTCTCTAAATTTTAGGGAACCGAAAACTGTTCAGTGAATTCAATGAACAGTTTTCGGTATGCTATATATATATATAGTCCATTGAAAAGTTATATATGGGGTTGCATTTTTTAGAGGACGCAATTTTATTGTTTTGATGTGAGGAGGGGGGTCAAAAAAGCTTAACTTGAAGTTTGCGGGGTCAGCCCTCGAGGTTTGGCCGCCATCTTGGAAAAGGGGGTTAAATTGTTTTTAGCATTTATCAAGTAAACTATTGGACATACAAAAATTTTTTATTGCAACTTTTTGTTGTAAAATCAAAAATAACAAAGATATTAAAGAAAAGCCATTAACATTTTTGAACAAATTTTCTTTTGGACGCCATAATTTATTTATTTTTTTATTTAGAAAAAAATGACATCGGAGCATTTTTGTAGAGTAGTTTTCAACGAAGAATTTTCATTACATATTTTTTTTTATTATATTCATTAGTTTGCGTTTTACAGCGCTGTGAATTAAACACTGATTTTCCCTATAGTCTTTGAAAAGTTACATATGGGGGTTGCATTTTTTTGAGGGCGCAATTTTATTGTTTAAATGTGAGGGAAGGGGGTCAAAAAAAAGCTTAACTTGAAGTTTGTGGGGTCGCAACCCTCCAACTTCGGCCGCCATCTTGGAAAAAGGGGATTAAATTATTTTTAGCATTTATCAGGTAAACTATTGGTCATACAAAATTTTTTAGAAAACATTTTTTATTGCAAATTGAATCCTCTACAATTTTAGTCCAGTAACTTTTTGTTGTAAAATCAAAAATATTAAATTGACAAATTTTCTTTTGGACGCCATAATTTGTTTATTTTTTTATCTATAAAAAAATGATATCAGAGCATTTTCGTAGAGTGGTTTTCAACGAAGAATTTTTATTATATACTTTTTTATTACATTCATTAGTTTGGGTTTTACAGCGCTGTGAAGTGAACACTAATTTTCTCTACCGATAAGTATAAATTTATATCAATGATATGGCATAGTTATTAATTATTTTTATAATAATATTTTTTATTATAGATATCTCAATATTAGTATGCTCCGATGTCATTTTTATAAAATAAAAAAATAAATAAATTTTGATTGTTTTTCTTTAATATCTTTGTTATTTTTGATTTTACAACAAAAAGTTACTAGACTAAAATTGTAGAGGATTCAATTTGCAATAAAAAATATTTTTAAATTTTTTTTATATAACCAATAGTTTACCTGATAAATGCTAAAAACAATTAACCCCCTTTTTCCAAGATAGCTGCCGAAGTTGGAGGGTTGCGACCCCACAAACTTCAAGTTAAGCTTTTTTTGACCCCCCCCCCTCACATCTAAACAATAAAATTGCAAACGTAACTTTTCAATGGACTATAGGGAAAATTGTTCACTTCACAGCGCTGTAAAACCCAAACTAATGAATTTAATAAAAAAAGTATATAATACAAATTCTTCGTTGAAAACCACTCTGCAAAAATACTGTGATGTCATTTTTTTTAAATAAAAAAATAAATAAATTATGGCGTCCAAAAGAAAATTTGTCCAAAAATTTTGATTGTTTTTCTTTAATATCTTTGTTATTTTTGATTTTACAACAAAAAGTTACTGGACTAAAATATGGCGGCCAAATCTCGAGGGTTGTGACCCCACAAACTTCAAGTTAAGCTTTTTTTGACCCCCCCCCCTCACATCTAAACAATAAAATTGCGTCCTCTAAAAAATATACGCTAAGGCCAAAATAATGTAACATTTCAATGGACTAATAAACTAATCTTAAACCTACGAAAATGTTTACATATGTTGCATAAATCATTATTGGCTTCAAGCTTGAAGGCTAAACGTAGTGAGTTTGTGAGTCAAAATATTGTAACCTCAAAATTGTTTTAGCGTAGAAACACGTCACGTAGACAAACAAACTTTAGTGTCACTCTTGATTACAAGAAATACCTTCCCAAACGAATTTCACAACTGTCAACGCTTTACTTTGACGTTTGTCAATCGCCTTCGACTGCTCAATATAAACTAAACTCCAGCGGCGAAAATGATGGGTTTATATAGATTTTTAGGGCTCTAGAAGTTTTCGGCGGTCTCGTGAATCAAATAGAATGTGGCCGAGAATGTTCTAAATAACGTCAACATAAAGGCATAACAAAAATTATAACGATATATTAATTATAAAATTATCCCGAGAACAACCAGGGCAGGTAAAAGAATCCCGGCTAATGCTAGGGATGTGCATTTTAACATTTTAACTCTGTTTCTGGCAGCTACCAGTGACCGAGGTCACGGCATAACAACCCGGAAAATCACCATGTATCAAATTACAACACTGGCCGTGAAAGCCTAAAAACCACTATAATAAATAAAATGATTAAATTCTATAATTCTTCTTCGTCTTACAGTTAAAACAAAAGGTGATTGTAGTAATAACTAAACTTAAAAAATGGAGCAAATTTCCTCACACTACATACATATTACAATCTATTCTCTATATGACCTCCTCTCATTTCAAGACTCATATCCAATCTTCGCCTGACTTCTTTGTTTATTAGCAGATACTTAAATTCCGGACACCCGGTTTATGCAATATTGTAGCGGTAGAATATCTTAAAAGTAAATGACGACGGTCTACAAGGAATAACAATATTTAGAAAATATCTCGTATTGAAATTCATAACACAACCTCCCACTGTTATTAGATATTTCACAAATGTCGAGACACTTGACAAGGACATTAAATTTTCCCTTGCCTTTACTTCCTCTTCCTTGAATATGTCAGTTCTTATAAAATTTTAACTTCATTACGCCGTTCGCCGCAGTCATCTGAATCCTTTTAAAAAGCAATAAGTACCCTTATTATTTATTCCAACAGTATTTCACAGCCATTAAAATATTGAAATTAAATATCGTTTTCAAAATGAAAGTTCGTCTACTCGGTTATTAACTTCAAATATATTTCTATTCAAATTAACGCATGAAGTTCTATTGTACTATTTAAAAACGTAAAGATTTTTTTTAAATCCACACTGAGGGAAATCGATCAATAAAAAAGTTTGATAAGATTTGTTAGTATCTACTGCATCATATACCAAGTATAATAAATATTTTTAGTTGGCATCTTGCTAAAAAATCTTAGAACATGTTAAGATTACGTTTAATAAGTACTGTGTTATTTATTGAAAACCCCAGAAACGTTTAGCCGCGTCAAATTAGCATGAAAAATGTGAAAATAGTCAACTTTCTGCGGAGAAGTCGGTTTTCTGCAAAATGTTCAGGGAATTTTTTATAACAAAAGGTACATCTAACCTCTGTACGCTCGCAAATTTTTAATTGTTTATTTAACAATTGACCCACTTTTGTTGAACATATGGCAAATGTGACACACGATTCAACGAAAATGTCTGAAAAATGTTCTCTCGGGGTTTTTCCAGGTCCCTCTTTATCAATTTGGTGTTAGCTTTATTATTTATTGCTAAATTGTTGTAACTGGGCTAATTAACAAATTAAAAACTCCACCCCCGAAATCCCTAGAGAACCGGAATTTTTTCCAGGATTTCTGGTTTATTAAGGCAAACCATCGGCACAAGATTTTTGCAAATATAATTGTTTATTGTTCGATTGTTGCAACCTCGCTAATTAACAAATTAATAACTCTACTCCCGGAATCTGGGATCTTACACGCTATATCAGGATGTGACACAACATCTGCGTTTTATGGAAAAGGAAAGACTAAACTAGCGGGAATATTAAATAAATCTCCAGAATTAAAAGATGCTGCAAAAATTTTCAAACGACCTGACGCTCACCTACAAGAACTCCATATAAATGGAATAAAATTTATTTTGGCTTTGTACGGTGCAAAAAATTATAACATTGGACTGAATGACTTTAGATTTGAGTGTTTTTGCAAAAATGTGGCATCCAAGAAGACAAAACTACTCTTGTGCTCTTTACCACCAACCGAAGATGCTGCTCTACAACATATCAAGAAAGTTTATCTCCAAATTCAACGCTGGATGGGAAACATTTTTGACCCCAGTGACTGGGGATGGGAATTAGATACTAAGAATTTTTTCAAACCTATATCGATGACTAATGAAGTTGCCCCATCTTTTCTACTAAGAGTCATATTTTGTTCATGCACAACCACAGGTTGTGCAACAGTGTGTGGGTGCATGAAAGCTGGGTTGTATTGCACTGCAGCGTGTGTGAATTGTGCCGTGAATGATTGTACAAACTGCAAACCTGTGCTTATAGAAGATGCAGACGACGACGACCCCGCTGCTGTTGATTTTGTACTTCCGCCGACCATTGACATTATCCCCCCCCCCCCAACAATTTTTCTACAGTTGACTATTTCGAAACAGATCAAATTGACAAAAGTTTTTCTGAAGACATGCACTAAGAGTCGTTATTGCAAGTTTATCGGCACGTCAATGATATTTTTCCAATAAATAGCAATCATTAATAATATATCATTGTGTCGTTTAAGTAACCTTCCATTACTTACACAGTTTCAATACAAGAACAATGTGAAGCCCTTGGTTACGAGTTCTGAATAGCCCCCATTGCATTACAGGAAAAACACCAGTGTTCTGACCTTTGCCGAATGACAGTTATTAATTTGTTAATTACCCAGGTTGCAACGATTGAAAAATAAACGATCATATTTGCAATAACTTTGTAGCAATGGTTCTCATGATCCTACAGATATTGCAAAAAATCTGTTTTTCTAGAGATTTCGGGCGTCAACTTATTAATTTGTTAATTAGCCAGGTTGCAACAATTGGAAAATAAACAATGACGTGCAACAACCTTGTGCCGATGGTTCTCCCCATGATCCCAGAGTTATTGCAAAAAAATCTGGTTCTCTAACGATACCGGGAGTAGAGTTATTAATTTGTTAATTAACGAGGTTGCAACAATCGAACAATAAACAATTATATTTGCAAAAACCTTGTGCCGATGGTTTGCCTTAATAAGCCAGAAATCCTGGAAAAAATTCCGGTTCTCTAGTGATTCCGGGAGAATTTAATTTGTTAATTAGCCCAGTTACAACAATTTAGCAATAAATAATAAAGCTAACTCCAAAGTAATAAAGGGGGACCTCGAAAACCCCCGAGAGAACATTTTCCAGACATTTTCGTTGAATCGTGTGTGACATTTGCCATATGTTCAACAAAAATGGGTCATTTGCTAAATAAAAAATTAAAAATTTGCGAGCGTACAGAGGTTAGATGTACCTTCTGTTATAAAAAATTCGCTGAACATTTTGCAGAAAACCGCTTCTCAATCGGACCTCTCAGCAAAAAGTTACAAGTGAAATGCTAATTTGACGCGACTAGTTATTTAATACTAAAAGAATATTATCTATATTTGCCACAAAAAAAAACCCTGTTCAATTAGCTGATTTTGTATATCATTAAGCTAGATCAGTATTCACTTATTTATTAAACTGCTGCATCCAGGATCGTCGTGGTGATAATTTTTGTTGCATAATTGAAATTTAATTTACGTGAAAAAAACGGCAACTATGATCAGGAAGCTATAGTTTAATTTTTATATAAAGAGTGATCCATTTGAAAGCGAGGCACCTCTCTAAAAATTTTTTTTGTTGAACAATTTAATTTTTTTTTCAATGAGGAGCTTCAATAATTATTCTGGTACGAAAAATATTTTTATATATATATATATATATATATATATATATATATATATATATATATATATATATATATATATATATATATATATATATATATTCAGTTCTGCTTGTTTAAGACACAAAATCTGCCATGGTTTTAAATCCATGAAATCCAGTAAGCCTTGGTAATTTGAAAAAAAAACTAATTTTTTCATCAGTAAAGTGCTGTTTTTATATGAGATACAACAAAATGTTATTGACAACAGTTTCTTAGAATTAAAAACTGAGTACATATTTAAAATTTCAAAGTCCTAAGCCTACTCTGATTGTTTTCGGTAGTGAAGTACAATCGTCTGCAATAAGAATGACACTCTTTAAAATGCATTTTGCGATTTCTTTTGAACTGCTGACGTATTTGTATTAAAATATACTTGCAAATTTTAACATTAGTATTTAGTTGTTTCACTCACCAATAGAGATTTAATGAAATGTCTACTCAGAACTTCCAGAAGTTCAAAAACTGTTTTGAGTGTCATTATTATTGCAAAAGCGTATATCTTCCTAATAAGTCCTAAGCCTACTCTGATTGTTTTCGGTAGTGAAGTACAATCATCTGCAATAAGAATGACACTCTTTAAAATGCATTTTGCGATTTCTTTTGAACTGCTGACGTATTTGTATTGAAATATACTTGCAAATTTTAACATTAGTATTTAGTTATTGTTTCACTCACCAATAGAGATTTAATGAAATGTCTACTCAGAACTTCCAGAAGTTCAAAAACTGTTTTGAGTGTCATTATTATTGCAAAAGCGTATACCTTTGATGTATGAAATACAATAAAATGTAATTAAGTTTCTCAGAATGAAGAATTGAGAACATGTGCAAAATTGTAGCGTCCTATGCCTACACGAAAACCCCTATGCCTTTCACGATGTTTTTTATTTCTTACACGAATCGTTCCACCTATCCGGAGACACCCGGTATATTTTTTATAAATTATGGTCACATTCAGATTTGAAATAGAGAAATCGCTATTCTTTTTTTTTATTTTTGCGGTTGAAATAAGTTCGAAGTATGCCTTAACAAGTAAAACCTCTAAAGAGATGCACCGCTTTGAAATGGGTCTCTGTATTAGGTATACACGCCGCACCCTGTATATCACTTGATGTAAAACTAACCAGTAATATATTGTGATATGCATATTATGTGAATTAAATAAATTTTATATAAAGGATTAGAAGTATAATAAATTGACGATGCATTTGCCACACCTACTGCAATAAGAAATAAGATTGCAATAAATCAAAAGTAAAACAAACCGTTTTCCTTTCCTTCATCAAAATTGGTTACGCTATGACAGCAACGTAACTATTATGGTGTCTATAACAGCTAAAAAGTATTTTGTTTAGTGCAAAACGCAAAAGTGAAGCATAACTTTAACAAATTGTATTCTTATTATTTTTTATTAGTTGTTAGGGTCTGTATTTACCCTACCTCCCTTGGCAAATTTTTTGCTATTAAATAAGAAAATTGTGCTTTTTAAGAATTAGTTTTATGGGCATCAAATATTTTCTTTAAATGCTACCCTATAAAACCCTAAACTCTTTTAATTTCAAATTTCAAATATTTATGTTCTAATCCTTGCTGCTGTATACAGGTTTTGGTCTGCAGTTTCTACTTTACTTAATACCTTTATCAAATTCTTTCTGTATAATAAAAAATATTCAATTTAACATTGTTAAAGAACTGAAATTTTGTAACTAAATCATACGGATGAAACAAATACTTACATATTCATGTTAACACTTTTGTAATTTTTACTGTATTAAAATTAAATATCTGCAACCGAGTAAGCGTTGGAGTAAGCCTTCTCGCGCCATCTACCGCTCACTAGTCAAACTCAGGCAGTAGGGAACAAAAGAATTCATCATCGGCTTATAACTGCTTTTATAAGAAATTACAACTTACTCACTCAATATACATATAAAAAGTATTTTACAAATCTGTAATTACATTTTTGCAGTTTAAATCACAGTAGCAGAAGTTTTGATAACACATATTATATATTTTCGTATTTAGAAAGAAGCAATCAATAACATAGTGTTCAAAATACAACAGAGATGGCGCTGTAGTTAAAAACGATTATTATTATTTAAGTACCTCATGAATACAAACATAAACAAACATCTACATGTGCGTTGGCTGGACTCTATAAATAGTTCGATAAGTAGATTTCTCTAACGTACCCCTGTGACACACAAATTGGTAATTACTTAATTATATTTACACTGGCAATGTATTAAAACCTAAAATTGGTTCTAAATATAGTTCAATCTTTCAAACACCAGTTGTTTACAACGTTAACTTTGTTCTATATATTATTAATATTACTTAACCCTCTAAAAACTTTTAAATTTTAAACACCAAAACTGTTCTAACACGAATACGTACAAGGTCACAAGGTGTAAAAAATAGTACACCGGATTTCGGGAGGTGAAGGTAGGTAGTGATCGAAAAACAAAATAGTTATGAACATTCAACATATATTCTAAAATGCTTCTTAAGGGTGAACAAAATGCACAGTGTTTATTTTTAGAAATAGTGGTACATCAATTTTTTTGGGATAATCCCGCACAAAACCATTGGGAAAACGATTTTGATCAGAATCCTTTGTAGCTTTAGAATGAGCTAGGTAGTTATTATTCTGACAAAAGTCCTCATATGAAGACGGATAATTTATAACTTACAGCCGATGGGCTGTTCAAAATTTTTGTACACCTACTGCCATTTTGAATGATGTGATCAAGTACTGCCAGATACTGCTTTATTTCTGCAGGTTCTGCTTTAATACCATAGATCCATGGGCCAAAGCCACGGGTGGATTGAGAAAATATGTTTTTTAATTTCGTTCTGAAATGTGTGTGAGATATTTATGAATATTTTTGGTGAGGCATAGATCTTAGCATACATAAAAACTCCTATTATGATGATTCAAAAGTGGCAACAAATTGTTTTTAATTCATTTTACAGATTTTAATTTAGAAAATCTTTTGATACAAAATTTAAAGAAACAATACATTTTTAAACACTAGCAGAATACATCTAGAATCTTAATCTGGGCCAAATTATCCATTATAGGCTGAGTAAGCTATAGCTATAAACTAGGGACTCATGACTAGGGGGCTTTGGGTGCTTTCGTTAAGACAAAAACTGCTAGAAAAACCATAAAAGTTAATTTATCTAATTGCCAACAGTATATATATAACATATTTTTACATCTTAGTGTAATAACATAATAAAGAATGAATGAATTCGATAATAAAAAATATTTCATTTAATCGAGCTGCTAATGAAAAGCAAATTGATGCAATAAAAGACTTTTTTTTTCTTTAATAAAAAGACTTACAAATTAACCATATAAAATATATATAATATAATATATCATACGTACTGAATGGTCTTAAAAGGGTTCTCTTTTGTTTGTAATTACGGGAAAAATTCTAAATTTGAATATTTTTGTACATTTTTGTAGTTATTACTACTAAAAATTTTGTGGTACAATAATTTTTAAAATCCGTGAAAAAGAAAACAATTTCTGCCAGTCGCGGCCTTCTAGTTTTATTTTAGAAAATTAAAAACAATAGGTACTTACATCCAGAAAATTGGTCCTACCATACGTAAAATGATCCGCTGATTCCAAAAATGTCACAAAATACAGGGTGTCCCATTTAAAAATATAAATTTACGGTCATTTGCGGTCAAACCGGAAATGTCATGAAATCCAAAATGACCTCAAAAAATTCATGGCACCATCTAGTATAAACCCATCCAATTTCAAATTTTTATCAGCAGACATAAAAAAGTTACAACGTGTTCCCACTTTCCGTTGTCACCCGGTATAGTTAATCCCATTACAATGTTATAAAAGTAGCAACAAATCATCTTTTTGACTTTTTTCTATATATGCTATTATAGGAAATGTATTGATACCACAATTATAGAAGCAACAAATTATTTAAATCCGTATGTGCCTCATGGCTGCCTCATCAGTAAAGCGCCTGTCACAATATTTTTATAGGTTCTAATGTAGAAAATGTTTTGATATCAGAATTGTAAGAGAAACAATTCTTTCAGATGGATTGGCAATATGCAGTATGCGCCAAAAGTATGGAATAAATTCAATAAAAACGAAACAATTATTTTTTGGGAAAAATCCTCGAACAGGTCGATTTTTAATTTAAAAAATACATATTTTAGCGCAAAATGCGATTTTCAAATGTCGTTATTTTTTTCCTTGATTCTGAAAGATCGTTTAATTCTCTATCAGACAGTACTAAAATTTTGCCTTCTTACATAGGAGTAAATGACGATTGAATGTTAGAAAACGTAAATCAATTCAAATAAAGCAAAAACGTTATCAAGTTTAGTTTTTCGAATTCCATAGTTCTTTTATGGATCACGTAGGTGAAAATCTTTGCAAAGTGTCATTGTCACACCGACTTTCTAATAAGTATTGTAAGCGACATTATTATTCAATTTAAAGTATTATGGCACATTTAACTGTTACTCAAAGAATTACAATTTTAATTCTTATCGGATGCGGGAATATGACTAGAACTCAGCAGGAAGTTTGCGATTTATTTAATGAAAAAAGATCGCCCTATCGGCCAATCAACAGTCAGTAAGGTAGAGTCTAAATTTAGAGAAACTGGCAATGTTGTAAATATTCCAAAACCTGGACGTCCAAGCATTAATGAAAATCAGAAACAGAACATTTTGATAAGTATGGTGGATAATCCTCATAATTCTTCACGATTGGTTGCATTAAACAATGATACTAGTCAGAGCACAGTGCTACGTATCTTGAGGAAGGAAAAATATCATCCCTACAAAATTCAACTTGTGCAGGAACTCAATGAAGATGATCCCGATCGCCGCTTACACTTTTGCGAAATTCTAATGGATTTATGTCAAGGAAATAGAAATTTACACCGGCAAATACTTTTTTCAGATGAGGTCACATTTTGTCTGAATGATACAGTAAACCGTCAAACTTGCAGATATTGGGGTCGGGAAAATCCTCATTGGATGGCAGAGGCACATACCCAACACTCTCAGAAATTAAATGTGTGGGCTGGAATAGTTGACGACAGAATAGTAGGGCCTTTCTTCTTTGAAGGAACCCTTACAGGACAAAGATATTTAGAGTTTCTAGAAAATGACCTTGTTCCAGCCCTTGCAGTAATTTTTCCTAACGATAATGACCCTGACATTCCTGACGATAGCATATGGTTTCAGCAAGACGGTGCACCTCCGCACTATGCGCGCCCTGTAGGAGATTTTTTGGACAACTGTTTTCCTGGGAGGTGGATCGGCAGACGCGGACCGATAGAATGGCCTGCAAGATCGCTAGATCTTACACCTCTTGACTATTTTTTATGGGGATACTTGAAGTCAAAAGTGTACATTAATAAACCACGTAATTTAGAAGAACTTCAAAATCGCATTCGGGACGAAATACGCAGAGTTACCCCAGAAATCATTCATAATGTGCAAGAAGAATTTGTTCACAGACTTGCGCATTGTCAAGAAGTTGGTGGATGGCAATTCGAACGTTTAATTTAAGTATAAAATTTAATCAATTGTATTTTATTTTACATACCTCAGAATTCTTACTTTTTTATGGATAAAATTTACGTTTTCTAACATTCAATCGTCATTTACTTGAAAACTTTCCTATGTAAGAGAGCAAAATTTTAGTACTGTCTGATAGAGAATTAAACGATCTTTCAGAATCAAGAAAAAAAAATATGGTGTTGCCATTTAAAAAAAAATCGATGACATCATTACTCGAAAACAAATGACATTTGAAAATCGCATTTTACGCTAAAATATTTATTTTTTAAATTAAAAATCGACCTGTTCGAGGATTTTTCCCAAAAAATAAGTGTTTCGTTTTTATTGAATTTATTCCATACTTTTGGCGCATACTGTATTTCTTAAAAGCGCCTCTTGTGTTGCATTAACTCTAAAAAACTATCTCGTATTTGTAAAATTTTTGTTATGTTTAGAAAATATTTAGAATTATTAAATATTTGTAGCTTTTTCAAATATGTGGCAGTATGTTATTACTGCATCTAGTCTAAATGAGCCGACAAGAGCAAGCAAGAGCTAATATTTTCTCAAAAATTGTCAAGTTTGCTGTTGCTGCTATAAGCACGTATGAGAATATTCGCTCTTGCTCGGTCATTTGGTCTGAGTTGTGGAACAAATTTGTAATGGACAAGAAAAAAATATAATTTTATTGATTTCCTGCCAAACTACGGTATCTTAAAATGCATTTTAATGATGCAAAAAAGTACTAATATGATTCGAATTTGATTACCGTGTTAGACAAGTGCAAGGCAGTAACAAATTTTTAACAGAGTGGGTGGGTTGAATGGAAAACATGTTTTTTTCTTTACTACCAGCCACCGTTGCATTTGAAAACCGCATAAACTACACAATTGATGGTGGTAGTAGACGTTCGAAATAACAAATAATATCACGGCCTAGACTAAAGTAACGTTCAGATAAACGTTAGTGCAATGGCACTGCAGTTGTTCTGTTGTATTGTAATTAAATATTATTTACTCTGTTTACATAAAATTACTGTAGACTTAAGAAGTTGGGGAATTTATCCGCTGTAAGTTGGCGACATGCAAAAACTACGGAAATTGTTGGTTTTTATCATTTTCCGAAAAGTAATTAAAAGCCTACCCTAAATAAAATATAAGCCTACAATCTGCAGCAATAGATGGTCTATTTGAATGTTTGGTTAAATCACAGTATACTAGTATACTGTGGGTTAAATTAGGCCCCACTAATTTCAGCAAGTCATCAAACACTGCTACTGTCATTCGGGTGAAATGAAAAAATAATCGGCATTCTCATTTCGCATTTCTTTATATAAATTATAGAAATCACCTTGCATGTGCTATCTGCGGTTCATAGGTCGCATCCACCATCTCCGAGTTCTTCTTTCCATTTTTTTTGCATGCATAGTTTTTATACATATTGACGTTGCTGCGAATAAGAGCAGCAAAAGTAACTGTTTCTAAACCAAACAGGCCTCTTCATCCATTTTTTTTAGAAACAAATCAATTCTAAACTAAATATCTAAATTAAAATCTAATTTAAAAACTTAACCTGCAAAAATGTGAATCTTCTGTTTACTGTCAAAAAAGCAGTTTTCTGATTGGTCCTTGTATGATTGTTGGAAAAGGATTGGTAAAAGCTAAAATGCTTTTAGCTTCTGCCATACAACTGCAGTACAAAGGCGTTACTATTAAGTTTATCTGAACGTTACAAAAGTTACCCGTATTTCTCGCCGTTTTACTTCAGTATCTTTGAACATTTGCAGGTGGGATGAGTTAACATTCCTATTATTTGCTAAACCCTAGATTATTCAGTTATTAAATGTCTAAAATTATTTATATTTTGTAGAAAACACTATTTCAAAAATACGGCACCTTTTTTAATAACTTTCCTGCAGTACCAATGCAATCGCACTAATCTTATGTGAATGAAGCTTAACAGGGTTCCCTCTTTTAAATTCATGTCAAATTCTCCAGATTTTCCCTGACCAAAGCTAATCAAATTCCAGGTCGATGGAAGTAAATAGTTAAGCAAAAACAGTTAAAATATTTATTTCGTAACAAAATAAAATACTCATTATAAAAAAAGTATAGTATTTGGATTTGGAACATATTGTAAAATAGATATAAAACCGAAGTAAATTAAAACAAATATTTGTAAAATCAATTCATTTTAAAATTCCCTGACTGTTGTGAATATACGAGTGAATATATTTAAAAATTCCCCGATTTTTACGTCATATTTTTAAATTCCCTGACAATTCCCTGACTTTATTGTGCTTAAAACGAATTCCCTGACTTTTTTCAAGGTTTTCCAGGTGAAAGGGAACCCTGACTAAGGTCATGCTTCTTCTATACTACCAGGTCGTAGTTTAGAACAGTCAGGTATTACTTTAGTACTGCCAGGTCCTGCTTTAGTACTCCTGCCTTCGTAATACTGAACATGTCTTAGTACTGTCATATCTTGTTTCGATCCTACTAAATACTGTCAGAGACTACCTAGGGATGTTCCGATACACATCGATATTCAGAATATCGATACAATTATTTACGATATTCGATATTTTGTATCGAACAAAATTGTTGCGATATTATTGGCACATCGAAAAAATCTTGAATATCGAACGTTTCGATGCTGGAAATACCGAATTAAAATTTATACCTGTTAAGTTGCCGAGCAAACAACGATTTGTCTAAATTTACTCTTATGTTAACAGTGCTACTGGCAGTGCCTCGAGGTTATTTTTGCCATTTTCTTTTACTCGTAGATCTGACTAGCTGATTGGTCAAATTTAAGAAATTATAATAGTATGATTGGTTGGTTCTTAGTTTAGGTCTCATTAGGGTTATGCTATGTATTTTCGTTTTAGTATTTATTTCATGGAAGTTGGAAATACTACTTTTTAAACATTTACAAAAATGTTGAAAAAATCAGATATTTGAAAAGTATATAGATAGCATTTTTAAAGGGTTTTTAAACATTTTTTGTTTTCATTTTCAGTGATGACAGATATCTGTTTTGTTTTTGTTATTGTTATATCATGTTTTTTAACCCTGTTTCTGTTATTTGATATATAATAAATTATATATACTTAAATTGGATAGTTTCAATTTATGAATAGTACACATGTATGAAATAATGTAAATTTTATATTTCAAATTACCTTTTTCTTGGTCAGCCTCATATACCTATCAAAAATTTCTATTTTCAAATAATGGTTTGTTGTAGAGGAAAAGGTCGATATTTCGGGTATCGATACTATCGAGGTCTATATTTAGAAGTATCGATACTAGATCGTTTGATACGTATCGATACAATTTGAGTTGAGAAACACACAGCAATATGAAAATTCAAATAACATTGAAGGCTACGTAGTAAAATCGTTCTATAAAAAATATGTGTGTAAGTCTTTATTGTATGTAAATGTGTATGTCATGGTTTGATAGGTCTATCTGCTTACATTTTTGTTAATTATAAATAAGTCCAATCCACATCAACACCCATCGACTCATACCTACTCACATCAATAATTCACATAGTAATCCTTAGACAAATTTATGCAATTATGACTTAGAAAGATCTTTCTTATTGTATTTTACCTTGCAGCTTTCAACGATATTTGAATTGTCCGAGGAATGTTCGTATAAAAGTCTAAAAGCTGTTCAAAAGTCAAAATATATTAATTTTTGTGCTCTATGTCTCCGAGGGCTTTTTTCAGAATTGTGAAATCTACTCCACTGAAAAGATTCTGACACAAAAGATTTTCCCGGCGGTTTTGTGTGTCGCTTTCTGGTATTTTGCCGTAAATGCTTACAATGCTCGATTTATATGGTTGTTTTGATATCTAAATACAATTTACAATGAATTTTAAACATTTCGTATCCTACAACTTATCTAGTGGTTTGCACTTACCAGTGGATCTTGGAAGAATTCATATTTTCTGTAGTCTTTCCTGAACACAAATTTAAATCGGGTATGATATGAGAAATTTCGCATGTCTCTGTAAGCACTCAGCACATATTCATGATCTTCCAGCAATCTCTCTGTAACAATAAAAATAATAGTGGATGAATACGTGCACAGTTCAGTTATTTTTGAAATTATTATTGTAAAAATAAATATACATATTCACATGTGACATTTTTGAATATCTGCTCTTTGTAATTATTCAGTAGTCAGTACCAAATTTTGCATAAAGATACCTCTCTTTTTTAACATTGTGAATAAATTTTTAACTTTACCTGACATGGCAATATGAGATTTTATGAAAGCACCCTGGTGTCACATACTTTTTATTTTTAGAAAACTCAATATATTGAGATTATTTTCAATATCTTGACTTTTTTCTCAATATAATCAGATTATATTCAAGATATTGACTTCTTTCTCAATATAATGAGAAAAATCTCAATATCTTGACTTTTTTTAGTGCTGTGATAATTACATTCCACTAGCGAATTAGGTTGTAAAAGCGTGTTTAGTCATAGGCGTTACACGTAGAATCGAAAAAGGGGACTAGTTTTTCGAGAAAAACATTTGCGATTTCTTTAGGAAATTATTTTTGTCGTATTCTTATTCACTTTCATTTGAAACCCTTGTGTCTAAATTTTGGCAACCTAATCTCAAAGGTTTAAATTTCCATAGACTCATCCTTGTAACTTGCTTACAAGGGCAACTTGCTTGTTATCCAAACGGATTCCTTTTCAGCTTTATTGGAAATACCCCTATACCAAATTTTGACAACCTATCTTCAGCGCTTCTTTACTTTTCAATAAATATATCAAACATTTATGTCGCCGGTTTCAGACTCCTACCTCATGTATTGTGACGTATGTTATTTAGAAAGTTTCATGATAAGATAAATAAGAACAAATAGTTATGTAATAATATCGTTATGGAAAAAAATATCTAACACATTAATAAATGTAAAAATTATTATGACAGATGGGATCCCATTATAAAAAATTTTTAGTGGAAGAAAAATTTATCGAGAATGTGATATTAAGCTAAATAAAAAACAAGTAGTAACACTAAACTGTTTGTCTAACTAATAAATAAT
The DNA here is from genome assembly GCA_037114965.1 of Monochamus alternatus. NCBI lineage: Eukaryota > Metazoa > Arthropoda > Insecta > Coleoptera > Cerambycidae > Monochamus > Monochamus alternatus. Next base: position 28,516,267 of record CM073431.1, on the reverse strand, counting down.
TTTAAAATTAACAGATAAGCGAAAAAAAATTAATTTTGTGTGATGCTCATATCTTGAATACTTTTAAAAATATTTCATTCAAATTTAGCACAAAGAGGTTTCCTTTTGAATCTCATATCGGAAGCCTATGATTGAAATTCGATATTATTAGGGGTTTGAAAGTGATGACATAAATGCTTAAGGTATTTATTGAAAAGTAAATAATCGTTAACTGTAGGTTGCCTAAATTTGGTGCAGAGAAGTTGCTAACGAAGCTGAATAAGAATCCATAAAAAATAATTATCTAAAAAAATCAAATGTTATTTCTCGAAAAATTGATCCCTTTTTTAATACCACGAGCGACGCCTATGACTAAATTAACATACTTTTACTACCTAAATCGCTAGTGGAATGTAAACAAATACATAAAAATATCACAATACTAAGAGAAAAGTCAATATATTGAGAAAAAAGCCAAGATATTGAGATTTTTCTCATTACATTGAGAAAAAAGTCAATATATTGAGAATAATCTCAATATATTGAGTTTTCTAAAAATTAAAAATATGTTTGACACCAGGGTGTTTTCGTAGAGGTTAATCAAATTTTCACTGATGAACTTCAAATTAAATTCCTGATTTTATTAAATCACATTTACTTTTCTTACATCAGAATTGCCTTTATCGATTGCTGTTTTATGAGGCATTTATGGTCAACACAGAAAATTTGAAGTAATTTTTGAAGTATACGAGGTCAAATTGGAATTAAACGACGGCGATGGGTGACGTCATTGTCGAACCCCGAGTTCAATAATCTTTTGTGCAAATTTCAAACAGATGAATTTTAAATTCACAACAAGGTATTTAAAAGCATATTCGTCTAATCTACCGACGGTAGATTTAATTATAATGCTGGACTATTTTAATACAAATCACAAATTTGCAAGTGCTCAAATGAGAGGTGTAAAAATGTAACGGTAAGTTCTGAAACGAAATCGTTAATAGAAATTAAATTTTTCAGATAATGTAGATAGGAAACTAAAATATATATATTTATTATGTTGCAGAATTAATAAAATGTGGGTGGATGTTTAGTTTATAAATCTTATTATTCAAATGTAAATAATACCTACTAATTTCAGTAGTTTTATTAGAATTTAATAGTTTAGTAGTTTTTTATTGGGTCACCTTGTAAAGCCAAAAATTAAACAATCTTTGAACACAATATACGAGTATTATATATTATTATTAAATTGACTATTATAAATCTTATTATACAAGAAGAACCAGATTTGCCCAATAACACAATTTGGTTACATCAAGACCGTACACCGCCGCACTATGCCATCGCTGTTCGTCACTACTTAGATGACGTGTTTCCTCATCGGTGGATTGGCAGAAGAGGACCTAAGAAATGGCCCGGCCAGATCGTCATCTTTAACACCGTAGAATTATTCCTTGGGGATATGTAAAAAGCAAAGTATACGTCACTAAGCCAAATAATTTTGACGATCTCAAGGAACGAATTCGGACAAGAAGTTCGTGCCATCCCGCCTGAAGTTATTGGAAATGTACTACAAGAATTTGTTTTTCGTATGGCCCATTGTTTGGCAGTAAATGGTCAACAATTTGAAAAATTATTTTAGGTTTTTGTGTCCAAAGGTTTTATTAGCGAACAATAAAATTGCCTACGGTCGACCACATTTCTCACGTTTTTCTATGTAACACCAATGTTTTATAAGTGGGCACATTCCAATACACTTTAAAATGACGTGTAGTAATTTCAATCAATTTTTAGTACGTTTATTAATTTGTAAATAACTTTGGCACTTGTAAATAATTTGGGTATTGTTGCCCACCTTGTAACAATTAGGAGTAACTTTTGATACATTTTTGGAAACAGCTCAGCTAGGGTAATCCGGAATTGAAAAATGTGATGACGCCATTACTCAAAGATAGGTCACCCTGTATATTAAATTATTATTTGAAAAAAAAGTAGATTAAAATAAAAAATCAACCTGTTTCGGGAATTTTCAATAACGTAATTTATTTCCGTAACATGAATTTGTGCGTCACTTTAGGGACGCACTGTATAGTATTTCCCATTTTTCAGATTAAGTGTAAGAAGGCTGTGGAATTTCGGCAAGCTAATTTTTTTACAATTAATACCCTCTAGGGTTATATTCTACTAACCATTTTGCTGATGTGGCAAAAACCTGTCCTACTGTGATTTTTTAAAACGGTTGATTTACGAGAAAGCGGTATTAGGAATTTATTTATTAAAAGGATACTATTACCATACTATTCAGCAATTATCAAAATACCCATATACCAAATTTGATCGACAAATGTATATTGAGTGTTTTTTTATTGGGTGCCAAACCTCAAAAAATCAGACTACTAAAAATTATAATGAACAGATCAATGATTGCCATGAAAGTGAAAACAAATACCAATCGGACAAAGAACACATACACAACAAGTTTAACACTTTAAATCTCCTACAATAGTACATTCTTTTAAAAAATAATCTAAATTAAATTTTAGTTTTGTCCACTATAACTTCTTCCAGGCGAACACATTTTTCCAATCGTCTTCTTAGATTTAAAATTACTTTACATAGCTAAATTGTTTAAAAACTTAATATTAATAATTGAATACATTTTTTGTACGTTAATTGTTTTTACTGACGAAGCATTCGAAAAATGAGTTCGACTGAAGGTATGATGGAGAAAATTACATTTTAATTTACACAAATCACTGAGTTTTGTTTTCATGGGTTGCTATAACGTTAAATGAAATTTACGCGGTTGGTGTGCTACACTGTCACCAATTTCTTTGAATATCTCAGAAACAAGACCAAATGTCGGAAAAAAAAACAGGAGACGAAAAAGTTTCGAAATTAATAAACTAAAGTAGGTAGTTCAAACTTAAGAAGCTTACGTAAGATCATAAGGAGTGTTTGTGTTCCGAATTTCACTTAAATCGGATAAGTCGTTCAAAAGTTGAGGGAAAAATGAGAAAAAAATTCCTACTTCAACGCCCTGTATCTCGGAAACGATACGTTTTAGGAAATAAGTTTATATTACAAATGAACATTATTTTAACCTGTTCTATCGATTCCTGAAGTTATCAAGATTAAACCTGAATGACCCTGTATATAAAAAATTCATGGTCAATTTAAAACGTGATTTATATCGCTAGGAAACTCTGTACCTGTTACGATCGAGTGTTGATGTCATGTATCGTCATAATGAGAATTCGGCCTTGCTATAGATTATAATAAACTCATCAAATTTCGCTGTAATGACAATCTATCCACATTGGTAAAAATGTACTAGGTGTTCCATTAATATCAATGACAAAAGAAATAAGAATTTTAAGTTTAGTACTTTTTACTGAAAGTGGCTCTAAATAAGCTTAATTAAGATGAATTAAATACTTAACAAAAAATATTGTGATGTGGATATAATTGTGTTATGTGTATTATTTTATTTTATATGATTTTAATTTTTATTGGGCGCTGTTTTATTACGGATTCATTTTATTTAGAAGTGTATTTATGTTAAATTTGATGTGTGAGTTCTATATGTTTGATTTATTAAGAAATATAATTATTGGGAAATTTAAATTTTGATTTTTATTTTACCTACTATATCTATACCTGGCTATGTTTTTACTCTTATCTCAGGAGTGAATTCTAGCAGAGTAACTAACACCTTTTTTCTATAATATTCTTATATCTGCTACCACTCAGTATACATGAAATAATTTATGAAACTGTAAATTAATTTTTTTTCATGCATAAAATGAAAAATTCTCAATTTAAATACGAAATAGTGAATAAACAATGAACATTAAAGAATATTTTCTAACAATATTTAAACAAGAAATTTTATTTTTATTTTCAGTTACCTACCTGTATATTTTATCTAATTTTTATAAATTTGTATAATACTATTTCATTTAGGCAAGTGTGTAATGACAATTGCCTAGATACTATCATGTCATATATATTATTATTAAATCAAAACGGCTGTCTTAAGTGACAGTGTTATTTCGTGGAACAGCTAATAATTGAAATTTTAAAGTTTAAAGTTTTAATATGTTTTGAATTTTAATAGAGGTTAAGTCTTTATATGTTATATTTTACTTCTTATCGTTAGAGAAGTTGAATACTGGCTATTTTGCATACTATCTAGTTAGATTTTCGTTTTGTGTACACATTACATTTCTTACTCTTTCTTAATAGACGATATTTTCTATATTACTGATGCCTTGAAGTTGATTTCCTCTCTCTGGAAGTCGTAGAAGTCTCTGGATGCCGTTGATACCCTGGACTGGATATAATGTTCAAATTCTGGAATTTATACCTCTTGATATTCTTGATGTATTTTTAGAGGTTATTTCCCACTGGAGACCTGTGTCTTGGATTTTCTGCAAACCCCAGCTCTGACCAAACTTTGAAAACCTTCTCGTTTCACAGTTTCTTCGTAACTTAGTAAATAAACTTTTGTTTTTATTTAATTTTACTCTCTTGATTCCCAATAGTTTTGATTAAGGTCAATACACATGTTTCACTTTAATTTTAAATTATTCTTTTCGTGACACTGTTCACTTCACTAATTGTTTTTTTAATCTTATAAACTAAATTTACAAATCTATAACAATTTTTATTAATCTTTATTGTAAAATATTCCTTAATTTGGGTTTTTCTTGAGTCCTGTCAGATATGTTAATTATGTATTGTGTAGCCATCTTTACATTTGCCAGTTCTATTTGTCATTAATTCTATTATTGGAAATTTTCATTTTATTATACAATTATTTTTATTTATAGATGTTTTTGTCTAGCGATGTGCATATATAATTAATTTTTGATCTATTGATGTATCTATGTCTTGGTTTTTTAATTCATTTTCTTTATGTACTGTTCATTAATATGTAGTCATGTCCAACAAATTTGATAGAATTTTTGAAATAAATTTAATAAAATTTGAAAATTTTGTCTTTATATATAATAACAAGTTTCTCTAGATATACTTTATACTACATAATTTCAAAACATTTTACCTATATTTTACACTAATAATAATAAACATTTCAATAATAATTCTTTTATATTTGTTAGTTAAATAAATTTTCATAGCATTTAATTTTTAGTAAATTCTATTTTATCACAATATATACTTATTTCTAATTATTTTAAAGGTGTTGGAGGCTACTAACACTGCTAATTACAATGAAGCAATCGGTTTATAATTTGTTTATAATTATTATTCTGTACTTTTACCAGAATGATCCTTTCGTAACCTCTATTAAAAACAAATTATTTTACAACCAGATTGGCTAATTTAATTTCTCGGCAACATTTTCAAGAGTAATAATTTCTGTTTTTTGATCGTTAAATCATAGTTAAGCAACTTCATTTCCATGATATAGCCGGGGATATCTACAGAATGTCTCATAATTTATTGAACGTTTATGGCTTCGATAAAGAGTGCTATGTTAACAGTCAAGATAATTTATGGCAAGTTCACAATCTCTATTGTAAATTACTTTTAACCATAACCGACAACAGCTAATGAATGGTAGAATATTTTATTAACTTAATTAAGAACAGCTAAATTTATAAAACAACTTGAAATAATATAATTAATTACTATTTGACTAGTCAGGGGTCGCCAACCCGTTGATTGCGAGCTACCGCTAGCTGGCATGGTGAATTCCCATAGCTCACAGATATATTCTAAAATTTCCGTAAAGTTCTCATCACGTTTCGTTGCACAACGCACAAGCATTCTTCTGATTTTCTGAAGTTGAACTATACTCGTATTTATAATAAATATATTGATTGATGAACGAATTACGGAATTAAAAATATACAGGGTTAACTATGACTAAGTACAAAAAATTTAACCACGTGCTCAGGGAGGCCTAAAAGACAATAAAAAAATTATTCCAGAATTTTACCTCGATATTTAAAAAATGGGGCAAAACCCTTTTTTCCTACGGCGCCTATGATAAGAATCGACTGAGATGGCTTAGATTCATAGAAAAAGCTTACTACATCTGTCAACTACCATGCGGTCGTCTTTTTGTAGCGTTTCTAAATGTAGAAACGACAAAAATTAACATTCTTATTAGTAATAATACCTGATAGATAGGTAACAGTTAATCCAGTTAGCTCCAGTATTTTGAATTCGTTTTTCATTATTTCGTTATAAATTGGTACATATACGCTCATTACAGCCACTCACTACCGATAAAAGACACTTCCCGTAGGTATAATTAGATAAAATGCCTATTTATAACAAAATCGAACAAAAAGAATAGATAATAGACAGTTTTAATGTAACCGCGGCAGCCTTGTCCTATAACCTAGAAAACCAAACCGGTGAACTATATTGTGGGAAAGTATCTGCACCCAACACAAATGTCTTTATTTAATAACTATAAAACGTTTAAAAATTAAACAAGGCACTAAAAACTGAAGAAGAGCACAAAATTACAACGTAAACACAAGAATTGAATTATGACATGACAGCGATACCGACTGAGCGACTGTTGCCTGCTTGTAGAGTAGGCAACCAACTTGCTTGTTGGTTGCCTACTCTACATTGGCGGCGTCAAATAAGGATTTAAAATAATATCGAAAATTTTTTTTGGCTTTGGTTTGGAATTTTTTTGAAGGGTGATTCCGTTAATTCTTATTTTTCCCTATCCCCTCTTAAAATATTTGTATTAAGTCATAGTTAACTCTGTATGTATCTCAAACGAAATAGTCGTTATTGAGTAAAACTGATCTTTTTTCTATGTAGGGAGGTACATTATATCTTTCCAGTGTGGCATATAATCATAGACCTTATGACTTAGATTGCATATAGGCAATATATAAAACAAAATATGAAAAGAAAACAAAACTAAAGTAATTTCTTCAAAAATTATTGATTAAAAATGAAATTGTGTAGTTAACATAAAGGACAAAGGGATAAATATTTAGTAAGTACGTTTCCTTGGGCCTTAAAATAGAATTATATAAAACTAAACAAAGAAAAATAAATCTCTGATAAAGACGCCTTACTCTTGGACGGCTATTCTTGAAATCTGGGAGTAGGTTTTCTCCTAAGAAAGGGGCGGAGTTCTCCGCAATTGAAAACTATGCTATTCTTGACAACCACGGAGTACTCACTTCCCAGAATAGTAGGAGAACTTGTTTCTCATGGTATGTTATAGGAGAAGTTAAAGTTCTCCTGAGAAAATTGCGCTTTTAACCTAACTTTTAGATAATGTGATATTGTAAACAATAACCTTCAGTATTAAGTAAGAAGTCGTAATAAGTTGAAGTAAGTTGTAACATTTATATACTCATATTCAATTTATAGGTATACAGGGTGAATCTTAAATAAGTACAAATATTTTAACTGCTGGTGTAGTTCGTCATTTAAATCAGTCTAGTAAAAGCCATTTCTAATATTTACGGAGATATTAATTTTTTAAAAAAATACCCACATTTTGAGGACCGCTGGCTGATTTTTCATCCAACAACGTAATGAAACATATGATTTGTTGCGAGGTTGCCATATCTCCTCCAATATAAATATTACGTTTCCTTTAACGTAATAGTTCTATTTTAAAAATACTTGTTTTAAGCATAAGTACAGTAAAATTGGGTATGTAGTATGATACGCAGCAATATTAACATAAATTTTAACATCTGAACTAACCTTACTATACTTCAACGATTAAAAATGAATTTCCGCAAGTTCAATACTACCGTAAAATATTTTAGGAAGATATTACGTGATATTACTATGTCCAATGTTCAAAAATTATACATAAACGTGCACACAAGCTTACCTGTTTGTTAAAAATTAACTATTTAATCAGTAATCCACATTTCACAAGTTAAATGTCATTGTACACTGTTAGAAAGGGACACAAAACACAATTTCCTTAAGTTATTTTATGAAGAATAACGAATAACTATGCACGCGTTTAATTATTTAAAATGGAAAAAATGTCAACTTTTAGCAAATTTTATTGCTATTTTCATGCATTATGTGGGGTTAACAAGTTTGACTTGGGCTTCCGATAATCTGTCATGACAGTCAATGACAGTTTGATAATAAAAAATAATATAAAATGTTACACTTGACAAAATTCGCTAAAAGTTGAGATTTTTTCTTCCTTGAAGCAAAGACATTTGTGTAATACTGGCAACACTGTGAACCACACGTTCAGTCTGCAGCACTATGACTCATAAAAGTATGAAGGGTCGGTCTAGGCCAGCGGTCCTCAACAAGTTTTCTACTGAAAAATTACGAAATTTATTTAAAATTTCACTTTTTTATTTCTGATTTTTTTGTAAAAAAAACTATTAATTATGTGTTCTACACACAAAACTATACTGCTGGTTAAAATATTTGTACTTATTTAAGATTCATCCTGTATAATAATCATAATAAAAATTTTAATTTATAATATTACGACAGATATATTCTTTGAACACTATGGATCTTGATGAAATGTTGGAAGCATTTGTTGTATTGGGTGATCTGCAGGATGCTGAAGAGCAAGCTGAGGGAGAACGTCAAGTACTTCAAATGACACATCCATTTACGGTATCTGACGTAAAATCCATAGACAAATATTAATAACATAACCACAGAAAATAATCAGCTGATAATTTTTGATTTTGATTGGTTATAATCTGAATGCAGCACCGGCAACAGTGCAAAATTTGTGGGGACAAGTTCCTACCACGTTCCTATTCACATACGTTCAAGAATAGCTGTTTTATAACTGTGTTGAAATGAAGTGAACTTTGGGGGAAGTGATCTTATATTTTCTCATGAGAAGAGCTCAGTTCTTTCGATCTCAAGAATAACCGCCCTGAAGTAATGTTATCTCATGCCACCTGCGAATATTCAAAGGTACCGAAGTAAAACGAATATATAACGACTGAATGCAGTCTAATCAACAAATTTTTAGTTACAGAAATACGAATTTTTTAAAACTTAAGTGTAGATGTAAATATTGTTATAGCATAAACTTGTATGTGAAAATAATTGTTAAAATGTGTGTTAGAATAGCAAAATAATGTGTGTCTTACAAACACTTTTTAAAAGTTATTTTATTTGAGGAGAATTTAAATACTAAAAGTGGTTAACAAAACATCAAGGATTTTATTTATGATTTAACTTTTGTCCAACATGTTTTATTTTTTGGGATTTCTGTACCTAACCTACGGCGACCTTTAGCTGGCTAGATATTACGCAGACGGTTTCATTTTGGGGAATTCAAAGTTAAACGAAAATATCGGTAGCGGGTAAAAAAATCTACCGAAAGCGCCTATAGTGCAATATTCTGATGCACCTAAGGCTTGATACATACTATGCGTGAATTCACAATTTCTAATGCGCAATGCGTGATTTGTAAGGAATTCGTGCATAGTGTCTAGGGTTTTTATGAATGGATTTTTAACGAACAGGACGTTACACACTATTCGCGAATTCCCCACATATCACGAATCGCGCACCACGAATCCCGAATTCACGCATAGCAAGCATAATATATAAATATTGAAGTAATAAAAAATACCATAAGAAATTTTACACAACTGACCTGAAGTGATTTCGATGATTCGAGTTTGTTAATTTGGCTCGGAAATTAAAAGAAAATCGCAAAGGAAAAAGTGAGAATTTTGGTTACAGGAAATTCGTATTCAAATTTACAATATCTTTTCCGGACATCAAAGGAATCCATATCAAAAATAGTATGCACTTTTCGTTATCCATTCCAGAGCTTCACTATTTCCAATACAGAAATTAGTGATAATGAACGAACGTTGACTGTTCAAGCAGTGGTAGGATTTAGAAAAAAAAAACACAACTGAGCCTAGATTTATAAATATTATACAAGGATAGAAAAACGAACTTGTATAAGCTTTGTCGGCCGGTTAGTAATTTTACTTTTACAACATTCCAACAATTTGAAAACAAATATCAACAGCAACAAATTGGCTTCTAATGTGGCCCTGGTAGCTGGGGGCTCCTTGGCGAGCTTACGACCTCCCGCGGTGCGGGGGTGTTTATCGGGCTTCAAAATAGTAGAAAATGATTCATGTTATAAACCCGCTCATAATTTATAGCGGTCAACATACAGAGAAATACATGCTGTCCGTATAATTTTCTATAAAATTGTATTGAATTTTATGTTCCCCATATTTGGCAGGGCATACCCGATTACACAGCTTCAGGTGCAGCAAATACGCATGCGCCACATCAGAATGTTCGACTTTTATTGGCAATGACGAATTGACGCATCTACCTGCGCAATCTGCAGTGCTACCATGGGTGTGCGCGTGGGATAATTTCGGGTAATCTTTTCTTTATTCGCAATTTAATTGCGACTGTAATTAATCTATTAATTGTTTTGCGTTTGTGTTCTTAAGAATAGAGAATAATTTAAACCATTCAGCGTATTCTCAAAATCATAATTGCTCTAATCTAACAAGCAGTGAGGAATATCCGATGATAAAAAACTATGAAAGTATTAGGACATAGGACTCGAGACAAAGTTTTTTATCTCATGTCATAAAAATTTTAATTTCATTGTGGAAACCAGTCTGATATACAGTGTGTCTGTGAATGGTTGGGAAATCTCAGAGCTGGAGATACTGGTGACCAAAAAAAGTCGATTGAGTTAAATATGCCTTATCCGAATGTTGCTGGTTTCAAAAATACAGGGCGTTCAATGCTAGAATTTTATTTTGACATATCTCAATAACTTTGAAACCTGTCGGAGTTTTAAAAAAAAATTGGCACAATTATGTTTTTTGGCACGGCAAATAAGAATATTTAACTAATTTTGACGTCACTAGTAGAGGGCGCCACTTATGTCACATCACATTTCTTTTAAATGGCAGAACTTTTTTGCAGATTAGTGTATCCATCTGACTATAGAAACAATCGATTCTCCTACTTTTTGTATCTGAAAAAGATATACCTTGTTGAAGTCGTTAGGAGTAACAGTTTTCGAAATAATCCTATTTGAAATATTCAGTGCACCAATTAAAAACTGTTATCGTTTCAGGTGCTTTTTCTATTGAAAATACAGCAAAATTTTAAGAAGATCGGCGAGGTTTGATTTTGAAACCATTTTTCAACAAAGCACAAAGATTTTATCAAAGCAGGACGATCTTTTTGAAATTTTGCACGTCTCCATAATTTACCGTTTTGAACAACTTGTTCAAGTAACATTTTGCTGTATTTTCAGTAGAAAAGGCACTTTACTTGAAACGATAACAGTTTTCAATCGCTGCACTGAATATTTCAAATGCCATTATTTAAAAAATGGTTACTCCTAATGACTTCAACAACGTATACCTTTGTCAGATATAACAGGTAGGAGAATCGATTGTTTCAATATACAGATGGATACACTAAACAGCAAAAAAGTTCTGCCATTTAAAAGAAACATGCTGTGCCATAAGTGGCGCCCTCTACTAGTGACGTAAAAATTAGTTAAAAATTATTATTTGCTGTGCCAAAAAACATAATTGTGCCAATTTTTTTAATATTCCGACAGGTTTCAAAGTATTTTGAGATATTTCAAAATTAAATTCTAGCATTGAACGCCCTATATTTTTGAAACCAGCAACATTCGGATAAGGCATATTTGGCTCAATTGACTTTTTTTGGTCACCAGTATCTCCAGCTCCGAGATTTCCCAATCTTTCGCAGACACACTATATGTGATATGCTAGAGATATTTTCGTGAAATGAGACATTTATTTCACTCACTACACGTGAGATTCCCTGTTGTATCGCAAAATAAACATCTGTGTTTCTTCCAAAAATGAGTTTTGTAAATGGAAATAAGGTTGTTTTTCTATTGCAAATTTTATTTTGTCCAGCAAATAACGAAAATTAGCGGCGGCATTCGACGAAAGTTCCTCTAACATTCCTGATATTCCCGTACTAGTTCTTCTAATAATGTTTCCATTATACAGGGTGCACCTTAAATAAGTACAAATATTTTAACTGCTGGTGTAGTTCGTCATATAAATCAGTTTAGTGACAGCCATTTTTAAAATTTTCTAATATTTACGGAGATATTGATTTTTTTTTAAAAATACCCACATTTTGAGGACCGCTGGCAGATCTCTCATAACCAATCTAATGAACCATATAATTTGTTGCGAGTTTGCCATATCTCCTTTAAGGTGGCCGTATTTCTCGAAGTAAAATGATCAAATTTGTGATGTTTTTTGGGTACTGAAATCTTGAAAAATAAAACACGTAGAACAAAAGTAATATCAAAAATAAAATTACTGATGTTTTGTTTATCCACTTTTACTATTTAAACTCTCTTCAAATAATATAATAACTTTTAAAATGCATTTGTATGACACACATTATTTCGCTATTCTAACCCCACATTTTAACAATTATTTTCACATACTTATAAACAAAAGTGAACAATCTTATATGCAGAACTATGTAAGTTTATGTTATAACAATGTTTACATCTATAGTTGAATTTAAAAAAATACGTATTTTGAAAGATTTCAGTACTTAATTCGCTTTATGACGTTATATATTGATTTTACTTCGGTATCTTTGAATATTCGCCAGTGGCATGAGATGACATTGTTGTTATTTGCTAACCTCTGTATTATTCAGTTCTTAAATGTCTAAAATTACTTGTATTTGTAGAAAACACTATTTCAAGAATACGACGCCCTTAAACGAAACCTTTCTCGAAATTCTGAGTGGCTGTATTTTTCATACTGGTTTTCTCTTTCACGATAACGTCTTGGCCGTTCAAGATATCTGACTATATATAAATATTTTTCATATGATGAGGCAGACGAATCAGAATTTTCCATTGCACAGTTATCGTCACGAAAATATCAAAAAAAGTTGGGTTAAGCCTCACAATAAGATGTAAACAAGCAACAGCTAAATCGCTGCGCGCGTGCGCTAATGTTTATTGGACATATATCTTCCCATTTTTCTTTGGATATGTGTTCGATAACTTATGCAATAGATAAGCATTATCGAATGGTTCAGAAATCGAATTCATGGGATATCTCCAGTTTATGGAATCGATAAGTATATCTACTAGTTGAGAAACCGACCATTTTAGAGCATCGTAAATTAATGATTTTATAAAACAAATATAATTCCATGCTTAAGCCTCGATCGCGCCAATCAGTTTTCAAAACTAGAATATTTTTCAGCATCAAACTATTCGACATGTATAGATAACAATGTCAAATAAGTCTATTACAAAGTATGTTGTAAAAAAGTAAAGGTAATAAATAATGTTTAGTTTGATTAATTATTATACACTACATAACCGAATATATTGCAAAATGTAAGAAAATATTGCAATTATAAAAGATTCTACTGTAAATAATTACTCTACATAACTCTTCTATGTTTCGAGGAATAACTATTTTATATTTCAATATATACATACTTCACTATTTGGAATGAATCCAAAGTTACTAAACAAAACAATTTTTAACTGTCAATATGTGTTATTCGTAACCTTGTTTGCGAATATTTGTGATGCTTTTTTTCTACTACTATTCTCCTATTTCTAATAAACCGAACGTAATGCTGATATTTTCTGATTGAAGAGATATAATAATATTAAAGAGCAAATGGTAATGAACAGTGGAAAACCTCATGGCACCTTCTTTCCAGAAAAATATATATGTTATACAGGGTGCGGCGGGTATACTGTAAAAAAATTAAAATACATCTTCCTGACGATATTTGTAACAGAAAAATATTATAGAAAAGTTATATCTTTGCGTTAATTTTATTTTATTTTAATTAAAGTTCATGTATTTAACGAAAATGAAGGGCAACCCTGTGTTATTTATTAAATATCTCGGAAACGTTTTTATGTAATCTTATTTAGGTCAGTATAGTCTTCTCTAAAAAAAGGCTATCTACATCATAAAAACCTGAGCAATCAGCTAATTTTGCACGTATTTCATTCGGGGTCGTTGCTAGGATGTTGGCCGCCCACGTTTAGACTACATTTTGCCGCCTTCTCTATAATTTTCCTATAAAGCCTAAATTTTCCAAATAAAACAAAAATACTTATTATATAAGTTTATTTATTGTATAAATAAAATACATAGAAAACGTGAACTAGGTGTTAACTACACAGATATATAGGTCTTTCATTATACCTATTCATATTAATTATCACATAACAAACAACAGGTGCATTTTAATATAAATAGTTTAGCTTTTAAATAAAAGGAATCGATAATTAAAAAAATTTAATTGATATATGAGAATATAACTAATATTTCAAACATTCCTGTTAGCTGTTAGAAAATAAAATTGTGTTTTATTTAAGTTTCTTTCTATTGACTAAGGTGACTAAATTGTGTAAAATGAAAATCGACCCTGTGTCATTTATTGAATATCTTGGACACGTTTTTATGTAACCTTTTTAGGTTAGTAGAAAAGATCGGGCACATTATACATGCACATGCCCATGTTATTTAAAGAAGCAGCACATACTAGACCAACACCAGCACGTCGGTACCGTCACCAGCAACGACCGTCGCAGGTCGTGTCGATCACCTGCAATTTCTATGCCAGGCCGCGCTAGTCACGACGTCCCACAAGGATTAGTTTCAAACTGTTAGAAATATTCGAGTTAAGATATGGATGTGTCGCTGAACTGTCAGGCACCCTCGCTTGTCAACAAACTCTATTGATTTACCTTAAAAAATGTCCAAATATTTCATCAGATGACACTGCTCTGCGAAATCTTGTGTTTTGGTATTCTAGGCACGAGCGATCCAAGAGCTGTAAAAAATTTGTTAGTGGCATTCGGAAATAAATAATGAAAACCACCATACAGCTCTCTCTTTTTAGTGACATAGAATGAACCTAAAACTTTCCCATTGTCCTGGTTTCTCCTCCCGCCCCCTCCTCTTCATACAACATCGCCAGAGTAAAAATGTCTTCTTTCGACTCAACTTCTTCAACTACAACTTAAAAACTTCAAATTGCCTGCCATACACGTGGAGCAGCAGGTTTGGAGGACTGTGCTGTGCTAGCCAGGTATAATGTGCGCAATCTTTAATCTTATACTAAAAGAAGGTTATCTACAACGTCACAAAAGAAACTTGAACAATTAGCTGATTTTGTATTTCATTTTACATGTCAATTGCACATTAAGAACATGTTATACGACATTATAAATATTAAAAGTTAGAGTTGAAGTTAAAAGAAATGATTCAATTCCATCATTTTGGTACTACACTAATAAGAACTTCCACCTACTGGGTGTATTTTTTGTGCACCTTTAGATACTATTATTTGTCCTCGAAACGCCAGCTTTAAGCTATTGATGAATCGTAAGCCAGAATTATTTGTATACATCTATTTTTGTTTACAAAATGACTGAAAATAAAATAATTGCGAAATATAGTACATATATACAGTTTGCGCCAAAAGTATGGAATAAATTCAATAAAAACGAAACAATTATTTTTTGGGAAAAATCCTCGAACAGGTCGATTTTTAATTTAAAAAATACATATTTTAGCGTAAAATGCGATTTTCAAATGTCATTTGTTTTCGAGTAATGACGTCATCGATTTTTTTTTAAATGACAACACCATATTTTTTCCCTTGATTCTGAAAGATCGTTTAATTCTCTATCAACACCATATTTTTTTCCTTGTTTCTGAAAGATCGTTTAATTCTCTATCAGACAGTACTAAAATTTTGGCCTCTTACATAGGAAAGTTTTCCAGTAAATGACGATTGAATGTTAGAAAATGTAAATCAATTAAAATAAAGCAAAAACGTTTTCACGTTTAGTTTTTCGAATTCCACAGTTCTTTTATGGATCACGTAGGTGAAAATCTTTGCAAAGTGTCATTGTCACACCGACTTTCTAATAAGTATTGTAAGCGACATAGAAATTATTATTCAATTTAAAGTATTATAGCACATTTAACTGTTACTCAAACAATTGAAATTTTAATTCTTATCGGATGCGGAAATATGACTAGAACTCAGCAGGAAGTTTGCGATTTATTTAATGAAAAATATCCAGATCGCCCTATCAGCCAATCAACAGTCAGTAAGGTAGAGTCTAAATTTAGAGAAACTGGCAATGTTGTAAATATTCCAAAACCTGGACGTCCAAGCATTAATGAAAATCAGAAACAGAATATTTTGATAAGTATGGATAATCCTCATAATTCTTCCCGATTGGTTGCATTAAACAATGACACTAGTCAGAGCACAGTGCTACGTGTTTTGAGGAAGGAAAAATATCATCCCTACAAAATTCAACTTGTGCAGGAACTCAATGAAGATCATCCCGATCGCCGCTTACACTTTTGCGAAATTCTAATGGATTTATGTCAAGGAAATAGAAATTTACACCGGCAAATACTTTTTTCAGATGAGGCCACATTTTGTCTGAATGGTACAGTAAACCGTCAAACTTGCAGATATTGGAGTCGGGATGGCAGAGGCACATACCCAACACCCTCAGAAATTAAATGTGTGGGCTGGAATAGTTGACGACAGAATAGTAGGGCCTTTCTTCTTTGAAGGAACCCTTACAGGACAAAGATATTTAGAGTTTCTAGAAAACCTTGTTCCAGCCCTTGCAGTAATTTTTCCTAACGATAATGATCCTGACATTCCTGACGATACCATATGGTTTCAGCAAGACGGTGCACCTCCGCACTATGCGCGCCCTGTACGAGATTTTTTGGACAACTGTTTTCCTGGGAGGTGGATCGGCAGACGCGGACCGATAGAATGGCCTGCAAGATCGCCAGATCTTACACCTCTTGACTATTTTTTATGGGGATACTTGAAGTCAAAAGTATACATTAATAAACCACGTAATTTAGAAGAACTTCAAAATCGCATTCGGGAGGAAATACGCAGAGTTACCCCAGAAATCATTCAGATTCAAGGAAAAAAATATGGTGTTGCCATTTAAAAAAAAATCGATGACGTCATTACTCGAAAACAAATGACATTTGAAAATCGCATTTTACGCTAAAATATGTATTTTTTAAATTAAAAATCGACCTGTTCGAGGATTTTTCCCAAAAAATAATTGTTTCGTTTTTATTGAATTTATTCCATACTTTTGGAGCATACTGTATATATAGATTTCATTAAAATAATAAAAATCAGCGATGGCTTTTAAAGCAGCTGAAAAACCGTATATTCTGGGGGTGACATTGCATTTCGTAATCTTCACTACTAAATTCTCCTCTTCGCTCGACCGATTACCGTAATTATGACTTATTTGATTTTTATAGGGAGGACCCAATTCGTACACATACTTTTGGTTTTTATGTTCATCACATATCAGTTTTTATTAAAGCGGTTATATGCGAGTAAAGCCTTAAATGGGGAAGCGTCGATGATTAAAACGTCTCAACGAGCTGAAATTTGTATTTTGAATTATATGGTTCCGAGAAGGATGTTTGTCGGTAGTGAACAGCTGCCGTAAAAAATGAGTGTACGACTGTCGTAAACATTTTCCACATCCACATCGTTAAATACCCTTTAGTGTTTTCGTTACCACCACAAGCGGTGCGGAATTATGATTTCTCATCAAAAAAGAACGTGCTTGGAACAAAGAAAATCTTAATTGGATATTGCCCTAAGTTTTATAAAGCATAAAAAAGCAAAAATCAATCCAGACGGCTTCTAAAGTTGTAGTTATATGATTCTTGAGTTGGTTTCACACAATTTTCAGCTACAGAACAGATCGTTACTTGGAGGGATTAACCGGATTGGATGTCGAATCTCCTCAATACTTTTCGTTTTACTTATTCAAACATGTTAATACCCTAATTTTTGGAGACACTAATTTTCCTTATATAAAATGTCGGAATCCTACTTTTCCTGTCCTCATCAATTCTGAATATATATTTATTGACTTGCTCTTTAATAATCATCTGGAACAGCTGGTAACTGAATATACTCGGTATAGACAAGGTCAAAATCCTTCCACTCTTGATTTAGTACTTACTAATAACACCAGCATTTGTTCTTCTCCTGATTATTTGCTACCTGTGGCTATCTCCGACCATGCTGTAATTTCTCTAAAGTTGCAATATTTTAAGTACAATTTGACAAGAAATCTGAGTTTAGACAAGATATTTTTAAACTTTGGTAGATTGAAACCTGGACATACAAAACTGGGATACGATAAGACAAATTACAATGCAAATATGTCATGGGACACCTTTTATAAGACTCTACAAACTTTGATCCAAAGTTTGTCTTTCAAAAATATATATATATTGTTACGCCAAACAAACCATGGATTTATAACCCCTTAAGGAAAGAAATAAGACACAAACACCAGTTGTGGAATAAATACAAACGTACTTTGAGACCCGAAGATTATCGACAACATTTCTGAAAATTTAAAATGTAAGATTAGGCAAACTCGGATGAAATACGAAACTGATATTGCAAATTCCACGGACCATAAAAGGTTTTATAAATATATAAGAACTGCAATTTCTGGAAAAGTAGAAATTCCTTTACTTAAAACACCAAGTGGAGACTTCTGCCAGGATTATGTGGAAACTTCTAACCTGTTTGTAACAGAATTTTCTTCAGTCTATACCACGGAACAAATGAATGTAACTCCTACTGTTATCTCGTTGCCAAAAAACAAACGCTCTTTGAATGATATGGTATTTAGTGCTGACAAGATAGTAGTAGCAATTAAAAAACTTAGGGCCCCTGGTCTTGACAATATTACTCCAAAAATTCTGAAGGAATGTTCTCATAGTCTAATAGAACCTTTGAGGCACATTATGTCCGCATCTTTTAATTCAGGAAAACTACCCAAGGATTGGCATTCTTCAGTCATAACACCAGTTTTTAAGAAAGGCGATACATTCTGTTCTGCTAACTACCGGCCCATTAGCCTACTCTCAGTTCCTCTTAAATTAATGGAAACTATCATAGTTGACGAAATGCGCCCGTTTCTTCTGGAAAGCTCTGTCATCCCACAAGAACAACATGGATTTGTACGTGGAAAATCGGTTCTTACTAACTTATTGACATGTTTGAATGACTGGACTAGACAAATTGATAGTGGCAATCCCATTGATGTTATATATTTAGACTTTGCAAGAGCCTTTGACAAAGTCCCACTACAACGTTTACTCATAAAGTTGGAGCATGTTGGGATTAGAGGAAACTTACTCAGATGGATTGAGGCTTACATAAATAATAGAACCTTCTGTGTCAGAGTGGGTAGTTCTTTCTCTGTTTCAGCTCCTGTTATGAGTGGAGTGCCACAAGGATCCATATTAGGCCCTCTGCTATTTCTCGTATATGTATATGTGATATTCCACCCATGCTTAAGTCCAAGGTTTCCTTCAAATTGAAATTCAACATGATCTAGATACATTGCAAAAATGGTGCTCCACTTGGCTCTTCAAATTGAATATAGATAAGTGCTGCATTCTTCATCTTGGTAGAAATAATCCTAGAATTAGTTACTCTATTGAAAATCATCAGCTAGAGTCTGTATTTACCCAGTGTGACTTAGGTGTTATCATATCTGAAGATTTTAAATGGGAGCCGCACATTTCTTCTGTGCTGAAAAAGGCCAATAAAATGTTATATCTGATTAACAAGTCACTTCACTCCCCTTCACCATCCACAATGAATAAACTGTTTTCTACATATATCCGCCCAATTTTAGAATATGAAGCCCCAGTTTGGTCTCCGTACTTTGCAAAAGATATAAACATAATTGAACGCATACAGCATCGAGCATCTAGAATATCACACAATCTTCGCGATTTGGTGTATGAAGAGAGGTTAAAGATTATGAAGTTACCAACACTTTACAGAAGACGAGTGAGAAGTGACTTAATTATGACTTATCGTGCTCTTAACAACTTATTCGGTACAAAATTGAACTTTTTTCTTCCCAGTAGAGATGCAAGACTTAGAGGTCATAGACTTAAATTGTTACACGAACACTTCCGTACTACATGTAGGCAGTATTTTTGGTCGTGTCGTGTGTTAAACACCTGGAATAATTTACCTGAAGAAGTGATTAGTGCTCCCACTGTGAACACTTTCAAAAATCGCTTGGATCGTTATTGGAGGTCCAACTTATAGATAATATTATTTTCATTTTGTTTTTTTTTTCTTTTTATGTATTATATTTGTGCCTAGATAGCTAATACTTTGTTAAGAGGCAATATAGGATTTTCCTTTGCCTAAATTTAATTTAATAATAATAATATTTTTGACTGGTCTCATATTATTACTGCTTTTCTGTGCAGTTACATATATGTATATCATTAGTGTAATTCAATTTGTTATGGCACATCTATTTTTTGTGGGTTAAATGGAAGAACAGTGTGTTGCCTCTTGGGGCTACACAGCTGAACTTCAAATTAATTTAATTTATATTAATGTTGGACACTGAATTTTCAATATAACCTTCAGCAACAGTGGTTGATTTCCAACCACCATGGCGCTTAATACTAGTTATACCTCCAGCGTTGTCTAATAAAGTAGTTGAAGAACGGCAAAAACAATGATCGGTATATTTCTTCGGGTTTGCTATTTTGTACGGAATCTGACCCAACATATTTTTGCCAAAAACTTGCTTGGCGCATTATTATAAATAACGTCGATGCTCAGAGACACATATTTTTTTAACATATCCAAATATGCTAGATATATTTTTTTAAATGTAGATTCATATTTAGCCTTTAGCTTATTGATACTTACCTCTAGTTTATTAATATTTACCTTATTATTATTAATTTAGCTTATTGATACTTACCTATAGCTTATTTCATTAGTCTACAAGCCATTTTGATAGTTCGTTTTTACCTTTAAAATCTGATTTGATTAAGTCATATTTGACAAAGTAAAGATGTTTTTTACATACGTGTGCAATTTTCAATACTGTTGAAACCTGATTTGAAGTTTCTATATACGTGTGTAATATATATACATTTTTTTGTGATACTCACGCTCTACGTGATACTTTGCCGAAAGTTCTTCGGCACACATTTTTTTTAATTATCACTTGCCAAATATACATCTATATACCTTTTCTTTATCGTATAACAATTGGCCGAATTGCGCATATATACGATCTATAGATGTTTGGCAAATAAAGTGATATAATTTAGAATAGATATATTAATTTGAATTATTTTCTAACGACTTATCTACCTTTAAAAAAAAGAGAACTAATAAAGAACATTCATACCTTAGTTTTCTTGGTTTAAACTATAGTGTGTGGTATCAGCGTAAACCAAGTGGCGCTCCAAATTAAATTCTATTTTACCCAGCCCGTCTCCACTGCAGCTGGAAGCCGCTGGTACGACTTATCCGATTAAGGTAATCTATTAATATTATGAGTAGGTAATCATTTGAGAACGTCACAATCTTAGTGACTTATTTTCATTAACAACTATACTAAAAATACGCTGTATTTTAGTCACGAATTATTTTATAATTACTAGCAAAGTTTTATCTAAATCATGAATATCATCTTTTGTTATGTTGTATAACTCTTCTCTAAGATAAGCTCCACATATGTCAAAAAATCAGTACCAATCATTTGTACATTTTATTTTACATTTTCAGTGTACTATTTCACGTTTTTAAAAGAAACACCATTTAACAAAATCATCATAAGTTTTGTTGTAAAGTTTTTAATTTTTCCGGCAACACACTTCCTTCTGCTTCAAAAATTTCAGTAGGCGTACTCGGACCATGTAGGACTAAATATAGTATATATGAAAACCGCGTTTGTTGATATTATTGCTAGGCATTCGTCACAACATTACTTGATTTTAGTTATAGAAACACAACACAAATAGGTATACTCGCGTCAAGAATTCAGACGACTTACGTCATATGAACAAATGAATAAATCATCATATTTTCATCAAAATATTTAAGAAACTGCTACTGATAGTAATAAAATTATATACTACACTAAAAGTTTGCATTATATATTGCACTAAATTGCAAAAAATGATTGTTTTTAACGCGACCAATTATCGAAAATTACGTTGACAATAAAAACAAATGTGTAACGTCAGCCGTGACGTAAGACGTCTGAATTCTTGACGCGAGTATATATAGGTAGGTAGGTACATAATATAATATATAGCATATGTATAGCAAATCTATAAGTGTTCTAAATACCAGCCGTGTATAACGTTTTGTATAAATCTCGTTCACCATAATGCACTTAATACCCTAAGCCATCGATTTAAGCCTATATACCAAATGTTAGAATATTTGTGATAGTTATTCTTTTAATATTTTTTAATTTATTCGTGCTTTTCTACAATTATTGAAATTTAGAAGAAAAACAAATCTTTTTATAAGAAGTATTTCTATACTTTTTTTTATTAGGAATTAATGGATTATTTAAATGATTTAAACAATAAAAACCAAAGTGGCTTCTTACGTAGAACTTCATATATATGGCTTTTCTACTTTTTAAAAGCGAAGCGTCAAATTTAAACGTGAATTTTATTTAGACCTTTAAAAAATATTGAAGTTATTAAAATACCGGAGGATTCAAAACGCTAAATACGCCCAATAGCTCAAATTTTAAGAGCTAATTTAAAGTTACGGCGTAAAAAGGAAAAGCAATGTTTCTATTTAAATTGCTTGGTATGCCATGAGAAAACAATTGTTTCCACAGCAACCCTAAATATAGATCAACTGTCAAACTACCTTCGAATCTCAGTCAAAGTGTACTATTCTTAGACGTTTATTTACGTTTACTACCTTTGATAATGGCATCATTAATAATGTCATATACTTAAAAGCGTTAAGATTAATTTCCCTAATTTTTATAATGTTTATCAAGAAAGTTTTCATTAATATCTGATTAAACCTACACACAAAGGTTTAAATAAAATCCACGTTTAAATCTTCGCTTTTAAAAGTAGAAAAAACATGTTTATTAAGTTCTAGGTAAGCAACGAAGCCTCTTTGAATTTTATTGGTTAAATCATTTACCCAATCCATTCATTCTTAATAAAAAAAACTATAGAAATATTTCTTATGAAAGAGTTTGATTTTCTTCTACACTTCAATAATTATAGAAAAGTACGGTTAAATTAAAAAATTAATTATCACAAATATTGTAACACTTGGCATATAGGTATGTTTGTTTCAATCGACATGTATTCGATCACCTCCTAAAATTATTGTAACGACTTGTAAGACACCCGCATAAATAAGTATTACCCTTGACTATACAGGGCGAACCTTAAATAAGTACAAATATTTTAACTGCAGGTGTAGTTCATCATATAGATAAGTCAAGTGAAAGACATTTTTAAAAATTTCAAATATTTACGGATATTAATTTTTTTTTAAATACTCACATTTTGAGGATCGCTGACCAGATAGACCACTGACGTAACCTAATAAAATAATCCATATGATTTATTGAACGCGAGGTTGCCATATTGTCTGTAAGATTCAATTTTTGGGATTGTTTCTAATTTAAAAACACTTGATTTTAACAATAAGTAAAGTTAAATTATCATAAACGATGAAAGTATGAACTTCCGCACGCTCGATACTATCAATTAAAGTGTTTAAGAAGTTACTTTGTTCAATGACTCCAAAAATTATCCATAAACGTGCGAAAAGCCAACAGTTATCCACATTTCAGAAGTTAACACAATATCATTGTACACTGTTAGAAAGATTATCACAAATTATAACCCTTAAATTATTTTATGAAGAATAACAAAAAAAACTATAATTTTCAAATAATACCTTAAGAGTTAATTTTCGCCACATAACCTCAAACAACGTGTCCGTGCCAACCATTTCGTACTTCGTAGTGGGTGAAACAGATTTTAAAAATAAACACAAAATATGGAATAACAAAATAATTAGTTTGATATCAAGAGAAGGCAAAGTAAAATATTTAAAAGCAATGTCAATCGCATGCAAAAAAGAAACTAGTGCCGTAGGCACAGGTAACAGGTAGATGTCACGAGCAGTAGGTGAAAGGTCCCGTACCAGCCCCACTCTCTAGGATTGATAGTCGAGGTCGACAAAGAGGTTATGTTGATGTTCATACCGCACCACAAGTATGGTCCAGCGCAAAGAAATAAACTGTGTAAATTACAGGTGGAAACAAAACATGTAATATTTGTAGAATGGGGGATTTAATAATTTCAATATACTTTGCATTTTCTAAAACCAAACTAAACTAATGGTTTCTTTAAGTAATACACTGCTTGGCGCATCTGTTTTAAGAGTTGCGGTACTAACGTATAAAACGTATTTAAAACGTCTTTTTATTTTCACGAGTAGTGTTTTTCTCTTAAGTGTCTTGTGTATTTAATTAATATTTTTCGTGAAATATAGTGTGATTAAATAAAATGTGGCACATTATTCAAAGAGTGAAAAGGTTGACATGCTACAAGCACACTTCTCAAGTAGTGATAATCAGTGATAGTGATAACGATAACATTGTGACAACTCAGTTGGAGTGTAGTAAACATGGCCAGTAATAATTTCATAAATAAACATATTTATTGGAGCCTCTGCGAAGACATTAGTGTAACACTGGCAACGTTGTGGAATTCACATCCACCATGACTCCCGGAACAGCGGTCCTCAACAAGTTTTCTGTTGAAAAATCGCGAAATTTAATTAAAATTTGACTTTTTTATTCCTGATTTTCTTGTAAAAAAACTATTAATTATGTGTTCTATACAGTGAACTGTACTGCTGGTTAAAACATTTGTACTTATTTAAGGTTCGCCCTGTATGTGTATACACTCAAGGGTATTACACTATTCAATCAAACATGAAGTACATTATTAAACGATTATCATTGATCAAAAATTCTCAGTTAAGACAAAAAAGTATACATTAATTTTGTGACTGCGATTAGTGAAAATGAATTTTACCTCGATCAATCTCACACCCTTTGACTAATAGATAATATAAAAACACTATTACTATTAAGCGTATAATAATTTTATAAGAGATTACACATTATTTACCTCATTATTACTGTGCCGCTTTCTATGCACAACGATACTATATTCACATTTACGGTACCACGATAAAGACTCAGGCAAAGTGAAGCCCGATGTATTCTCTATTTCTGTTTATTGCATTGTGAAAAACAATATTTTGGTGTGTGTAAACCGTGAGTATTAGTACATGGTTTTGCCGAGGTTAGAACGCCATTAGAATATGCGTACGTTGGGGGATTTGCTCCTATTCGCGGGGTGTTATTTATATATTTATATTAAATTATAAAAATAAATTATTGCAACCGTGAAGTTAACAAATAACAGTTAAAAATGGATTAAACTGCCAGTTCTAGTAAACGGTCTGTTAGTAATCGACATAACCTATGTAACGGACAATTGATAATAATAAAAAACGTATACGAAGGAATTCGAGCGCGAAACTCTAACATAAGTGTTAGTGAAGCTGTTGATATGTGTAATTCGTTGACACAAGTGCAGTTTCTAGTGTATATCATGCTATAAAAAAGTGTGGAAGTAAATACAAAGAAGAAAAAAATAGAAACACGAGGAAGGAAAAAAACAGAAGTCGATGATGACATAAAGTACGCCATTAGCAGGAAAATTCACGGATTCTTCTTCAGAGACGAAATACCGACGATAAAAAAAATTCAAGCTACGATAGCTGAAGATGAGGATATGCCTCAATTATCTGTCAAAGTTCTTAGACATGACATGAATTTTCGGTTTTTAAAACGAAATCGTAAAACTATGTTCGTTGAAAAAGATGAAATTGTAGTATGGCGAAGAGAATATTTATAAAAACTAAGAGAATTTCGTGCATCGGGCAAAAAGATATATTACATGGATGAAATATGAGTAAACGAAGGTTATACGGTATCAAAAGTTTGGCAGGATGATAACGTTCGAAGTAAAAGAGAAGCAGTTTTAGATGGATTTTCTACAGGATTAAAGGCGCCTTCTGGAAAAGGTCGTAGGTTAATAATAACACATATTGGAAGCGATTCGAGATTTTTAGAAAATGGTTTGCATGTTTTTGAATCACGTAGGACGGGAGATTACCATGAAGATATGAACAGTGAAGTATGAAGGAAAATGGTTTGAATCTATTTTATCATATGTAGAACCAGTTGTTGTGATGGATAACGCAAGTTATCATAGCAGAAGAGTCGAACAATTATAGTTATTTTAATAAATAGTGAACATACAGTGATAATGACAATATTTGTGTAAAACAATTACCTATATGAAATGTATAAATAGTCAACGTTTTGTGGCGGCATGAGCCGGGTGGTGGTGGGTCATCGACGCACAAGAGGGTATCGTTTTATAGGATATATTTACAATGTTGATAAGAATCTTTTCAGTTTGTCTTGATAAAGTCTCTAAATTAACTTAGGTACATCAATATACAAGATGAAAACTTTAAATTTTGAAATATTCTTATTATTATTATCATCTCACGTCTCGAAATTGGTAAAAACCGTTATATCACTGTTTCTACTCTAAAAATAATGGATATTATGTAATGCAATTATTTTTGTATATTTTTTATATCTGATCGCATTCAAATTTAGTACGCCTATGAAATGTTGCTCCCCGCACTCTTCGCCCGTCGCGCTTGTCCACAAATTAGCGATTAGTCACTGTCCACAATTTCGGCCGCTGCCTATAAACGTAAAAAGTTCAGTAATTGACCAACATTTCATGATTTAATATCATTCCGTTTTTAAGTTATTTACGGGCACCGTTATCGTGTATTAGCAGAGTGGTCTACAAAACAGTAACAGACGGATTCATGAAACGGGCGTAACGTTAAAGTAACGTTCAGGTAAACGTTAGTGCAATGGCACTGCAGTTGTACTGTTGTATTGTAATTGTATGGTGTTAAATATTATTTACTCTGTTTACATAAAATTACTGTAGACTTAAGAAGTTGGGGAATTTATCCGCTGTAAGTTGGCGACATGCAAAAACTCAAGATTCTTGACCTTCAGAGAGGTTATGTTTATGTTTTGTCAACTACTTAAATACTTAAAAGCCTACCCTAGATAAAATATAAGCCTACAATCTGCAGGAATAGATGGTCTATTTGAATGTTTGGTTAAATGAGGCTCCACTAATTTCAGCAAGTCATCAAACACTGCCTCTGTCATTCGGGTGAAATGAAAAAATAATCGACATTCTCATTTCGCATTTCTTTATATAAATTATAGAAATCACCTTGCATGTGCTATCTACGGTTAATAGGTGGCACCCACCATCTCCGAGTTCTTTTCATTTTTTTTGCATGTATAGTTTTTATACATATTGACGTTGCTGCGAATAAGAGCAGCAAAAGTAACTGTTTCTAAACCAAACAGTCCTCTTCATCCATTTTTTTAGAAACAAATCAATTCTAAACTAAATATCTAAATTAAAATCTAATTTAAAAACTTAACCTGCAAAAATGTGAATCTTCTGTTTACTGTCAACAAAGCAGTTTTCTGATTGGTCCTTGTATGATTGTTGGAAAAGGATTGGTAAAAGCTAAAATGCTTTTAGCTTCTGCCATACAACTGCAGTACAAAGGCGTTACTTATAAGTTTATCTGAACGTTACAAAAGTCACTCGTATTTCTCGCCGTTTTACTTCAGTATCTTTGAATATTTGCAGGTGGGATGAGTTAACATTCCTATTATTTGATAAACCCTAGATTATTCAGTTATTAAATGTCTAAAATTATTTGTATTTTGTAGAAAATACTATTTCAAGAATACGGCGCCCTTTTTAATAACTTTTCTGCAGTACCAATGCAACCGCACTAATCTTATGTGAATGAAGCTTTAGTCGGACTAACTAGCTTTGTGCCCGTGTAAAGCGCGTTAGTTGGTCTAACCAGCCTTGCGCCCATTCACGAAACATGCGTTGCTAGGTAGCGAAATATGCGTTGCTAGCTAGGCTGTTTATTTACGTCCATATTTGCGTCAAAAGTTAGACCCAGTATTGTACCTGTCTAAAAATCGCGTAACTTCGGTCTCTAGTTCCCATTGTATATTTAGAATTTATATTCAAAAACAATACTTTTCAGTGCTACGGATTAGTTACCATATCATAAAGTAAAGTAAGTATTATACATAGTAGTGAATAGGAGTATGCCTTTTATTTAAATTGGTGCAACAGATGCGTAAATTTTTCGCGTAACCTCCGCTAGTCTGACTAACGTTACGCCTTGTTGATGAATCTGTATGTAAGATTTTAAATCCAGATACTGCTGTCTAGTAGTAGCTAAACTATTTATGGCTCAAAAAATACCCCTAACTGTATATTATGTGATCTTACTGTGGTTAATTATGGCGATAATCAAAACAACATACATATCAACATAGATAATTTTAAGTTTACCTTTCTCTTCTACAAAAAAATTAACACTTTTTTTGGCTGCAGCAAAATACACATAAAGGATGAACTTAGGAAAGGTTTGTATTAATTTTTCTTATTTTGGCTTTTAAATGTGAAAAATTAATTGTTGAACTTTATGTAAAAAATCCATAAAAAGAACCACTTTCAATAAATATTTTAACTATAAAATCGCTACATTTTGGCAATATAAATACTAACACTACCTAAGTTGAACTGTCTAGTATTCAGTAATTTATAACTCTTTTTAGTAACTTTAACAGGCTCCTAACTTCAAAATTACATCGACATTTCACTATTTGGGCCATAAATACGGCCACCTTAATACAAATCATGGTTGGGGTCAACCATTTCAAGGACGATAGCTCTCTTAGGCGTGTGCACTGAAATTTGAATACTCATTTTAGAAATATCTTCTATGTACATGAAATTTAAAATTTAGATTTTTTTCACAATTAGTTCAACTTAGTACGAATTGTTTTGTGTCAGAAGGTGACTTCATCTCAACCGATCAATTAATAAAACTGACGGAGAATTTTAAACGCCACTACTGCTCACGCTTCGGTCTATAAATACCCACAAAGGGCAAATTTAATAACTTCGGGGAGAGAATTTCCTGCGTCGAACTCTCGGTGCATGAGAATGACATAGGAGTAACAAAATTAAATTACAGAAACGGGATAAGCCACTGCCGTCCCTTATTTCATTGGATATATTAGTTTATTTAGAGTGTTCGCACTAATAACCCACACTATTGTAGAATTTCTCTACATGTAAGTACAAAATAATATACCTACTTGTAGAAAGTTATAGAAACAGAAAAAATTGAATGTATAGGTTACTCATACAAATACAAGTTTGTCAAAAAACGAAAAGGGTAGTTCGAAAATGATTTAAAAATATACTTCTGCAAGGCACTGGAAACTAGCCCACTGTGCAACTTGCGCAAAGCAAAGCAATCATTGTAATGTAAAATGAACGGACAAAAATTAGAGTATTTCCCAAGGAAAGAAATAAATCAAATTAGATAACGTCTATTTTTATATCAGCAAATTCAACTGCTTTTGCCGCTATGGTTATTAATAATTAATAAAATTAATTTGTGGTTTTAATTAATACAATACATTTGACATACCTGATGTGACAACGACTGTTCAAAATTTTGTCTACCGCCGTGTAATACATTTGGACCAGTTTTACCCCATTTCTACGAACTAACATAAATGTTTCTGGTACTTGTCCGTTTTGAAGTTACTAGCAGCAGCTATGATACGTTCGTAAATCATCACTAGTGTCTACTTCGGTGCGATATACTTCATTTTTTAAATATTCCCACAAAAAGAAGTTAAGTCAGGAGATGTGGCGGCCATGGTACTGACAAGCATAAAGGTACGGATTCGCTGGTGCGACTGCGGCTGCGGCTCGCGATTGCGACTCGTGGCCAACCAATAGACAGTCTGAATGTTCGCATCAACTACAGCATTTAGACTGCCTATTGGTCAGCGATGAGTCGCAGTCGCGAGCCGCAGTCGCACCAGCGAATCCGTACCTTAAGTAGACCAGCAATTTCACTCCCTTGTCGGCACTTTGAATTGCCTTCAGTTTTCTGCGGTGACCTCGAAATGTGAGTACGATAGAGCATCCGATGGAATTTACAGAATCGGTGATCAGGACCGGAATAAGAATTTTTTATTTGCGCGTAAGTTTATGCCACATGAAAGTTTACGTTATATCCATCCATATTATGTAATAATTCATTATACAGTTATGAATAGGTAATTCAACATGTATTATATACTATCATTTACTGCTATTGTGAAAATTCGATTTACTTCTTTGGACTCTTTAAAAAAAAGTTTAAAATATATATTGCACCTCAAAACATTTTTATTTATTTATTTAATTTTCTTGTTATCAGGGATAATTACATTTTTTTTGAAAAATGTTAAATTGGAGATAAAAGTGCAGTAAAATGTAAATTTAGAAAAAAATTAGTACCTAAATATTTATATTCAAGAAATATAATCATCTACATAATTTAAAGATGAGTCGTCTTGTGCAGTAAACGTCGGAACGGCCTCTTTGCGTAATCTATTGCGCGAATCGTTAGAAAACATTATTTTCAAAATGTATTTGACATAGTTTATATGAATTATTACTAATCTTGAGCAGCTTTTCTAATAAATCTGCTCTGTTAGAAGCTACTTCCACACAGAACTTTGCTCTAAAATAAAAATTTGTATTTGACAAGAATATAAATATGTATATTTTAAACTTCACTTTCATGAGAAGTATTTGTATTCCAATGTTATACTTAAGAAATAAATTAATAGGTAAGGCAATAGCAGTAAAATATCATTTATGATTTTTACAGTATATTATAGATTACTTACTTATTTGTCTTTAGGAAATTTAAAGAAACTTAAATTACTATTAGATGATGTGTTTCAACATCTAACTGCTACGCAGACAGACAGACTCAAAATATTGCTTTAATACGGCTCTGTATAACCGATGTTCGCACTCCGAGAGTTGGATGTAAACTGAGGTCTCTGCAGCCTGAAATGGATGCGCGAGCTGCTATGCGCGACTTATTATTTCGGTCCGAGTGATTCTACTGTGTCTATACTGTGGTACTGATCCTTTTCGTCCAATCCATCGTACCGTACTCCCGAACATTTTGTTGAAAACGAAGGGGAGCACCATAGCTCAAGAACCATATTCCGAGTAGGGTAGCTAAGAGTACATCTTCCAGAAATCCAGGCAGATCATATCGAGGGAACTCCATTCGATTTGGTAATATGAACAATTCAATCAAGCGATCAACGACAGTCCGTGCCCAAACATTAAAGGAAAAGTGTTGTTGAAAATGATACCGTTGAATCGCGTGACGATTTTCAGAATCCCAAACATGAGTATTATAAATGTAATACATCCCATTCCGTGTACAAATAGCTCCATCTGTAACGAACACGTCAGCTATAAATATGAAATTTTGAGCATTTTGACAAAATCTAATTCGTAAGGGATAATCCCTTGGTATTAATGCTTGGACACGCTATACATGGTACGGATATAATTGAGTCTCGTATAAGATACGGCATAACTTAAATGTAACAAATGTTCGATCGCGACTGCTAAGCGCATAATGATCTATCTGGATTTAATGGTTTTGCTATCGTTGCGTAAGTTGGGCCTCTCTGCGTGGAATAGAAATGGGGTGGTAATAAGGAGGAAATAGGTGAACCTTGCGCATTTTGGTTATTTTAGAAGACTATGTTTCAGAACACTGCATGGCACTGGAAACTGGTCCACTGTAACACCCGACAAGGTAAAGCATGCAATTGGCGATCGGGCAAAATAATTCCCAAGGAAATAAATAAATAACATTTTATAACACCTATTTTATACATCAAATTCAATCGCGGTTGCTGCTATTGTTATTAGTTATTAATAGAATTAATTTGTGGATTTGATTAATAAAATAGTTTGACATACATGATACAATAATAACATTTTGGGCTCGTCTTACCCAGTTTCTACAAACTAACACAAATGTCTGCTTCTTGTCCATTTTGAACTCATTACACAGCCCCACAAAAAAAAATAAAAGTTCATACACAAGAGAGTGACATATGTATTCCCATGTATTTTTCGACGCTGAATCCGATCCCGAGCTCAAAATTGGGCCTACACGTCTGGAATTGGCCCCAGGGGCCGAAAATGGCCTGAAATGCAGTTCCCGGGATAAGGCAAAGTCGACGCTGAATTTTGGAGCTAAAGCCGGATTTGTGCTAGAAAAGTTTATGGCCAACTGAAATTCCGGGTTTGGGTCCGGGAAAATGACTCCTTGGGCGGGAAAATCCTGTTTTGGACGTCCCGGTCGCGACTGTGGTATTTTCGTGTGTTTTTCAATTCTGGACCTGAGACTGGGTATGAAAAGTTTTTGGTCAGCTGAAATTCCCAGTTTGGGTCCGGGAAAATGGCCCATTGGGGCCGTAAAATCATATTTCGGACGTACCAGTCGCAAAAGTGGGATTTTCATGTATTTTTCAATCCTGGTCCTTAGAGTATGCTCAAAAAGTTTTTGCGCAGCTGAAAGTCCCAATTTGGGTGCGGGAAAATGGCCCATCGGGGCCGGAAAATCATATTTCGGACATACCAGTCGCAACAGTGGTATTTGTGGTTTCGGAAGTAGTCAGTGGTATTTTTGTTTGTATATGATTTCCTTCTATTTTATTGCACGATATTCTTTTGTTTCGTTTTTGTATCCTGTTTTGTTGTATGAACATATTTTTTCTTGTTCTTGGTTGCACCTTGTTGATCCCTTTTTTATTACAATGTACACTTTTTTAAATGCAAGTTTTGTTACTGTCAATTTTCTTATCGCACGTATTTTTTGCAAGTTTTCTTATTTTTCTACATATTTTGTTATTATTTTTTTGTTGCATGTTCTGCTATTGTTTTATATATATAAGTAAATGAGGGTTTCCAATCGACCAAAGGTATTCCAAACACGGTATGAGTTCCGGAATTTAAAAGTACATGAAAATACCAATGTCTCAACTGAGACGTACAAAACACGATTTTCCGGCCCCTAAGGGTAATTTTCCCGGTCCCGAACAGGAAATTTCACATGGCCATAAACCTGTCAAGCACAATCTAAGCTACAGGAATTAGTACATAAAAATCCCACTGTTGCGATTGGTATGTCCAAAATATGATTTTCCGGCCCCAATGGGCCATTTTCCCGGACCCAAACTGGGAATTTCAGCTGTCCAAAAACTTTTTCAGCATACTCTAAGGACCAGGATTGAAAAATACATGAAAATCCCACTTTTGCGACTGGTACGTCCGAAATATGATTATCCGGCCCCAATGGGCCATTTTCCCGGACCCAAACTGGGAATTTCAGCTGTCCAAAAACTTTTTGAGCATACTCTAAGCACCAGGATTGAAAAATACATGAAAATCCCACTTTTGCGACTGGTACGTCCGAAATATGATTTGCCGGCCCCAATGGGCCATTTTCCCGCACCTAAACTAGGAATTTCACCTGACCAAAAACTTTTCACACCCAGTCTTAGAATTGAAAAACACACGAAAATACCACAGTCGCGACCGGGACGTCCAAAACAGGATTTTCCCGCCCCAAGGGGTCATTTTCCCGGACCCAAACCCTGAATTTCAGTTGGCCATAAACTTTTCGAGCACAAATCCGGCTTTAGCTCCAAAATTCAGCGTCGACTTCGCCTTATCCCGGAAACCGCATTTTAGGCCATTTTCGGCCCCTGGGGCCAATTCCAGACGTGTAGGCCCAATTCTGAGCTCGGGATCGGATTCAGCGTCGAAAAATACATGGAAGTACATGTGTCACCCTCTTGTGTATGAACTTTTTTGTTGTGAGGCTGTGTTATTGGTAGAAACTATGATACGTTTGCGTAAATCAACAATACCCAGTAAACACATATACCTTAGAAAAACGTTTATAATGCCCATACAACGTTTGAAAAAGGCGTGGCTTTTTTACGTACAATCAACTTAAAAATGTCGCGGTTTTACACGTTTCTGGTAACCAAAGTACAAACGTTTAATATTAGTAAATGTGGAACGATCATTTTTAGTATTAATAAGCTTTAAGTTTTACGTTTAATAATGACATTTTATTAAGGTTTTTAACTAACGTAAATTAAACCTTGTTATTTTAATGTCCAATAAGATGTTTTAGAGACGTGTTTTTGGATTATTCGGCATTGTACAGGGTTTTCCAGAATTATGTACCATAAATGCTATATTAGATAGTACGTTAAAAAATAAGGGTATTTATTATATATATATTGTAAACCTGCAAAATAAAAACCACTTCTTTAAATATCTATAACACTTAACTAACTATAATACTTTTATAATGAACTTACTTTTTTTAGGTTTTAATACAATTAATTTTATGTTACCACGTATTCCATCCCTTTAAGATTAAAACGTTGTTTTGAGTGATAAGTATTTTTTTGAAATACATAATTTCAAATTTAAGAAAATACTATCCAAAACTACCCCTTAAACATA
Organism: Monochamus alternatus; assembly: GCA_037114965.1. Classification (NCBI taxonomy): domain Eukaryota; kingdom Metazoa; phylum Arthropoda; class Insecta; order Coleoptera; family Cerambycidae; genus Monochamus; species Monochamus alternatus. Next base: position 28,481,744 of record CM073431.1, on the reverse strand, counting down.
AGTGATTGAATAAGTGGTAACAAAAAATTAATTATCCTAATATCATATACTCACCCTATGAACCCATTATTCAAAAGTATCTGAAAGACATTTTAAAAAAATGATTTTTATTTCATCCCTCAGAGGGTTATATCTCTCTTATTATTGAGTTTTGAACAAAAATTTATGTAAAATAGTACCCTTATTTTTTAACGTGCCATATGCTCTTGTATTTACGGTACATTCTGGACCACTCTGTATTAAATAAATAATTCTCAGGGAATTAATATAATATAAATAAAATAGTTACAAAATCTTCTCTCATTTAATCTTGTTCCTATTAATAATTATTATCGATATTCCAATAGTGTGGCTCGAATGTTAAACTCACTATACGCCTATAAATAAGTATTAGAAAATATCAATACCTATTGTTTAATTTCAAATTTAGGTAGGTAACAATAAATAATTGGTTTTAATATCAGTAATAGTTTATTAAATAAATAATAATACGTATATAATACAAACAAAATATAAAAATACCAACATAATATATCTTATTTATGCTACTAATTGGAACCTAAAAACAATGAAATTAGGTCTGAACAAGTTTCATATAACTTCACTTACATTGGATAATATAGATTATTTAAAGAAAGTCTAAACTTTAAACATGTCTAAGTTTAATCTATTATAGTTATAAATATAATAATAATAATAATGCTAATAATAATAACAATAATAATAACCTAATATACATTTAATATGACCATAGTCAAGAAAGGAAATAAAAAAGTTTAAATCATTCCCAATCATGATTAGAAATATGTCACTGTATCTTAAATTTTAGTATAAAGTAAAAAAATTACCAAGTATAATAATTATTACCCATTTTACAAAGTAATTTAACGTAGGCATATACGAGTACAAAATTCACACGCCTACATAAGTAGGAAAAGTTATAGTGGAATAAATTTAGATTCCATTATATAATTATTTGTAACATGTAATATATAAAAAACCTAATATTCTTATATTAATAAAATAAAATTAAATACTTATAGAAGTAGGTATACTTACCAAAATAAAATAGGGAAATATTTCACGGATCACAGTAGGTACGTACAGTGATGAATATGCAACTGACAAACTTTTACAAAAAAGAACTCGAAATGGTATGTGTGTAACACGTGATCTTTATTTACCAATAAGATTATTAAATTCATATAGAACGTTTAACGGCATTATAATTGACACGTGTAAAAAACGGCAATTCGCTTCCTTATTTCAATGAATGATTATAACGTATAATACACGTTTAAATTGTACTCTTTTTTAACACTTGTGAGGTTTATTAAAAAATAATTACTATCTAGTTATTTGTATATATAAGTACCTATATATTCTAAATGCAATATCTTTTTATTAAATTATATTGTATAAAATTTACTTTGGATTGGTATCGTTTCGAAATATTTATTAATTGCAAAACGTTTATGATATGTTTTGTAAATATTATTTATGCCTGTTACTCTAAAACGTTTCAAATACGTTTTTGTTCAATGTCAATATATTAATCAGTTGACACAGACGTTTTATAAAGGTTTAAATAAATAAGTTTTATTTAAATATTTTAAATAACGTTCATTTAACGTTACAAAAGGTTTGCCAACATTTTTTGTTAAAAAAGTACGTATTTTAAACATTATGTTAGACCGTTACTTTTCTAACCATAAAATAATGGTTGATTTTGTAACGTAACACGAATTATCAACCAATGGTACGTTGACAATACGTTTAAATAACGCATGTGTGTTTACTGGGTAGGGTCCACTTCGATGCATTTTTTTTAATATCCCCACAAAAAGAAGTCCAAAAGATTTAAATTTAGGAGATCGTGGCGGCCATGGTACCGGCCTCCTCGTCCAAAATCCATTGGTATTAATCTTTGGATACGCTGTACATAGTACGGGCATAATTGAACCTTGTGTGTGTTACGCCACACTGCTGCAATGCGCCCTTAACCTCCATCTCTTTCACGATGCGATTGCAAATTTCCCGTGTCAAGACCGCGTTGCATTACACTTGCACTCGCTGCACACCGCGGTAGAAGTAGTTGCATATGGCACATGTTTAGCAGGTCCAGCTAAAGCATTTTAACTTCAACATAAATTAAAACGATATTCATCAACTCCGACACGTAAGTCATTTTTGACATTTGAAAATTAAGGTAAATACTCGCATCACAAAAACGTTAATACTATATCGGATTTCAATATTCGGAATCGCCTGGCTAAAGACAACAGTAGGTTCAAAATACTACAACTTCAATAATTTTCTTCTCGGAAATTATAAGGATTTTACACAGAATTTTTTGGCAATATTGACTCCATTTTTCATGACGCATCTATTCCTATTTTTTTTTTAGACAAGCTGTGAATCACCCTGCATATCTCACCGTCATAACAACCCAATATGCACCCAATATTAGAGGTATGATTTGGCCAATATTGGGCCATTGTTTGGTGCTACTTATGTAGCTTATATGTATATTCATGTCTATTGTTTTATAATTTTGGGTTTTTCATCTATATGCATTAAGCTGTCAGTGTATAAATATATAAATAAATTAGTTTATATAACAGTAATGAAGTGTTCAGACATAAAAATTTCAGCTTACGAGATTCGTCAATAGAAGCAGGCATTTGTGTTGGCGGCTAGCCATTACATAAATCGGCTATAACTAATTGTATGTCTGGGTTATGAATTTGAAAGAATCCGCAAAATTTATGCTTGAGCAACAGTTTATTTTGGATTTAAACTACTTTTTATTATTTAAATACTGCTTTCTTCCGAAATAAGTAAGCATTCATAAAAATTCAGCATATAGACTTTCTGGAGGTGGATCTATTCAGGGTGGTTCGTAATGAATGCGCGATAGACTAACTGCAGATTCTAGATATTAAAATATACCGTTAGATTTTTTTTTTGAAATTCGGTGTAGGGAGTTTTTTTGAGGAGCATATCATATCGTAAGCTCATTTTAAATATATCATATACAGGGCGCTGCTTACAGTGTGTTTTACGGATATAATCGGATTAAACTTTTTTGTAGGTACTTATGTTTATTGATTTTCTTTATAACACATGAATCCTTATCATTGTTAAGGAAAAAAGGTATACTTCTTTAATTTCGATAAACCGCCCAGTTTTCGAGATATTCGAACTTCAATTTTTCAATGCACGTTGACTTTATAACTTATTAAAACTAACTGCAACAAAAATTTTAAATAAATAATTTAATAATGAACAACAATTTTGCAACACTATTATATTAAAAAGTACTTTAATAATTGAACGAAATGTCTACCATTAACATGAATACATTTTCTTATGGCCCTATTTAAATAATAATAATAATAATAATAATAATAATAATAATAATAATAATAATAATAATAATAATAATAATAATAATAATATCTCTACCCCTCATTCTAATCACAGGGATTAGCCCAGAAGTTGGAGACTTGTGCGGGAGAGGGGGCGACATATTATTATTAAGCAGGCTGCATTTGCGCCCAGGAACGACTTACGTTGGTAAGGCCCTAACCACTATTCAGTGCAGGAATGAGGGAAACCTGGAAAACCTCATTAATTAGGGGGGTAGTCAAATATCAACCGGTATCAATCTCTCACATTGACCCAAGCCAACATTCTTCCACCCTACCATACCCGCAGAGAGGGTGCCAAACCTCTCCACGAATATAGCTTATATACGGTCTACCGGCAGTTGGGCTCGAACCAACACCGATCAGTCACCTCGATTCAACTACTGACGCCTAAAACCGCTCGACCACTGACCAACCAAATATCGTCTTACTTTAAGTGCCTTCCTTGTTTCGAATTAAATTAAGGCCCGCTACAGACTATGCGTGAATTCGCGATTCGAGATGCGCGATGCGTCATATGCAAGGAATTCGCGAATAGTGTGTAGGGTCTTGTTCGTTAAAAATCCATTCATAAGAACCCTACACACGATGCACGAATTCCTTACAAACCACGCATCGCGCATCGCGAATCACAAATTCATGCATAGTCTGTAGCGGGCCTAACACTATCATGAATCTTTTGAAGGTGTTCGCGGGATAAAAATTCGTCTTTATAATCTAAATCTTTCAAATGACCCCAAAAGAAGAAATGTAAAAGGTTAAGGTCCACGACCTATCTATCTATGTGGAAAATGTTCGTTCAAGAAGTTTCTAACCAGTAGGGGCGGGTGTATCATCGTGCATATACCACATTTATTAAAATACACGCCAATGTGGTACATTGAAAACGAGATTACGATATGATATGCCCCTCAAAAACCCTCCCTATACCGAATTTCAAAGAAAAGTCTCTAAAAAACGTTTTGAAACATTGAGCAAAATCAATTTAAAAAGTTTCGCTTCTACACCCAGTATCTCTTTTAATATTGAGATTCGGACTAAGACAATATGGCCCACATGGTATATTTAAATATCTATATTTAGAATCTACAGTTAGTCTATGAGGCATTCATTATGGTCCACCCTGTATACCCGCCTTACCTTCCATTTTCTTGAAATATTTCTCATGATTTAGTAGGAAGCTTTTACCTATTTTATATTCTTAATTTATTAAGAAAAAAATTGACGTTATATGCTATGGTATTCGTAAAGAACTTAGACACTAAATTATAGTATATTATTTTCACTAAATTCAGTCTCCTCACTGAGACGCCCCTGCCTATAGACGCCTTTAAAGTGATGCCCACACAATATAAGTTCTTGATATCGGACCTTTGCCATTTTCTAAGGATTCTTGTTTGAATAATTCAACGCAAGTCGAAATAAGTAGAAAAAAAGAAGTGTAGGTAGCAATACACTTTATTCGTCAATAAAAGTAGAGCAATGAATTGTTGTCGAAAATATTCGCAATGAAATAAAAATCGTATTGAAAATAGAGGAGACATGTAATAAGGTTAGACACAAGCATGTCAAAAAATAACAAAAAAAAGTTACGTGAAGTTATTAACCTTAAGGGTTTTTAGTTACAAAAAAAAATTCATTAAAATTGCGCTATATCACTTCAATCTTACAGGGGCGTGGAAGTGAAACATAGTGTACATATTATTATATTATTTTTTTTACAAATTCTAAATATTAAAGTGATTAAATAACAATAAATTGGACTTAAAAGAGTTTTTGTTGTTTTCTCAAATATGTCAACTATTTACTTTTCCCTACTATGTTAAGGGTTTTTCAGATATCTTTTCATTTCTTTTAACTACGGAAAGCGAAATTTATAAATTAAATGAAATAAACTATAGTCATAATAAGGTGTACAAATATAAATAGGTAGGTATATTAAGAGATAACCACGGCTTAATAAAACATCCATTGTTTTAATAACGGCGTAATTTTGTATGGAAAATCAACTGTTATCAACAGGGATAAGACTATTATAACAAATATATATATAACAAACACACCAACAGATAGATAAGGACGTAATGAATGAGATATAGTACTATCCAAACTGTTTTTCCGTCTCTATATATAAACAACCTATTATTTTCTCTTGTTTTTATTAGTTAGTACCAAATTATACTTTGATTTTTATTCAAGAGATAATTTTAAAAATCATTATATTTTAAAAATATATTCCTAGATTTAAATTACGGGTAACATATACCTCAAACACTTAGCAAAATTAAGAAAAACCAACCAAGATATCGGCGTATGAAAAAATTATTGTGTGTTAAAATAATAATGTACAGGGACTTCCTACAAATACAATTTTGCAAAAAAAAATCAAAAATGGCAGTTCTAAAATGATTTAAAAATACACTTCTGCACGCCACTGGAAACTGTTGAGGCGGCATGCAATCCATAGGTAGACAATTTTAGATATACTTCTTTTGGCATTTTAGAAAGGCTCTTACAAACATAATTTTGTAAAAAAAAATCGAAAAGAGCAGTTCAAAAATGATTTAAAAATACACGACACTGGAAACAGGACAAAAAATGGAAAGAAATTCCCACGGAAGAAATAAATAACATTTTATAACACCTATTTTATACTGCAAATTGCCGCTATTATTATTAATTATTATTAATAGAATTAATAAATGATTTCAATTAATACAATAATTTGAAATCCCTGAGTTACAATAAGAATATTTTGGGTTTGTCTTATCCAGTTCTAACTAACACAAATGTTTCTGCTTCTTGTTTGTTTTGACCTCGTAAGTTATTGGCAGCAACTATTATACGTTTGCCTAAATCATCAATAGTAGGTATCCACTTTGGTGTGATACACTTCATTTTTTAAATATCCCTACAAAAAGAAGTACAAATGATTTAAAGTCAGGAGATCGTGGCGGCCATGATGCCGGTCCTATTCGTCCAATCTTTGGGTATTAATCCTTGGACACACTGCACATGATACGGATATAATTCATTGATATGTCGTAAACGTCCTGGACCTCCATCTCTTCCACGATTCGGTTTACACTTGCACTACCTGCAAACCGCGGTAAAAATAACTGCATTTGGCACATGTTTATCGGGAAAATGTTCTGCTACGCATTTTCACATCGCCAGAAATTAAAACGACATCCATTAACCCCGAATTGCTAAAGTCATTTTTGACACTTGAAAAACTAATAACAATCTCTCACATTGATCCAAGCCAACATTCTTCCACCCTACCATACCCGCAGAGAGGGTGCCAATCCTCTCCACGAATATAGCTTATATACGGTTTATCGGTTGCGGAGGTCGAACCCACAGCGATCTAGTCACCTCGATTCGAGTAACGACACCTTAAATCGCGCGACCACTGACCGATCTAATAATACAAGTAAAATACGCAAAACAGGTTACTGTTTTTCATTTTGAGATCTTATGTCATAACATCTCGTTGCTAGAGAACTGTAATTATTCATGACAACAAATAGTTAAAAGTGCCACTTACTTTTATTTTCTTGTATTTAAGTTATGGATAAAATAGAAAAAAATGTATAAAATTGCACCATCTGTTATTAAATTTTGAATAAAAAAATCAATTATTGTATAACAAATCCCAATTATTTTCATTGGTAGAATATGTCGGCACACTTATCGTTACCATCCTGTATACGGACATACACACATATATTATTTAGAAATGTCAAAGGAAAACAATAACATCATAAGTTATTCAAAAACCACTGAATATGTCCTTGACATTAACCGATAACGATAAGAGGTGTCGTAAAATACCTAATTAATAATATACTAGAATATCGCAAACCATATATCAGGAGATTAAACACAGAACAAAAATAAATATTTGTCGCAACGTATCAAATAAAAATATTGTATTATATTTCGCACAATCAACAGCGAGATATTACAAGACCCATACCTACCATAAAGGGTGATTCAGAACTTCTCTAAAAAAAATTTTTTGAATGTATGACTACAATTTTATAAGAATAAAATAAAAAAAGATTCAAAAACACACTTCCGCACGGCACTAGAAACTGGTCCACTGTAAAACCTGATAAGGCGTATAATCGCCGACTGGACAAAAAATTGAAAGAAATTCCCAAGAAAAAAAATAAATTACATTTTACAACACCTATTTTAATGCTTTTGCCCCTATTGTTATTAGTTATTAATATAATTGAATCACTCGTTTCAAAAACAACATAAGTCACTAAAATGCAATTTTACAGGAGAAGCAAAAAACTGGATAATTACATAAATTTAATAAATTAAGTAACCAAACAATTCTTAATTGATGTGAGAATATGCTTATAACATAAAAAATACACACAATAGTTTTTACCAAACAGTGTTCTTGAGAAAAAAATATTTTTGATATCTTGACTTACGCAGTTTATGCAAAGAATAAAAGTAGTCTGTAATATTTTCTTACATATCAAGTACTACAAATTAAACACACTCAATGGACAGTAAAATTTTTTATTAACGTTATTACAAGTGTTTTTACACTATGGAACGTAATCATATTCATTATCATCTTCTGTATCTCCTTCTTCTACAGTATATGTTGTTGGCCATCGCAAGATTTCTTGATAAAATGGCTTATACTCATCAAGAATGTGGGGCTGAACTTGTCGAATATTTTCTATTTTTTTGAGGTTTATTGGAACACAATTATTTGGATACGCCTGTTGTGTCGGTGGAAATGCAATGGCATGATTGTATTTGGCATGATGTATTTCTTAGTAAACTAAACGTGTGATAGTTTAAACCATCAATAAAGTCATGTGCTATAACAACTCCTTCTTTTATTGTGATTGTATTCAAAGGACATGAATGAGGACGGTGTAAATTACTGTTTTTGTTCTTTGGGTACTATCTTCCCAAACGATTCATCGGATAAGCAGTTTCTTTTATAATGAAGAGGCCACCATTTACTGAAGTTATAAATCTGATATGTCTTAATGACAAATACTTTAAAATTTGGACTAGTATTAGTCATAATGGTATAGTACTGATCTGGAATAAAGACGCGATTATGTTTATTTTCCTTTTAGTGATACCAAAGTCCTGGTCGTTCCTGCTCGTCTTTGGTACTAAAGCCGTTTATTTTCTTTATGCAGAAGTTAAAGTCGTCTACCGAAAATGCTCGAAAGCATTGGTTTTTGCAACTAAAAAAAAATACTTAGTTACTAAGTGGAACATAAATAAGAGTTTTGAATAACTTAGCAAATCGCAAAAATGGAGTACGATCGACCGACTATCCATACTATACCTACTCGTATATAAAAACGTTCGGAGCAAGAACAACATAAGTCAACGACTAATGCTGTTTTTGCCACGAACATAGGATGTGACCTTGCATTATTTATGTAAGGGTAAATGGGACTTGTGTCATTTTTATTCGGAACGTGTGCCTTCTAATGAATATTCGTTTCGTGGTAAAAAGTGAATTTCGTAAAAAAGTGACTTATGTCGTTTTTGAAACGAGCGATCAAGTAATTTGAGGTTTTAATTAGTAAAATAGTTTGATATACCTGATGTTACAACATTTTTGGGCCCGTCTTACCCAGTTTCTACAAATACAAATGTTTCTGCTTCTTGTCCGTTTTGAACTTGTAATAGTGTCCACTCTGGTGCAATACACTTTTGCATTTTTTATGCATTTTTTAGTAATAACAATGCCCTTGCCGCCCAAAAGAGGGGCATATTATACCACTGCCGAATTAGAGGAAATTCTGACACAGAGTGACTCCGAAGATGATTTTATAGCCGGGGATGTATCGGATTCCGCTGACGAGATTGAAGCTCAAGTTCTGGAACAGCTATCAACAACCTCATCTATAAGAGATGACACTGGGGTGGAAGAACGTGCAGAGGAAGAGTCAGAGAAAATAAAGGAAAACGTGAGTTAGGAACAGGTAAACATTGTGCCGTATCTATTCCCTTTTGACTCTAATAATTCTGGACATAATATTCCGGATCTTTTTGACAACTGCTCCGAATACGATTGTTTTCAAGTTTTTATCGGGGAGGAGATAATGAGTTTTATAGTTAGCGAAACTAATAAATTTTACAAGTACGTTGTGGAACACAAGGAGCGTATTGGGCCACATAGATTGAACCAATGGAAGGACACCTTATGAAAAGGAATTACATCGTTTCTTTGCACTAAATTTTCTTATGGCGTGGGTAAGAAAGCTTCAAATACAAGAGTACTGGTCCACAAATGCGTTATTAGAAACACCTGCTTTCAAGAAAACAATGTCACGGAGTTTTTGGGGATCCTGAGTATGATAAATTTTTCCGACAACAATTTGGCAAGGGACGCAAAATTCGTAAAACTGTGAATCATGCAAGAACGACATTTAGAGAATCTTTTACCCCATATAAAGAGTTATGCATTGACGAAAGTCTAATGCTTTTCAAGGGGAAGCTGTTTTTTAAACAGAATATACCCTCAAAGCGACACCGATTTGGTATAAAATTTTTTTGTCTTGTGTGACGCAGTTACCGGGTATATATTAGATTTTATTATATATACTGGAGCAACTACAGAAATTGCGCAATCGAATTTCGGAAAATCTGGAGATGTAGTTGTTAGACTCCTTGACCCCTACTTGGACAAAGGTCACACACTAATTATTGACAATTGGTATAGCAGTTCTGATTTATTTTTATGGTTATATGACCGTTGTACTAACACTTGCGGTACTGTGCGCAAGACCAGAAAGCAAATGCCTAAAATGGAAGAAAAATTAAAAAGGGGCGAGTTTTCGTTTCGTACTATTAGAAACAAACTAACTGCCATAAAATGGTGTGATAAGCGTGAGGTATTTAAGCTCAGTACAGCCCATGACAATAGTGTCAGAGCTACAGGAAAAACTGATAGAACGAATAACAGACAAATAATGAAACCAGAGTGTATTATTGAGTACAACAAAAGAATGGGAGCAATAGACAAAACTGATATGCTGCTAAGCTCTGTCGAAAGTGTACGGAGAACAACTAAGTGGTATAAAAAAGTTTTCTTTCATATAGACATGGTCCTGCTGAACAGTCATATTTTATTCCAAGACGCCAAAAAAAAGAAGATACCACTGCCTACGTTTCAGCTAAATTTGATTTCTCAAATGATAGAATTCAACTTAGACTTAGACTACGTTTACACAGCACGAAGGGCGCACGATCCAGCTCCATTTCGATTGACACCTAGACATTTTCCTAGAAAAATTCCGCCAAGAAACAAAAATAACTTGACAGCTAGAAAAAGATGTTTTGTTTGTACTCAGAATAAGGTACAGAAAGAGACAGTTTATATGTGCGAACCATGTGAAGTCGGGTTATGTGTAACACCTTGTTTTGAGAAGTATCACACGTTACGTAACCTAAAATAGATACGTACACAAACATTTTGATTCGTATTTTCATTTTGTTTAGGCTTACAGTCTGTTTTCTTGATATAAGGGTTTTTCTTTACATTTATAAATAGTTAAAAAAGTAATATCTACCATAAAATACGTAATTATTAATAAATTATAGCTTAAATAACAAATTTTGACGCTTCGCTGCGGATGACGTCTATTAGCGCAGCACTAAGGGGTTCAAGGCCGGTTCGAGCGCGCCGCAGCGAAAGGGTTATATAAAGAAAAAACTTAATTTGAAAATCCCAAAGGGAAGTTCACACTAAGTGTGCTCTACCACTTAATCCTTGTATACATAAATATTCTTATAAGTCAAACCTAGAAAATATACGAAGCAAAATACTAGTAATACAAAACAAAAAATGAGGAAAGTAAATTTTGAAACTATGACAAAATGAAAAAGGACACACAAACATTCATAGATATTGTAAAAAATTATTTGAAATAGAGAAAAACAAAATAAATTTAAAAAAAATGGCTAAAGGCATTTATTCCATGCCAAGAAAAGCATCACAATAATTAAACAGTGAACAGGGGTACAATAACAAATATTTTATATCAAATTCTACTCCATAAATAACATAATAAAACTTTTAAATTTGTTTATGATACACGATGTTACTTGAGAAAAAAATCTATTATAAGTTTTATATATGTTATATTTTAGATAAGTTCTAATTGACCTATATATTGTACTGGATTTTTTTCTGATGCCTTTACACTTTCTAAAGTTTTACCTATTTTTAGAAAGGAAAACCCTGATGAGGTTCACAATTAACGTCCTATATCAATTATACCAATAAACTAAATTTTACAATATTTAATCAAAGCTATTCAAAAGTACTTTGAATTTTCTTTTATTTTAAGCAATAGCCTATATGGTTACTAGCATACTACTACTCAGTGTAGTTGAGGAGGTGGTTGTGGGTTTTGAGAGTAGCACTTATACTGCAGCAACGTTCTGACCTCAGCAAATCCTTTGACTGTATATGTCATGAAACGCTACTGGAGAAATTATCATTTTATGGAGTTTGTGGAAGTCCTCTATCATTGATGAAATCATATCTTACGAATAGGAAACAGTATGTCAGATTTAATAATATTTTCTGATTTTAAAATTGTCTCCTATGGGGTGTCTGAGGGATATGTCTTGGGGTCTCTCCTGTTTATTATTTACATTAATGACCTTTATTATCTAATGGTTCCTGAGGGATGCATTTTATTTGCTGACACGATATTATTGTGCTCAGATAAAAATAGAGAACATACTCTTGCGCTTGCTAGCAATAGTGTACTTAAAGCTGAATCATGGTATTCAGCCAATAAGTTGAAGCTAAACAAAAAAAAAACAGTGTTATTTTCTCCAGTGATGTTTCTCAAAATGAAAACCATGCTAAACTCTTACAGCCGGAAAAGCGCGTTAGTTGGTCTAACCAGCCTTGCGCCCATTCACGAAACATGCGTTGCTAGGTAGCGAAACATGCGGTAGGCTGTTTATTTACGTGTATATTTGCGCCAAAAGTTAGACCCAGTATTGTACCTGTCTAAAAATCGCGTAACTTCGACCTCTAGTTCCTTGCGTTTTCCATTGTATATTTAGTATTTATATTCAAAAACAGTACTTTTCAGTGCTACGGATTAGTTAACATATCATAAAGTAAGTATTATACATAGTAGTGAATAGGAGTATACCTTTTATTTAAATTGGTGCAACACATGCGTAAATTTTTCGCGTAACCTCCGCTAGTCTGACTAACGTTACGCCTTGTTGATGAATCCGCATGTTAGGCATTACTCTTGATGGCTCTCTCAGATGGACTTATCATACTGATTCTCTGTGGAAAGATTTATCCCGTGCAACAACTTATGATGATATGCTTTTGAATGCATATTATGGTGTTTACATTCCATAAGAAAACACGTCATCATCATTTAGGGTTTTAAACTCCAACAATAAAGATTATTCGTATAATTAAATAGGTTCCAACAAAGTTCCTCTGGAAGTGAAAACATTACACATCACAAAATTTAAATATTTTATTTATAAAATTATGCACAATCATTATTATTGTTTTAAACTTGTTTTCAGTCTTTTCAATGTTTTTTCTTTGCTTATGATTGTTTGTATATTATCATTGTTTTTAAATGTTTTCAGTAATTTAAATGCAAATTTTTAACGTATTCTAGTGTGATTTGCGCTTTTTTCATTAATATCCCAATGTTTATGTTTATAAGACTTGCTACTATAAACATTGTTAAATGTATTAACGTAGTCCATAACTTCATTTCTTCTTCTACCTTTTTTTAACAGCTAAATGTTTAGGAGTAGTAATTGACATAAATTATGATATTTTTCAAGGTTTGTGTACTAGGTTAAATACGGTATAAGTGTGAAAATGTCAAAAAATAAGGGCGCCGTATTTTTGAAATAGTGTTTTCTACAAATACAATTCAGGAGATGGTGTTTCTTCATCGTATTAGCATAACATCAAACTATAACGCTGAAAGTGAATAGTGTTCTTTAAGTTTTGGAGGAAAAAATGCGTTAGAGTTAGGGCTTGCCATTGAAAGACCGTGATTGCACCTTACTTTCACACTACCGTTGAGTGAATATTCACTCAACGACACTACATCGTGAAAACTACTTGACAATTATTTACATTAGTTCTGTTAAAGTCTTAGTTTTTTTAAGAGAGTTATGTGGAATGCGATAATATCACATACAATTTTCTCAGGAAACATAACAAGTGAACATATGTTTTCTCTTGACTACAATACAATGCAATCATTGAAAATTAAAAAAATCATAACATGGAAAGTTTGGAAAACAACTATCTTCGTATCTCAATTTTCAAATTAGGTACGTTTAATGTAACGTAACATTTGCAACGACTATGGTGTTTCAGGATATACCGTGGCTTAGGTAACTAATCAACGCCAGTCACAGAATTAATAACGTACACTTTCCGTGACTGCTACGGTTGAAAACGCTGTTCTTGTAAGACGTCCTTTAGCAGCCTATGTAACTGCACTGATAAAAGTGCACACGTTTGTTACAGTATAATTTTAATTCTAATCAAAATATATTTAAATTACTACAATTTTTTTTAAAATGTAAACTTAACCAATAAATATAGACATTTTCGTAAATTTAAATCTTCAAAATAAAATAAAATTTATCAATCTTGTATCGCCCTCGGTCAGTAGTGGTTTAGAATTTTGTTCGTATCTAGCTATTCGCAGTTTCTTTTAAGTAGGTGCTCCTGTGGTTTGATTCGGAAATTGGCTTTGGTGGGGATTTTTCACTTCCTTCCTATGTTAAGAGTTGTGTGTATGATGGTGAATCGAACCTCTTCTTTGAAAATAAAACTGATCTTGTGTCATCCTATTGGGGATTAATTTAAAGAAAAGGTGCATAGCGATTTTCGAGCTAGAATTTGCTGCTTATTAGGATTCTGAGCGATTCTCCAGCACACTAAATACCACGCAATTTCCGACATTCATCAAATAAAAAGAACCCTTCACTGAAGGTATGTTACTAAATTTTATTCTTTTGTTATTATCCTGTTTTTCCTTTTGGGTGCATAACTGTTTAAATTTTCAAGTGGTTTTTCATGTTGTCCAAGGGGTTAATTTGAGTATTCCCTTAGGGTTTTTTTTCTTGGAATCCAATATCGAGTCCATTGCTACAATATGGGCGACTTGAACTTCAGATTGTTGTCCTCTCTGATGGTAACCTATACCGGGGCTCTCCCAGAAGTTGCCAGGATTTCCATTCAACTCCAGGACAGGCAAGGCAGTCAACAGGACAGCTCCTTGGAATCAGGCATTGTCACTTGGAACCATCTGATTCCGTAATTGGGCTTGCATAAATTTCACAAAGAAATAAACGGTATATTTGTTTTATTCATTCAAAACTAAAAATTAGAAAATATTTACAGATCTATATATATTGAAGTTTATTGCTTTTTTTATAGACATTTTTGAATTAGTACTGCATTACGTCACAATTTAATAGAACCCTTCTTTTACCTTTTGGCTTAATATTACGTATAGGTAGTATAAGTGATTTAAGATTTTGTATAATTTTTTTGGAGAGTATTGATGCAAAGTAAAAATATATATACATATACTACTAAATATTTATTTCACAACTAACCATTTTACCCACCCCACCGCCCACTGAGCTAGCAGTGGCGTTCTCGTTTCTATTGTATTTTTATTACGCTAGTAACGGCACTTAAAATACTATATTTGTTCGGTTCACTTTGGGAAAATCAACCAACAAAGATTTCCCGATTACATCACTAAAAATTTAAAATTTAGTATATTCTTTTAGTACCGTAACACGTTGTCCACACCATGTAATATTTTAAAATTAGACCACAAATCTAATCTGAAGAACTGCCTCTTTTACAATAGAATGGTAATTATTTATGAATCATCGTATATAAAAACAACTTAAAAATATTGCAGCAAATTAGCGGCTAATATTTTCTCAAACGTCTGTTAGCAGTTGAAACGAACTGACAAGAGAAAAATGTCGATAACTAATGGGCGACCTTAGAAACGTACCTAACAAATGACAGCTTAAAATAGAAAAGTGCTAATTGATATATGGCTGCACTCGGCAAGAATCTATTAATTGGTTGAACATCGATGTTATTTCTCGTTAATTAGGACTATAAAGTTAATCAACGAAACTAAAAATATATCTTGATGGTTATCGCATTTTATTGATTACTTCGACGTCAAGTAAATTCAACATCGTAAACCAAGGTATAAAATACAGAAATAAACATGTACGATCTATGAATATTTAATTAATTATGTCTGACAAAGCTTTAATCTCTTCTTTTAAGAAGGATTATCATCTTCAAACCATCAGTTCGGCTAAAGGAATTACAATGTAGATGTGCATTTAATTGTTACAAAGCAACACTTTTTTCATTAGTTAATTTTCACAGCATCAAAAGTGGAAAAAATTGCTATAGATTCTGAGGGTTCAAATGTTCTCCTGTTTACAATAAGAAAGAAAATAATAAATTCTTGTGTTAAGGAAGCTAAATAGAGAATAACATTTCCAAAGCTTATTTTATTTTTATTTTATATTACACCATCTTACAGACACATAACCAATTACAGGATGAGAATTACAGAAAATGAAAGATTATCACAAAAAAAACAACGAATAATAAAATATAATTGAAATATAATCAAACACGTACTAACACTAACAAAAGTAGTTACTAACTTATTGTAAACAGCTAACAAATGCTTTCTTTAGAGTAACGTAGTCACAATTAAATTTGTCAATTCTATCTTGCACATTATTATAAACATATACACATATAAAAAAGTGGGAAGAATTTCAGTAAATTAGTATGTGTGGGAAGATAAAATGTATAAATAAATATCTTGGAAAATTTAAAAAAATTAGGGCAGTCAATTTTCAGACACCACGTCATTAATGAAAAGTATAAAGGGTAGTGGCCCAAAGATAGATCCTTAGGACGCACAACATGTAGCAGAAAAACTTTGCAATGTAAAGCCACGACATTCGACATACTGCTTCCTGCCTACTAAATAAGATTTAAATAGTGTAAGCAAAGGTGGCGGCAAACCAACTGGTTTTAAGTTTTAATAGAATAGTAGAATTATTTAGATTTATCGAAAGCTTTAAAGTAATCAGAACAAGTTACATCTACTTATTATCAACATACTGAGTGATAAACTGTCTGATACAGAGTAGGTTCCTTACCTTCAACATATTTTTTTCAAACCGTGCTGATGAATACTAATCTATCTCCGGATATGACTAAATAGTGTAATGTAATTTCAAAGATATTGGAAAAGTTTTTTATTACTGATATGGGTCTATAGTTTTCAACATTAGCTTTGTCGTCTTTTTAAATACAGGACATATCCGAGAAACTGTCCAGATATCACTGAATGCTAAACACAGATTAAACAATACGGTAGGAGACTACACTAAAACAGCACATCTAATAATTAAGGCTGAAATAGAGTCGGGATCCTTGGTATATTTTGGCTTTAAATCGAATAGAGCCAATAAGGTACCATTGGCATTAAATTGATCAACGTATCTTTCCATCATATTGACATCCCGTATTCGAGAGCGAGTGGAAAATTTGATTTAATCGAGTAAAGACTTTTAGCATTGCAATGACAGCAGTGGGAGTGGATGATTTTATTCGATTTAGGTAGATATTTGAGGTATCTTCACTACAAGTCGGCAGCATTGTTGGTCGAAAAACATTGTTATATCTAGGCGTCACTGTCTATCGTACATATCTATTGACTTGAAAACTTGAACTTTTAAATACTATGTATATATTTTTTTATATTTTTAGGTATTAATAATATTGTGTGAAACTAACTACTCAGTGGACAAAAGCCCCAACCTGCATTGAATTACATCCACAATATCTACCCATATATATTCCTTATTATTAGCTTTTGTAACATTTTTTACTGTTTTAGAAAGGTATTTTAAGCTAATATAAATCAAATCTCCTACAATTCCTATCATAAAGTCATATGTATGTTCTCTGATACCAAACATCTAGGTATGCTAATGAACAATTCCATAGACAAAGCTCTATTCAATAATTATCTATAGAGTGTTTCATTAGAAGGTTAGTAAATTATATTATTTTCTTTAGATAATTATTACTACGACGTATACTAGAAATAGGGTTAGTTGACTTGACAATCGATAATGCTGATCTAAAATGAAGTGTACACTGCTGTATCTTGCAGTGGAAGAGAGACATTTTATTTATTTATTTGGGATACTTACAGGACAAGCCCAAGAATAGTATCCACTGCAGTGTTGCCATCGTCAGTACATATGTACTATTTTAGTACTTTTTTGTCCAAAGTATGAGTTTAGTGCTACCGCCTAAAAATCTAGTACTTTTTATAATAGCTACGCCATTCAGTACTTTTTTTAGTACTTTTCGAGAGTGTCAGTATGACGGTAGACATTCATTCTGTCCTCAGATCACAGAACACGTTCGGTACAATCCAAGTTTGTTTTGTGATCTAATCCACAGACCATAAAAATCGTATCTCTTAACTGTCTAACTGAATCGAAAGTTATTTATTAAAAATGTGTGTATGATTGAGTTACTACAATAATAATAATAATTAATACAATTATAATAATGTGATAACTGCTAATGTTGTGGAAAACAATCACTCTGTGGACTAATGCCCGGACCAGAATTGAATTACATGCCCAATATCTTATAAATATTCAAGATCATTCGCTAATGGTACCACCAGACATAGACCGGTTTCGAGCATGTTAACTTTCATCAGTATGACCGGACCAGCATTGAATTACATGCCCAATATCTTATAAATAGTCAAGATCATTCGCTAATGGTACCACCAGACATAGACCGGTTTCGAGCATGTTAACTTTCATCAGTATGACATTTGAGCCATAGTCTAGGCCCAGGCATTGGGCAGCAGTTTGACCATTAAAGAAATAACACATTTAGGTGTTATATTTCACCCACAATTATAATAATAATTACTAAGGTTCTATTCTAACAGATATATTGAGTTATTTTATCGATTATTATAAAGTGATCTGAGCATATCATTCTTTTGCTCTAATATTACAAAAAAATATATATAATAATCTGAGCACTTACATTGAATTTTCGTAATCGCCTATCCTTGCAGTTAAATTTTTTGTAATAGTATAAGGCATTGAGGCAAAATTATTGTCATGTTTGCAATATTACACAAAAATTACTTGTATATCTATCAACGATATAAAAATCTCAAAAATGGATAAAAATTACTATACTTTTTATCTAATCCATTGGATTTTTTAGCTTTTTTCTAATCTTTGGATCTTACACACTCCGACGATGACGTCATCAGTACTTTTTAGACATATTCAGTACTTTTTCGTTCATTGATCTAGTACCTTTATTTTCATGGTACTGGCAACACTGATCCACTGAGATATAAATGAGACAATATAAACAGGCCCGTTCCTAGCGGGTATGGAGCACATGCCCCGCACGCAGGCGGCAAAAGTTAGAGGCGCCAATTCGAAGAAGTTCCTCGGCAGTGCACCGATTGTTTTTATTTTTGATTTTTATTTATTATAACTAAGTGTGAAGACGACTTCATTAACAACTTTTACCATACTTAAGTAGTAAAATATAGATATGGTACATAAAGATTCAATGACACTTATACCGTTTGCTTCCCTTCTTAGAAACAGGGTCAAGTATGCCTATGATCTAAAAAACAGTACCCTTCACACATTATTGTTTCCTTAGCAAATAATGTGATACATTTCCTCTTATTGAGGGGTAAAGTCAAAATTTCTCATTTGAGAAAAAATAGTTTATTCTAAGCTGCACGATTAAAAAACTGTCCGCACCTGCAACCGTCCGTCCTATTGCAAGTACTTCAAGTTTCCCCACCATAAAACCATAGAAATCATAAAATATATAGAACGCCAAAAGGGGTATCGAAAGCAGTCAACCTATGGAGAAAACGAGAGTCTGGTAATATTGCTTTAACTTAGCTTTTATGAGTTGGTTGCCCTAACGGGATACCCAACTAACATTTAAGCCTAATAGACTACTACACAAGAAAAATAATTCTAAATTGATCAAGATTTACTACTTTCCTCCATAAAAATAGTCTTCAATGTTACAAAATCTTATAATACCAAAATTTTAGTAAAAAATTTGTTAATTAAGAGTAATATAATGACTTCTAAGTAAAATGAAATATATGTCAATTTATACAGTTCGAAATTACATATTGTTTACCTATTCTATGTTTTCAAATGCTAATATTCCAATAACGTGTAAGACGAAGTTATAATTTACTTAATTTTGTCTTGAAATCTGTCTTCTATATCCAAGGATTTTTAAAATTATTACAATAGGTAAATATTTACATATTTATTACGAAATTGTATAACTTATTTTATCTTCAACTAGTAGTTAAAAATAAGGTAATAACTAGTTATTTTGCCTTCAATTGGTTAAGTTCCATTTTTATTACAATATCAACCTATTTTCAACTTTGTTAATAATTTCTAAAGAATATTTAACCATTTCAATTAACCTAATATAAATATTGATCTATATTATGGTACAAATTTACTTGTTAATAATACTTCGACGTAAGTGTGTCTTATAAAGGTTTTTTAGGAAACAAGCTTCTTGTTATATGTATTCCGACAAATCTTCATGTAATAGCGCGTAGAAATTGTTTTGTTGGCGATCTGCAGTGAAAACCAAGCCCTACGCAATATTACAGAGTTGTAAAAAACGAATTTAAGCCAACACTGCATACTATATAAATTAATCTAATGATAATATATCAATAAACACTTCATATATAAGTATTCTTATGACTGTTATTGTGTCAGATGAATTCAGTAGTGCACGTGAATTGAACTTCGAATTGAATTCCGTTCGAAAATATTTATTTTGTTTTTGTTATTACGCATATATAATATTATTGGCTTTAATTTGAATTTTCAATCACAAATAAATCCAAGAGTAGAATTTTATATGTAGGTACGTAGTAATAATTTCATTGGTAATAAATTACCATAAAATATCTTCATTTGGAGGAAATCTCAACCACAAAGTTAATATTTTCCTGTGACGTCAACATTGGCATAGGCAATCTGCCCTATAGGTTAAAACTTACAGACAAATTGACTTCAAAGTTGATTTTATTTGAGCGGCCATGTTGTAATAAACACTGAATGTTTTGTTCATTATTTCTAATTGATTACTTATTAAAATTATGTTAATACTATAATATTAGTTAATACATTTATGACGAAAGATTATTAAACACATTTTATTACAAAATACATTCAGTTTTTATTTTAGGTTATTTTTCAGTATAGAAATATTATTAAAAAGCAATAGTAAAAATGTATAAGGCGCTTTATTTGTATGAAAGTTTGGTCATGACATTATACGAAAAAATTTCCTGGGTTGTACAATTTGATGAATGGAAACCAAAAATACAGACTTTATTATATTAAAATCTAAATATCTATAAATATACTGACTCCTATTGTACTTGTAGTTTAGTAGGCTGACTTATAGTCTTTCTTTTTCTTCCTATCCCTGTTCGCTATTACAATGCATAAAATCAAACATATAATGTTGTCTCTCTCTGGCAAAAGTATGTCATATAAAGAGCATAATTAGGGTATATTTTGGTAATAATGTCTTTTATATTTTGAAATTTTAACATAAAATTGGTCCGTATTTCTTTTAGGTCCAATTATCTTATTGGAATAAAATTCTTGCCGACCAATTATTTACTTCCATATTACTTTAGTTTTTTTCCCCACATAAGGAAAAAGGCCAACGAATATAGGTAAACTTTCCTTATACGGAATTGGTCATGAAAAGTTTTTGACCAATTCAGAGGTCAAGTTAACGTAATTTTAACTTTAATTGTTTGTTGGGTAGCTTCACACTAATGGGCAGGAATTTAAAAAAAAAATAAAATTTAGGTCCAATTCATAGAAACATATGATTTATATGGTCCAATTACAAACATTTCGTTTTAATGTTGTATAATCAACAGCTTATATTAAGTTTTCCCTAGATGGCTGCTTTCTAAGCTCCTTCATAGTGATTATTTTTGAATGCCTAATGTAGACTTCTGGTGTTTTATACATTTTATAATTTCTATGCATAGGACGTATAGGAAAAAACAAATTACAGATTTTTATACATCATCCTTATTTTTTATTTGAGTGTTCATTTATATGCTCTACAGCTAACACCTAGTGAACTGATCCAAACTAAATTAATAGATGGTAAAAGTAAAAACTCAAAATGAAGTATTCTGATGAAGTGCAATAACTGCAGTGTTTGTAATAAGAAAGGTATGTTTTTGTTTTTTAAAAATCAAAAGTTTATGTTTGACTCCACTAGTGAGTATTTTGTGTTTTTTTTTTCAAGTTAGAACATGTGTGACGGCACAAGAAAAAAATTGTGTGGAGCTCAATAATTTAAAATCGTTTCCAAATTTATTTATAGGTTTAATAGTATTTATATCTTTGCCCATATCGGTGGCTTCGGGAGAAATAAGTTTTTGAAAATTAAAGACAATTAAAAACTGCTGCAAATTAAAACAGCGTATATCACATCTAGCTATTATTTCAATTGAAAAACCAAAGTTGTGAAATTCAAGATCATAATAAAATGATAAACGAGTTTGCGTCTTCAAAGACCAGACGTATTCCATGATAATTTTATTTGTATGTATTTACATTTATTAGTTTTAATGTTTTCAGTTCTTTTATTTTATCTTTATTTAAAACAAACTATATTAACGGTGTGTGCGTTATTTATGTTAAAAAAATGTGTTTAAAATTAATATTTTGTAAAAGGTTGGAGAAAAATGTTACCACATATTCCGGGAAATGGTCTGATGATGGAATGGATTCACGTTACCTTAAATTAAAATTTTATAGTTTCTGAGATACAGGGTGTTGAAATTACAATTTTATTTTAGTTTTTCCTCAATAACTTCATTGTAAATTGAAATAAATACATAAAACTTGTTAGAGGCGAGTTTTCTGGCATTGAAATATGGCCTGGAATTTGCTGACAATTGTAGAAGGCGCCACCTACAGTATTACAGATGAATTTAAATTGTCAACTTTTTGGTGCGCTGGCGTACTTATTTTTTAATAAATCATCCCTAGATGTTTTTTCTTTAAAAAAGAAATACTTAGAAATGTCGTATTGAACAATCGTTTTTTTATATCTGGATTTTAAAGCTTTATTTCATAAACGTCAACATAAGCCCATTGTCTTCTTTCACACTTTATTCAATTACTATGAAATAAGAAAAAAGTCTCAAGTAGTGATAAAAAATTACTAGAAACAGAATTCATTGACTTAACAATCGATACTATTAGTAGTTTGAAAGTCAAGTCGTGAATCCATAGAAGCTGTGCCATATATTTTTCAAATCGATATTCATTTGTTTTTCTCCGTCATATTCTGATTCTGGACGATTCTTAATGCTTCAATGTGCCATTTGAATATTTTAATAAATTAAAAAGCATATTACAAGGAAAGTAGAATTATGTGTCACCTTGCAATGCACATTTCTCTTTTCTCATTGTACAATTGCATATTTATCCAGATAACTAAACGCTCTCTTTTCAAATTTAATTGACACACGGATGTAAACAACTTAAGATAATGCTTTGTTCCGTCCTTAACACAATTTACAACGATTGTCTTACTAGCTTATCCTAATCTCAATAAGATCACATTAAATTAATAAAAAAAAGTTCCAACCACATATGTGGTTTATGTAGGCATAATTTACTATCGTATAAGTATTAGAAGATATAAAAGGTTTATCAGTGACAAGATTTACATTGTTATTCCTTATACCACAACACTAAACTTGTCAGATACGAAACAAGTATTCATATGATAAACAGGATTTATTAGTCCATTGAAATGTTACATTATTTTGGCCTTAGCGTGCATTTTTTAGAGGACGTAATTTTATTGTTTAGATGTGAGGGGGGGGGGTTCAAAAAAAGCTTAACTTGAAGTTTGTGGGGTCGCAACCCTCCAACTTCGGCCACCATCTTAGAAAAAGGGGGTTAATTGTTTTTAGCATTTATCAGGTAAACTATTGGTCATACAAAAAATTTTTAAAAACATTTTTTATTGCAAATTGAACCCTCTACAATTTTAGTCTAGTAACAAAGATATTAAAGGAAAACAAACAAAATTTTTGGTGGTGGTGCGGAAAAGAGTCAATATCTATTAAATAACAATATTGAAATGTCTATAATAAAAAACATTATTATAAAAATAATTAAAAACTATGCCATATCATTGATATAAATTTAGACTTATCAGTAGGGAAAATTAGTGTTCACTTCACAGCGCTGTAAACCCCAAACTAATGAATATAATAAAAAAAGTATATAATAAAAATTCTTCGTTGAAAACTACTTTACAAAAATGCTCTGATGTCATTTTTTTTAAATAAAAAAAATAAATAAATTATGGCGTCCAAAAGAAAATTTGTCCAAAAATGTTGATTGTTTTTCTTTAATATCTTTGTTATTTTTGATTTTACAACAAAAAGTTACTGGACTAGAGGATTCAATTTGCAATAAAAAATGTTTTTTAAAAAATTTTGTATGACCAATAGTTTACCTGAAAAATGCTAAAAACAATTTAACCCCCTTTTCCAATATGGCGGCCGAAGTTGGATGGTTGTGACCCCCCCCTCTCACATCTAAACAATAAAATTGCGTCCTCTAAAAAATGCAACCCCAAATGTAACTTTTCAATGGACTATTAGATCTAATAAGCGACGTGATACGAGATGGAAGATTTAAATGGAGTTACAGTACAGTATGTCTATGAAGTTATTGTACGTCTAAAGTCAGTTCACACACGTCCAGATCGACTGTTAAGTTTGCCCGAGCGAATACATATGAACAGGGTGTCTCTAACTCGATAGCATGGGCTTAATGTGAGAGATACAAAAAATTTAAATAAAATTTGGAACACGTATTAAATGGGATAAGATAAACTCCACTTTCAATCGAAAGTATTATCTTTAGGATTTGTCAAAAACGACTAATGACGTCATTAATAATATTTTTAACAGAAAGATACCCAATTTTTTTTTCTGTTAATAAGCTCTTTTTCCTAATAAACTTTTATTAATGAATTTTTTCTGCATTACTTCCCGTTTAAAAGTCATAATCAATATCGTCCTAAAGAGTCTCAGAAGAAATACCATCTAAAAATCACATAGCGATGGAAGGATCAGATAGTCGTTTGAAAATAATTGAATATTCGTTGTTGAAAGTGTATAAATGTTACAAAATACTTGTCATTACTCAATACGAACGTCAAATGTATAACTTTTGTGTTTACAAAATGTTCTCATTCAAAAAAAGTTGATATCCTGCTTATTTACGGCAAGTCACAAAAAAATGCAAGAAGCTGTAGAGTTATATCGAGAAAAGTATCCAGAGCGTCTCATTCCTGATCTTATAACCTTTACAAGATTGGAGGCGACCTTCCGACGAAATGAAGATGCATTTTCTATTTGGAACAATCAAATAATTGACCGAAGGGTAAGAAACCATGTTAATACAGCTAGACTGTTACAGTATTTCGAACAAAATCCACGAAATTATGTGTATATTGAATTTGGATAAATGAACCATTCAACAACTTTTGACGACCAATGGGTATCCAGACTACAAAATTCACAATTTGGAGTATTTGCCTGAACGCCACATTGAAAATAGACTTAATTTTATAGCTCAAATTGGTCATTTTTGAAATGACCTTTCGGACACTCTATATCCTCGTATCAGATAACAATAGACCCACCCAGTATTTTCCTTCTCTGTGCCTTTGTTGTTTCCTCCTTTGCAGGTACAGTAGATACAATAAACTCTTCATCATTATTATTATATTTTAAACAATACAATTTCTAGCATTCACTGGTAGGTACGCCACTGACTAAAGTTTAGCAAATACATTAAATCTACAGGATCGGCCATAAACAGTTTGATTGTGGGTATATGTGAACACTGTATCCGATATCTGATACCCATACCAATAGACATCGATAATATCGTCCTTAAATTTCATGAGATTGTTTTTCCACGAACATATTGAAATGTTTTCATAATTATTAAAAATGCTACATTTTCCTGACAAAAGGCGTATATCTATTAATCTAAGCTCCCACTATAAAACGACCTTCACCGAGCTGGTTAATGGATGAAAACTATTTTATATCCAATTAAATATGTCAATAAATATATTGCAAATGGGTTGTCTAAAAAAATTCAGTCCAGAATATGATTATTTAACAATTAAAAATAATTTTTTTTTAAACATTTCACTGGTTTGGTTAATAGACAAATTCCATACCAATCGAAAGTATGAAGTCCATAGAATATGTAAACGTTAGGTTGACTATTTTTTTCCCGTCACAACTCTTGGGTAGGCAGGTATAAACAGGTAAACCGATACTAGTAACTTGCACCGGTGTGGTTAATAAATTAAGGTTAAATTAAAATAAAGATTATTTCATTACTAACACGGTGGTATAGGGTTGTCTGCAAAAAATCAGTCATGGATTCCGGTTGTCGAGTTTTAAAAAGTGAAATATTCCCCAGCGAACCATTCCATGCGATAGAAGAGTACACAGCATTGCAGCTGTATGTAGTTCGTCCATACCGAAGATGAAGACGATCCGTTTATCCGTTTCTCCAAAAAATCGAATAAAATCAGGGGGCGACGGTATTATTATTAATCTGCCCCTAGGAACTCAAAGTCTCAAAGAGTACGTGTCTTTAAAATTTCTATTCGATCGGTTGGGGGGCGGCGCCGGGGGCGGTATCCCGTTTTTTAACATTTTTTCGGTACATTACCGGATGCGCCCCCGCTTTATCGCGAAGTATACGTACATAACATTTGAGGTCGATCGGATTCGATTTGTGGCCGTGAGATGTGCGGAAATTTTATTTTACTCCTAACGACGAACATGAGGCTAGGTAAACGGCGGCTGTGGGACGGGATCGGAGGTTTCCCGAATTCATAACTGAAGGGTGGAGTCTCGAAGTCACGAGTTTGAGAAATCGACCTTTTCTGTTTCATTTCGAATACATATTCGAATATTTTTTTATGAAAATATGAAAAAATACTTTTATAGAATGTTTTGTACAAACAACGGTTTACGAGTTGGGCGGCAAAATACCACCGCCCCCAGACCTTTATTAGATTTTTTGGAGAAACGGATAAACGGATTGTCTTCATTTTCGGTATAGACTATTATTTTCTGGTAGTGACTTGAAATTATATTATGATGTTCCTGCCGCCCCTCCGGGGACGGCCCTTGAAAACACGAAATTTGTCTAAAATCATTGAAATTGTTTTGTGGCTTCTTCTCCACCTTACCTATCAAAAAGTCTAATAAAATTTTATGATTATATGTATCGTTTCCTTAAAAAAATTAAACGTAATTCGAGGCGGCAAATGGATTATTAGAAAATTTTATTTTTTACGGGTTTTCGACCTCCACATATCATTAGTAGGGTCGAAAATGTTGTTTTATTGTCATTGAAGTGCGTTAGGGATTCCTAGGGGTAGATTAATAATAATAGGTACCGCCGCCCCCGGACTTTATTCGATTTTTTGGAGAAACGGATAAACGAATCGGGTTCGTTTTCGGTATGGACGAACTACACACAGCTGAAATGCGGTTACTCTTCTATCGAATGGAATGGTTCGCTGGGGAATATTTCACTTTTTAAAACTCGACAACCGGAATTCAGAACTGATTTTTCGCTGACAACCCTATACCACCGTGTTGGTAATGAAATAATCTTTATTTTAATTTAACTATAATTTATTAACCACACCGGTGCAAGTTACTAGTATCGATTTACCTGTTTATACCTGCCTACACAGGAGTTGTGACGGGAAAAAAATAGCCACCCTAACGTTTGCATATTCTATGGGCTTCATACTTTCGATTGGCATGGAATTTGTCTATTAACCAAACCAGTGAAATGTTAAAAGAAAAAATAATTTTTAATTGTTAATTCATCATATTCTGGACTGAAATTTTTTAGACAACCCATTTGCAATGTATTTATTGACATATTTAATTGGATATAAAATACTTTTCATCCATTAACCAGCTCGGTGAAGGTCGTTTTATAGTGGGATCCTATACTATATAGACAATTATCAAAACTTTTTGTTACAATGCAATATTTTTAAAATGGTTTGACTATATTCATTGAAAAACAATTGTTGATGACGTCATAGATTTCAGTAAATGCGAATAAAATTTTTGTTTTAAAATTGACCCTACTTGGTCCAATTTGAGACCATGAAAGCAATTTTTTATTCCCCTTTTTTGCGTTTCCGTGAAATGACCGAGATATACTCGCGTCAAGAATTCAGACGTCTGACGGCTGACGTTACACATTTGTTTTTATTGTCAAAGTAATTTTCGATATTTGGTCGCGTTAAAAACAATCATATTTTGCAATTTAGTGCAGTATATAATGCAAACTTTTAGTGTAGTATATAGCTTTATACTATCAGTTGCAGTTTCTTAAATATTTTGATGAAAATATAATGAATTATTCATTTGTTCGTATGACGTAAGTCGTCTGAATTCTTGTCGCGAGTATAGAACAATCTCATGAAGTTAGAAAACACCCTGTATAAAATAGAATATGTGTTTCTTCACAAAAACATAGTAAACAATTACCTGAATGAATGAAACATTTGATTACAATATTTCTTTTTTATTCCTTTACGACGTTAACCACAGGATATTTGCTGGTAACCATCTCGGATCCTTTGACCCAATTAAAAAAGTTGTTTACCGCGCTTTTGCGGCGCATAAAATGTTTTGCGAAATGCAACTTCATAAATGCAACAAAGTAGTCTTTGTTGTTACCATAAAAGCTTGTTTTATTGTTGCCATCGAATATAGTTCTCCACAGTTTTATTTTGAAATGAATCAGTTGCCAAGTTCCCCGACTTGATGAAGTGGAAATATTACAAAATGTTTTGTATTAAACAGATTTAGTTAACCGTACTACCTAATACTGATATTTTTTGGAATTAAAAAAGGAATTGAAGTTATTAATTAATATTAATATATGTATATTGTATTGTGATAAACCGAAAAATAGAAACCTGAAACACAAAATTAGAAACCTCATGCATTAAGCCATACAAGTTTTCTGTATTACTAAAATTAGTACAATTCTGTCAATAACGGACATTTAATATGAGACATATTATATTTAAAATTTGAAATATAATTTGTGAGTTAAATAACAGAAATGAGATGAAATACATGACTAATGGCCGGTTTCTCAACTAGTAGCTATCTATTAAATAAACTTATCGATTCCATAAACTGGAGATATCCCATGAATTCGGTTTCTGAACCATTCGATAATGCTTATCTATTGCATAAGTTATCGAACAGATATCCAAAGAAAAATGGCAAGATATTTGTCCAATAAACATTAGCGCACGCGCGCAGCGATTTAGCTGTTGCTTGTTTACATCTTCATTGTAAGGCTTAACCCAACTTTTTTTGATATTTTCGTGACGATAACTGTGCAATGGAAAATTCTGATTCGTCTGTCTCATCAAATGAAGAATATTTAAATATAGTCAGATATCTTGAACGGCCAAGACGTTATCGTGAAAGAGAAAACCAGTATGAAAAATACAGCGAGGGAGGTTTTGTTTAAGGGCGCCGTATTCTTGAAATAATGTTTTCTACAAATTTTATACATTTAAGAACTGAATAATATAGAATTTAGCAAATAAAAACGTTATCTCATGCCACTAGCAAATATTCAAAGGTACCGAAGTAAAATCAATATATAACGTCAGAAAGCGATCTATCCAGCAAATTTTTAGGTACTGAATTCTTTCAAAATACGTATTTTTTTAAATTCAACTATAAATGTATACATTGTTATAACATAAACTTACATAGTTCTGCATATAAGATTGTTCACTTTTGTTTATAAGTATGTGACAATAATTGTTAAAATGTGGGGTTAGAATAGCGAAATAATGTGTGTCATACAAATACATTTTTAAAGTTATTATATTATTTGAAGAGAGTTTAAATAGTAAAAGTGTATAAACAAAACATCAGTAATTTTATTTTTGATATTACTTTTGTTCTACGTGTTTCATTTTTCAAGATTTCATTAGGTACCTAAAAAATATCACAAATTTGATCATTTTACGGCGAGAAATACGGCCACCTTAAAGAAAAAAACTGTAAATTTACTGATAGATTTAATAGGAGAACAAGTATTCAAGTGTCTAGTACCAGAACAAATTTACTATCAGTATTAGAAAAGGTTTTAATAACTTCGTTTTTATGCAACAGGTTATGTGATATCATTAGGTAGGCGATAGTGGCGCCATCTACAATTATTTCTTCAAAGTGTCTTATTTCCATAAATGGCATCTGCAAACATTTGTGCATTTGCTAGCTCCCTTTATGATTATTGCAGATATTAAGATATCCATTCAATTGTTATGTATTTAACAAAATTTGGAAGGCATGCGTTCAGAAACCAATATAAAGTTATCGGTCTGTTAAATTTATGTACTCGATAGTTATCGAATGGATTGCGCCAAATGTTGAGAAACCGGCCATAAGAACAAGGAATCAATCAATAACTAAATAAACTTTTAAAAGAAAATATGAGCAAATTAAATAATGTATTAATAGGTTAAGTATGGGTTAGAATTTAAAGAAGTGAATAATTTTAAAATTGAAGTGCGAAATAAACATTCTTTAAAACTATAAATTAAAATAAAGTGTAGTGAACTGGAAACACTCCCACAAAATTAACGAAAAAACAGGATATACCTATATGGCATTACCTTGACAACGAGTGCATACCATAGTTACGTTAAGAAGCGACGCCAAGTAATTAGGGAGACGCGGTCAGAAGCTTGAAGATACAACATCGATTAAAAGATTGGGTCCATTACAAGGCTCAAAAAGTAATAAAAATCCATTAAAAATGCGTCCACAACACTCAAACTCCACATACAAGGAAAGCAAAGTCTGCATTTTGACAGCTCCGCAAGAATTATGACGAAACGACAGATTTAAACTGAGGGAAACACGAAGAAATACCGACAACTGGAAATACATGGAGAAAGAAATTAAAATTGCCCAAGAAACAGGAACGTAAGTGAATACAAAATCCAATTTAAAACAAGACTGTGTGAAATTAAAAATATTTAATAAAGACAATTTGCTTAAAATAAACACTCACAGATACTCATATAATAATAATAATAATAATATCTCTACCCCTCATTCTAATCACAGGGATTAGCCCAGAAGTCGGAGACTTGTGCGGGAGAGGGGGCGGCATATTATTATTAAGCAGGCCGCATTTGCGCCCAGGAACGACTTACGTTGGTAGGCCCTAACCACTATTCAGTGCAGGAATGAGGGAAACCTGGAAAACCTCATTAATTAGGGGGGTAGTCAAATATCAACCGGTATCAATCTCTCACATTGACCCAAGCTAACATTATTCCACCCTGCCATACCCGCAGAAAGGGTGCCAATCCTCTCCACGAATATAGCTTATATACGGTCTACCGGCAGCTGGGCTCGAACCAACTCCGATCTAGTCACCTCGATTCAAGTACTGATGCCTTAAACCGCGCGACCACTGACCGACCTCAATAATATAATATAATTAGCATATAAAGAGACACTTTTAAGTTAAGAGTTTAAATGTTTAAAAAATGCCAATGCACTAATCTTTGATCGCCTAATTAAGTTAGATTTTGAATAAAATAGGTTAACCTTCATTAAAGGTAGGAAATAAGACAAAGATGTTACACTTTTTTTAAGTTTATAGACTAACATTTTGTTAAATAGATATTGGTGCAATAGGTACCTTTTTCTTATGTAAATTTCTTTGATTCATTTCACTGTAAATTCACAAATTGCCTTCGAATTAGCAAGAACCGCCCCAGTGAGATTTAAGAGAGTCAAAGCTCATAAGTAATGATATAATTTGAATATTGATTTATTTGTTTATATATAATAAAAAATATATATATTATATTGCATCTTTGCAATACCGTGGGAGCAATAGTAAGAAATAAAGGTAAGTTTAAATATAATAATAGTTATTTGATAGAACATAGCTACGGAAAATAAAGTACAAATTTAAAATAAAATCTAATATACACAAAATCACAAAATTAAAATTAACAAAACAATAGTATTCAATATAAAACATGTAAATAAAACATAAACAAACATCATCATCATCATCATTATTATTATCATAATAATATAGGTATAGTTTAGACAGTCCACAAAAATAAACATTTTGAAGAGGTACTAATTTAAATTAATTTTATTGATATTTTTAATTGCCACAAATAAATAATAAAACGCAAATAATTCTAAAAAAAATTGTAAATTCTTATCGAAATAAATAAAATTGTTTATACTCTGATATATAAGTTGGAAGAATAAACATGTTTATTAGTACTATTTGAACACAAACTATTTCTTATTTTTACTTTCGAGAATTATTAATAAATAACAAATATTTTTTTCTCTATAATTTATGATAAGTATAACAGATTCATCCAGAAAATGTTATCAACGTTATAAGGCTATAATTATTATAAAATACAACAAAAACAAAATAGACAGAGTAGAAGTCCTTTGGAACAAACAATTCAAATCTTACTGATTATCACATTTCACAAAACATTCATATTTTTTTTTTATTATTTTTAACATAGAAATCTAAATGTGTTGAATGGTTAAAAATAATGTAAATGCTTTATTTCGGAGATACAAGATATCAAAAATTTTGAAAAAAAAAATTAATCGTCTTGTAAAGATAGCAAATTTTATTTGTAAATCTCTTGTCATTTTTTAAATTAACGCTCAATTTTTTAGATATTTTACATTTTATTTATGAAAAAATACAATTTTTATTTTTAAACGCAGCCTGTCAAAATTGCTGGTATTTTTTATTTGGTTGATATCAATATATTTTCAGGAATTTAGGAAATGTAAAATATCTAAAAAACTGGGTTTTAAATAAAAAATTGTTAAGATATAATGTTTGAAAATCCAATTTTGTAGAAAATTTACGTTTGAAGACTATAGGCGTACGATGAAAAATATTCGGAAACGAAAAATGGGCTGGGCCTCCCCCAATTATAGGGTTCTAAATTACATTTTTTCAAGATTTTTTCCAAAAATGCAGCATAAAGTAAAAAATATTTGTGCCAATTTTAAAATATTATCTTTACAACTTAGGTCATTAATTAAACAAAAATCTATTTTTCCACAAAACTGTTAAAAGTGGGCTTTTTAATTGTCATTTTTGATGTTAAAAATGTCATTTTTTGACACGCGTGTTAAAAGTAAGTCAAAGTTTATTTAAATTTTGTTTTGAAAATTAATAAAACGTTTTAACAAACACATGAACAACTTTTTATTTTAAATAAGTACAAACTTACATTTTAACTAGTTGTTACTATTAACATTTATAGTAAAGTTAGAACAATTTGAAATTGTAATTCCCTGCGGAGTCGTCATACTTAAGTTGGTTTTACTGTCAACATGTGTGACACATCTATTTTCTGTAGAAATACTACTGGTAGTACTGGTGGTCTTGCTAGTAGTTGCAGCAGTAGGAAGTAGTTGGCACGCAATTTCCTTCTTCTGTTCTAGTGAATTTTCAATGTAGCATTCAGCTACCGTCGAAGATTTCCATCCTCCATGGCTCTTGATAGTAGTAAGATTTGCACCAGAATCTGCTAAAAATGTCGCTGAAACAACGACGAAAACAGTGTCCGGTGTAGAATTGAGGATTTGGTAGATTCAAGAACTCTGCAATGTCGGCAGGCATTTTACCAAATATTGGATTGAATTCTTCACACATTTATTCTTCATATATTTAAGAAAAAGTCGTCTATGGTCAGCGTTGGGTGGCCGAAGTGCCATATACTTTCTAAAAAAGTTTAAATAGAATTCATCAACAACACTGAAAGTCCGAGGCACTTTCATTTTAGTATCTGGTATGGTCACAACAACCGAAGTGCCCAAATATTCGATATTGTCGATGGTCATCTGACACAATTCCTCCCGGCGACACGCCCCGAAAACACCCACTATTGCTGCGACATTCATCACCAGATACTTTTCGTCTTCTGCTTCTGTGAGAAATTTGTCGATATGCGTCTTCGTCAAAACTTTTGACTTTTTTGCTTGATATCCTTCACCCTTCCGTTTTAAAAAAGCAATAAGTTTATAATGTTTGCTTATATCTTGATCTTGCTTTATTTTTAACATAGTTTTGATCATGGAGTAATTTGACCACAGCGTTGACGATTTCCATATCTTGGCTTTTTCCTCAAAATATGCCAGTAAAACACTTTCGTTACATTTCCCAGGGACCTTTTTAATGTTAATGCACTATTTCGAAAAGCGTCTATAAGCGATTTCGTACTGTTCCTTTGATTTCGCCGGCAATAATTCCAATGTTCCTCGACTGGCGGCTTCTTCGATTTCAGCAGGGATGGATTCGTTACGCTCATTATCGATATTATTCATTATACTTATAATATTACTAGAAAATGCTGTCAATATTTTTGCGTTTTTTTTTTCCACCAACAACAGCAGTGGTTGCTACGAAAATTTTGGTTCATAAACATTGCGATCTGTGTGGTATTTTTTGATTTCTTATTTTTATTGAGTTTAAAGTTCTTCCGATTGTTTTGTAGAAAAAATAGTGTATGATATACGTGTTAAAAGTGATTTTATTTTGTTCGTGAAGTTAACACACACTCATAAAATAAAATCTTTCTTTTAACACGTATATATATCATAAATAGCCTATTCTTTTCAAAATTTGTTGATATTCCGTATCTTAACAACTAAGTATTTCCAGATTAATATTTGGTATAAAAACTGTTTTTTTTTATTTTAAAAAGTTCTATCACCTGGTAATGTCGGGACAGCCAACACGGTATATACTGGGTCTTTAGAAATGATAACAGGAATTTTCTACGTCAAAATGGGGTGAGTGATCTCAATAAAATGTTGCTATCTTTAATTTGCTGCATGCTAAAATAAAAGTATAATACATTTAAAATGATTTTCAGAGCCACTGCACCGATCAAATTAAAAATGGCAATAGCTCATCAACAGAGCAGCAGCTTTTTACTTTACTGCATGGTACCGTAAATATGATCTAAACATACTTATCGATTTCAAGCGCCGACAAGTTTTAATTTCATTTTGACTAAAACTGGTACATTCGTCTAAGGTAAAAATATCCTATATTTTAAATAAAACCGATTTTTTTTCTCATTGTTCACTAACCACTTTTTAAGATTTTGAATACGACGCAAACTAATTTAGGAATAAAATATTTTGGTTCATTTTATTATTATCGAAAAATTAGATCTTTATATGCTCAGTTATATAAGAAAAAAATTATTGAAGTTCTAGTAGCTTCAATCTTTACATCGCTGGACTACTGTAGTTTCTAGCCAGGCGAATTCAAATATCCGATTACTAGTCGTATTAACTTTTCTTTCAAATATCAAAAAAAAACTTACGTACAGCAACACGCACTTGATGGGTATCGTTTTAATTTATGGTGAAGTGAAAATGCTTTAGCAAAACGCTTTTTCGGTAAACATGTGACAATTGCAATTACTTTTAGAACGCTGTGCAGTAAGTACAAGTGTGGTGCAAATGCAGGCGTGACGCGGGAAATTTGCAACTGAAATGTGGAAGAGATGGAGGTCCAGGGCATCCATAGCGTATTGCAGGAGTGTGACGTATCATACAGAAGGCTCAATTATATCCATGCCATGTACAGCGTGCCGAAGCATTAATACCAAGGGATTGGACGAGGAGTACCAGTGCCATGACCGCCACGATCTTCTGACGAATATTTAAAAAATGAAGTATATTACATCGAAGTGAACTCTATTGATGATTTACGCAAACGTATCATAGCTGTTTTGAACTTACAAGTTCAAAACGGACCAGATGCAAACTTGTGTGTTAGTTTGTAGAAACTGGGTAAGACGGGCTCAAAATTTTGTTGTAACATCAGGTATGTCAAACTATTTTACTAATTAAAACCACAAATTAATTCTACTAATAATAACAATAGCTGCAAAATCAATTGAATTTGCTGCATTAAAATAGATGTTGTAAAATGGGAATTTCTCTCAATTTTTTGTCCGATCGCTAATTACACCGGTCTACAACATTTTTGCGCACGGGTTATACATACCTAATTTTTATTCCTTTTATACCTAGAAATAAGAAAAATAACAAAAAATTGTTCTAAATTTGTTTAATGTGTGAAAAACGGAAAATTCAAATAAATGAAAATACATAAAAAATCGACATAGAGATGATTTATTTAAAGATACCAAACATCCATTTATGATTCATTCTTACAATAGAAGTTTCAAAATAAAGTCCAAACGTTTAAAAATGAACAGTTTTAATTTTCCTTTCATGTTCAGTAAAATTTTCTCTTATTAACCCCCAAATATAGTCCCCCATCATGCTTTCGGTATACTGGCCTTGGTAACGTCTCTCAAATTCCATTATATATTGATGGAAGCGTTCCCCTTGCTCTTCCGAATAAGCTCCCATATTATTTTTAAATTTATCCAAATGAGAACGTAACATGTGCATCTTTAGAGACATTCTATATCCGATAATGGAAAAATTTGTAATCATATCAGCTCGCCATAATTTTCAGCTCTATGGTTTCCAAGAAAACCATGAACTACTGCCTTAAAACTGTTCCAGGCTTTTTTCTCCTCATTGCTAAGTAAGTCCGGGAAAATATCACAATCCATGATTTTTTTTTATTTGAGGGCCCACAACAGACATACTCTTATGAGCGGGAACGTCTCGCGCAGATCTTCGCGCATGCCGCCATTTGGGGATAGGTAGCGGCAGGGACGTGTGGTTGTAAAATATGTCCTTATAGCCATACCGTGGCCATACCGTTCGACGACTGCGTTATTGGTGCACGAATGCTGCATTCTGTGGTTTGTTGATTTTCTTGTATTTTATACTGTTATGTTATTTTATTTTTGAACAATTTCAAGTAAAACAAATTTATATTTAGTATGACACTTTCTAAATTGAGACAACTATTTTTAATCCGGTCCTGACGTGTATCCCGCGCGTGAGAGAGACAACAAGCTTCAAGGACAAATTTTCAGGTTTTAATACTTCAAAGGTGCCGCCGTAGAGTCTGTGAGCTGATTGTTATTTAAGCGCGCAAAGACCGATATTAATCAGGCGTGGAAATCAAAAATGCTATAACTTCTTAAAAAGCAAATATTTTCGTTCTGTAATCGCAATTTTTTATATAGATTTGCTTATATAATCAAAATATATTAGGTAAAACCCATGCGCAAAAAAAAATAATTTTTTTGTTGACCGGTGTTAAGCGCCTCATCAGGTTTTACATTTTTGAACTGTTCTTTTTGATTTTATTTTTATAAAATTGTATTTATAAGACTCCTGTACATTCAAAACAATTTTTTATAAAGTTCTGAATCATCCTGTATATTTGTTCCTCTTAGTGCCTTATTCCAATTATTTTTATTATCTAACACATATTTGAGATGAAAATCACTTCATTTCACTCAATTTGTAGAGTGTTAACTAATTTTGAAGCAGTTTATGTTCAGAGTAGGTAAAAACATTTCGCAATTTGAAATATGTGTATTCAATGTTAATTGAGTAACTGTATTTCGCTTTGAAAGATCATAGAGTTCTTGAGTATATTTTCGTTCAAGGAGAGAAATCAACCTTGAAAGGTTGTCGCAAAGTCGTTGTTACCCCCTTGTATACAATTCAGATCTTTATCTAATAATATATCAATAACATAAATCCTTGACCAAATAGTAAACAAAGCTGTAGATAATACATCACGTAAACAACTAAGAAAAAGTAGTTCTGCTTACAACTTTGGCCGCAACTGATAGATTTCCTTATAAATTGCGCAAATCTTTCCTTTGTTGCGAATAATTTATAAATATTTATTAGTTCCATTCAAAACGTTTAAAAACACATAAATATTTATAGTCATCTATTGAACGACGAATTAAGCAATATTCATTATGTTCCATTGTTTTGTAAGGGCCGTGCTGTTGAAAGAAAGAAGAGAAAATAATATAAAGCTTAGTAAATAACAGGAATGTTGTCTCATACTACCTGCGAATATTCAAAGGTAAGTAAATGAATATAACGACAGAAAATGATCTAACAACAAATTTTTGGGTACAGAAATTCTTCAAAATACGTTTTTTTTTTTTTAAAATTTAACTGTAGATGTAAATATTGTTATAATATAAACTTATGTAGTTCTGCATATAACATTGTTCACTTTTGTTTTTAAGTATGTGAAAATAATTGTTAAAATGTGGGGTAAGCAAATTAATGAGTGTCTTACAAATGCTTTTTAAAAGTCGCTATTTTATTTGAAGAGAATTTAAATCGTAAAGGTGGATAAGAAAACATTAAGAATTTTATTTTTGATATTACTTTTGTTCTACGTGCTTTATTTCTCGATATTTCTCTACCTACAAACACCACAAATTTTATCATTTTACGGCGTGAAATACGACAACCTTGTAACAAATCCAATACAACGAATTTCATAAAAGCGTGAAATATTTACAACTTCATTTTTACAAATAGTAGGTAAGTTTTACATAACAACTACAGGTGTTAAAAAATTCGGACCACAAACTAAACAAGAGGCAGTTTGACTCAAAATAGTAAAAAAGTTTTTTTTACAATATTGTCACTGCCGTTTCATATATGACCATATATGATAATTAAACGAATATAAAAGTAGGTATATCGTATTTTTTTTAGATACCTTCAATCGATCTGTTGAACCAGAAGTAAAATACATATATATATATGTAACATGTATAAGTAAATACTCTGCAAACGCTTTATACAGGGTGATTCAGTCATAAGGTCATTGAGTTTAAGAGAAAATAGGAAACATGCGATTAAAAAAATAATAAATCATATTTACGCCGAAAAAAAAATTCCAATCATTATTTAACCCCCCTTTTCAGACTGTCACTGACTCAGCTCCCAGTTAAAATATGTAATAATGCTCTAAATTATTTTTTAAAAGTATGGAATTAACATATTAAACTTCAATTTATAAAATATTTATTATTGAAGTTACAAAACTCCATAAGATCAAGTAATAAACTATTTACATTTCATTACATAAATAGTGAGATAATAGGCAATATCTACTAGATAAATTATTAAAAACGGCATAAATGTTTTTCGTATTTAAATACTGATAGTAATACAAAATGCCTTCGTGCTGTCAACAAAAAACAGTCCACGACATATTCACTGATGAGCAATACGGCAATCCAAATCTTGACCTACCGCATTTAGGTCAATAACCTTGATTTCAACGCCTGCATGCATTTATATAAATACCCGGTATAATAAATATGCAATCATGAGTATTTAATCATATAATAAATGATCAACCACAGTAATCACTCGCTGACATTGGGTCAGCTGCAATCGGCATACTCGTCTCAGCTAAAAGGTTGGCAGTTCAAATTTCTGTTAATACGTTCACCACGGAATTCACCAAACCCGTTTGGGTCTGTCTTCCTATGCCAGCCGTCAAACTCTCAAGCAGCCTGACGTGACCTCCACCTTTTCCCAATCTTCCCATCAGTTACCATGTTCGCGTAGGATGGTTCGTTTTGTCTTTGTTGTTTGTGTTGCCAGTGTAGTTTATAATTAATTAAATTTACTATTTACCTAAATAAAAATGCAATTCATATTGGATAAAACTAAACAATAATTATTAGTAATGGAGAGCGATCGTCCCCATAAAGACATGTTTTCCGTGTTCCACGACTTGAAAGCCTGGATAGAAACGAGGATAACGCGAGGTGAATTTCACGTTAGAACTTAACAAAACGCTTAATGAATACAATTTTTAAAGGCACCTCAAAACTATACAAAATGAAATTTTAGATTGCATACTAGAAGTTTGTCATTAGAAAAAATATATAATAATAATAATAAATGGTCTTTATTCATTGCCAGTAAAGCGTACAATGAAAAGGCGATGTATCAGCCAAGGCTGCTTTTCAACTTAACCTAAAGATCACTTCAGTACTGAACACGCCGTTGTTATCTATGTGCAAAGTTAAAGAGTAAAGTTATAGAATTAAAATATTAATTATGTAAACTTTGATATGTGGTACAACATGGCAACGTGTTTTTTTTTTACTGTTTTAGGAAGGTATTTTAAGCTAATATAAATCAAATCTCCTACAATTCTTATCAATGAAGTCATATGTATGTTCTCTGATACCAAACATTTAGGTATGCTAATGAACAATTCCACAGACGAAGCTCTATTCAATAATTATCTAAAGAAAATAATCTAATTTACTAACCTGCTAATAAAACACTCTATAAATATCTAACTTCACTTTTTGGCAGTGGGAACACGACAAATTCAACCACAATAGATGAGATCTGACCTATTTCTGCATTTTTAGGATTGCTTCTTCAAGTGGTCTCCTTTAAGTTGTTGAATCAAATATCTAACTATAAAAATTAGTATAAAAATTAAAATTAGCATACCTAGATGTTTGGTATCAGGGAACATACATATGACTTCATTGATAAGAATTGTAGGAGATTTGATTTATATTAGCTTAAAATACCTTTCTAAAACAGTAAAAAAATGTTACAAAAGCTAATAATAAGGAATATATATGGGTAGATATTGTGGGTGTAATTCAACACAGGTTGGGGCTTTTGTCCACTGAGTAGTTAGTTTCACACAATATTATTAATACCTAAAAATATATAAAAAAACTTTTACATAAAAGGTGAACATTTTTCAAGTAGGTATTGTCATATTTAATTCATTGACAGGATGTCACTTTTTGTCATTGTCGATTATTAACTTCAAATAATTTAAATTTTTATAATAATTTTTATAGTTAGATATTTGATTCAACTTAAAGGAGACCACCTGAAGAAGCAAACCTAAAAATGCAGAAATAGGTCAGATCTCATCTATTGTGGTTGAATTTGTCGTGTTCCCACTGCCAAAAAGTGAAGTTAGATATTTATAGAGTGTTTTATTAGCAGGTTAGTAAATTAGATTATTTTCTTTAGATAATTATTGAATAGAGCTTCGTCTGTGGAATTGTTCATTAGCATACCTAGATGTTTGGTATCAGAGAACATACATATGACTTCATTGATAAGAATTGTAGGAGATTTGATTTATATTAGCTTAAAATACCTTTCTAAAACAGTAAAAAAATGTTACAAAAGCTAATAATAAGGAATATATGGGTAGATATTGTGGGTGTAATTCAACGCAGGTTGGGGCTTTTGTCCACTGAGTAGTTAGTTTCGCACAATATTATTAATACCTAAAAATGGCAACGTGGTTTCGCTTCAACACTCGAATGCGTCATCAGAAAATTTGTAGCATATCAAGAACGCTGTTTTTCTGCATTTATTAGGCCTTCCGAATACATAGCTAAAATTAGTAATGCTATGACTGAACCACCCTGTAGATTTATAGACCTATAACAAACCGACATTTTTAAAGTTTTCAAATAAAAATTATAAATTAAATTAACTGGATATTAAAAATGTAACAGTTTCTTTTTAATATAATTTATTTATCTATAGTATATATTAAAGAATAATTGATAATAGAACTGCAATAAATGCAACATGATTAGCATACTATCATTAAACTTATTTCCATTACGATGTTTTTTATTAGAAAAAATAGGTTTAATAGATGCATGTCGTATAAAGAATTATTGCGCGACATATATTTGTCGCAATAATATTCAGTGCAATTAATCAATATAGTAACAAACATAAATTACACGTTTGCTTACAAGTTATTAGTTCAAATTATATTCATTTACCTTTAATTTTGTATATTTTTCAACTTAAACTGCACGGAAGGTAATATATCATATAATTGTTAATATGTATCTAAATTCATGTGAAAAATGACGCAAAAACTACTAGAGTAATTAATAACAAGTAATAAATAGATATTTAATATGCATAAAAATATATTTTTAAATATATTGAATGATAATTTTATTAAATATGTAAATTTTTATGCTTTAACAAAATAAAACCCCTCTTGAACTGGTGTTAGTTCTGCCTATTTTTCGACATGTTTACAATAGATGTTTACATTACTTCGGAAAATAATAATGTTTCATCACTTTGCTTAAAATCTAGCTCTAACTAATGATATGGAAGTAAAATAAATATTTTTTTAAAAGGAATCTTTAAGATTTCTAGCAATGTTTTACAAGCAGTCAAATTTTGTTACAATATAAACAATAATAAAAAAGTGCCTCAAAATTTACGCCAATACAATTTCTTCACAATTTTAAATTATTTTTTCATCCAATTTTATTAATCACGTGGTGATTCTAGTTGACTATTTACTCTACAAATGGTAAATTATTGGTATTAAAATTATATAAGTAAAAAGTAATGTGTTAACGTTAAGCCGGGCCAGTCAATTCGGACTATCCCCTTTTAGGTGCAACATAATATGCAATGCACCACAATTTGGACGAACCCAACGTACAACGATGATGTTCATAATTACTACCAGCAGTGGAAAAGTAAACAGACAATTATTATTAAATTTTTCTAAATTTGAAGAACTAATAGCAGACATGAAGTTCCGAAACTAGTTGTAGGGAACGAAAATAATCAAATTAATGTAACTGGCTATTCAGAGTTCTATAGGATCGGCTTCAACAGATTTGAGATTATTTTTCCTTTATTCAACGATTTTTTTTAAACATAAAATGCATGATTTTTCGTTTATGAAATTACAAGCACTTCACCTTGGTCATGAAATTTTAATCATAAATTTTTCTGAAAATATAATAGAGAGTTATTGGAAATCCCTTACCTTACCGGAAAAAGAATATAAGACAATATTTTGGGAAAATGATTTTGAAAATTAAATTTTAAAATCTCTTTCAAATGGCGTAGTCAAAATTGGGGGTTGCTATTTAAAAAAATTGTCGATGACGTCATATCTCGAACAACGATGACGTCACAAATGTGGGTTGTATGTCAAAAAGTGCCTATTTTAAAAACAAAAATCGACGAAGTTAACAAAATTCGGCACTTATATGAAATTATGCCACTTGTACAAAATAGCTAGACATTTTAAAGATTCAACAAATTGCAACTATATCTTGTATAAAACTTATTTATTTAAGATGTAGCATTCGCTACAGTGAATTTCAAACAAAGTAATCACCTCTTTCGAAATTTTCCATTTTAGGGGGAATAATTTATTTTTCAAAATAATGTCAAATAAAATTTATAAAGGTGTAGTAAATAACATTGCACAATCCTTAAGAAGGAAGGCTGGAATACATCTTTTTAATGCGAAAAATATTTCATCTTTTGAGAATAAAGGAATATCTATCTAAAAATCATTATATAGGGTGAGTCAGCCATAATGTCATTAATTTTAACCACGTATTCGGGAGGCCTAATAAAGGCAGAACATCGAAACATTTTTTTTTACTCGACCTTTAAAAAAATAAACAAATCACTCTATAAAAATCGGTAACACGACGCTCCTGGTGCGCTACGAATATTCAGATGACGCACCCATACGACAATCAAATGCCGGATTAAACATCGTTGTCACATCATGTTTACATACATAATATCATCTAACACTTCAGCGTGATATTCAAATTTACCCCCATTTAGCACTTTCTGCATTTCCCGCATTTATTTCCCCCCAAATTTGTAGATCACGCCACACATTTGGAGGGGGGATGGAGAGAATACAAGCAGTAAGCAGCAGTTTGTTTATTTCGGTCTCGCGTATTCGCCGTAAATTCACAATGCATAATTTTACAAATTCCGAATATGCGGAAATGGTAGTGTTATACGGAGAATGTGCGCGAACTTTGTGCAAGTGCCTTCGCGATACGGGTTCTGTGAAACTGCGTCGGGTGACCCTAATTTTATTAATAAAGTGCTATGGACGGATGAGTGCAGTATTACTCGAACTGGCATTTTAAATAGGGTAGTACCATACTAATTAAAAAACAATAAATTTCTAGGCTAGATGTACGTAGCTACAAACTGA
Organism: Monochamus alternatus; assembly: GCA_037114965.1. Lineage (NCBI taxonomy): Eukaryota > Metazoa > Arthropoda > Insecta > Coleoptera > Cerambycidae > Monochamus > Monochamus alternatus. The sequence goes on along the minus strand of CM073431.1, from coordinate 28,437,957 downwards.
ATAATTAATTGTACTCACGAGTAATACTAAAAATTTATATTTATTTGTAAAACGTAGTGAAAACGTAATATCAAAATTATGAAACTGTAATAACCTAACATTCGAAAACATTTATTTATTATCTACATTTGTTTTTTTAACCAATAAATCAATATTTAAGGAATATTCATTCATGTATCTAGATTAAAAAAAAATAGTTTTACTCCTTGTTGTTAAATAACAGTACAAAAACTGAGTACTAGGTTATTGACCTAATAATACGATAGGTCAAGATTCACTCTCGATAACTTTTTTGAGCATCAAATTAGAGGCGTGCCATTTCGGTCTTGGACAGTTTTCTGTCGACAACACGATGGTTTTTTATTATTTAGTATTTAAACACGAAACACTTTTCAGCTTCTCTTAATAACCCATTGGTACAGGTTTTTAATGTAATGTACGTAAATGGTTTATTACTCGGTTTATTATTAGATACGTTGAAGTTTTGTGATTTCGATGTAACTAAGCTAATTTCAGTCATAACAGCTACATTTGCTCAGACGTTACTTGCAATTTTTTATTTGATTATTATTATTTGATTTCATTATTATTGGCTGAAGTTGAACTGAGCAAGAAAAAATGATATTCTAAAATAGTCAGTACATCCATTTATTCGTCATGTCTAAAACCTAGATAGGTAGGTACTAGAAAAATATTTCAACTTGGCACCATTGCATCAGATCGACATCGAGTTGAACTGTGAACGATCAAGGCTTTGAGCGGTCAGTGACAGTCTGAAAAGGGTGTTTAAATAATGATTTGAAAATATTTTTTTCGACGTAAATATGCATTTAGATTTTTTATTTAGGGAGCCTGGTATGTTATTTCACACTATTGACCTACTTAGGCAATAAATAGCCTACAATCCACCGTGTATTATTTGCAAATAATTATTAGTGTAGATTTTTTTTAGGAACTACTTAATAATGAAATAATAATACTAATGAAAAATTGATATTTCAAAGTTAGCACCAACCTTACCCTCACAAAGTTTGGATTACTAGATAACGTTTTTTTTTCAATCTGAGATGAATTTCTCGTCAATTGCAAAAAAAACTATTATCAGCTATTACAGCGCCATATAATCAGGAATAAAAAATATTACATACAAAAAGTTTGTATAGGTGTAATATTTTAGCGTAGGCTACGAATCTGTATCAGTATCTGAATTTTCAAAGTTACCTCCCATTTCATCTAGGGGTGGAAAGAAAAGCTGATTTTAGAACAGACAGATGTGTCCCTAGAAGATATTTATTTATCCAGTTATTATGATTTGTCAAATGGGGCACCCGGTACAGTAATTAGTATACAACTTCACTGCGGAATTATATAGTTATAACAGTTTCATTAACAACAAACTGGCTGCCAAATAAATTTATTTGTAAATTAAATTCAATTAAATGTCACTTGGTAATGTATATTTTTCATGAGACAAATGCAGATTTAATTAACAAATTATTTATTTTAATAACAAAGACTTACCAAGTCCCAGATCAACCCAATATTCGACAATACTCCAATGGACACTTTTTGCAACTCGGTTCTTCATAGCTAAAAGCTGACACAGATCGTTGGCACACAAATTCGTCTCCACAACCACAGACTGAGAACTTCCATCATCGTTGTAAAACAGAAGCTCTTCCTGCAAATAAAACATTTATTTTTTTATTTTTCTAAATTAATTCATTTGAAAATAACAAAAAACTAAAAGAAAGCATTTTTATGTTTGATTCTTCAGGGTTAGAAACAAGAAAAATTAACATTTAGTAATGTTAATTAAATAATTGTTGCCAACGTAGTTTGGCAACTGTAGGAAATACCATCATATACATGGTGTTTCGCATAAAACTGACACAAAGCAGATTCATTTAGGGGATCGCAAAATGATGCAATTTAACCAAATATACCAGAGTTGCACACAGGCGAAGTTACAGTCCCTCAAAGTGGGGTAAAATATTTCGAAAAAATTAAAAATGTCTCTTGATAATCCAGTTTCTCAAGATAAACAGCACTTATTTGCAGTTCATCTTACACTGTTTGCAAAATATTTTCATCATCTTGTGTCCATATTATACTAGGATGTTTTCGAATATTGCTGAAACACTTTCCTGTCTCTCGAGAGGTGGGCACTTCGCGTGTGTCACGGCGGGTCACGATGGATCATGCGTGACGTGCGTGATTCTGCGATTTAGGCCCGATGCAAAATGAGACGCAGCTTGGTGACGTGACGCAACGTGAGTCACGGCGAGTTTTTGTGAATCTAAGTAATAATATAGCCAACGTTCGAAATAGTGAACAGTGACTAATAGATAATATAAAAACACTATTACTATTAAGCGTATAATATTTTTATTATAAGAGATTACACATTATTTACCTCATTATTACTGTGCTGCTTTCTATGCACAACGATACTATACTCACATTTACGGCACCACAATAAAGACTCAGTCAAACTGAAGCCCAATGTATTCTCTATATCTGTTTATTGCATTGTGGAAAACAATATTTTGAGCGTTAGTATATGGCTTTACCGAGGTTAGAACGCCATTAGAATATGCGTACGTTGGGGATTTGCTGCGGGGTGTTATTTTTATAGTTATATTAAATTATAAAAATAAATTATTGCAACTGTGTTAAGAAATAACAGTTAAAAATGGATCAAAGTGTTACTTCTAGTAAAAGGTCTGTTAGTAATCGACATAACTTATGTAACGGACAATAATTATAATATTGATAATAATAAAAAACGTATACGAAGGAATTCGAGCGCTAAACTCTAACATAAGTGTTTAGTGAAGCTGTTGATATGTGTAGTTCGTTAACACAAGTGTCAGTTTCTAGTGTATATCGTGCTATAAAAAGAGTGTGGAAGTAAATCCAAAGAAGAAAAAAATAGAAACACGAGGAAGGAAAAAAACAGAAGTCGATGATGACGTAAATACGCCATTCGCTGGAAAATTCATGGATTCCTCTTCAGAAATAAAATACCGACGATAAAAAACATTCAAGCTACGATAGCTGAAGATGAGGACATGCCTCAATTATCTGACAAAGTTCTTAGAAGAACAATGCATGCAATTTTCGGTTTTTAAAACGAAATTGTAAAATTATGCTCGTTGAAAAAGATGAAATTGGGAAGGAGGAGCAACGTATGTGGAATTTAGATACAACAGTAGATGTTTTGATAGACCCACTCATTATCCATTTAGGGGAACATGATTCAAGTGACAGTGATAGCAACATATCTGCTGATAGTGATAATTAAATACAATGAAGTGAAAACTTTGCTACATAGTGGCAGTAACGCAAAAGTGTTACAGTGAAGATTAAATTGTGATAGTGAAGTGAATATGTGGCAGTGATGTGATAGTGTGATAATGAAATAAGTGTTATGTTATAGTGAAGTGGATGTGACACCGAAGTGAACGTCTGGTTATTTTAATAAATACTGAAAAGTAATGCGTATTAATTTAGTGATAATGATAATATTCGTGTAAAACAATTACCTATATGAAATGTATAAATAGTCAACATCTTGTGGCGACATGAGCCCAAGAGGGCATCATCGTTTTATAGGATATATTTACAATGTTGGTAATAATCTTTTCAGTTTGTCTTGATAAAGTTTCTAAATTAACTTAGGTATACCGATATACAAGATAAAAACTTTAAATTTTGAAATATTCCTATTATTTTTATTATCTAACGCCTCGAAATTGATAAAAACCGTTATGTCACTGTTTCTACTTTAAAGATAATGGATATTATGCAATGCAATTATTTTTGTATATTTTTTATATCTGATAGCATTCAAATTTAGTACGCTTATGAAATGTTGCTCCCCGCACGCTTCGCCCATCGCGCTTGTCTTCAAGCTAGCGATTAGTCACTGTCCACAATTTCGACCGCTGACTATAGTTATTGCGCATATTTCTTCGCAGTGTAGTTGCCGCAGTTTTAGAAATCACCGTGCGTGTTTGAAAACATGGAAGAAAAATTAATCGAGGCCTTGCAAATTCGACAATTTTTGTACGATTCTTTAGTTAAGGCAAATTCTCCATAGTTTTTGTTTTTTTTTTTCAAGTACAAACTTTTCACTGAGTTTTTATTACTACGCATCTGGGTGATACATGATGCCATTTCGGATTCAAAGTCGTCTTCTCAATCAGATTCAGAACTTAATTGAGAATCAATGAGTGCAGTAGTCATTTTACAGTAATGTGGCCTGCCTCACCTCACCAAGCTGTCTCATTTTGTGCCGGGCCTTAGTTTTGAAAGGAGCGTGCGCGGGTCAGTGATGGACACTTAACGTGAGTTACAGCAGATCATTGCCCACGACGATTCTCGAATGTGCAGCGATAATCTCCAATTGCAATTTTATTTTCCCCTACCATGGTCCGCAACACGACGATTACTGTAATTCTGCAATTTATACTGCAACTGCCTAAAATGTAAAATGACTAATGTTATAAAACCGCTCACAATTTTTCCTATAAAATCGTGTACCGCATATCTCTGAGAGCATACCCGATTACACTGCTTCTACTACAGCAAATATGCATGCGTCGCAGTAAATACGTATGCGCCAGTTTGACGATTTCTATAGGTCATCTTGCTATGACAGTCTCCACCATGCGCACATTCCAGCTACCATGAGCGTGGACTTGGGAAAATTTCTAATATCCACTAATTTCATTGTCACAATCGTAAACGTCCTAATCTAACAAATGAGCAATATCAGATCATGACATGTATGTAGGGATTAGGGCGTGAGACCAAATATGAGTGTATGTGATGTGTGATTGAAATACTCGTATATAGTATAACGTGCCGAAATCCCAGGGTGGTTAATAAACAAAGAAAATGCGATTTAATTACCAAAATAAATACTATGTGATGTTATGTGGCACGCCATAGGCCCTGAGCTATTTCTACTCTCAAAAATTGAAGAATAAAAAAAATATATAAACAAAACCAAGAGAGCATTGCCTTTCTAAGAATTTAAGGCCAATATACTAAGATTTTCTTTCTCTTGCATTACTTGAGGTCTCGAAAACCACAAAAGAGTTCCCCAAAATAAAAACAATTAACGGATAATACTAAAACTAACAATTTTCGTTTTCTTTTTTTTATTTGTTCTCAGAATCAGAGTAGGAAGGAAATATTCAAATATATAACTTCAAGAGAGAGAGAAGAGAGAAAATCGGTATATTGAGTTAAATATGTGCAAATAAGCTTATGTCAAATTCACTAGCAGAGACACATCTAACAAAAATGTAAAAGTATTAGCGAAAGAATAACAATCATTATTATATTACCAATAAATGTATATCCATGATTTGGTGTACAGCTGGTAAAAGTCGTTTCTCTACTTATTATTTATATATACATACACATATATCTATACTATATATATATTATTAGTCTCAATGTTGTGATCAAGAGACCACAAATTTACCCAATATACCAAGTATAGTTAAAATTAATGTAAGAACTAACATTATATTAAATCTATTTACTCTCAAGCAATGTTTGTTGCTTAACAGTGGAGGGTTGAGTTTAGTAATCGATAAAAAACGTTAACATATAATATTTAACAAGAAAAATTGCGGAATTAGCACAACTTTCACTTATCTGGCCAACATCAAGAGTAAGCAGATTCCGGAAGGTCCAACTGAGTCAAGGGTAGGTGAAATCCCACTTGAGGGTTGAAATCAACGTGTTTCTCTACGTGGTGAAGGTCTGTGGAAGAAAATGGCAGATCCTAAGCTCCCATCGGTTGGTATGGTAGAAGTGGTCTTCAAGGGAGGCTACGTAGTACCTGAAGTAGGCGTTATTTGCGGGGAGGACAGAACCCCGTAAAAAAAACCTTAGAGATGCAAAGAAAATGCGTTAATTAACGCTCAAGAACATGCAGGGTAAACTAGAAAATTACTCTGAAGTACCTACCTCTTTTATATAGGGTTTTCTTGAGTTAGAAGGTGGTAGAACAATATTCTCCTAGATGGTATCGTAGAAGAAAACTCTTTCTGGAAAATTCTTAAGCAGTAGCTGCAGTAGAGTGGACGACACAAAAATCCCAGAAAGCCTATACTTTGGTAAATCAATAACCAACACCAAAAGTAAAATAATTTGGCACAAAATCACTTCAAATCCCAATAAGAGTGGTTTCAATTACCACAAAAGATGTTGGCCAATATGTCGTACACCACTTAAAAGCAGTAAAGCTAAGTGATTTTTTTTCAAAAGACTCAAGGTTGTTTTAAAAAACTATTTGGAGAGAAATAGAAAAGATACCAATATAATAGAAAATAATTAACCATAAAATTAGAAATACCAACCTACTAACAGGAAGCATAGAAGATGAAGATAATATTGTAGAAAATATAGGGCAAGCAATTTAAAAACATATAGGAATTTGGCTTGTCGAAGATATATTTTTGTTCTGGAGTTTTCATTAGTCGCGCGGCGCCCATGAAAAGCGAACTAGGCGCGAGAAAGACAGATACATTAAGCGATTTAATTCACTTTCCACATACAAATAATAAAATAGGCAACTTAAAATACTTAGATGTAGGGTTAATTATATCTAGCGCCGTATTAATTAAATGGAACCGTTACAATAGATCTTTAACAAGAATGTCCGTGAGTAGTGTACTCGTATATAGTGCAATAAAAGTGGCAAAGAACATATAACTCTGAAACGCAACATAGTAGATACTCGCGAAAGGAATATGGTATTTTAAAAATTAGCTTCTGACAATAAAAAAGAATTGGATTGCTACTTAAATTTTACAATATAAAACTTGTAGAAGAGTACTTTTACAGATTTTATGCGTGACAGTGTAATGGAATGTAAATTTCCGTATAACTTGAAATCGAAAGTGTATACCATTTACAATAATAAAATTATGTTGAATGTGAGTTTAGCTTTAATTTAATTCCATTTATTAATACAAGAATATACCTGTTACCTACTAATTTAGAAATTAGGATGCGTAAATCATGCATAAATTACGGTCACGTGTGATCTATTGTCACGCGTAATTGACGGATTTCGTGATTCACAAACTCACGCGTGAGGTGGACGTCCACTTATAATTCACGCGCGATCGAAACTTCCAACTTACATACTCAGTGGGCAAGACCCACCCGAGGTTGGACGTGAACGGACATGAGCGGGTATGTGAAACTAGTCACGTGCCCATCTCTACTCTCGAACCCGTCTTTCAACATTAGAAAATGTTTGTCTATGGGTAATCAATAAACGCTATTAAAATTTTGTTTTAAAATAATGAATTTTTTCTTGAAAACCTTAGTTTTTTAAAATTTAACAAGAGTAAAAAATGTTTGAAATTAAATTCTGCGCGGGATATTATCATTATTTTTAAATTCGATCAATGGAGAAAAATGTTTAATTTTAAGTATGGCTCACCCTTAATGAACATTATAGTGTTTCAATTTACTTGAACTCATGGTCAAGGAAGATCAATAACAAACCTAAATCGTGTACCAATGCTGGTTATTCCAAGTTAAAGCAATTCAAAGATATATTATTTTTTTTTAATATTTGTCCCGACTTTGAAGGCTTGTAACTCCGCCTAATAACTTTGTATATAGGTATGTTTGGTTAAATTGAAATATTTTGGAACCCCCTACATGCCCTGCTCTGTGTCGGTTCTTTTGCGGTACACCCTGGATAATATACAGAACGTATCAAAAATGACATGGCAATATTACTTCAGCTCATAAAGCCATTCATAATCATATTCCTCCACCTGAACATTGAAAAATATGTGGGGTTTGCTTAATGAAATCCTAAAGTCACCCATGTTTAAGATACAGGGCGTCAAACCTTGGATGTAACGTTTTTAAAGCAGAACTAAAACAATAGTTGACACAGTTACGTTTTTGGTGAGATTAATACACTGGTATTATCAGTTTTTTTTTTTTTGTACAAAGTAGAGGCTGCTAACTAGCACTCCCAGTGACATTTTTTCTGTCTTTTAAGTTTTTCTCATTCTAGGTCACGTCATATTACCTATGTAAAACTTCATATTATCCAAAAAAGGTGATCTTGATAAATTTGTTAATGATACACGAAAAAATTCAAAACAGTATGGTAAAATCAACCATGACCGATCTCTGTACCCAATTATTTATCAAGTGAGCATAAGCCAAATTCCAGACTCTTCCATTGATGTCTTTATGTTTATTCTTTGGTCTCAATACTATTTGTTCCTTTAGAGAATATTGAAACTTGTTAAGATTTGATTCTGCTGTGTGTTTGTTAGGCGCTACTGCATAAATATTTACCATTATTATTTAATATTATATTTATTGCTTTACCTATTATAATAGAATAAATTACTCTTCTGTTGGAGAACTGCTACCCTTATATTACCATGGTAATCCTCTGTTGTAAAGATCATCAATGAACCTAAATGATAATATGGTAAACATCAAAGTATAAAATTAAATTAGTTATTTTAGGAAGGTACTAATAGTGTTAGTGTGATATTCCTATTTCATAACTTTCAATGTACATCGTTTAGTATAAAAAAGGACTACATTCCATAACAAAAATGTTTCTGCATTTGTCGGAAAATATACCTTTTGCAGGTATACCTTTCTAGTTTTATAAAGATAGCACAATTTTTATCCTTTTTTATGTAAGTATTTATATATAGTTACGTATTTAAGTGTCAGGTTACCAAACTTAAGAAAACGGTTCAATCACAATAAATAATTCTGGTTATTTTAGCTAATGGAAGAGAAATTATAGTCTTTACTTGTCTCATATACATTATTTGCCTCTTTATACTGTTGCAGTTAGCAAAAAAAATAAGTAGAAATCAGTAATGGCTATAAATTTGTGTGTAAATATTAGCAGTACGTGCCATTTTATCTTTTTATACGTACCTAATTGGTTTGTGTGTGGCGTAGAATTTTGGTTAAATAATTACATTAACGAAAAATGCTCAAAACTGGCAAACTTGCATGCAATTTGTTCTATCAGCCTTTCAAGAATTGTGAACACAAATCAGATGTTTTTGTGCGTTCGAATATAGTCTTTCAGGAATAAAAAATACTCAACATTGTAACTGTACGCTGTACCGACGCTCATAGTCATTATTTACAACACATGCTTACAGTTTACTACTACTTAACTATCCAATTAAATTTGCAAACTTTTTCAATAGTTTGTACCTAAATTTTGCCGTTCTCCCTATAGAAGTTACGAGCCGCCGCTGGAAATAGTCAATATCCTTTAAGAAATTTTATTTACAAAATATTACTGTCAAGGATCTCATTTTGCAACATTGTTTACACAAATGAATGAAGTAAAACAAGCGTGTAAATCAGCTATTAAAAACGCCAAACAATTTCGCTTTTTAAAAAATAATGTAATGACAATCATTTACTAAAACGATAAAAAATTACCGCATCAAAAGACAAACGGAAAGTTTCCATCAATATCCTTCACTCATGTGGAACGTTTTAGCGTATTTTGCAACCTACATTCTGTTGATTTTACGACCCGGCACGTTTCCATACAAACAAGAGAGATCTGAATGGAACCTGTTTATATATAATTAACCATGGAAATGAAAATTTTCGACAGAACTGACGGGTATTGTAGATGGGACTAAATATAAATAACAGATTACAAAATTCGTATGTTTAATTTTAATCACGTCCAAAATTGTGTATTAGGTTTGACACAACACAAATTGGATATCCAATTAAATTTATTTCATGTGCACCTAACCACAATTGAAAATTTATGAAAAAATATGTCACACTATCAATACAACACCAAGGCCCGCTACAGACTATGCGTGTATTCACGATTCGTTATGCGCGATTCGTGATATGTGAGGAATTCGCGAATAGTGTGTAGGATTTTGTGCGTTAAAAATCCATTCATAAAAACCTTACGCGCTATGCACGAATTCCCTCGCGAATTCTTTACAAATCACGGATCAAGCATCGCGAATTCACGCATAGTCTGTAGTAGGACTAACGTATATTATTATTATACAAAATTATGCAATATCACCATACATTTCAACTCTCTTTTAATATAAGGAAAACAGAGATGTGTTACTTTGCTTTTTTACTATTTAAGAAATTTATATTCAACATTAACATATTTTGTGTTGCGTTAGTATTGCATTTCTAAGTTTTAGCAACAATTTTAAAATATTTTCGGTTACAGTGGTATTGGGTTGATACGTTGATATCTTTGGCATATTGTTTCAATCGGTTTTATTTATGGCTGTGCTTAAATCGTTATACTAATATGGTCAAAAATTAAAGGGCATACAGGAGAAGTCAAAAGATTGTCAGTACCTAGCACCTGCAGTTTCTATACAATTTCTAAAATTGTCTAAATAGGTAATCCCTGACTTCTCTACGTCGAATTGTCACGAGTTAAGATCAGAAATAACTCCCACATGTCATGTGCAACGGAGGTGTTCAGACATTTTAAAAAATACACACATCAAAAGTCTTGGACCCCCCTTTACATAAAATGATTCGATTAAATCTAGTGGTTTCTCTTAATGTGGTAAAAAAGTATATGTACTTAGGGAACAAAAAAGACAATAAAAAATTGCAGACCATGAACCATTACTTTATTATCAATATTTTTACAAATCTGGTCAGTTTGGCAGTGTATTCAGCCAAGTGTTCCTTTGAATGTTTGTACATTATAATGCCAGGACGTGAAATTTCTGCGTTTACCCGAGCAAGAATGACTGCTTTACATGATGCATTCTAATCATTAGATATCGAACATGTTGGGCATTCCTAGATCATCTGTTGTATTAATAGTACACTTATATGGAAAATTTGATACAGTGGAAAATAGACTACGTAGTGCACGTCTTCGAGTATCTAATGAAAGGGAGGATCGTTATTTGGTGTAATATGCTGTAGACACCCCACATCTTCAGCTTCAGCTCTCAGGGCTCACTTTCAAAGTACGTTTCGCCGTGTTATATCGACACCTACTATTCGAAGACGACTCCACAACGCAAATTTACGTTCTAGAAGACCATTACGGATCCCCACTCTACTTCCAAGGCATCATGCTGCCCGTCTCCAGTGGGCGCAAGAGCATAGTGGTTGCTCAGTGGCGGTGGGTCTTATTTACAGACGAAACCAGAGTTAGGCTGGTTACTGATAACAATCGACAAAGAACCTGGAGGAAACCAGGTCGTCAACAGTGATTTCATTTTCTCGACCAAGTTATTACGCTCATTATCTACCCCCTACGTAATCAATTAGGTGAAAATTTTGTGTTTATGGATAACAACGCTCGACCACATCGCGTAAGAAATATTCAAGAGATACTCGAAGCAGGACATATCAATAGATTAGATTTACCGGATTTATCGCCCCTTGATTTTTTTATTGTGGGGAAAAAGTAAAATCTATAAAACACAGCCAGCGTCGCTCGAAGATTTTTGACGCAAATCTTCGACGAATGCCGTCGAATCACTCCGGAAATGCTTTAGAATATGCGCAAACGTTTCGAATAAAATCTTTATTCTTGTATGGAAGCGGGCGATCATCAGTTTAAACATTTAATCAACCAAGTAGCAAGAGAATTGTAAGAGCTTTCAAAATAAATATTACTCAACCCCAATGCCATTTGAATATTTTGGAGTGATGCTTACCCTTGCTTGGGGGTGAAAGTGGCGGAGTCAAAAATACCAGCAAAGAATGTCCCCCTTTAATATAAAATCGACGGATCTGAGCATTTTTCTACAATCTTGACGCATTTCCTGAAAATGGCTCTTTTTCGTTTTCATTTGGCCGCCCTGTATAGTGTAGTATATGGTTCTATTATTCTCGGTTGCAGTTTCATAAATATTTTGATGAAAATACCGGGTGTTCCCTCTAAGACTTTCAGTGCCAATATCTCAGAAACCATCATAGCCAGTGTGACGAAATTTGGTATACAGACACTAGATGGCGCGTAGAATTCGATAATGGCATTAGTTTTTATACAGGGTGTTCAGTTTTGCAGAAAATAGATTTAATTTCGATTTTTTGGTAGTCAACCTCGGCAAAATTTGTATTTAAATTGAAATATCTTTAATTATGAACACATTCTGATAAAAAAAGTCACGAAAAATGTTTGTCTTGTCATAAAAAAACTCCTATGAAAAGTCCCCAAATTTCATTGTTTTGTCATGCCAAATGTGAATAGCCATGAGTCCAATTTACACACACGCAACTACCGCATGGATAGACGTCAAAACGTAAAGTGACAGAAACTGTCAAAGCAAGTATGAGTATTTTTGTAGAAATTTTATTATAAATACGTAATACCACGAGGTACCTACATTGAATGTGCGTACGTATTTGCAATAATGGTACAGTTTTGTTAAAAGAAAATGGAAGTTTGAGCAGCCTTGCCTGTAATGAATACCCAGAACACAGAAAATTATGAAACATTGTTATTATTATTTTTCACCATATCACTCTCAAACTAATAAATTACGTGCAAACATTAACAGCTGTAAAAAAAATATAATATTGTGGGAAATCATAAAAGCAATAGGGGACAATCCCTAAATCAGAAAGCAGAATTTATGAACATCCTCTCTCTTAGTTCGACTTGAAGCGCGCTGCGAGCTATCACAATCTAAACTTGTGGTTACTTAACCTAGAATTAGAAATAATAATAACGTGCTGGCAACAAGTGGTAGAAAGGCTTTAAACTCTAGAAACAATCATAAATAATGATTTAATGGGTTCCTTGAGTGAATACTTCAGTTCCAGTAGCATAAATAAAAATTCACCTGCTTCAAAAACGATTCCACATTTATCAAATCTGAGTAGAATTTGGAGACCTATTCCTACACAAATTAAGTACATTAATACAATAAAAGATGATAACATAAGGTCTTTAAGTACAACCCAACGATTAATGGTAGCTTGCCTAAGGAAAACTATAAGAGGTAAGTACAAAGCAAGAATGTCAATGTTGTAGGTAATTGCAACTTGCATATTGCTTTTGACCTTTTGAACTGTAGGGTTATATTTATAAGAAACTGCTCATTTACCCATATACTAGCATTATTTTTACTTAATTGCTTTCAGATGGAGAAGTTATTGGGAAATTTCTGGCTTACTTTCAAGAGCAGGGATGAGAAGGTATTTTCCGATATTTGTAGAACAGAAAGAACAAACGTAAAAATATTCACAAAAATGTTATGTCACCAGCATCTCTTCAATAGATAGGAAAACAAAGTACTCTTATGGAAACAGGTTGACATACACAGTTACGTTATTCATTGGTTAAAAGATTCTATTAAGATACTGAAGAAGCCAGATGCCAAGATTAGTTAATATTCGTACGACAGATAGATGAGAGACGAAGAAAATTTTGCTAGAAAACATTAGACTTTACGTTTTGCCATAAATAAGGACATACCTAACTTTCTGTACTTGGTTTAATTATTTAATAAAATTAAAGTGCATGGAATGCGTAAGTTAACGAGTGAAATAAATAAAAAATGTAAATAATGCAAGTATGACAGAAATTAAAGTTTATTAAATTGTTATTGTTTGTATCTATTATACACTACAGCAAATATTCCTTGTGTTTAATAATTTTATAACAAAATTAACATGTCTAAAACATAAATATCAGTGAGAACTGTTAATATTCAGTTCTTAAATAAGGTAGGTATAATTTTAAGCATGAAATGATAGATAATAATATAAAAAACTCACTTTGAAAAGTATTCTACAAGGAACACATTTTCAAGACTAAATGAATGATTTTTTGTATTTTAGTTTAGTTATTATTCAGTTGTAATCAGCATAATTTCAATTAAAAAGTAATACGTACCTACAGTTTCATTAGTGGCTAAATTGATTAACTTGACCCTTCATCTTTAAGTATTTATTATTTCTTAAGCATCTGTGTCTAATAATTCAGGTAGAATAAAAAAAGGCAAATACAAATTTTAATTAATTAACAATAAAATAAAATTACAATAAATTAAAAGTATCTAAGTACTTACCATGGCCACCCAGATCACCGGACTTGACTCCATGCGATTTCTTTTTGTGGGGAGTCGTAAAGGAATAGGTATATCAAACTACTCCTCAAAATCCGGATGATTTTTCCATTTAATGCAGTTAGTGAGAAAACTAAGAAACAGAATTTGTACGATGATTACGGATGTGTTGTAATGCAAATGGTACCCCCTTTCAACATCTTTTATAAATTTACATTATCTTGGCTCACAAAAGTGGTAGAACATATCTTATAAACAATTAACTGATAGAATAAAGTTGAGAGTTAAGCATATCTGTTTATGTGGAATTGGAAACTAATAAATGAAAACTACAGATTAAAGAAGAGTGAAAATTAAAATTTGAAAATTGATATAAGAATATTTTTGAATGTATATTATGTAAGAACTGAATATTAACAGTTTTCAGTAAAATTTATATTTTTGACTAGTTATTTTTCTTATAGATTTGTTAAATACAAGTAATATAAACAATAACAATTTAATAAACATTCATTTCAATCATACATGCATAATTTATATTTTTTATTTAATTCACTCTTCACATTAATTTACAGGTCATGCACTAATTTTATAAAATAATTAAACCACGCATAAAGTTAGAGTTAGGTCTGTCCTTTCTAATAGCAAAACATAAAATCTGTCATTTTCTCGAATGACTTCTGCGGCACGATTATAAACACTAGGCATCTGGCTACTTCAGTAATTAATTGAAATTATGCTGATTCCAACTTAATAATAACTAAATTAAAATACAAAAAATCATTCATTTACTCTTGAAAATGTGTTCCTTGTAGAATACTTTTCAAAGTGAGTTTTTTATATTATTATCTATCATTTCATGCTTAAAATTATACCTACCTTATTTAAGAACTGAATATTAACAGTTCTCACTGATATTTATGTTTTAGACATGTTAATTTTGTTATAAAATTATTAAACACAAGGAATATTTGCTGTAGTGTATAATAAATACAAACAATAACAATTTAATAAACTTTAATTTCCGTCATACTTGCATTATTTATATTTTTTATTTATTTCACTCGTTAACTTACGCATTCCATGCACTTTAATTTTATTAAATAATTAAACCAAGTACAGAAAGTTAGGTATGTCCTTATTTATGGCAAAACGTAAAGTCTAATGTTTTCTAGCAAAATTTTCTTCGTCTCTCATCTATCTGTCGTACAAATATTAACTAATCTTGGCATCTGGCTTCTTCAGTATCTTAATAGAATCTTTTAACCAATGAATAACGTAACTGTGTATGTCAACCTGTTTCCATAAGAGTACTTTGTTTTCCTATCTATTGAAGAGATGCTGGTGACATAACATTTTTGTGAATATTTTTACGTTTGTTCTTTCTGTTCTACAAATATCGGAAAATACCTTCTCATCCCTGCTCTTGAAAGTAAGCCAGAAGTTTCCCAATAACTTCTCCATCTGAAAGCAATTAAGTAAAAATAATGCTAGTATATGGGTAAATGAGCAGTTTCTTATAAATATAACCCTACAGTTCAAAAGGTCAAAAGCAATATGCAAGTTGCAATTACCTACAACATTGACATTCTTGCTTTGTACTTACCTCTTATAGTTTTCCTTAGGCAAGCTACCATTAATCGTTGGGTTGTACTTAAAGACCTTATGTTATCATCTTTTATTGTATTAATGTACTTAATTTGTGTAGGAATAGGTCTCCAAATTCTACTCAGATTTGATAAATGTGGAATCGTTTTTGAAGCAGGTGAATTTTTATTTATGCTACTGGAACTGAAGTATTCACTCAAGGAACCCATTAAATCATTATTTATGATTGTTTCTAGAGTTTAAAGCCTTTCTACCACTTGTTGCCAGCACGTTATTATTATTTCTAATTCTAGGTTAAGTAACCACAAGTTTAGATTGTGATAGCTCGCAGCGCGCTTCAAGTCGAACTAAGAGAGAGGATGTTCATAAATTCTGCTTTCTGATTTAGGGATTGTCCCCTATTGCTTTTATGATTTCCCACAATATTATATTTTTTTTACAGCTGTTAATGTTTGCACGTAATTTATTAGTTTGAGAGTGATATGGTGAAAAATAATAATAATAATGTTTCATAATTTTCTGTGTTCTGGGTATTCATTACAGGCAAGGCTGCTCAAACTTCCATTTTCTTTTAACAAAACTGTACCATTATTGCAAATACGCACGCACATTCAATGTAGGTACCTCGTGGTATTACGTATTTATAATAAAATTTCTACAAAAATACTCATACTTGCTTTGACAGTTTCTGTCACTTTACGTTTTGACGTCTATCCATGCGGTAGTTGCGTGTGTGTAAATTGGACTCATGGCTATTCACATTTGGCATGACAAAACAATGAAATTTGGGGACTTTTCATAGGAGTGTTTTTATGACAAGACAAACATTTTTCGTGACTTTTTTTATCAGAATGTGTTCATAATTAAAGATATTTCAATTTAAATACAAATTTTGCCGAGGTTGACTACCAAAAAATCGAAATTAAATCCATTTTCTGCAAAACTGAACACCCTGTATAAAAACTAATGCCATTATCGAATTCTACGCGCCATCTAGTGTCTGTATACCAAATTTCGTCACACTGGCTATGATGGTTTCTGAGATATTGGCACTGAAAGTCTTAGAGGGAACACCCGGTATAAAGAATTATTCATTTGTTCATATGACGTAAGTCGCCTGAATTTTTGCCGCAGCTATAGCTTGTTACAAATTATACCACCAGTTTAAATTTACGTGGCTGCTAGCATAAATATTACACTAGCAAACCGATTTTTCCATCACATTTTTGTTGTTTGACGAGTCCTTTCAGAATATGTATAGTGTGTATAAGATTTGGCCTTTCAACTCATAGTCAGTTAATAATGTGTTACTATCTTCCGCTTATCTAAAAATGAATTCAAATATTCATTAGTCAAATTCCATAAATATTAGTCATTTTCTGCATCATTAAAATGATTTGGAAATTCTTTTCGACAAGAAATTATTGTTTTTTTATCATTCCCTCTTGAACAGCAATTCGATGATCGTCATATTACGGTTCAAGCTACAAAACTGAAACTGATTAGCAACAAAATATTCACGAGACGTAATTGTGAATATGTTTTCAGTGCATGTAAGTTGAGTAGCTGAACAGACAGTTTCAACCTGACTCCAAATTTTCTTTTTAATACATTTTAGTTTGGGATAAATAAATTCAGTGACAAGTTATTAGTGACCCACTATGTATGTATCTTTGTATACTCGTACTAGTGTGTCTATGTTCTATGTTCTGCTTAATTAGTGTATTTTATAGTTATAACAAACTTTTTTACGGATTTACTTAGTTTTATCTTGTCTTGTTATGTACTTTTTTATATTATATATTTTTCTCCATCTCTAACTGATTGTTCAATAGTGTACGAAAAAATAAAAAATAAATGAATTATTTCCTATAATAGGAAGCTGTAACAAATCCAAATTTTCAAATTAAACATGTTTAAAAAATAAAAGCTTAACTGAGTAACATAATAATAATATGGATTTCTATATCTACTTCATCAAATTATGAGTGACAACATTAATTGAAATATAATTGACGCATGCAGGCTACCAATACTTGCCATCATCCTTAATCATTATTAATCATAGGAAACAATTACAGTTTGATATGGTAGGCCATTGTTTTTTTATGTAAATATGGGTCAATATTTAGATCTATTACCATAAGACAAACATCAACTTGGTAAACAGTGAACAATGAACAATGAACACGTATGTCTTGAATTTCTTAATTAAATCTTTTCTTTCAGATTTTCAAAAAGAGCATAAAAAGTTATGGGATTGTGCCAAATTTCATTCATTGGGAATTACTAATTAAAAACCGTAATCTGGAACTAATCTTCCACAATCTATTTGTCAACTTTTCGTTTTATGTCGGGGTGTAGAGTACAGTAAATTTTATTGTACTACTTTTAGAATCACCTTGTATAGGTATATATGATAATTTGGATTCTACGCGTCAAATACATTTTTTTTAGGTCGGAATTATAAAATTTAAAGTCTGTTTCAAAATAAATATTAGTCAACCTCCAATGCCATTTAAATATTTTGGGGTGTTGCTTACCCTTGCTTGGGGGTGAAAGTGGCAGAGTCAAAAATACCAGCAAAGAATGTCCCCCTTTAATCTAAAATCGACGGGTCTGAGAGTTTTTATACAATCTTGACGCAGTGTCTGAAAATGGTTCTGTTTCGTTTTCATTTGGCCGCCCCGTATAACTTATTTAGAAGCAGAATTAAATATTCCTTAATAGTCTTGTTCCGTCAAATTTCTTTTATATGGTTTTTATGCGTTTTTGTATAGTACAAGAGAATCTTATTATGCCGTTAAAATTTCATATGGATAACTTTCTGCATTTTCGATATACAGGGTGTTCGGAAAATACGTGTACAACGGAAGACCACAGACTCCTGGGTTCAAAATAAGCCGATTTAGTCCTATTTACTTATTTACAAAATTGCTTCGTTTAGCCTCTAGAGAGCGCCAAAGTTTGCGAAAAATTGTTGTTTATTCCGAATATCTCGAAAAATACTTGATCGATTTTAACCATTTTTAAACTATGCAGTTATAAGTCTAACCTTTTTGACATTATTTAGAATCTTTTTCAGTCATTAGAAATATAAGAAAAATGATGTATCATGCAAATATAAGCACATATTTTTTTAACCTCCTGTACAATTTCTCTCAGTTTTTTTCTATTAGTAGCTGACTTTATTTAGAAACTTTTTTTTATACTTTCAGAATTTTTAATAGATGAGTAGTTGTTTAGGCAGAAAAAATATTTTTCGTATGTCAACGTATGTCGTATGTGACGTTTTGGTGGGAATTGGCGACTACGCGCCACCGTGGCGGTGCTAATTCTGTGGCGCGCCCGTGTGAATAAGTCTATAAAATAATGTTTCGTCAAAACGGACCACTCAACGGCGCTTCCAAGAAGCGCTGCACGGTGGCCCGTGTGAAAAGACTCTAAGACAACACACAATTCTCAAATGTAGGTATGCTGTCAACAGTTGCTAGTCTAGATATCGTAAATTGTCAAACTACGCAAATTTTTTTTAGCGCAAAACAACAAAAGAAAATTCTACCTTCTTTTCGCGCTTATAAAACAGTTTAACTCACATCGAAATCGGATGAGATATTTGGTAGGTATCTGCAAACAGGCATCTGTCCTTACCAGGACCGTAACTATGACCCATTTCTAGCACGGTCAAGGTCAAGCTTTCGGTAGGGCAAAATATTAGAAGATTGAAAACGTTGGGTTTTTGTGTTCACAAATACATTTAGAATTAAAAAGCAAAATTGTCACATTTTTCTGCTTTTCTACATTTTTTCCATATAGGTAATGAAAGTGACGCATTTCCGCGGGAAAATTTTGGCGTTTCTGTGT
Source organism: Monochamus alternatus (assembly GCA_037114965.1). NCBI lineage: Eukaryota > Metazoa > Arthropoda > Insecta > Coleoptera > Cerambycidae > Monochamus > Monochamus alternatus. The sequence goes on along the minus strand of CM073431.1, from coordinate 28,418,398 downwards.
TAAGAAAAATGTTTATAATTCACAGCAGAAAATATTTTTTATGTAACTGATTTTCCTTTTTCTAAAGTCCACAAAATTTCCTTTATAATGAAAATGACGCATGAACTCAAATCTACCATATCTATCATAAAAAATTAGTCCACTGTTCACAGGCAATGCTCCTTTTCAGTATATTATTTTTAATAATGTGACGTTGGTTATAATGGTTTTAATATTTTATAGTTATGTGTAAAAATTTAAGCAACAGCCTGGTATTTCTCTTGTTTAATGTTTTAAGAATTTAATCTCACGTTATATGTCTTGAGAAAGGAAATAAACATTTCCGAAAGCTTGACAACAACACAGAGTGTTCTTTTTATATTAGCCCTTAGCACTGTTGACTGCAATCCCAAATACATATCTGGTTTTTTTCTTAACTAGTCAGTCAAGACTACCCTTCCTGCTATATATATATACAATTTTGGAAACTTTTCGAAGGACGATTCCATTAATTCATATTTTTCGCTATACTCTCTTAAAACATAAGTCAAAACTAACCTTGTAAATGTACTTTTTTGTATTATTGTTATTAATATAGAATCGTTTTCGGAAGGCTAAGTAGGTAATAAAACATTAGTGAAACCCGACATATACCTCTGAGCCCTTTCCACTTGCTTGTAATATACCAAAGTCATGCTCAGATACGCCCCTTAATAAGGTACGAATAATGTTATGGAGAAATTACCTGCATTAGAGAAGAATGGCCAATAAAATGTGTTTCTAGTCAAAAACAGACGGTTGAACAGAGCTTGGAATAGTTGGAATGTGCTGATCATTCTATTGCGTTGTTTTGACTATTCTGTGGTGGTGTGTTTATGACACAGTTTTTAATGAAATGTGAATATTGCGCATCGTGAAGTTTTAAACGAGCAGCAAAGTAGGAAACTTGTGTTAAATGTTCTGGAGTGTATCTAAAATATTTGCTATCATTGATTATGGGAAATTTTTCCAGCCGACCCTGGCAATTTACATCTATACAGTATGCGCCAAAAGTATGGAATAAATTCAATAAAAACGAAACAATTATTTTTTGGGAAAAATCATCGAACAGGTCGATTTTTAAATTAAAAAATACATATTTTAGCGTAAAATGCGATTTTCAAATGTCATTTGTTTTCGAGTAATAACGTCATCGTTTTTTTTTAAATGGCAACACCATATTTTTTTCCTTGATTCTGAAAGATCGTTTAATTCTCTATCAGACAGTACTAAAATTTTGCCCTCTCACATAGGAAAGTTTTCGAGTAAATGACGATTGAATGTTAGAGAACGTAAATCAATTAAAATAACGCAAAAACGTTATCAAGTTTAGTTTTTCGAATTCCATAGTTCTTTTATGGATTACGTAGGTGAAAATCTTTGCAAAGTGTCATTGTCACACCGACTTTTTAATAAGTATTGTCAGCGACATAGAAATTATTATTCAATTTAAAGTATTATGGCACATTTAACTGTTACTCAAAGAATTGAAATTTTAATTCTTATCCGATGCGGGAATATGACTAGAACTCAGCAGGAGGTTTGCGATTTATTTAATGAAAAATATCCAGAACGCCCTATCAGCCAATCAACAGTCAGTAAGGTAGAGTGTAAATTTAGAGAAACTGGCAATGTTGTAAATATTCCAAAACCTGGACGTCCAAGCATTAATGAAAATCAGAAACAGAATATTTTGATAAGTATGGTGGATAATCCTCATAATTCTTCACGATTGGTTGCATTACACAATGACACTAGTCAGAGCACAGTGCTACGTATCTTGAGGAAGGAAAAATATCATTCCTACAAAATTCAACTTGTGCAGGAACTCAATGAAGATGATCCCGATCGCCGCTTACACTTTTGCGAAATTCTAATAGATTTATGTCAAGAAAATAGAAATTTACACCGGCAAATACTTTTTTCAGATGAGACCACATTTTGTCTGAATGGTACAGTAAACCGTCAAATTTGCAGATATTGGAGTCGGGAAAATCCTCATTGGATGGCAGAGGTACATACCCAACACCCTCAGAAATTAAATGTGTGGGCTGGAATAGTTGACGACAGAATAGTAGGGCCTTTCTTCTTTGAAGGAACCCTTACAGGACAAAGATATTTAGAGTTTCTAGAAAATGACCTTGTTCCAGCCCTTGCAGTAATTTTTCCTAACGACCCTGACATTCCTGACGATACCATATGGTTTCAGCAAAACGGTGCACCTCCGCACTATGCGCGCCCTTTACGAGATTTTTTGGACAACTGTTTTCCTGGGAGGTGAATCGGCAGACGCGGACCGATAGAATGGCCTGCAAGATCGCCAGATCTTACACCTCTTGACTATTTTTTATGGGGATACTTGAAGTCAAAAGTGTACATTAATAAACCACGTAATTTAGAAGAACTTCAAAATTGCATTCGAGACGAAATACGCAGTTACCCCAGAAATCATTCATAATGTGCAAGAAGATTTTCTTCACAGACTTGCGCATTGTCAACAAGTTGGTGGATGGCAATTTGAACATTTAATTTAAGTATAAAATTTAATCAATTGTATTTTATTTTACATACCTCAGAATTGTTACTTTTTTTATGGATGAAATTTACGTTTTCTAAAATTCAATCGTCATTTACTCGAAAACTTTCCTATATAAGATAGCAAAATTTTAGTACTGTCTGATAGAGAATTAAACGATCTTTCAGAATCAAGGAAAAAAATATGGTGTTGCCATTAAAAAAAATCGATGACGTCATTACTCGAAAACAAATGACATTTGAAAATCGCATTTTACGCTAAAATATGTATTTTTTAAATTAAAAATCGACCTGTTCGAGGATTTTTCCCAAAAATTAATTGTTTCGTTTTTATTGAATTTATTCCATACTTTTGGTGCATACTGTATATAGAGATAATTGAGTACCGACATACCTGCACTACTCTAATCTTTTCACCGTCCCTCACCAAGGTTTTATTTCCCATTTCGCCTTCCGAAAACGATTGTACCATAGGTACTGCATTTTCATGTGTAATTAATTTAATTTATCTCATTTTTCTCTATAACTGGGTGTAAATCCGTTAAAATATATTATTATTAAATAAATAGATATTAGGTTTCCTGGGATTTCCTATATCTATACTCCACCCATTGTTTATACATTTTAAACAACAAAACTATGAATAAATAATTTTCGCAAGTTGTGACAGAAGCAAAAAAAAATGTTAATTAAAACCAATGCTGTGCATTTTTATTTTAAAGTCCAGTGGAACGCTGGGCTGGGCTTGGCCTTACCGGTGAAAAAATATTACTTTTTGTTAGTACTATTTCCTGGAATGACTTTGTTGCTTTTACTATTACATTTATCTCAACCTCAAACTGTTATTTCACGACCTCTCCTGTACGTATACTTATTCACTCAACGCCTGTACCACAGTATAGAAAGACCAGTAGGGACAGCTGCACTTTCGCGCCCAGCCATTTTCAGAATTCATTCATAACCATTTACGCACTCGTTTTAGTTTACGTTTCGTAGTATAACCGCTTGTGTGTCTTTTCGTTTTGTGATATTCAACTTCCTAACCTATTTGAGTTGCGTTCCAATCTTGGTTTTAAATTTTATTATTTTGTTATATCTCTAAAAAAATAATTATGAGAGCATCAGAAGAATCGGGTCAAGGTACAAAAAAGTGTAATATAGTAGGAGTTTATTGTGTAGTAGGAAGTTGCAAAAACAATTATACTGGAAATTATACAGATATAGTTTTTTTACTCCCAAAAGACAACAGAAGGTAATTTTACAATCATTAATTATAGTTATAATAAATTAAGAACATAAAATATTCCTTATTATTTTCCGTGTATCGTTTTTTGTGGTAATGCATAAAGTTTGTAACGGAGGAATATTATTTTCAACCAGCATTACATACTTATTGCAATTTGCAAACGGTATTCCTTTCTTATTTTTTGTGTTTGTATAACTGATTGCATTTTATGATTGAAATTCATGTAACAAGTATTAAAATAAAGTTATTGTTGTTTTAGAGCGAATCAGTGGGCGGTTAAATGTAAGAGAGATCATTTGGTTAAAAACATAATTTTCGAATATGTGCTCAGCATTTTTCACAAGAAATGTTCAAAGATACGAAAAGAAAATGACGGCAAATGCTTACAATATTTTCAGACGATATAGTGGCAGGTAAAAATATTTAACGTTTATTTTGAAATAGCTATCAGTATTTGAACATATAGAAATAGATATTTAGAACATTTTTGATTTTGTTTTGTTTTTTTCAGAATTATCACAGAAAAATGTGGAAATTTGAATGCAGTCTTGAGTTTGTCTTGAGAATTATTTTGGTAGCATCAAACAACAAGGAGGAAAATCTATCTCACCAACTTCTATATAATTTCAACATGCTTCGGGGATTTCATTTGTAAATTTGTGTGCGATTGACGTCAAGCAATGCACTGAAATGCCATAAGTGAATGCACATTATATAGGTACTTCCGATTAGAGAACCTAATTTAATTTCAGAATAGCTTCTGAAGAAGCGAACTTACATATGTCTCTTGAAAAGTCAAAAAACCTAAAGTGACAACACGGCAACCAACCCCGGAAATGTTCAACAAAGTTACTTTTGTTTATAAGTAAGAAATAATTGAGTATGTTCAATTTTAAATATGAATGTACACTCGCCATAGTTTTATGCCATTTTTTTGTTAATGAAATAAAATGTTTATATAAATTGTATTTTATTAAATGTCATAGTTCCAGGTGGGAACATCTCTGTTTTATTTATTGTCTTCAAAGTTTTTATACGCTTGTTAAATTATTAATAATAAACCTCAAGATATTTATTTTAAAAATTTTACGTAATACGAATAAAACTATATATATTCGTAATTTATTAGCTCGAAGAATTTAAACTATCATGACAATTTATTTCACACATCTAGTGTTTTTTGCTAATTTAAACAATAATTTGTTGTATTATTTTTAAAAATTACACGTATTTCACAAATTTGCATGTTTATATTTGTAGCAGCACCTATTTGAATTTCTGGTGACTAGAACAAATATATAAATCTAGAAAATGTACTTATATTTGCGGAAACTATAATAAAATTGGGTAAAAAAAAAAACTGCTGGTAATAACAGTAATATTAATTACCAATAATGAATATATATATAATAGTAAATAAGAAACAAAAAATGTAAAATAAGGTCACACCAACTTCTATTTATTTATTTCATTATTTAAACTATTTACATTAAATTTACTGTTTATAGATAGCTTATAAAACCAATATCATTTACTAAAAATTTTCAAAATCATATTACATTTTGAGTACCACAGTTACAACTTAAATTTTGACAGTCACAGGTTACAAAGTAAATCACACCATAAACAATAGTGAAGAGAGCCTCACTCCCAAGTGGGAGTGATGCTATCTTCACTTCAAACAACAAGGTCAAAGAATTCGACTGGCGGATTTCATTCATAAATTCGTTAGCTGTCCCTACTGATCTCTCTATACTGTGCCTGTACCGTTGAGTGAATAAGTTTATATAGAGGCGCATCCCTGTACAAATAAACGACAGCTATGCTGGGCTCGAGATTTGGATGGCGCTGCTGGAGAATTGGGCCCGAGATTTCTCAGTCTGCTGCCAACAGTTGAGGGAGTGACATCGACCGCTCGTCTGTTATTAGCAAACAGTTTTGTGTGATCTGTAGTTTTAGTTTCTACTGTAGTAGTGTTTTTTGCAATCATGACAACAGCTAATCACAACTGTGTTTATAAAAACTGTTTAAATAATAAAAGACGAAACAAGGCAAGGAGTGGCAAAAAAATTGCGGTAATTTATGTATTGCTCTAATGGACGTTAATGAATTAAAATATAAATTAATTTGTGAGGTGCATTTTTCTCAGAACTATATTATAATAAACAATAAGAGAAAATTGTTAACTAAAAATGCAATTCCCATACAGTTTATTGAAAAAGGTGAAATTTGTCTCATTAATCTGTGGTTTTCAAGTTTTAACTTTCTTTCACATATACAGTGTCGATAAAAAGTTTGGAATACATAAAATATCTCCTGAAATAATATAATTTTGGAAAAATGCTCACGTCGATTTTTTAATTAAATTTGCCACTTTTTGAAATGATGAAGTATTAAGGACAGGTAGGTATCATTGAGCAGGATTTTTTTTAATCGCAACTCCAATTTTTTTTCTCGAATATGAAAGAGCTTTTTTTTAATATGGTATCATACAATTTTTATTATGCTATTTAAGAAAAATTTCGAGATAAATTCAATTGAAATTTCAAGATATCAAAACACTGAATTATTATCTATAATTTTTCTGTAGGCTAATAGCTATATTTTGATTTTAAAGTCCTCATTGCCGAGTAGTAGGCATTAAAATAGTTTCTGTATCAAAATTTGATAATTTGTCATACAATAATAATTATGATACGATATCGTGAATCTCCAATTATCTCGATTTTTTTACGTTACTTCCCAAAATTTTTATGGCGCCATATTCAGAAAAAAAAGCTTTTTTATATTCCAGAAAACACAATTTTTTTCCTGCTCAATGATACGCCACTGTACACAATTTTTAATTATTTCAAAAAAGTGGCAAATTTAATTTAAAACTCGACGTGTCTGAATATTTTTCCAAAATTACTCTATTTCAGGGGATATTTTTTATACCCAAATACCCAAACTTTCATTAATTTATGTCGTTGCATGTTCTTATATAGAGCCTCAAAGTCCCAAAAATTGAAAATTCTTATCTTTTAGAATGAGTAAACATTTCGAATATTTACTTTGATTTAATATGATTTTCGTTATTTATTTTTTTATTTATTCCTATTCAATTAATTAAAAACAATTTTAACCTAATTTTTTAACTATTTAATTTAGTTGTAACACAATGTTAAAAATTATTATTTGACTTCTAAACTGTATTTTCGTTTTTTCTTCAAAACTTCACGTCCTACTGACTTCAGACAAGAGGGACTTTTCTGGGTAAAATTGCATGTTCTTTCATATTTTTCGAAAACATTTGCAAAATTTCAATTCAGCTATACTTTTTTATATAAAAATGTTAATAGATACCCCTCTATCTCCACCACTGCAATCAATATGCGATGATTTTCGGTGTCAAATTATTTGTTCTCCAATAGGTCTTTTGCCGCAACATGACGATTTATTTTGTTAGCGGTTATTTAGTTAAAAAATAAGTAAACAAAACAAATATAACATTGAGCATCCTGTTTCTCACAAACGAAGCGTTTTAGGACCCATATATATATTGGAACTTTTCGTCTCAAAATGAGATCTTATAAAAATTCCTGAAGTCCTGCTATTTAAACCTGAGACACTCTGTATATTAAGCATACACATGTAAAATCTGCTTCATTCAAATTCTACCTGATCTTAAAAAGAAAGAAAACGAATTGAATTCGGCTCCGAATCAAGCCGCAGCTGTTGAGTGAGTCACGCAATGCCGCAGCCGGACAGATTCCAGTTAGTTCAAATAAATGAAATAGATCGGCCTAGGCGGCGCTTCAGATCAGCGCTATAGTTTGTGGACGGTGCGGTACCAGGGGTAGAATGTGGTGGGGAACCTGCATGAATTCGTTTTGGGCCATTGGACTTGCGGCTCTTGTATACTTATTCACTCAACGCCTGTACCTATTCTTATGTAAAAGGATATAAGCACGGCAACATTGACATTACAACATTACTTTTCAAACGCAACGGTATTTTCATTTTCTATTGCAACTTGCAACGCGGATTACTCGTACTTGAAATGACATAAATATTTTACTTTTATATTCATGGGCACAACATTATGTATTTACAACAAATGCGGCGAAGCATAAATGAGTACATGATATATTTTTGCTTATCCAAATATTTGTATTGTACGACAAATAACCATTTAAAAAAACTGCGCTTTACGGTTTATCGGGTAAACATTTTCTGTATACATAAATAAAATTCATGGACAAGTGCTTTTTAGAGTGCATAGATAAGTCTTTATATAAAAAATTAATATTATCTCAAATTATTTACCATATTCCATATACAGGCTGTATAACATAAGAGGGCCACTCCCATGTATCTCGCTTAATATGCGAGACACGTAAAAAATCTTTAATTGTTTTTTGTTGCATTTTTGGAGGCCTTTATGCTCGTAAAAACAAATTTGAGATCCATGGCCAACTTTATGAGTAATAACAAAAAAACCTGTAAAGTGCCCAAACTGTAAGACTGTACCTTTTTTATTTTAAGAGATAGAGAAAACTTATTGGTAATAAATTTTTATTGCAAAATTGATACCTTCCACCTGATATAAACAGATTTTTGAAATATCGTATGTGGTTCGCTGCGCCCTCTAGGCGGATAAAAATTTTTTTATGGAAGCAGGCTATGGCCACAAAAAATTGCCTGGTTTTTCATCTTTCATGCAATATACTACATGCTTCCCTTATCTTTTGTATTTATTAAATTTTTTTCAATTTTAGTTAAAAAAATGTACTGTACTAAATATTTTCGTGTTGCTCAAGATAATGTAGAACCTGTTTTAAAGACTCCAACTGCAAAAAAATAATAAACAGAATGTACTTTTTTTGTGTGCAAAATACAGATTTCCTTATAATATTATTTTATTGGTTTTCACATTAGAAGCAATTGGGTCTTTAAAATTATTTTGACACAGACAATGTAATAAAATAATATTATAAGAAAATCTGTATTTTGCATAAAAAAACTACATTCTGTTTATTATGTTTTTGCAATTGGCGTCTTTAAAACAGGTTCTACATTATGTTGAGCAACACGAAAATATTTAGGTACATTTTTTTTAAAACAATTTTTTGTGGCCATAGCATGCTTCGATAAAAAAAATGTTATCCGCCTAGGGGGCGCAGCGAACCACATACGATATTTCAAAAATCTGTTTATATCAGGTGGAAGGTATCAATTTTGCAATAAAAATGTATTACCAATAAGTTTTCTCTATCTCTTAAAATAAAAAAGTTAGACAGCCTTAAAGTTTGGGCACTTTACAGGTTTTTTTGTTATTACTCATAAAGTTGGCCATGGATCTCAAATTTGTTTCTACGAGCATAAAGGCCTCCAAAAATGCAACAAAAAATAATTAAAGATTTTTGACGTGTCTCGCATATTAAGCGAGATACATGGGAGTGGCCCTCTTATGTGATACAGCCTGTATATTCCATATTAGCGTGTAAAAAAGTAGCACAAATATAGTTTTATTTTGAACATCTTTGCATTCATTTCTCTCTGTCTAAGCGGATCATTACGAATTTTTGGCGGCAAAATATGACGATTTAACCTTAATTAATTATATACAAAAATGCCTTCCAAAAAAGATGCAGGGTGTTGAAGTTATTAAAAATGATTTTTTCGCTGAACGAGTAATTTCTTCAAATTTTCACGTATCACTTTGAAATTTTATAGAGATACTTCTTGTTGCTAGTCCTCAGGAGTATTATTGTAAACGACGCCTAAAAAACAAACATAAAAACAGAGGGGAAGGGGGTTATTTTATCTATATGTAGCGTAGCAGGCTCAAAATCGAATTTATCTTGAAAACGAAGAGTTTTAGGAAAAATTGTCAAGAGTAATAAAATATTTTAAACAAAATTCTACATTACGACGTTATTAAAAATAGTCCATAGGCGTGCGTCAGAGAAAAGTAGGGGGATAAAATACCTATAATAACACCTTCCCCCTCGTTTCTACCACAGCATAGGTAGACCAGCAATTTCACTCCGTTGTCGGCACTTTGAAACTGCCTTCAGTTTTCTGCGATGACCTCGAAATGTGAGTGCGATAGCGCATTTGATGGAATTTACAGAATCGGTTATCAGGACCGGAATAAGAATTTTTTATTTGTGCGCAAAGCGTAGTTATTTATTACACACGAAAGTTTACCTTATATCTATCCACATTATGTAATAATTAATTATACAGTTATGAATAGGTAATTCAACATGTATTATATACTATCATTTACTGCTACTAACATACACTGTGAAAATTTATCGATTTATTTCGAGTTTAAAATATATATTGCACTACAAAACATTTTTATTTATTTACTTACTTTTTTTGTTATTAGTGAGAATTACATTTTTTTGGGTTTTTTTTTTAATTTAAATTTTGACGTTTGAAGTTTAGTGGAAAAATTATTTATTATAATTTTTCATACATATGACTTCATTGATAGGAATTGTAGGATATTTGATTTATATTAGCTTAAAATACCTTTCTAATACAGTAGAAAATGTTACAAAAGCTAATAATAAGGAATATATGGGTAGATATTGTGGGTGTAATACAACGCAGGTTGGGGCTTTTGTCCACTGAGTAGTTAGTTTCACACAATATTATTAATACCTAAAAATATATAAAAAAAAGTACAAGGAATGTCCCAATCAACCGTGTGGCGTATCATACACGAGGCTCAATTATAGCAACAAATTGCTTAAAATTCCAAATACCAAAATATTTTTACATGGAATTGGACGTACAACAAGTACGAAGTACCTTAATTTCAAAAAGTACGATGGATTGAACGAAGAGGATCAGTACCATTACCGTCACGATCTCCTGGCTTAAATTCTTTGGACTTCTTTTTGGGGGGATATTTAATGAATAAAGTGTATCACATCGAAATGATGATTTACGTGAACATAATATAGCTGCCGCGAATAAGCAGAAATATTTGTGTTGTCCCTGTCCATCTTTGTTAATTTATTTTATTGAGATGGACCCAAATGTGTTTACACGTCGGTGGATAAAATTTTGAACAGTTGTTGTAACATTAGGTATGTCAAATTATTTTATTAATTAGTAATAACAATAGTGCCAAAAGCAGTTCAATTTGCTGATATAAAATAGATGTTATAAAATTTTATTTATTCTACACAGCTCCTACTTTTTTATATACTTTTCTAAACATCTGCTACTTGACAAATATTAGATATTTCCATCACAATGAACAAGTTATTTGGCTTGTATCCAAATTTGTATACACAATTTACACCTGCTATACACGATATTGTCCCAGATTATCTTATGGTACTGCTAAGATCAGCACAACTAATCGGTTGTTTTATTATAATACAAACCTAATTTAAATATTATTATTTAATATTACTTCATGAGTCACGTAAGAGTCTGAACATCAAAAATTGTCGTCATATTGAAGGAGTAATAAAATAATATAAAAGTAATAATGTTGAAGGCAAGAGCTTTTTACCTTTTTTCCATAAATAAAAAAAATATAGGGAAAACTAAAAAAATGACAAAAATATACTTTCAAATTGACTGAACCAACAATCTTTTATTTTAACCAAATCTAAAGAGTGGCAAATAGTGGAATGTGGGGCAGAACCGTATATCTAAGGGAGAACGTTGATAATACGTATATTTTTATTTTAGGCAAAACGTAATAATAAGAAATCAAATATTTATTCCGAGGGGTAAACCACTGCTTGAAATTTGTACAATGAAATACCATTTTTTAAAAAATATTACCGGTAAATACCTTATTTTCCCAAAAAAAAAATACCTCGTCAAATACCTCAAAAATATCCAAAAACCACGAATTACCCTCAAGTGCCCAAAGAATACCTATGACTATTACCCAATATTACCCTCAAGTACCTAAAAATCCCGTTAAGTATCCAGAAATACCGAATAGTACCCAAAAATATCCTTAAATACCCAGATATCTAAGAAACGAAAAATACATTGCATAACCCACGATTTTACCAAATATACGTTTCATTTTCCAAAACTGTCTTTCATTTCCTTAGAAATTATTCCGGTTACAGATCTACGTAAATAATATAGATTTTTAAGGGCTCCTTTGACTCGATCTGAATACATCTGGAAAGAACATTTTGGATTACATAAAATGTATCATAAACTCATTGGCGCACCTAAGAAGGGTGCCAATACCTACACCATGCCCCCTTCAAGCTAACTACTTCCTCGTCTATGAAATCATAATATTCGGTCTATACAGGGTGTCCCTAAAATTATTGTCCGGATACAACCAAAATCTTTCATTAGCAAGTGTAAATACATGGGTATAGAGGGAGAATTCAATTTTAGCCCCAGTTTGCTTTCCTTTTTGTATGATTAGAATTAGATAATTGGCAGTTCATCAGTCATCAATAGAATATGTCGGAGAAGTTTGACCAAACTTATCGTTAACACGTCGTATCGTACCTATAATGTAATTTAATATATTGATTTAAAGATAAAGTTTAAGAAATTATACCATACTAAAATTTATTAACAGAAGAACTGCTGACATATTCGTAATGAAATCTACTTTTAATTTTAAACATTAGTTGTTTCACTCACCCACAGAAATCTATTGAAATTTCTACACAGAACATCCAGTAGTCAAAAAACTGATTTGAGGAAGTGTCATTATATTTGCAATAGAATGTATCTAATGCGAATCACCCTATATTATTTTCTAAATTAAAGGCTTACGAAGACAATAAAAGGCCACATAGTGATTCAACAGTGCCTCCGAAAAATTTTACAGAAAATATTTTTGTATCTATTTTTAATAATTTTTATATTTGCCATTGCATTGGTCGGTCGAAATACCCATTAAAAACCCAGTAAATACCCATTATTACCTTGATAGTACCCAAAAATACACAAAGTACCTAAAAATGCCGAAAAATACCTATAAATACACACAAATATTCAAAAAATGCAAAAAGTACCTTTAATTACCTACAGCTTGTACAGCAAAATCCCTCAGTGGTTTCCCCCTCGATTTATTATATGGGCTACTATACAGTATAACTAAATATTATTTACGTTTTGGTAATTTAAAAAAAGAAATAATAATTTTAATAACAGTATACCATCGGTATACTATGAGTACATATATAAAATATTTATAAAGACTTGCGCCAGCAGGACCTACATTCAAACGCATCTAGTTCTTCATCTGGAAGTCCGATACAGCTCTCGTGACACCATTTCAGGCATTTTATGATTTTATGATTTCTCAAATCTTCAAATTAGAACATGCTTATTATATAGTTTCGACTGGCACGCTTTTACAAAATTTTAAATGCACTATACGATTTTGCCTCGCTGTACGGTTTTGCCCCATGTTCCCCTACTTATAGCAGTGAAATATTTTCTCAATTAATAATTAAATACATAGTTTTGCTATCTTATTCGTAAAACCAATGAGCTATAATGCCACTATCTGCATTCCTGAATAATTCACCGACCTACTTATGTGCTAGCGAAGATTTTAAAGCTGCGTGCACACGAACAGTAAACAGTATGTATTAACAGCCTAATGCTCATTTATTGGTAATGATGTATGTACAGACGCTCGACGAGAGGGGGGGGGCTAATATTTCGGGTCCATGAATCTTTTAAGAGCCCATGTCTGCGCTCGCTCAAGTATAGTTTTGCACATACAAATATTTTAACATAGTGTCACGGAATTTGCCCCACTCACACCCAAACCGACGACTGTGGTATCGCGAAATGCTAAGATTGCCCCGATCGCCCCTACACGATTCTGTTAAACAAACAAAAAGCCGTGGATCGAGACGGGACTTGAAAATTTGAGAAACGACGAGAAGCGTTCGAGTCGTTCGAGAGATGCTAGAAAATAGATCTAGAGATACTAGAATATATCTGGAATATTCGTTGGGTCTATAAAAGAAAAATAAACCGCCGATTAAGTTAGTCTTGTATAAGTCTTGTATTACAGTGTTGAATTGAAGTGTTTAGTTACAGAGATCAAAGCGATTTAGATAGCAATTAATTAAATAAGTGTCTAATTGAGTTCTAATTAGTGTTCAGTAGTGTACTGAGTATAGTTAATAAAGAAGTAGTTAATTAATGGTTTGTTTTTCTGGCAGTAGTAGAAAATTCGGATTGGGAAATCCGTGACAATAGTTTGATTATAATTTTTAAATTTACTAAATTATCTTATAATTTAACAAATTATACAGGGTGATTCAGAACTTATCTAAAATAAATGTTTTAGTGTATAAGACACTTATAAATACAATTTTGTAAAAAAAATCAAAAAGGGCAGTTCAAAAATGATTTTAAAATGCACTTCTGCACGGCACTGGAAACTGGTCCACTGTAACACCTGATAAGGCGGCAATCTGTGACCGGAGAAAAAATGGAAAGAAATAAATTTATTTTATAACGCCCATTATATACAACAAATTTAATTGCTTTTGCCGCTATTGTTATTAATTATTAATAGATTTTTTTTCTACAAAACCTGAAATCCGGTTATTCGATTCTTCAAATAACCGATTTTAGTGCTGACAACTGAAATCGGTTTTTTTGATAGTTCGGATAATCGGTTTCGGACAATTCGAATTTTTACAAAACGGAAAATCGGTTATTCGATTATTCAAATAACCGATTATTCAATAATCTGAGTGTAAATCTGTTCTTCGAACCAAACATCCGAATAATCGGATAATCGATTATTCGGTGGTTTCTTTCTATGAAAAAAGAAATCTCGTTTCTCTCCACTCCCTGTTCCTCGTCATCATTCCACATAGTAGATGTACTCGAGTAGAGAATGTACAGGGTTATTCATGCAACTAGAAGGATTGGCAGATAGCGTAAACATTTTTTTCTGAAAATTTGATTCCTTAGGTAATTCAGTACGAACTTTTCAATGAAAATATTTTCATTTTTCAACGCTATACCACTTCCGGTTATACCGGAAGTATAGGAGTGGTATATCCGGTAGTAGGTACCAATTTTGTTATTTTAAATGGAACGCCCTGTATATTTTTGCATTTTTGAATTCTATAGTGAATTTTAATGTCACTTTATATGACATTTATCATCTAAATTGAACTGTTTTGGAGGTATTTCCATTTTTTTTTTGTAAAATGGCATAGCTAACTTTAAAAATTCATATTTTAGAAACAAAAAAAAAGGTGATCTTTATTTTTATTAGGTGTTATGCTTCGTTTTGATGCATTCATATTTAACCTGTCATGTACAGGGTCCTCAAAAATAATTGACAAACTTGAGGAAATTCAAACGTGCTTGAGCTAAAAATAAAGATTCCCACTTTCACTGTTTCTGAAATATAAATTTTTAAAGTTAGCTATGATAATATATTTGATAATACGAGTATATGCCAAATGAGAAATGTTATATAATTATAAAGTAACACTAAAGTTTACTATAGAATTCAAAAATGCAGAAATTACAGGACGTTTCATTTAAAATAAAAAAGTTGGTACCTACTTCTGGTATAACAGGAAGTCGTATAGCGTTGAAAATATTTTCATTGAAAAGTGTATCGAATTACCTAAGTAGCCAAATCTTCATAAAAAAATGTTTACCCCATCCGTCAATCTAACCGGTTATTCGGTTAACCGGTTTTGATTATCCGGTTTTCACCACTATTCGGCTAACCGGTTTTATCTGAAATTTTTTAAATATCTCCACAAAAAGAAGTCCAAATTATTAAAAAACGGGAGGACGTGGCGGCCATGGTACCGGTCATCCTCATCTAATCCCTTGGTATTAATACTTGGACACGCTGTGCATGGTATGGATATAATTGAGCCTCGTGTATGATACGCCCTGGATCTCCATCTCTTCCACGATTCTGTTTCAAATTTCCCTCGTGTCTCACTACACTTGCACTCACTGTACACCGCGGTAAAAGTAGCTGCATTTGGCATATGTTTACCGGGAAATCGTTCAGCTAAAGCATTTTCACAGCGTTATAAATTAAAACGATATCTATCAACTCCGAGTTGCTCCTATACATGTAACCCATTTTTGACACATGAAAAACTAATGTAAAGACTGACGTACAAAAAATTTAGTGCCTACAAAAAGTAATCGGATTTAAATATTCGGAATCGCCGGTCTGGAGACTTCAGTAGCCCAGCGATGTAAATCAAATCAAATCATTTATGTTTTGCTTACGGTGTCCATGCATTAAAATGTTTACACAAGTCAAAAAAGGGAAGCAATGAAAGATACATATAAGCAAACACTAAAGTAACATTCACAACAAGTAAAATAACATTGAACATTATAAAAATGACATAATAATATAAAATTACAAAAATAGCAAATAAATTAAATTAAAAACATAAAAAAACAACAACTACATATTTAAAAACAGATCGGCAAAGAACTCATTAAAATCATAAAACGCTTTTTCTTTGAAATATTTTCTAATTCTGAACTTAAAACAATTTAGATCTAGGGACTGAATTTCGGTTGGTAAGAGTAAGAGAATTTAATACAAAAATAATTTGTGCCATGTCTGGATTTCGCTAATCGAAGAAAGTTTGGCCTGATTATTGTCTTTCTCTAGTATGGTGGGAATGAAAACTTTCCTGTCGAACAAATCTCTGTTTATTATTTTGAATGTAAATGACACATTCAAGAATGTATATTGACGGTAGTGCAAGAACATTTAGCTGTTTGAAATGCTTACGACAATCTTCTCTTTATTTTATTCCACCAATTATTCTTATACATTTACGTTGTAAACTAAAAATTTCTTCACTGTAAGGAGAATGGCCCAAGTTCAAAATTGCGTAAGTCATGGTGACATGAAAAGTACCATAATATGCGGACATAAGCACAGGCTTAGAGACTACACTATTCAAATTACATTGTAGAAAAATATTCTTAGATAAACGTGTAGATAAATCGTTGACATGGTTTTCCCAGCTTAATTTAGTGTCGAGGTGAACTCCAAGAAATTTAACATCGTTTGAGTTATCTGTAGTATTGATACGGCGAAGTGTAAAGAGCAAAGATTGAGTTTTGTCAACATTTAAATTTAATCTGTTAGTAATAAACCAGTCCTCTATCAGCAACTGCGCATTTACGGAATCCTCTGCGAGTTTTGTTAAATCGCTGTTAGACTTTAAAGCCGTGGTATCATCGGCGAATAAAATAAAATCGGTGGTTATATCACAATTTGGGAAATCATTAATGTAGATAAGAAATAGAATAGGGCCCAATACTGAGCCTTGTGGAACTCCATGAACTATTTCCGTTTGGTTTGATGAACACGAATTATAAAAAACATACTGAGTTCTGTTGGATAGGTAAGACTCAATAAGGGACACACTATTATCATCAAAATTGTAAAATTTTAGTTTATTTAAGAAGATTCCGTGCGACACAGTCGAATGCCTTTGTCAAATCATAAAAGCTTCCACTGACAACATTGACTAAAAATTGTTTAAAATAATAGTAATCAACTGATTAATAGCCAAAGTTGTTGATCTTTTGATCCAAAAAACCGTATTGTCTAGAGTGGAATAAATTATTATGTTCAAAATAATCTACAATTTGCATTTTTAAGGCATTTTCGAAAACCTGTGAAACATCATCTTTCACATATTTCTTAAAAACAGGGATAGGTAATCTGAGATAATTTGAAGGCTGTAGGAAATGTATTAAATCTAATTCAAATTATTTAGTTTAAAAAGTGGAAAAATTATAATGTTTTTAAGAGTCAATAAAATTGAAACATTCATGTCGTAAGCGTTTTTGCTTTTTTTGATTTTTAAATTATTTAAAATGGATCTCCCTTCATTGAAAGACAACTCCCTGAATTTAAAAGTCGTAATCGTAGTCGTAAATTTAAAAGTGGTAGGTCATTCAGGAGGCGGTCTGCAATATTAGAAAAATAAATATTGAAATTATTAGCGTTTAATGAATCGCTTACATATGAACTGCGGCCATTTTTATTTTTTATGAGGTTCCACATGGCTGCCTGTTTATTATCGGCTGTATTTATATAATTGTCATTAGCCTTTTTTTAGCTTTAGATAATTCAAAACGATATTATTACGATAGGAGTTCAAGGTTTCTTTGGATATGGTTGTTGGATGTTGACAATGAACTTCTCTTAAGAAGTGAGTAAACCAGGAAGTATCGCAAGATTTAAAATTACATTGCATTTTAGTTTTCATTGGAAAACAAATCTCAATTGCATCGAGTAACACCTTAAGGCTTACGGTGAGCGCTCTATAAGACGATATAAAGTTTTCGCTCAATAGCTCCTCAAGGGATAAAGATAAAAATATGCGGTTTTTTTTAATAGACTACAAATATTATTTTACATCGACGCTGTGTTTTGAAAATTTGAAAAACTGTAAAATTATTTTTTTTAAATGAATTTTGCTCTTTTCCGAAATTTCAAAACACAGCGTCGATGTAAATTAATATTTGTAGTCTATTAAAAAAAACCGCATATTTTTATCTTTATCCCTTGAGGAGCTACTGAGCGAAAACTAAAAAAATATTTCTTAGCAATAAAATGCTGCCCCCTTGCGGTGGCATTGATAAAAGAAACGATCACATTAGATTCTAAATGTCCAACACTGAGAGAAGTGATTCAGGCTAACGGTAAATGGTCTATCATACGGAATATAGTTTTCGCCACGTTTTCGCTCAATAACAGCTCAACGGAAAATGATAAAAATAGGCGTTTTTTTTTAATAGACTACAAATATTATTTTACATCAATGCTGTTTTTTAAAATGTTGAGTAATGTAAATTTTTTTTTTATTTAAAATTTTTCACTCAATGTAAAATAATATTTGTAGTATATAAAAAATAGAATAACATATATATATATATATATATATATATATATATATATATATATATATATATATATATATATATATATATATATATATATATATATATATATATATATATATATATATATATATATATATATATATATATATATATATATATATATATATATATATATATATATATATATATATATATATATATATATATATATATATATATATATATATATATATATATAGTTACCGGACGAAAACCGAAAAACTAAAATAAAAGGACAGATTTTATAAAAGACTTAAGAGAAATGATTACGTATTGTAGTTTAATAGCTTTATTATAATTACGAATTTGTTAAATCTTGAAACTAAAAATATAATGTTTTTCAAATACAGAAATATAGATTATTTTTAATATAATATGCTGTGTCTGCCTACTGAATAATAGACACCAGCTAAGACATTGCTAAATAGACGTATTCATTAAAATATAATTCATATTTTTAATAAATATTAAAAAAATGGGGAATGCAAATGGGTAGTTGAGATTTATGGAATATATAAAAATGTTATTGAAATATGGTTTTGTTTATCTGATTTTATTTTTGACGCATAGTATTTTTTTACATGGCATCGATGGTTTGCTTCTCAGCACTTCAGTAAATAATAGTATACTATTTGTTGCAAATCCAAACTTAGTAGAAATACACATAGAAAGAAAAAATGTGTCAAAAGCATTTTATTCTACAAATGAAATTATCTCTTTATTCCATATTTTCTGATTAGTTGAACCCTATGTCAAGTGAAAGTATTTATATTTTAGTATTAAAGGAACAAACAAAAAATTAAGCACCGCAATTAGTGGAACTATTTTGGATCCTGCCGTTAAAAGTGATATTTTGTTGTTAGAAAGTGTCGTTCCAGATGGGGTAACGCATTCTGGTCAACTATTTAAATGTCAATTATTTAATAAACGATCATTCTTGATTTAAAAAAAAATGTTGCTTGTCTTGAGATATTACAAACTGTAGTCCAACTTATGATAAAATATGGTGTTCGAAAGTAAACAATGTTCAAATTTTTCATCTTTATTTTTTTTTGTGAAAAATAAAAAATCACTGTTTACAAGCATATACAAAACATTCTGTTCATTTTTCTATTTTATGAATTTTTATAAATAAAATTAACTATCAGGAATTATGTTTTCCAAAAAAATCAACAATAAAAATATGTGTGAAATTCCTTATGTACCAAAATATCAATACCTACTATTATTTTTCGAAAAGTACAAAAGAGTTTAATAAAATAAATAGCACAAAAAATATATTTTTTCAGTAAAAACATGCAATGCATTATTTTGAGATTTTATTAATTTCTATAGTATACATTGTAAATATAAATTAACTACTTGAGTATTTATGGGAAAAGTAGCATAACAATTAAAAATGGATTATGTTTGTTCCTTTGAAACTACATGTTTAAGTAGTAAGTACTTCGATTTTCACACAACTTTATGAAAAAAGTTTTTAACAGAAATAAAAATTAAGAACCGCTTACTTACATCGCCGTATTTCTCGCAGTGAAAATTGTGTTTTTAACTATTGAAATCTCAAAAAATATAACATATACAACAAAGGTAACTTGACGTTGTGTTTATTCACAGTTACTGTTTAAATTTTGCTCAAATAAAATAATAATTTTGAAAAATGTCTGTAAGACACGCATTTGTAGATCTCCTAACCCCACATTTAACCATTATTTTCATACACTTAATTATAAATATTGAACAATTTTTATTATCAAGTAAATTTTTATTATAAGAATATTTATATCTACAGATATAATTAAAATAAGTAAGAATTTTGGTAGATCTATGCATCTAAAATTTTAGACAACTTTTTGCAGCTGTTTGTTTGTTTTACTTCGGTGTCTTTGAAAATACCCAGGTGTCATTCCTATTATTTGCTAACACCTACATTATCCAATTATTAAATATTTAAAATTGTATGTCTGTAGAAGACATTGTTTCAAGAATACGTCAATTTTCAGCCAGTGTTATATCTTTATAATTAAGAACATTGTACGCCACATATGTATTTTGGAACGCACAAATGTTAACAAAACAAAGGTATATGTTTTCAATATTTGATCTAATCTGATTGGTCTGTTTACACTTTAATTTCTTATATTTCTCTTCAATAATCCATACATAGTCTTTACATTTTACATTTTGGACATAAATAATTATACATTTATGTTAATATCTCTTATGTATTTTGTATGATCTACGATAAGTTTTCTTTATTAAAAAAATACGAGCACAAAAAACTAAAATTTAATTTTATTCGACATAAAAATTATGGAAAATATAGATATTTCTGACTTTCCGAATGAATGCATTGTCCTATTCTGAAAACGTATACTGCACCGCAAGTATAAACTTAGCTTACACACGAAACACGAGCATATGTAAAATTCAATTTCTTGAAAACCATAATACGTCGCGAAGTAAACTTTTTTTAAAAAACTTTTTCATACTTTCGACTACATTTGTCTCGATATAACTATAGCTCTATTTTCAATAATTAATGTAGCTCTCCGCATAGTAAAGTTTTTAATGCACAAATTTACTGGTATTGACTTTGGAACAATTTTTTTCGAAAAGGCTTTAAGTTATTAAAAATTGGTATGTACCATTAGAAGCGCTGTAGTTTTTTATATATGTTGTGAAAAAATTATGAACATAACTTGAATCGTTGATTTACAAACGCGATATGTGTTTCGTAAAACATAATTGACAAATAACGTACGAAGCACTGACAATTTGAATTTATAAAGTTAGACCCTACTGAAAAAAGTTGTAAAAGTCCATTTTAGATGCCGAAATTGTCCCTCTAAAAGATGGTAAACTTGATCACGTGTTTCACCGTTAGCCTTAAGAAACAACTCAACCTTAGTATCTATATTAATACATGTATCACTGATGATGTAAGGGTTGAGTATACTACAATGTCAATAATGTTTTACTCGGAAACTATAATGATTTTACATTTGTTTTTTTTTTCATGATAATAACCTATTCCCAAATTCTTTTATATAAGTTCTGAAAATTCATACAAATAAAAGATTACTTTTAGTAAGTTAATTGTATACAAAGAAAATTTGCCGAGGCCCAAATTTTTAACTTCTGACCTTACTATAAACAATTAAAAAATGAATATCCGCAAGTTCACGAAAAAGATTAAAGAAAAAGCAGTGTCAGTCAAATGCAAAAGAAGCTGGTGTCGGAGGCATAGATAGATATCACAGACGGTAGGCACAACGTCCCGCAGGGAGCAGAGCCACATCCTAGGATTGACAGCCAGCGAGATCGAAGCAGAGGTTACGTTGATACCGGTACACTAGTGCAAGGCATGGTACAAGTGGGAGGAAAACATATAATACTTGTGGAAAAGGTTTTCATAATTCCAATACATGTAAATTGAAAATTATTATACTTAATATGAAAATTGTGACAAATCAGTTGGAGTGTAGTAAAAATGGATAATGATCAAATTCTGGATAACTGTGAGTAGATAATCTGTTTTATGTTTTCAATTTCGTACGTATACTTATACTTTATTGGGTAAGTATAGGAATGGCAAAAGGTGGCATAGAACATGTGGCATATAACATATTATTTATAAATAAACATGTTTCAATAATTCTTTGACATTTTGTCTAAAAATCGTAGTACATCCAATCTATAATACCATGATTTATAAAAACCTTAATTCAGGTCAGCGGTCTTCAAAAAGTTTTCTATTGAAAAATCACGAAATTTATTTATAATTTGACTATTTTATTCCTCTTTTTTTTTGTAAAAAAAAACTATTAACTATGTGTTCTACACAGTGAACTATACTGCTGGTTAAAATATTTGTACTTTATTTACTCTGCATATGTTTTACAGCGCATTCCGGTAATTGACTTAAGGAAGAGTATATATTTCTATGCATACAGGATAAATTATAATTAATACAAATAATAAACTTACAGCTCGCTCGCTTGGGGCGTCTCTATCTTCGTCGCTGTAGGAGGCTTCCCCCCAGCCCTCTTCTACGCGTTCCTGAAGTCTGGTGTACTCAATCCTTTGCCGCGCACAGGTACACTTCCCCCTCGGAAACCGACACCATTCTGAAAACAAACAGTTAATTAGTTCACGGATACATATACGCTACTATAGAATCAATTTCTAGATAACAGACAAGGAATATTCAGTTTACTTTCAACGGACTAAAGGCATTTCAAAGTGTGAAACTTTCTAATAAATAATACGTAATAAACTTCACATTTTAAGAGTGCAAACAACTAAAAATATTTTACAGTCTGCAGCCAAAATAATGGCATTCCCCTAAATCAGTTTTTGAACTACTGAAAGTTCTGAGTATAAATTTTATTAACGTTTCTTGGTGAGTAGAAATTAAGAACTAATATTGAAAGATGAAATTAGATTTCATTACGAATACGTCAGCAGTTCGAAATTCATTTTAAAGAGTAGGTACCATTATTATTGCACTAGATTGTACATTATGTTAAAAGCAAAGGACGCCAATGGGGTACAGTGAAATATGACATATATTGTTCAATGTGTTCTAAAATGAGTATTTAAAATTTCAACGTAGAGCAAGTTAAAATTTGACGAAAACATTAGTATATTATTTTCCAACCTCTTAAAGCTACCGCCCCTGAGCAAGATATTCTTACTAGTCTGTTTGGAAATGAAAGAGAGTAATAAAACCCCGAGATAAAAACCGGCCATGGGCGTGGTAACATTTCGTTTCAGGTAATTGTCGGGTAACACTAATGCAACAGGTAATGGGTGTACATTAGTATATTTTACTGGATACATCATAGGGCAGAAGCCAGTGTATTGTGACAGATCACTCCAGTCTTAGAGCTGAATATACGAAGACGTGCTAGTGCAGTAGAGTAAAATTCGACTTGTGTTTAGTGACTATTGTGCCAGTGGATATAATACTGTTTGGGTAAAATGTCGAGCTTATCAGATTACGTACCTGCTAAATGCGTGAAAAGATGTGGGCTGTCTCAGAATGAGAAGATATTAATAAGATATTAAATGTATTTAATGCATTGAAACACCAAAATCCTACCAACAGTGTTGACGACATCGTGGAAAAGTGTTCCAAAATGACAGGGATTGGAAAATCGACTATCTACAGACTTTTAAAGGAAACAAAGAATGAACAAGATACTGTAAATCCCCCAAAATCATCTACAGGAAAAAAAAAATTTAAGTGAACTTTCAGAGGACAACGATTTGCCAAAAATCAGTAGAAGCAAATTATGGGTCGTTTTACGAGAGTTGAATTTTTGCTGGGAAAAGCAGAACAGGAAGTCAGTTCTTATCGATAAAGATGAAATTATTTGTTGGCGAAGATCCTACTTAAGACCAAAATTCCGCGACGAAGGGAGGAATATTTATTATCTAGACGAAACTTGGCTCAACGAGGGATATACTGTAACAAAATTATGGCAAAATAAAAATGTAAAAAGTTTTCTACAAGCATTTTTGCATGGACTTTCTACAGGGTGCAAGGCATCTTCAGGTAAAGGGCGAAGATTAATGGTGACACATATAGGTAGTGCCAGTGGTTTTGTAGATGGCGGTTTACTTTTATTTGAATCTAAAAATACAGGTGACTATCACGAAGACATGAACGCAGATGTTTTCGAAGAGTATTTTACACAGATGTTGGATTTTATTCCTCCGGGGTCTGTAATTGTCATGGATAATGTCAGTTACCATTCATGGCAGATCGAGCGGACGCCTACGACTGCTTGGAGGAAAGCCGATATAATTCAATGGTTATCCGAAAAAAATAATTCTTTTGAAACAAATATGGTGAAAAACGAAGTTTTGACACTTGTCAATCTTAATAAAGATCAGAAAAAATACGTTATCGATGAAATGGCAACAAATCGCCAAATAACGGTACTACGGCTACCACCTTATCACTGTAAACTTAACCCAATCAAATTAATCTAGGCGCAGGTAAAAGGAGATGTAGCGCGAAATAATACGACGTTTAAATTAAGTGACATGAAAATTTTGTTAAAAAATTCCTTGGAACGAGTAACTGCAGATAACTGGCAAAGATGTATACATCATGTACAAAAAGAAGAGGAGAAAATGTGGGAACCCGACAATTTAATTGACGTTACTGTCGAACCTATCGTTATCAATCTAGGAGATAAAAATAATTCATCAGAATATTCAGAGGATGAATTTTAATTTACCTACTTTTTTATTTTTTTTTTGTACATTTATACAACACTACATTTACTCACCTCAATTTGAATTTTCAAAATACATATATTTTTGTGTGGAATAAAAGTCTATCCATTAAATTTCAATAAATATTACCTGCTACAATTTAGTACGGTTCGATCACACAAAGTTTTTTTAAAAATACACCTCACCTATACCGATAACACATAATATAAAAATATTGAATATAAGCACCAGTACTACATTTATTTACGATTTGCATACAAAATAAGCTTTTATTACTCTCTTTCGTTTCTAAACAGACTATAGGGGAGCATATAGGTACGAGAACAATATATTTTAACTTCTGAAAAAATACAAGTTTATATACAAACAAGTATGTATACCTAAAATACGGTACATAACTAAGCAAATATAATAAAATGCCGTATACTTTTACTCTCTAAAGCGATAAAATCTCCAATCAAAATCTACAATCCTTAATGTCACAAATTTTAGTAAAACGTTTATTTTTATCCCGATAAAAATTTGGATAACGTCAAAAATATTTAAAAAAGGTCCTCAAACTAAATTTATATATCTACGAGAGATGTTCAAATTATTATTCTTGGTATCAGCAGAAAGAAAAAAAAATAATAAATTATTTTTATTTGTCAGTATAATCCTCCATAACGTCAATACATTTATTACATCTAGAGATTAATTTTTCAATAAAACAATATACATCTTTCTTGCCTGAAAAATGTGTGTTAATTGCCGTTTTGACGTCTGCAGCATCTGAAAATCGCTTTCCACGAAAATATTTTTTTAATTTGGGTACAGGTAATAGTCACAGATGGCTAAATGGGGACTATAAAGTGGATGGTTAAGTTCTTCAAAACCACAGTCACGCATTGTTTTGTAAGAAATGTAATCACAGTGTGGTGCTCGATTTTATAATAATAATAATAATAATAATAATAATAATAATATTTATTGATTCTTTATGCCAATAGTTACAGTTGGATAGAATAAGTCAATTACGCAGAGATAAAATATTATATGTATAACCATAATCAATAGATATATACATACACACATGTATAACATACCTACAAACCATACTTTTTAGTACATGTCATATGAAAAATATATAGAAGAGATAGGCATACGACAGGCTACATAACAACATATAATAAAAATATAGATCAAAATTACAATTTAAAAGATATATCATAACGTTGAGGCAAACAAACATCATACAGAGTCACGATATTCATCTAGAGAATAAAAACTATTCTCATATAAAAACTCTTTTAACTTTTTTTTAAATGCATATTTTGAATTATTTTCCTTGATGTCCATGGGCAATATATTGTACAAATGACTACCAGCAAAAATGGGTGATTTTTTATATAACGTAAGGTTGTGTTTTTCGATACATAAATTATGACGATTACGAGTTAAGTATGTATGATTATCAGAGTGGATTTTTAATTTGTTTCTTATGCCATGTATGTAACAGAGTAATTTATATAAGTAAATGCATACCAAAGGTAATATTTTGTTCTTCCTAAACGTCTCACGGCAAGAATCTAATGGTTTCATGTCAAATATTGTTCGTATTATGCGTTTTTGAAGTACGAACACCCTTTGTACGTCTGAACATTGACCCCATACGATGATGTTGTAGGAGGCTTTAGAGTAAAACAGGGCATAATAAATATTAATCAGAGAGCTTTGGTCTAGATTATTTTTTAAAACACTCACGGCAAAACAGGATTGTCTTAATTTACAACACAGTTTTTCAATGTGCTTTATCCAATTAATATTTTCATCTAAGGTGACTCCCAAGAAGTTAGTTTCTGAAAAAATGTTTAAATGATGCCCATTGATGGAAATTTTGTTATTGTTATTACATATTTGTTTAGATTTAGTTTTAAAATACATACATACTGTCTTATCGTAGTTTATGATGAGTCTATTTTTGTAACACCAATCGTGAAATTCTTGTAATACGAAATTGACCCTGTATAATAGATCTTCCAGAGTACTTGCTGATAAAATAATAGATGTGTCATCAGCATACATAAAGATTTTTCCATAAGTTATGTAGTTTGGTAGTTCATTCACATAGAGAAGAAAAATAAGAGGACCCAGCACACTGTGGTGTTCCCAGAGAGACAATGTGTTCCACATTGTCACAGGTAAATCTATTACTCCATAGGGTCCAAAATAACCTCAATTAAGAAAAAATCAGAATGGAAGGTGATAAGGTGCGATTGAAAATATACTTTTTATCTAGATAACTAAAGAATTTACAGTAAGTATTTTCATACGGAAGAATTTAAAAACATATGTTGTAGAAGAAATATGAAAGTAGCTTCGAAGGAATTATAACCTACACGAATAAATTCGTGCAATGTGTTGTATACAGCTATTAGATTAAATCAATCATTTTGGCAATTTTTTTGCAGTAATCTGAAGTCGCGTAATTGCTCTGTGAAGACCATTCCATCAAGTAGTACTACTAGAACGCAAACTCTTCAAAACACCATGCAAAAACAATAAAATAAGGTACTTAGTAGGTGACCTCCTAAGTCGAAAGCCACAATAAGACAAGTATGGTCACCATAAATTCCAGTTACCAATGTAGTTTTAAATTGTTTAATCAAGTTAGCTAAATGTAGACACAAAATGGTACAGATAAGTAAGTACCTACAATTAACCAAACAGTAACTGAGACTGTATTGTACACTTGTGGTTATTATTTGTTTGTGACAATTAGTATAACTATTTTCATTTTGCATTTCTTCTGTGTAATATTGCTAAAGCAAATAAATAACGATCTTCAAGAAAATATTTTTTTTTTTAGTTAAGTTTAAGATATGTTGCATCTCGTACCTACATGCTGTTCCCCTAGTAAGAATAACCTGTTCATGCTGGAAGTATATTATAAACTTATGATTTATAAGGCATCGAAATGTTGAGTCATATTTTGTAGTAGCATCGATAACAATTGGCATACATAACTAATTAATTATAAGTTACAGAATAAACTCTGTTTGCGATTATTTGTATGTTATAACACAGAAATTATTAAAATGACTGAAAATTCAAATATGACTAACAATGAGTTATACAGAGCTTTCTAAAAGTAACGAATAAATTCATTATTTTTGAAATTGAAAAATTTTGTTTTAAAAAAAAACACTTTTTGACATACGACCCATATTTGTGACGTCATCGTTGTTCGATATATGACTTCATCAACAATTTTTTTAAATAGCAACCCCTAATTTTGAACATGCCATTTGAAAGAGCGTGTCATTCTACATACATACATCATGGAAAATTATGTGTTACATAACAAAAATTTCAAGAAAATAATGTTTGAAGATTTTAAAATTTAATTTTCACATTACTGTGCACCTCTGTTCCCGAATCGTTGGATAGGGAGAAGGGGGCCGATTGAGAGGCCAGCCAGATCGCCTGATTTCACACCCCTAGATTATTTCTTGTAGGAATACTTAAAAAGCAAAGTATACGTTACTAAACCGGTTAATTTAGAAAACTTAAAAGCAAGAATTCGTCACGAGGTACATTCGTATACCTCCTGAAGTTATTGATAATGTCCAAAAATAATTTATTAATCGTCTTGGCTACTGTCAGGCAGCCAACAGTGCACAATTTGAACATTTAATTTAGTCGATTTTTTACATAACCATTATCATTTTCAGTATTATGAAAATTAAATTTTAAAATCTCCAAACATTATTTTCTTGAAATTTTTGTTATGTAACATCATAATTTTTCATGATGTATGTATGTAGAATGGCACGCTCTTTCAAATGGTATGGTCAAAATTGAAGGTTGCTATTTAAAAAAATTGTCGATGACATCATATCTCGAACAACGATGACGTCACAAATTTAGGTCGTATTTCAAAAAGTACTTTTTTTAAAACCAAAATCGACGCGCCAGAGGATTTTTTCGAAAACTTCTCAATTTAAAAAATAATGAATTTATTCGTTACTTTTCGAAAGCACTGTATGATGAAAATTAAATTTAGTACCAACGATCCTATCTCAACAATACTGCAATGCTATTGGATGAAAGTTTGTAGGCAACCTCCTCTGCTTAGGAATCTTGGTTTATAACCAAGTTTCAAAATGCATATACACATTTTGCGAGGAATATGACTTCTATCAGATTGTTAAGTTGTGAAAATAATAAATTTTAAGTTCTTGCGAGTGAGTTCAGTGAATCTGTTACTTCAGAATTATCAGTGCTACAAACATGACAGCAATGAAACAACGCCCTTACGAGAATACATTATTTTAAAGAAAAAATTTCAGTAACCCAGATCGAAACTACTGCATGGGAGGCAAGTTATTCGCTTCCAGCGTCTATTCCGCAGTGAATTTAATAAAATATTTGCAAATTCTCAGCGTACCTGCAACGGAGGTCAACGATATTTGCCGCAGGTGATAAAGTTTTCCCCATTAAATACTGTTGCAGAATAATATATCTACTTGTTTTGTACCGTTCATTTACATCAAAGAATAGTCAAAATAAAATAATTTGAGAAAATCCACTCAATGCACTTGCAGTTGAAATCGATGCTGTAATACGAAAAGCTACAGTTAAAGGAAGCAATGATAATTGCAAACCCTAAAAAATAGTTATTATTAAAAAATATTTTTATTTTACGGTGTGAAAATTTGCCCGTGGAGGGCAAGAGTAAATAAAAAACATGAAAAGTAATTCAAAACAAAACATTAATAAAAACTGATCTTGCGCACTGATACAGAATTTAGGAGGGGGCAAGCAGCCCCTTGCTTCCCCTTACGCACATGGTTAACGTTACTGACTGAACTGACGAGAAACTACTTCTTATTATTGAGAACAGCTGCGTTACTCTATTGACTAAATGTGACTAACATTATACTACTATAGCCTGTTTAGAAATGAAAGAGAGTAATAAAGGCTTATTATGTATGCAAATCGTAAATAAATGTATTATCGGTATAGATGAGGTGTACTTTTAAAAAAACTTTGTGTGACTGGGTTGTACTAAATTGTAGCAGGTAGCTAAATTTTAATCAGCGACAATCTGTCTTTGTCTATGCCGCTTCATTTTCTCGGCCAATTCTCTTATTAGTAAACAATATAAAAACAGCATTTCAAAACATGAGGCTACCTTAAGCATCATAACCGGGTTTTCAGTAATTCAAATATAATTATTCAATATTATTATTAAAAATATTTATTTAAATTTAATGAATAGACTTTTATTCAACACAAAAATATATGTATTTTGAAAATTCAAATTATGGTGAGTAAATGTAATGTTGTATAAATGTACAATAAAGAAAATAAAAAAGTAGGTAAATTAAAATTTATCGTCTGAATATTCTGATGAATTATCTTCGTCTCCTAGATTGATAACGATAGGGTCCACAGTAACGTCAATTAAATTATCGAGTTCCCACATTTTCTACTCTTCTTTTTGTACATGATGTATACATCTTTGCCAGTTATCTGCAGTTACTCGTTCCAAGGAATTTTTTAACAAAATTTTCACGTCACTTAATTTAAACGTCGTATTATTTCGCGCTACATCTCCTTTTACCTGCTCCCAGACTAATTCGATTGGGTTAAGCTCACAGTGATAAGGTGGTAACCGTAGTACCGTTATTTGGCGATTTGTTGCCATTTCATCGATAACATATTTTTTCTGATCTTTATTAAGATTAACAAGTGTCAAAAGTTCCTTTTTCACCATATTTGTTTCAAAAGAATTATTTTTTCCGGATAACGATTGAATTATATCGGCTTTCCTCCAAGCAGTCGTAGGCGTCCGCTCGGTCTGCCGTGAATGGTAACTGGCATCCATGACAATTACATCCATGACATTTACAGACCCCGGAGGAATAAGATCCAACATCTGTGCAAAATACTCTTCGAAAACATCTGCGTTCATGTCTTCGTGATAGCCACCTGTATTTTTAGATTCAAATAAAAGTAAACCGCCATCTACAAAACCACTGGCACTACCTATATGTGTCACCATTAATCTTCGCCCTTTACCTGAAGGTGCCTTGAACCCTGTTGAAAGTCCATGCAAAATTGCTTGTCGAAAACTTTTTACATTTTTATCTTGCCATACTTTTGTTACAGTATATCCCTCGTTGACCCAAGTTTTGTCTAGATAATAAATATTCCTCCCTTCGTCACGAAATTTTGGTCTTATCTTAAATCTATCTTGTTCATTTTTTGTTTCATTTAATAGTCTGTAGATAGTCGATTTTCCAATCCCTGTCATACCCCTGTTGGTAGGATTTTGGTGTTTCAATGCATTAAATACATTTAATATAATAATCTTCTCATTCTGAGACAGCGCACATCTTTTCACGCGTTTAGCAGGTACGTAATCTGATAAGCTCGACATTTTACCCAGACAATATTATATCTACGGACAAAATAGTCACTAAGTACAAGTCGAATTTTACTCTACTGCACTAACACGTCTTCGTATATTCAGCTCTAAGACTGGAGTGATCTGTCACAATACACTGGCTTCTGCCCTATGATGTATCCAGTAAAATATACTAATGTACACCCATTACCTGTTAGCATTAGTGTTACCCGATAATTACCTGAAACGAAATATTACCACGCCCATGGCCGGTTCTTATTTCGGGGTTTTATTATTACTCCCTTGCATTTCCAAACAGACTATAGAGATCAACTTATAGTCGGGTTTAAAAAAGTAGAATGCGATTATATTGTAGCAGTCAACATAAAGAGAAATATATCCAGTCCATATATTTTTTGAAATTGTCAATTCGTCGTACTTCCACTGAAATATAATTTTATATTATGATAACCGGAATGCGCTAAAAGCTGCGCGAATGGAATTATTCATGATCAGCGCCATATATGTTTTGTGCCTCTAGCAATGGCGGAGCAGTAGGGGCTTAGCTGATTGTGTATTTAAATGAAATTGAATTCTGGATATCAAGAATTATTTCGTACTATGTGCTGGTTAATTTTACAGCCCCTTATAAAATATTACATGTTCCAACAATAACACCCACAAAAATACACAAAGAATAACACTAACGAGATACAAGATAAAAGAAGAAACCACACTGTACGCCAATGACGTGTTTACAAACAAAATAATAGTAAATTAAGAACACAATTCATATCGTACGTCAGATGGTTGTCTCTCTCGAACCCACATACATAACCAATGAAGTATGTCTTTACTGAGTTTCATGTGCCTCCTTTTGTCTGCTCCTAGGTGTGGTACCTTTATTTGGATGTGCAATGGAACTAAACGCATTCCATATCGTACATTTCAGTGCGTACCTCTCACAACATACCCGATGAATGACAAAAATGCCAAATAAATACTTATCTTTCTTATTCATTGTGTTCATTCATTATAAAGAAGTACGTACATGGCTAACTATGCCTCAACGGAATCTCATATAAAAAAAAGTAAACAAATTTTTGCGCCTAGAGCGCGTGCCAACACGCCTGTCTGGCGAATAGGATTGGAGTGGGGATATGCTCCCGAACGAGATCAGTACTTTTGCTTTATTTATCGTGGGAGTGTTAATCTTTAAAGTTTTCAAAACGGCTGATGTGTACAGCAATGCTGAGTTAATGGACATTATTTTGATTTATGGTGAAGTTAGATAAAATGCATTGGCAACTTCGCGCTTGTATGTGGTTCGATTCCCAATCGACGCACGCCAAATCATGAAGCTTTTACGGCCGTGGTGCAACGTGGACGTGATACCTTTAACCTACATGCAAATCGTGGATGAGCCCCGGGCGACCCCAACGTATTTTAGTAGATAAAGAATAAGTGTTAAATATGGTTCATGAAAATCCGCGAATAAGAACAAGGCAGGTTGCTAGACAGGTGCCTGGACTATATCATTCAGCGGTGTGGCATTTACTACACGAAGCTTAGTTATACCCATATTATATCCAGAGTGTTCAAGCACTGTTATCAGTGGATTATTCATCACGAGTTAAGTTTTGTGAGTGATTGTTGCAGCAAAATGCTGAAAATACCTAATTTAATGCTGACGTACTAATTAGAGATGAAGCTTCATTTAGTCCCAATGGAATAGAAAACACTGAATTTTTCGGCAGGAATTGTTGATATACGCCGAATTGGTCCATTCATATTGCCCAATCGTAATCGATGCTTTTACAATATCTCGAATTTCTTCGCAATGACCTACCCGCCCGTCTTGAAAATATACCTCTAGCTGTCCGACATCACATGTGCCTTTTAAATGATGAGGCACCTCCTCACTTTCGGCTAATTGTTCGAGATTATCTGCATCAAGTCAACATTCGCTTCAGTATGGCAAAATTGGTTAAGGTATGCCCAAATGTGTCGAGAGACAAAATTTTGAACAGGTTTTGTAATAAGATGCTAATTTTTAACACGCTTTTATTAGCTTGACCTGTATGTATGTATATAACGGAATCTTTCAGCGTAATTTTCAGCAATTTCAAGTCTCATCAGCTTGAAAATTTGTACAGAGGTCAAGGACTGATGACAATACAATTATTTAATAACTTTGTTCTAATGTCCTGACTAGGATCATCAGAGTAAACAAAAGAAACTATTTAGATTAGTTTGCAGGTTAAGTGTATACAATCCATAGAACGATGGTAAATGACATTCTTCTTTACCGATATAAGTAAAAAGAATTCTTACCACTAGAGTATATTTAATCAAAATTAATGGTACGATTATGATACGATAGATGTCGTTACGGAACTTTTCTACATATATTTTGCAAATTGTTGAATTATTAAGTCAAACTTATTATAATGGAGCACTTCTAAGTTTTTTTGAAATAATTTGAGATTTTGAGAAAAAAATAATAGGAATAGTTAAAAAATAAGTTTCTGAATTAATTTTAAATCAATAAGCTTCAAGGTAAAATGTAAAAAATTACATTGCAAAACTTGGAACGGAAACGAAACTGAACTTTAACAGAAATTTTGAATTTAAACGTTTTGAAAATAAAAAATAATGAAAAATTGTCAAGAAAAAAATTTATTTTGACTCAAAAAAATTTTTGGATAAAAAACTTTGATTAAAAAAATTTCAAAAAAATACAGAATTCAAAATTTATAATTTTCAAAAATGTTATAAAATACAAAGTTTTGAAAAAAATTTACACTTTCAAATTAAAAAAAAATCGAAATACAAAATTATGTAAATAATTTTGGATTTTGAAATTATATAATAAAATCAAAATTAAAAAATTTTAGAAATAAATGAAAATTTGATAATTTAAAAAAAATCAAATAAATATTTTCGGAAAAAATTTTCAATTCAAAAATTTAAAAATTCAAAAATTTTGGAAATATTTTGAAAGAAAAATTGAATTTAAAAATTTTGAAAAAGTAAATTTTCAAATTCAAAGAAATTTTAATTTGATAATTTTGGCAAAAATTTTGAAGAAAGTTTTGTATCTAAAATTTTGTAAAATTATAAAGTAAAAAATTTTATAATTCGAAAAAAAATTTGATACGAGAACGTTGAAAACAATTTTAATTTGCATATTTTATAGAAACAGATATTTGAACGCTATCAATATTATACTGTCAATCATTTTTATTTTGGTCTACTTCCTACTTCGCAACGTAGGAAAGTGCTTGCACGTATTGTGTCAGTAATTAGTTGAAGTGTTATGCGCATATACCTATGCACAGGAAGTACATACATGCGCAATGGACTGAATGAGACTAAAAATTAAGAAAATAAATAAATAAATAGTTAAAAATAAAACTAAAAAAACACTCTTTAATAGCAAACCGAACTAAAGAGTAGAAAATAATTTTGAAGTATCAAGAGTTTGTATTACAGCAATAGAAAATACCGACAATCAATTACGACTAATTAATTGCGAATAAGATTAAATTAGAAATTAATTATAATAAAATAATTCAGCTATAGTAAAAAACGTGGGGTGCAATTTACTATATTTCAATAATAACTTTAATTTTGTAAATAGCTACACTACTGAAATAATTGTAACATTTAGTATCAAGCACCCCACGCTTTTTTTACTATAATTGAATTATTTTATTAATAATTTAATTTCTAATTTAATCTTATTCCCAATTAATTTGTCGTAATTCATTGTCGGAATTTTCTATTGCTGTAATATAAACTCTTGATACTTCAAAATTATTTTCTACTTTTAGTTCGGTTTGCTATTAAAGCGTGTTTTTTTTTAGTTTTTTAAACTATACTTTTTTATAAATTTTAAGTTTATTTTAAAGTAAAAAAAAATTCTGAATCACCTTGTATAAAACGCCAGATCTAAGATTGTTGTTCCGCTTTAAAGAAATTACTAATTTTAACTTTAAAACTTCTAAGCAATTCGTGTTTACAAGTCAATAACATTATCATTAATTAATAGTGATGTGATAGGTTTAGAAATTATCAAGAAGAAATGGGAAATTTTACATTTACATCTTCACTAACAAAATAATTTTACGTCGTCGATCTGTTAATATCTACGTCTATTTCTAGAAATATAGTTATTATGTCTTATTAATATTTATACACCTATCACTTGCTTCAAAGTATGTATATTATTCAGTTTAAAATTTATAAGTATAATACATACACCTTTATGTAATAATAAATTTTAAATTATACATAAACATATTAGTTCGTATGCATAAATATGTATAATGTAATGTTTGGAATTTATTTACTTATATTAGACCCAATATCTAACGGAGTTTTCCTTGAGAATGATCAAAATTATACATAGTATACATAAATAATATGACTTTATTATCTATTTTTTTACTACGTTTGTAAAGTGCGTAAAGATAATGATAATTGGTGTTAATAATTAACACAAATAAGTAAAATAGTTAAGATATTTTTAACTAGGTGAATAACAAATTGCGACTAACGTGAAGTAAAGTGATATATTATTATTATATGGCTTAAACTCTAAGCTCTAAAACTTGCCATTTGGATATACCTACTTGCTCCGTCCATTCCATGTACTTAGTTTTAAAGTACAGTTTTTAAAAATATTAATCGTAAATACCTTATTTTCCCAAAAAAATACCTCATCAAATAAGCAAATACCTCAGAAATACCCAAAAATCTCGAATTACCCTCAAGTGCCCAAAGAATACCTATGACTATTACCCAATAATATTCTTAAGTACTTAAACATATCGTTAAATACCCAGATATCTAAGAAATGAAAAATACATTAAATGACCCTCGAGTTTACTTAATATACCTTTAATTTTCCAAAACTGTCTCATATTTCTTTAGAAATCATTCCATCTACAAATCTACGTGAATAACAGAGCTTTTTAAGGGAAAATCAGTTTCTAATCCTTATTGATTATAAGTAAACATAATATAAACTCGTGTCCAAGTTGGTACGATATTGTCGATTATCATATTGCGACTTATCGTGGAATTGATACTTAGACCGATCCCTCGACTCAATCTGAATACATCTGGAAATCATATTTTGGATTACATAAACTGTATCATATACCCATTGGCGCACCCAAGAAGGATGCCAATACCTACACTATGCCCCCTTCAAGCTAACTAAAAACAAACTTCTTCCTCACCTATGAAATCATAATATTCTCATCGGGTACACGACTACTGGGTACCATCGGTGTCTCCAGTACAAAGTACAACCAAAATCTTTCATGGACAAGTATAAATGAATGGGTATAGAGGGAGAATTCAATTTTAGCCCCAGTTTGTTTTCCGTCATCTATCACTAGAATTAGATAATTATTGTTTACATAAAAAGGCTTCTTTTTTGTTAAATAGAATACAAATATGATAGGAAACTCTAATTTAGCAATATTTTAATTTTTATTATAGACTTTCATTCACTTTTTATTACATATTTTTCATCAATAGAATATGTTGGTGAAGCTTGACCAAATTTATCGTTAACACGTCGTATCGTACCCATATGTAATATATCAATTTGGGTCGGACAGTGGTCGCGCGGTTTAAGGCGTCAGTAGTTGAATCGAGGTGACTGATCGGTGTTGGTTCGAGCCCAGCTGCCGGTAGACCGTATATAAGCTATATTCGTGGAGAGGTTTGGGGCCCTCTCTGCGGGTATGGTAGGGTGGAAGAATGTTGCCTTGGGTCAATCTGAGAGATTGATACCGGTTGATATTTGATTATCCCCCTAATTAATGAGATTTTCCAGGTTTCCCTCATTCCTGCACTGAATAGTGGTTAGGGCCTACCAACGTAAGTCGTTCCTGGGCGCAAATGCGGCCTGCTTAATAATAATATGCCGCCCCCTCTCCCGCACAAGTCTCCGACTTCTGGGCTAATCCCTGTGATTAGAATGAGGGGTAGAGATATTATTATTATTAAAGATAAAGTTTAACAAATTATACCTTACTAAAATTTGTTAACAGAAGAGGGGAATGTGCCAGTATGTGAGTGGATATTTTCTGCGTAAATGCCTTATAAAACATTCATATGATACTTATTTATAAGGTACTGTACTGTACAATCTATTGCAATAATAATGGCACTATTTCAAGCGAATTTGGCGATTTAGTTGAAACTGCATATTCGTAATGAAATCACCTTTCAATTTTAAATATTAGTGCTTAGAACCATAGAAATCTATTGTAATTTCTACACAGAACAACCAGTAGTCAAAAAACTGATTTGAAAAACTGTCATTACTTTTGCAATAGATTGTATCTAATTCGAACCACTCTGTATTATTTTCTAAATTAAAGGCTTACGAAGACAATAAAGGGCCACATAGTGGTTTAACAGTGCCTCCGAAAAATTTTACAGACTATTTAATATATCCAGAAAATATTTTTGTATATATTTTTAATAATTTTTATATTTGCCATTGCGTCGGTCAGTTGTTTACTTATATTTGAACTGTGCCATCGTCATAACGCATGCGCGATCGCCACTGTATTCAAAAATTGGCGGTCCGAAAATACCCAATATCTTCGTAATACCCAATAAATACCCATTATTACCTTAACCCGTTTTTTATTTCAAACATTTCCATGGTTGTATAGAGCTAACTAGGTAATCCCTGGAAATTTCATTAGCTCTTTTCTAACACGGCACCTGACTGGTTGGAAACCTGTCCCAAGTGGATAGCCAAATCGTTCACCGACTTACTACAGCGGAGTTGCATCTAATATTAAACTGACTGACGGCTTCGGACAGGTTTCAAACTAGTCAGGTGCCGTGTTGGAAAAGAGCTATTATGTTTGCTTTTTCCAACAAAGACTTACCTTCGACATAAAAATATTTTTAACGTTGCACCATTTAAGGTCTATAACTGCAAAATGGTAGATTTAAGAGGCTTAGAGGAAAATTAATTTATAGATGTTAGCTAAAATACCTTACAATACGGTGAAAAATAATAAACTATACTTAATAATAATAGGTCTGTTCCCATAAGTCAGTGATTGGTTTGAAACTGCCTAGTTCCCCTGCGTAGATAGATGTTTTATTTTACTTCTAAAAGCAAAATAAGCGGTATCTTCTATTTTCCAGGCCATGGATACTTTTATTTTTGCAAGCGACAATAAGGTTAGAGATAAATACGTTATATCGCGTATTATTAAAATTTAGTGTTATAAATATTAGGTATTTACTCCATCCAGCATGGCATCATAAAATTAATCAATACTATTTACGAGGAGCAGGTTTTAGTACATACTTTTACAATATACCGCGCACTTATATCTTTACAATGTATGACCTTGGTCCCGAAAGTTAGAGGAATACAAGAACTGTGGTGCATTTGCGCATGCTCCATAATAACCTTATAAAGGTCGGTTTTCATTACCAAGTGTGTGTGGTATTATGAAAAAAATATGTATACAAATTAAGAAAGGGCTAATACAAGAGCTTTTTTATCAAAATTAGACGGTGGCTGCAAGAAAACGATATTAGATGGATTACCGCAATAGACACGTACTGCATAAGAAAATGTCTGTAAGATTAGTTCACTATTTAAGAGATTATGGGAGTTATGAACGCCAATACTCTAATGCTGAGTAAATACAAACTCGGAAAGTAATAATCTTGAACCAAATATTTTAAATGCCGTAGAAGACACTTAAGTAAGTAAAAAGTATTAAGTATGTATTTATTTATTATTGAGTTTTCTGTTAGTTGACTTGTTTCTGTTTTATGGTGTGTTATACGTAAAGGAATACATTTTTTATTTTTTGTTTATATGGAATAATAAAGCGAACACCCACTACAAACAAATGTATGTGTCAAAAAGCAGTGCTTCACGAGTGACGTGGGCCTTTTGCTTTCTAATAGAACTTCTTTTCCCATCTTCCACTTCAATAATTAAATATGGCAACAATGCTGGTGACGCTGCAACTAGATATGCTCAGCGCTTGTCTGACCAGTGGCGTACTATGAAAAATGTGAAAAAAGGCAACAACAAAAAAAAATCAGTTTTTGTGACAGAATTTAAGAAAACAAACTTATGATATGTGTTTGTAAAGGTCACGGAAATTTTCTAATAATCCATTTGCCGCTTCGAATTACGTTTAATGTTTTTTAAGGAAACGATACATATAATCAACAAATTTTATTAGACTTTTCGATAGGTAAAGTAGAGAAGAAGCCACAAAAAAATTTCAATGATTTTAGACAAATTTCGTGTTTTCAAGGGCCGTCCCCGGAGGGGCGGCAGGAACGTCATAATATCATTTCAAGTCACTACCAGGAAATAGTAGTCTATACCGAAAATGAAGACAATCCGTTTATCCGTTTCTCCTAAAAATCTAATAAAGTCTGGGGGCGGTGGTATTTTGCCCCCCAACTCGTAAACCTTTGTTTGTACAAAAAATTCTATAAAAGCATTTTTTCATATTTTCATTAAAAAACATTCAAATATGTATTCGAAATGAAACAGAAAAGGTCGATTTCTCGAACTCGTGACTTCGAGACTCCACCCCTCAGTTATGAATTCGGGAAACCCCTGATCCCGTTCCACAGCCGTCGTTTACCTAGCCTCATGTTCGTCGTTAGGAGTAAAAAAAAAATTCCGCACATCTCACGGCTACAAATCGAATCCGATCGACCTCAAATTTTATGTACGTATACTTCGCGATAAGACGGGGGCGCATCCGCTAATGTACCGAAAAAATTTAAAAAAACGGGATACCGCCCCCGGAGCCGCCCCCCAACAGATCGAATCGAAATTTTAAAGACATGTACTCTTTGAGACACAGAATCGAAAAAATTAGTCCGTCTTCGCGTTAGGGGTTCCTAGGGGCAGATTAATAATAATACCGCCGCCCCCTGACTTTATTGGAGAAACGGATAAACGGATCGTTTTCAATTTCGGTATGGACGAACTATACACAGCTGCAATGCTGTGTACTCTTCTATCGCATGGAATGGTTCGCTGGGGAAAATTTCACTTTTTAAAACTCGACAACCGGAATTCAAATAATCTTTATTTTTATTTAACTTTAATTTATTAACCACACCGGTGCAAGTTACTAGTATTGATTTACATATTTATGCCTGCCTACCCAAGAGTTGTGAGGGGATAAAAATAGTCAACCTAACATTTGCATATTATTCTATGGGCTTCATACTTTCGATTGGTATGGAATTTGTCTATTAACCAAACCAGTGAAATGTTTAAAAAAATAATAATTTTTAATTGTTAATTAATCATATTCTGGACTGAAT
Source organism: Monochamus alternatus (assembly GCA_037114965.1). Taxonomy (NCBI): domain Eukaryota; kingdom Metazoa; phylum Arthropoda; class Insecta; order Coleoptera; family Cerambycidae; genus Monochamus; species Monochamus alternatus. The sequence continues at coordinate 28,377,653 of CM073431.1, read as the reverse complement.
TTTTTTAGACAACCCATTTGCAATATATTTATTGACATATTTAATTGGATATAAAATACTTTTCATTCATTAACCAGCTCGGTGAAGGTCGTTTTATAGTGGGATCTTAAACTATTCGGTACCTTTGAATATTCGCAGGTGGCATGAGATAACATTATTGCTATTTGCTAAACTCTATATTCTTAAATGTCTAAAATTACTTGTATTTGTAGAAAACACCATTTCAAGAATACGGCGCCCTTAACAAGAACCTGCAAAATTACACTCTAAATAATATGCATTCTAAAATACGAGAAACATAGAATTATCTTAAACGATTTAGACTAATAAATTACCGCAATCAGTCACCATTTATGGCAAAATCTGTATTGCCAACAATGAATTATAAGCTTGAAGTGCAAGAAAATAGTAGACATGTATAATCTACTGCAATAATAACGGCACTCTGTAAAACTAATTTGACAAAATCTACATTCAGTATTAGTTCTTATCCGCTCGCTAAAAGAGATCTATAGCAAAGTTTACAGAATAGGCCCATTTACACATACGCGCGGCAATTAGTCGCGCTGGAGCTAGATTTTGAGGCATATGCTCGAAGTGTGTGTTGTTAAAAAGAATAAAGTCCTGTTCAGAGTGGGAGCGACGAGCGGCGCGTCGACAGTTAAACAACCTAGTGTTACCAAATTCAGACATTCAGAGTGAGAGTCACTGAGAGCGATCAGCGCGGCGTCGCATTGCGATGCCTTCCAGCGACAGCGACGAAAACAAATGGAATTGATTTTTTGGAGCGTCGTAGCAGCGACCAGTCGTCAAAATGAGTCCAACAGAGGAGGACGTTGCCGAAATATTGATAAGTATGTAAGTAATCAAAAGTTCGGATGGACATTCTCAGGTACTGCTGACTGAAAATATATTGTATTGTCGAATATTCGACGTGTCGCAGACGCGGCTGCAACGCTCCCACTCTGAAATACCATCGCGACGCTCGTCGCTCCCACTCTGAACAGTCCTTAACGCTCCAAACTTAAGACGCCAGGATTGCAGCTTTAGAGCATCCAGTCCAAAAATGTCTTTGTAAACGCAAAAGTTGAAGGTCTCGGACTGGCGTTTGTAATGTCCGCCAAATTCCACATGACGTACCAACCCTTTTATTTATTCATAGCCAAGTTACATGATCATATCGTATTGTAGTTTGTATCTGCTAATTTCAAAAATTTTGAAAAAGAAATAGAAAAAGTCGCGCATGTGCCGGCTTATATATTTTTACTAATTCAGGAAAAATTGAGGTTAAAAATGGCGGGAAAATAGAGATGTCATAGCCATATGCCATATTTGAACTTAGAGAAAATAATCCTGAATAATTACTTAAACAAGCCTCAAAACATCGAAGAATTGAAAAACCGAATAAGGCAAGAGCGAGGGGAAAACCACTGGGGTATTTTACTGTACAAGCTGTAGGTAATTAAAGGTATTTTTTGTATTTTTTGGATATTTGTGCGTAATTATGGGTATTTTTTCGGAATTTTTGGGTATTTTGTGTATTTTTGGGTACTATCAAGGTAATAATGGGTATTTAGTGGGTATTACGAAGGTATTTATTGGGTATTTTTGGAGAAAATTAGTATTTTCCCGCCAATTCTTAAACACAATGGCGATGGGGCATGCGTTTTGATGATGGTATTAGCCCGTGGATACATAGGTTTAGGCCACAGTCTATCTTAGGCTAGCATAGCATAAGTCAGTGTAAAGAGTAAACTCGTGAAAGACGTGTTTGTCGGCTGTTGAATGACAAATCAATGTGCATTTCTTAAGGCTGGTTGCGCAGTGCTTGAATAAGCCGTAACCCATTTTTCTCCTTTATTTTCCGACAGAATAATTTCATTTTTTAACTGTAGTTCTATTTAACAATTATCTATTACTTCCTCGCGTTAGAATTTTGACAGCAAAATACAGCAAAAAAATAATTTTCGATTTTTGTTTCGCTTATAAGCGGAAATTCGGCCACGAGCAAGTTATAGATAAATTTTTTTAATGATTTTTCACGTTGGTCCCATTCCAATATATACAAAAATGACTGAGAAAAATGGGTCCAAATTTTCCAATAATTTCTTAAATTTACTGAAATTTTAAGTTGGTACGTGAGACGTTTGAGTGGAACTTGCAATAAAGCTCCGCCTTTAACACGTCATAATTCATTAATAAAATTCGAAGATGTTACTCCTATAATTTAATAGCGTGATAGACAGGGTGTTAATATAAAAATTGATAATTTCGAGAAAATTTTATTTTTGAAGATTTAACTTCGGAATGGTTATTAAACGTGCGAAAGACCGTTCTGTATACAAAGTGTTGAAAAATTTGTTACCGTTAAAAAAACTTAATAAACTTAAAAAAATTAAGAGAGCTAAAAACTTGTTTTTGGTAAAAACGTCTAACAAGGGTTCTTTAGAATAATAATCTAACCAAAAAATGCAGGGTGTTTAAAAGACTGGGGTTTTTCCAATTTCTAAAAAAAACCTAAAAATTAATGGAATAAAAAATTATTTTTATCAGATATTTCACAAGGGTCTACTAGAACACTAATTAATGAAAAGATACAGGGTGTTTAAAAAAAAACTAAACAATCTTTAAAAACTGAAAATTAATGGATTTAAAAAAAATTGTAGATGAAACTTTTAACATCACTAATTAACGAAAAACTACAGGGTATTTAAAAAAAACTGAACCAATCTCTCAAAACCTTCAAAATAACTAAATTTAAAATAAGATTTTAATTAAACTTTTAACAAGGATCTATTACAACACTAATTAATGAAAAAATATAGGGTGTTTAAAAAACTAAACAATATCTAAAACCTCTAAACTTTAATTGATTTAAACAAAGATTTAGATGAAGCTTTTAACAAGAGTCTATTAGATCACTAATTAACGAAAAGATACAGGGTATTTAAAAAAAACTGAACCAATCTCCGAAAACCCTCAAAATAATAAAATTTCAAATAAGATTTTGATTAAACTTTTAAAAAGGGTAGGTTTTAAAAAGGATATTGCAGATGTTGAAAGAAAATATATATTTTATGGCCCGCTTGATCTAATCGGCACTGGCGTATATAATTTGATGATAAGATATGACATAAATAAACTAAAAAATAATATAAATGCCTCAAAAACTCCTTAAAAAGTAAATAAAAATTGTGTCCAATATGTATCTTATTATATGTAACTATATACTTACATTTCCAAAGAACCAACATTATTTAGTTATTTTGCATATTAAATATTAGAATGTATTTACTGATTTATTTGAGTAAGGATTAGACCTTAGTAACATAACAATTCTCTGTTTTATGTTTAATACTTATATAAATGTAATGTCAGTCAATAAACTCTTCCTCACAAAAAAATTACTTATTGTTAATGAAATTACTGATAGTTCTATATTATTTACGTATATTGGAATAATTTGTAAGAAAATATTATGAGAGTATTGAAAAATTGAAGGTATAGTAAGCAAAATCGTGGGTGTAATTTATTTTTTGTTTATTAGATATCTGGGTATTTAAGGATATTTTTGGGTACTTAACGATATTTTTAGGTACTTGAGGATATTATTGGGTAATACTCATAAGTATTCTTTGAGCATTTGTGGTTTTTGGGTATTTTTTAGGTATTTACTTATTTGTTGAGGTATTTTTTTTGGGTATTTATGGGTAATATTTTTAAAAATGGGTATTTTGTTGTACAAATTTCAAGCAGTGGTTTACCCCTAGGGCAAGAGATGAGAAAAATTGAAACATATACATAGGTTTGTATATTGTTAAGGAACCAATGGATGACGCATTCTTTTTGTCTCAAGTAGTGTATAATCTCGAAATTTGTCAATTTTGCTTACAGTGGTGGATTGATTGGACGATTTGAATACTTGTTATTGAATTATTTTTTCGAAAGTGGTTAAACATAGATATAGGATATGCCGAGGGGCATAAAAAATACAAAAAAGGAGAATATTCATTTAAAAAGATGACCATGATAGCATAATGTTTTTTGCTTCACCCTGTATACATGAAAACTGGTTTAAAAATGCGGAACTAAAAATAAAAATTGACGAATCAGAGCGATTTTCCAAAAAACGAATACTTGATTTTTAAATAAATTTATTCCACACTTTTGCCGCTCACTGTAAAAAAACGTTAGAAATCCGTTAGTATTAAGCATTTAAGAGGGGCGTTCAAAGTGTCGAACAGTGTAGACCTAATTTCAAGCATAATTTTCGTCTTACGTATAACTTTTACAGTCATAAAACTGACTTGTGCTATTAGATAAAAGATCAGAATAGGTAATGAAGAAATTTCAAATCAAATTATGCTTTAGAAAATAAAATACAAGTATTTCTATTCGGTAAACATTGCCAGATTTGTTGTCACAGATCGCGATGAAAAGTTCTCATTACCTAAGTTACGGGACAAGAAACAAGTTCTGAAAATATTGTTGCTTCAAATCAAGCCGTATGTGTAAAAATTAAGCGCAAAATTTTTATTTGACAATTATATCAACATGTCTGCCGATTTCGAATATTTCTAGCGATGTTTATTACCAAATCGTAGAAAACTGAAGTTTGACATGTACCTCAAAGATGGCGCCTTCGCTGCTTAATCTACTCTTTAAAAGTTTTAGTTACAGATAACTGTAAAATGATAAATACTGTTTTATACATAGTGGCCTGGAAAATATTTTTAATTTACAAGATTTTAATAGTTCCGGTTATATAGATATTTCGGCACAATTATACTGTGACTTCAGTTTTTAAAAGTAACATTTATTATAATATATTTCTATACATATATGGTCTATTTTAAACAAATGATTTACATAACTGAAAAAAATATATCTGGTGCTAATTAAAATACTTGTACGTAACTTACCTATTTATTATGTTTATGTAGGTATGTATGTCTGTGTGTGTTTATCACAGATTATTGAATATTTTTTATTATTTATATTTGCTAATACAGGGCAAGTCAGAGAAACGTCGAACCCTTTTCATGAAAACGTGACATGTTTATTTCCCAAATTAATGAAAATATTTAAACTATATTTCATACATACGTATACGTATTGTAGTTTTACATTATTTCAATAAAAAAAATAAAGGAAGCAAGGTACCTAATTAGTTCGTTGTAGAAATACCTATATTCATTATAATTTAGTTTTACTAGATAGGTACGTACCTTTATGGTTTCTACTTATTGTCCTGTCAATTGTCAAAACAATTATTCTGTCTACAAAAATTACTAGTTCATGTAGATATTATACAATCACTTTTATGTTGTTTTCTAACGTCATGCGTCACGTTGATATAGGAAACGGTAAACGGTGCCAGCTAAAGTGATGATGTGTATGACTGTATAGCTACGTAGGTATGTTCCGCCAGCTGCAGCGGAGGCATACACATACCTCGATACAGCTGGGTTTTTATATTTGATTTTTACGTAGACAATATACCTACGATGTTTTTATGACCAGCATATTTTTAATGTAGGTCAAATTGTGACAACCGGGAGCAGACACGTACACCGGCTGTAAAAGAATGGTATGCCGAATTTTATAAACCTCTGTGAATCTTCAATTCTTTTTGCTTATATACAGGGTGTCCAGAAATGATGCATCAATATTCCGATGGGTGATTCTATACGAAAAATTAATGCCACAAAAACTTCTCAAACTCAAAATTAGCAGGGTTACAGTGTCAAAAAAAATTATCTAATAACTTTTTTGTGAGTACTAAGTTTCTCCATCTTTTTTCTAAATCTACCGTTTTTCTCCAATTTTGTACACGTATCACTAATGTGCCTTTGTATCCACGTTCTCGTTTTCAAGGCGTGTTTTATTAATTTTGAAAATGAGTTGCAGTGAACGGTTTTAACGCACTTGAATGTTTGAATGAAGTCGTTTTTTCTCTAAAATAGCTAATTTTAACGTGATATAACAAGAGGCCCTTAATTAAAGGTTTTTTTGACGACCTTTAATTTACATATATGCTAAGAAATTTTTAAAAATTTTAAACAAAAAAGTTCTAAGTTATTATTTGAAGACCAAGTACAGTTTAGGTCCTTTGGTGTTGGAGGATATGCGTCAAATTAAGAACGTGGATACAAAGGAACACAGTGATGCGTGTACAAAATTAGAGAAAACGGTAGACTCGGAAAAAAGTTAGAAGAAATCCATAAGAACGCCCAGTAACCTCGCTAATTTTATACTATACTACTATGTACTACTAAACAGCATGCGCCAAAAGTATGGAATAAATTCAATAAAAACGTAACAATTATTTTTTGGGAAAAATCCTCGAACAGGACGATTTTTAATGTAAAAAATACATATTTTAGCGTAAAATGCGATTTTCAAATGTCATTTATTTTTGAGTAATGACGTCATCCATTTTTTGTTAAATGGCAACACCATATTTTTTTTCCTTGATTCTGAAAGATCGTTTAATTCTCTATCAGACAGTACTAAAATGTTGCCCTCTTACGTAGGAAAGTTTTCGAGTAAATGACGATTGAATGTTAGAAAACGTAAATCAATTAAAATAAAGCAAAAACGCGGACCGATAGAATGGCCTGCAAGATCGCCAGATCTTACACCTCTTGACTATTTTTTATGGGGATACTTGAAGTTAAAAGTGTACATTAATAAACCACGTAATTTAGAAGAACTTCAAAATCGCATTCGGGACGAAATACGCAGAGTTATCAGAACTCATTCATAATGTGCAAGAAGAATTTATTCACAGACTTGCGCATTGTCAAAAAGTTGGTGGATGGCAATTCGAACATTTAATTTAAGTATAAAATTTAATCAATTGTATTTTATTTTACATACCTCAGAATTGTTACTTTTTTATGGATAAAATTACCGTTTTCTAACATTCAATCGTCATTTACTCGAAAACTTTCCTATGTAAGAGGGCAAAATTTTAGTGCTGTCTGATAGAGAATTAAACGATCTTTCAGAATCAAGGAAAAAAATATGGTGTTGCCATTTAAAAAAAAATCGATGACGTCATTACTCGAAAACAAATTACATTTTAAAATCGCATTTTACGCTAAAATATGTATTATTTAAATTAAAAATCGACCTGTTCGAGGATTTTTCCCAAAAAATAATTGTTTCGATTTTATTGAATTTATTCCATACTTTTGGTGCATACTGTATAATGTATACATTAATCGCCTATTTTTTAAGTATAATTATGTATATAATGCACTATAGCAGTGTATAATCATTATTTACTTATGATTAATGATTATTATCCACTTTGTTGTCAACAATTCTTCAGTGGCAGTACCGGGAATGAACTAACAAAACAAAAAATATCCGGCGTTAACAATTAAATCTCCTGTGTGAAAGTCAAATACCAGTTACAGCTATATTAACATTTTTTTGAATAATGGTAGAAGTTTACTAAATAAAGTTTTATTTGCTTATTTTAATTTATCAAGGGAGCAACGAATGTCAAACCTGAAAGTGTCAAGTACATGTTATGAATGTCAAAATATTATATTTTCTTTCAGTAAATAGTTTGCTAAAATATCTACTGTCAATAGTCGTGGGTCGTGGACAAAGTATATTGTTCTATAACTTCTATATAGTGATTTACAACACTCGCCTACGGCGCGTGCCTTGTGAATTTAACAGCCGTCATTATATGGTCGTTGAATAATATACTACTATTTTTTAGATTAAATTCTTATATAAATTACACACAAGGCTAAGCATTTTTAGTAAAAAATACAAAATAATAAGAAACCATGAATTGTTTAAATAAATGTTTTCAAAATCGGTTAAGTTAGTTAAAAATTTTCATTAGAAAAATATGTACATGCGTTTGCAATAATAATGACATTCCCTCGAAACCGTTTTTGAATTTCTGGAATTTGTAAGTAGAAATTTCATTAAATCTCTATTGGTGAGTGAAACAACTATGAATCAATGTTAAAAGTTGAAAGTAGATTTCATTAAAAATAAGGGTGTCATTATTGTTGTAAACGATTGTACACATAAAATAGTTTTTTTTAATTTCGGTATTCTGTACTTCAAAGAGAGTGAGTGAGCTTTTTTAGTAGAATATTTATAACAAAAAACCTACTTATTTTTAAAAGTACTATCTCATAGTCTCAAGTCCGACTCTAACTGCAATTAATTTTTGCGGGGAGATATTTAATATGTACATAACTTTTCACATGAATAAAGTTGTCGCAAATTTTTTTTTCGGTTTTTGTCACCAAATTATTTTAACCAGGAACGAAGAGAAATAAAAACACTTAGCAAATTGATACTTATTTCGTTATTTATTATTAGCAATTAACGGTGTGAAATAACAAAGACATTTTTCTAAATAACAGACATAAAAATATGTACAATACTTAATATAACTGAAATTATTTACCTAACCTTATAAATATTACTCCAAACTTCTGATATCAGGTTAAAAAAGTTAGACTTGACCGCCTTGCATCTCTAGAAGTAAAATAATATATTTTTGGGGATTCCGGCAGGTATTTTTTGTTAGTACCTACATAGTTTTGTTTTTTACGTTGTTGCCTCATAATATGAAACTAAAATATATTTTTGTAATAATCCAAAGTAGAACTTACAATCAATTATGAAAATGTATTTCTTCAAAAAACAGAAACCTAAGCTAGATAACTACAATAATATCAAAGTTCATAATGAACTTTGATAATAGTCTTAACAACTAAAATAATACAGAACTTGGCTTTTGGTAATTTCCTGCCTTTTCAATTTAATTTAGTTTTTTACTTTTTAGTTGCTTATTTTTAAAGTATAAATTTTAAAAATTTAAACTTAGCAAAAGTATACTATTTATTTTTTACAGTACAACAAATTGTTATTCAAAAAAGTTACAAATGAAGTTATTTCACAATTTCAATTTATGAATAAATCAGCCTGCTTTAATCTGAAATGATATTTATGTATATATGTTACACACAATACTCGAATTCGGACAATGTCCGAAAAAAGTATGCAAAACTAGTTCTGCGCCCAGTAAAATTCCCATACCCGAATTTTTACGTTTAAACAACTTTTGACTATTGTAAAATAGTAGAACTAGTTCTGGGCATTATAAATTGGTCAAAACTAGTTTTGTGCATTTTTAAATGACCAAAACTAGTTTCCTTCATTTTCTGAAGGTTATGATACACACAATATTCGAAAAAATATGCAAAACTAGTTTTGAGTTCAGAAACTATAATGACAAAAATGGTATAATCCTACTCTTAATGAATGTAATTATAAGAAAATGAATAGAACTAATTCTGGTCATTTCAAAATGCACAAAACTAGTTTTGAACAATTTATAATGCCCAAAACTAGTTCTCTGTATTTTGTAATATGCAGTAACCGTTTAAATGTATAACTTCGGGTATGGGAATTTTTCTGGGCTCAGAACTAGTTTTGCACACTTTTTTCGGAAATTATCCGAATTCGAGTATTGTGTGTAACATATACATATATCTACAAGATGTTGGGAAAATATAGATATCTAAAAATTATCAAGAATAATACAAAATTAATTAAAGTTGTTTAGAATTTAAATAACACACACAAAAAAATTATAATCTTAGCTTAAACCTATCCGCAAGAAAATATTGATTTGTAATAAAAAATATATTTTTGTATGTACCAACAATACATATTTCATTTAATTACGCTATATTTTGAAATAACACTAAATCAATCGTTTTAATTAATTTTCACTCTTGGTTTGGGTAAATTATGTTCTCATGATAATTATAATTTATTCACAATATTCACATGGAGAAAATCAAATAAGCGCTTCAATTCTAGAATTTATTTCATTCAAGTGTTACGAGATCTTATGTGAGTAATATGAGTTTTCTTCATCAGAGAAATTAAATACATTAATAAATATTATCGGTCGATCTATCGGCCGGTGGTCGAGCGGTGCAAGGCATTAGAACTTGAATCGTGTTTTCCACCCACCGCAGGCCAGTAAACAATAGATCAGCTACATTTGTGGAGACGTTTGACACCCTCTCTGCGGGTATGCTAGGGTGGAAGAACGTTAGATTGGATCAATGTGAAAGATTGATACCTGTTGGCGTTTGACCATCCGAATAATTAATGAGGTTTTCCCAGTTTCCCTTATGCATACACTGAATGGTGGTTAGCGTCTACGTAAGTCATTCCTGGACGCAAATGCGGCCTGCTTAATAATATGCCGCCCCCTCTCCCGCACAAGTCTCCCGAATTGTGGGCTAATCTTCGTAATTAGAATGATGGGTAGAGTTATTATTATTATGTGTATTAACATGTCATCTGTCCAAATTTTTTTCATATCCGACATTTTGTTCGTCAAATCTAGAAAATATATATGTCTTTTGTAAAAGATCATAGGTATATCTAATACACCTTTAATTAATAATACATACTTACCTATTTATATTATTTCTGCCGCCCTGCCAGCTAAGCTTCGCTTGTTTCGCAGCTTTACTGAGCTTTGCACGTTTGGCGACATTTCTAGGCATTTTAAATAATAGTCACAAAAAAGTTTGGAAAAGCTTGCTGACTTTTAAATAACCGCAATCCACAATTTTAGTTCACAATAATTTATAACACAAAACAGTATCGGCTATATAGAAACCAAAAGTAAGACTGATCAAAAAATGTTCAATATTTTATCCTTGTCTACATATGAACATGTGTAAAGATCCAAATGTTAGTCCTGGATAGACCGTGATTTTATTATTCTGCGTTTGCAGGTGTTTAATGCAGTCAACTAAGGAACGCTAAACAGGGCGTTCCGTGCGCGTATAAATATTTGCTGGATCATAATAAGATGATTACTTTTCCATTATGGCCATGCCTACTGAGGTATAAGGTGATAAATTTTAAAAATAGTAACTGTTACTGGTTATATCTTTGATGTCCTTCAAGAATTCAAAATAATTCTTGGCTGACAATTTGAAGGTCGCTTTTCTTATTCAACGATCAGTTAACAAAAAATGAACTCTTGTTTAATTGTAAAGCATATCATTCTCGGTAAGTGAGACGGTCCAAATCGATTGTATGATAACGATATGGAGATATGAAATAAAATATGATGGTTTTTCAATGTTTCAATTCCAATAACATAATTTAAAAAAGTAATAATTTTTAAATTCAAATTTTAGTTATTTACCCCCGTGTTTAGAATCCATATTTTTATTCAAAATTGCTTAAATATAGTTGCGGTAAAAATTCAGACGACTTAAGTCATACGAACAAAAGAATAATTCATTATATTTTCATCAAAATATTTATGAAACTGCAACTGAAAATAACAAAACTATATACCACACTAAATTTAAAAAAGTTGTTTTTAAAGGCGCCGTATTCTTGAAATAGTGTTTTCTACAAATACAAGTAATTTTAGATATTTAAGAACTGAATAATATAGAGTTTAGCAAATAACAAGAATGCTATCTCATGCCACCGGCGAATATTCAAAGGTACCGAAGTAAAATCAATAACGTCAGAGAGCGATCTATCCAGCAAATTTTTATGTACTGAAATCTTTCAAAATACGTATTTTTTAAATTCAACTATAGATGTAAACACTTATAACATAAACTTACATACTTCTGCAAATAAGATTGTGCCCTTTTGTTTATAAGTATGTGAAAATAATTGTTAAAATGTGGGGTTAGAATAGTGAAATAATGTGCGTCAGATAAATGCATTTTAAAATTATTATTATTATATTATTAGAGGAGAGTTTAAATAGAAAAAGTGAATAAACAAAACATCAGTAATTTTATTTTTAATATTACTTTTGCTCTACGTGTTTTATTTTTCGAGATTTTTGTACTTAAAACACCACAAATTTGATTATTTTAGGGCGAGAAATACGATAAACTATCGAAAATTATGTTGACAGTATTAACAATTGTGTAACGTCAGCCACGACAAGTCCCCTGAATGGTTATCGCAACTATAAGAAAAACTATTTGAGACTGCAAAAATATCAAAGCCGTAAAATTCGTCAAGAAAAAACTTTCAATATGAGTTAGCTATCGCTTCCCCTGATGCTATATCAAAACAAATGTCACATGATTTTAACGGCCTTGAAATAGTGCATACGTACTCGTATACCTCAGTCAAAAATTTGTACATCAAAACAAGCTATTTATTTAAAAATAAAAAAAACGTTGTGGTAACGTAATGAAACCCCCTTGATTGAACAGGGTGTTCGCTAGAAGCAAAGTTTATAGAGAACATTTATTCCGTCAACGTTGGTAGGACACTTGATTGACTATGTAGAACTTAAGACATAATGATTTACGATTTATCAAAGCTCTAAATTGATCTGTAATTTTATGCAATTGCTGGTGTTTTAGTAAATATAGTTATGTTATTGGTGATAAATAAACATATATCTAGAACAATTTAAATTGTTACCTCTAGTCTGTGTTTTATATAATTGTGATAAATATTTTTTCATTATAGTACATTGCTATATATTAATTATTCAACATTATTATAACAGCACAAACATACATCGTAATCCAGGTTTCATTTAAACAACAATGCTTTTACTATATTTGGGCCACCCGGTTCATTTAAATGGCAATATGCGTAGCAGCGCTACCGCCACCTACCTGTAAGTAGAACTATTTCCGAACAAGTCAGTATTTCTGAGCTGTAGAAAAATCTACATTAACTACTCTGAAATTTATTTAAAATAAATACAAAAATATACACTAGACCCTCATGCGGTCGTTTGTCTCGAGAGATCTTCGCACGGCGGTCTTAATATACATATTATCTATACTTAAGAAAATAACCGACTAATCTCCACATAATTTATTTTTTTAATCCCACTATATGAAATCGTGTCTGATTTATCGCTTTTTTTAAGTTCCTTATTCAAGTTCAATTACTTACCTAATGTTTTACTTATCAAAAAGAGAGAAAAAGTCAATGAAATTATAAATGATTAGTGTAATGTAGAAAAATGTTAAGTAATAAATCTTATTTCTTATTAGTATAGTAAATGTAGCTATAAATTTTATGGATAATTTAAGTATCCAACATTAGGAAATTACAAGCGATATAAACAATAAACTAGTATCATCTATATTTGTCGATATCACAAAACGACGCAAGGTTACTACGGTGTCAACATGTCGAGAAATTATAAAATATATACATACGTAAATTTTTTAACACTCCAGTAAACATCTCGGTGTACACCAAAGTACCGACCAGTACAGTTTTATTGCCCCACTTTTTCACTCATTCACCGAATCAACACGGCAAACATTACGCTATAAAAGAGAAACAGATTCACTGGTTGGCAAGCATGGCGAAGTTTATCATCACATGTTTCAACATAATTCAACATACATTTTAATTTCGCTTTATTCACACGTTTAAAGAAGCGAATCCACAACGTGACACAAATAGAGGCGGTAAAAACGACGTTCGTTTTACCGACGTAGTTTGTGCGTAGGTCATTGATATCCGGAGGCAGAGGTATCTATTAAAATATCGATGTGTATAGTAGTGAGAGCAGTCCATCGCTTACTGATGTATTTAAAAAAATGGGAGATAAGCTTTTTCATCGCTGTAGGTATCTTGTTTCTTTTACAGAGACGGCTTATTAAAATTTATCAACTATATTTCTTACTTGGCAGTGCCAAGTTGGCACTATACGATTTCTTATGGAACTATTTAAATTAAATATCTCTTTAGAAACACTACTAGAAAAATATTAATGGAACTTTAATATATACCGGGTGATTGAGAACTTATATATTCTTACAAATATAATTTTGTAAAAATAAAATCAAAAAGAGTAATTTAAAAATGATTTAATAATACTCTTCCTCAAGGCAATGGACAAAAAATTGAAAGAAATTCAAAAGTAAAGAATTAAATTACATTTTACAACACCTACTCCCCCTCATTTTCGACAAAATGTTCGGTAGTACTTTAATGAAGATCAAGGGGTACGTTGGATTGGACGAGGCAGACCGGTACCATGGCCTCCACGATCTCCTGATTTAAATCTATTAGATTTCTGTTCATGGGGACATTTAAAAAATGAAGTGTATCGCACCCAAGTGGACATTAGTCCACTTACGAGATGAAAACGGACAAGACGGGTCCAAAATATGTTTACACGTCGGAAGACAACAGTTTTTGTAACAACAGATATGTCAAATTATTTTATTATTGGTTAAATTTGTTGGTTGGAGCGCTTTTGGCCGTTATATATTCATTTTACTTCGGTACCTTTGAATATCCGCAGGTGGCATGGGATAACATTGCTGTTATTTGCTAAGCTATATATAATAAATCAGTTATCTAAAATTATTTGAGTTTGTACAACACACTATTTCAAGAATAAGGCAGTTTTAAAGAATCGATCCCAATTTACTAACGCAAATTTTAAGTTTTAAGACGTTTACACACAATATGTTGTGTTGCATATATATGTATATGCAACACAATAATGTTGATAACAACTCTAAAGCAATAAATAAGTAAACGTGAAAACATAAAGACCAAATACCAGATCAAATTTAGTTAGACTATGTTCACTACATACTTATATAAAGGTTTTTTCTTTTATAAGAATAATATCTCTACCCCTCATTCTCATCACAGGGATTAGCCCAGAAGTCGGAGACTTGTGCGGGAGAGGGGGCGGCATATTATTATTAAGCAGGCCGCATTTGCGCCCAGGAACGACTTACATTGGTAGGCCCTAACCCCTATTCAGTGCAGGAATGAGGGAAACCTGGAAAACCTCATTAATTAGGGGGGTAGTCAAATATCAACCGGTATCAATCTCTCACATTGACGCAAGCTAATATTCTTCCACCCTACCATTCCCGCAGAGAGGGTGCCAATCCTCTCTACGAATATAGCTTATATACGGTCTATCGGCAGTCGGGCGAACCCACACCGATCTAGTCACCTTGATTCAAGTACTAAGGCCTTAAACCGCGCGACCACTGACCGACCAACTGTCCCACTGTTTACACTGTTTAATGATTTCTTGGTAAACCTCTATTTTGTACTACTGATAAAAAAAACAACTTATGTTAGAGGCGCTTTTACTTAACCATAGTTTGTAATTTCGTAAAACAGTATTGTATTTTTTCGCAGTGGTATTTTAATTTTTGAAATATATTTGTAGAAAAAAATATTTTAGTTTTAGTAAGATATAAAAGCTTTTTTAATATCGACACATATTCTGGACACTCTGTGTTTTAGTATACATTGTCTAGTTTCTAGTTATTCACTTAGCGATACTTTATACAGGGTGTTTCGCGAGGAACCTGAACTATTTTAAGATTGTGTTTTACAGAAAAAAAATCGGTTTTTTTTCTAAACATTCGCAGACATTACACTGACCTTTAGTGGCAAGTAAAGAGGCAGAAAAGATGGTATTACAGGGATTAAATCAGTAGATACAATTATTTTATTCATCATTGTACACTCATTAGTGTATGGCATAATATGGTACGCTGTGTCAGACAAACTTAGAAATATCGATATATTTAAAATATTTTATAATATGTAACTTGACAACCATTCGTTGTGCGTTTTTGAAAATCGGGAAATTTGTAAAGCATATTATGGTAGTTAAAGCCATCCTACATTTTTATAATCCCCGTAGAAATGTGTCAAAGGGGTGAGAAACTCATCATTAATTTGACAACCTGATCTACTAGATCACTCATTTTCAAAAGGAAACTTCTGAAATTTTATTAATAAAAAATATTAATTTAAAAAAATCCATGAGAAAGAATTCCTATATAAGATCCACTTCATTTTCCCAGATAAAACTAAATACAAACAACATATAAAAATCATTCATCCAGTACTTAATTGCTTCTTTTTGAATATAAATAAACATAAATGAAATCCTGCTAATTTATATCTACGAGACCACTCATTAATCATCTCTTCATTGAAAAGATAAAATTTATTAGATACATCAAGAACTCCAAAATTAATTAGGTGTCGAAATGTACAGCGAAGAAATGTTGAAACATTATCCTAACGAAAATCTAACTTATTACGAACCTGTCGAGCTGTTGATAAATTCAGCGAAATCATTTTAAATTCCAGATAAGATACGATATTTAAATACAAATTCCGTTAATATTTTCAACATTTATTCTACATTCAGTGCTTATTTAAATATATTTTAATAATGCAAACGCCATTAGTTTAGTTATTTTAAAAATAACTTTTGATTTAAATATCTACGTTGTATCGTACCGGTATAACAAAAAGGGTTCGGTCATTGGGTATAATTGTGGCAAATTTATAGTATAGTATAGTATTTTTATCTTTCTTGATCTAGCAGATATATATAACTAAAGTATTTCTGTGGAAATGATACTTATCGATGATGTATCAAAATTTAAGTTTTAATTATCGTACATTGATAAAAATGGGTGGAAATTTCCATGTTTCGTTATGCCTTTTTTAGATAATATTTACTGGAATTTACATTATAGTAAATTTTTAAAGTAAATTAGTATGTTAATGTAATAATTTATTACAGTTTTTTAACTCATATGTAAACGATCGGTTTTATTATGTTGCATACAACGGATTTAAGTTTGAACTGTTTGCCGCTGCTTCGGGTGTTCCTCAGGGGTCCAATCTTGGCCTTCTACTATTCTTGATATTTATTGATAATCTTACAAAAAATATTAACTGGAAAAGTTGCTTTTCGCCGATGACTTGAAAATGTATTGCAAAATTGATGACAGTAATGACTATGAATTTTACAATTTCAAATATCAATAATTGAAGTGGTTACTTATTCTAGGAAACAGGAACCTATTTTATTTCGTTATGCTTTAAACAATACTGTTTTTCAGAGGGAGTGTACAATAAGAGATTTAAGCATTGTATTTGACTCTAAACTAAGTTTTTCAGAACTTATTAATAATGTAGTTAAATCCTCATTTAAGATGGTAGGTTTTATCATAAGAAATTGTAGATCTTTTTCTAATATTAATGCGTTAAAGATGCTCTATTTTTTGTTTGTACGATGTAAGTTAGAATACGGTGCTATAATTTGGTACCCTATCTATGAAATTCATTGTTCAAATATTGAGTCAATTTCACGAAAAAAATTTTTTCTTTCCTTCAAGTGTGATGGTGTATATCCCGTACGCAAAATGATACTTTTTATTTACTAGCAGCCAATACGAATATTTTAAGAATGTCTATAGTTTATATCATGTCTCATAATTTTAATATTATATCTGATCATTGTGATATAAACTTTTCTTCTATTAAATCTCTAAATAGAGCTCTAAGTTTTTTGTAATTACAGTTACTTAATATTTGTTTTTCTTTTTATATAAGATTTACTGTTAATAATTAAATAATTTTCATTAATGTATTAGTCATATTGTAAGAATGCTATGTGCGTGCAATTAGTTTTTTGTCTTTATATTTTTCATTATTTGTGCATTACACATGCGCAGAGGCACATCAACGTCAGTATTTGTTAACACGTAGGGAAATTCCCTACTTGTAGGGAAAATTTGTCAATAAATCGGTTGGTAGGGAAAAGTTTTGTAAATACTTACTGCTTAACCGCTTCAAAGAAAATAAGATTTTATATATCATATTCGTTTGTAAACAATAATATGTTAGCAACAACGCTTAGCGCTTTATCATTGGTTATATAACCTTTATAAATTCAATGGCTTTATCTTTTATACAGAATTCTATTATAATCGGCGGATCGAACGAAAACTCGAAAAAACGTTTGAATTCTAAAAACGATAGTTCCTCCGCTTCGAATACGGATTCAAGTGGTCCATCTACTTTTAAAAAACAAAAAGTGTGGCGGAAACAGAAATTTAACAAAGACTAGCTGACCCCCAGGAATTTAGAAGTTGGCTTCAACCTATTGCAGAAGATAATTTTTCTTATTTGTATGTTTTAAAAAGGTTGAACTTCTACTTATTTATTTGTTTTATTTTAGGGTTAATAGAATGATTATTTATTTATATGTTTTGTATTCTTGAAAATAAAAGATAAGCAAATATATTTTTCTTTAGCCAAAGAAATACATATTTTGCACCTAAATTAATTATACGAGGCAACAGTTCTATTACATAAGTAGATATACAGTATGCGCCAAAAGTATGGAATAAATTCAATAAAAACGAAACAATTATTTTTTGGGAAAAATCCTCGAACAGGTCGATTTTTAATTTAAAAAATACATATTTTAGCGTAAAATGCGATTTTCAAATGTCATTTGTTTTCGAGTAATGACGTCATCGATTTTTTTTTAAATGGCAACACCATATTTTTTCCTTGATCCTGAAAGATCGTTTAATTCTCTATCAGACAGTACTAAAATGTTGCCCTCTTACATAGGAAAGTTTTCGAGTAAATGACGATTGAATGTTAGAAAACGTAAATTTTATCCATAAAAAAGTAACAATTCTGAGGTATGTAAAATAAAATACAATTGATTAAATTTTATACTTAAATTAAATGTTCGAATTGCCATCCACCAACTTCTTGACAATGCGCAAGTCTGTGAAGAAATTCTTCTTGCACATTATGAATGATTTCTGGGGTAACTCTGCGTATTTCGTCCCAAATGCGATTGTGAAGTTCTTCTAAATTACATGGTTTATTAATGTACACTTTTGACTTCAAGTATCCCCATAAAAATAGTCAAGAGGTGTAAGATCTGACGATCTTGCAGGCCATTCTATCGGTCCGCGTCTGCCGATCCACCTCCCAGGAAAACAGTTGTCCAAAAAATCTCGTACAGGGCGCGCATAGTGCGGAGGTGCACCGTCTTGCTGAAACCATATGGTATCGTCAGGAATGTCAGGGTCATTATCGTTAGGAAAAATTACTGTAAGGACTGGAACAAGGTCATTTTCTAGAAACTCTAAATATCTTTGTCCTGTAAGGGTTCCTTCAAAGAAGAAGGGCCCTACTATTCTGTCGTCAACTATTCCAGCCCACACATTTAATTTCTGAGGGTGTTGGGTATGTGCCTCTGCCATCCAATGAGGATTTTCCCGACTCCAATATCTGCAAGTTTGACGGTTACCTATACGATTCAGACAAAATGTGGCCTCATCTGAAAAAAGTATTTGCCGGTGTAAATTTCTATTTCCTTGACATAAATCCATTAGAATTTCGCAAAAGTGTAAGCGGCGATCGGGATCATCTTCATTGAGTTCCTGCACAAGTTGAATTTTGTAGGGATGATATTTTTCCTTCCTCAAGATACGTAGTACTGTGCTCTGACTAGTGTCATTGTTTAATGCAACCAATCGTGAAGAATTATGAGGATTATCCACCATACTTATCAAAATGTTCTTTTTCTGATTTTCATTAATGCTTGGACGTCCAGGTTTTGGAATATTTACAACATTGCCAGTTTCTCTAAATTTAGACTCTACCTTACTGACCGTTGATTGGCTGATAGGGCGATCTGGATATTTTTCATTAAATAAATCGCAAACTTCCTGCTGAGTTCTAGTCATATTCCCGCATCCGATAAGAATTAAAATTTCAATTATTTGAGTAACAGTTAAATGTGTCGTAATACTTTAAATTGAATAATAATTTCTATGTCGCTTACAATACTTATTAGAAAGTCGGTGTGACAATGACACTTTGCAAAGATTTTCACCTACGTGATCCATAAAAGAACTATGGAATTCGAAAAACTAAACTTGATAACGTTTTTGCTTTATTTTAATTGATTTACGTTTTCTAACATTCAATCGTCATTTACTCGAAAACTTTCCTATGTAAGAGGGCAAAATTTTAGTACTGTCTGATAGAGAATTAAACGATCTTTCAGAATCAAGGAAAAAAATATGGCTGCCATTTAAAAAAAATCGATGTCATTACTCGAAAAAAAATGACATTTGAAAATCGCATTTTACGTTAAAATATGTATTTTTTAAATTAAAAATCGACCTGTTCGAGGATTTTTCCCAAAAAATAATTGTTTCGTTTTTATTGAATTTATTCCATACTTTTGGCGCATACTGTATTGCTATTTCGCGCTATTCTAACTTGGGGAAGTGGCGTAGGGAAATTTATAGTAAAGTAGAGGAATTTCATACGTCGTCGTAGGCAAACAAATTTTAAAATGTTAACATCACTACATCAACCTTACCTAATACGTTTTGTGTTGTGTTGTTAACGTGCGGCAGACAATAGTGATGTCAGATCCGATTACTTTTATGTAATCGCGATTACTAGGTACTTTCACGATCAGTAATCGTTACTCTGTATTCGTTACTAATTACGATTACTAAATGCTAGAACCGAGGTTCGAGTCCGAGAATAATCGAGTAGTCGTTAGTGTAGTGTGATATTATTTCTAACTTGATATTGGTATATATACCCGTACTTGCATAGTGTGGATTATTAAATATGGCAAGTTAATCGTGTAACGAATACTCTATAAAATAAATACTCGATTACTAGCAAGTAACGATTATTTAGTAACGAATCATAACAACATCGACATCACTAGCAGACTTTTTGTGGGACATTCATAAGACAACTATAAAATATTTTAGTACGTGTGTACTTGCAACTTGTATGTTGTTTAGATGCTTGCATCAAAACTACGCCATTACATGTGTCTCTAAACCATACAACATTTATTTCAAACATACTTATCTTTGTGACAGTTAAATTAGTAATTTCTTACAACAGGATATTAACATTAGTTATAGGTACGTTAATTATAAATTTACTGTAACTAAAATTCGAGCTAAACATATTTATTTACACAAAGATGTACGTATATCTTCAAATATTTGCAAAAGGAATATAATATTGATGTTTCACGAATTATGTAGTGTACAATACACTTTTACAGAGAAAGATGTTTCAAAATTCCACTAAAAAATGTTTCCTACACAGAAGTCATTTCTGCTCCTGACAATACAAGAAATACAAATGTGACTAGATATTGAATTCTAATAATAAAATCTACTGTATTTCTAATAATTTGTTAGTAAGAGAAGGGTAAGAGGTATCCTGCATATTATATCGATTATCTTGTTAGTTATAAAGATAAGTATATATAAAATATAAAAAAATATAAATTATCTACTCAGTAAAATTACATATCTATATTTTACAATTCCAACCAAAAAATGACAATGTATAAATCAATACACACAATAATTTACGATGAAATTTAGCATAATAGTTGTAAAATCACATAATATAATATAGAATTTTATCCATGTTTATTTCTGTAATATTTACAGTGTACTTATTTCATTTACAAAATTATTATGTAATTTTACAAGACTTTACGCTGGTCACAAATTGCCAACGTAAAGTTATGTGAAATTACAGACAAATTTTTATCAGTGTAAAGATATTGATTTTATAATTAATAATTGTAATTAAATGTGAAAAAGGTATAATATATTTCACTGTAAAGGTACTTTAGCTAATATAAATCAATTTCCCTACAATTCCTAATAACGAAGTTACATATACAGGGTGGATCATTAATAATGAGCCAGAGAGCAGGGAGCGACATCTTTGGAATATTATATGAAGATATAACTTAGTAAAGAACGTTAAGGTTCTTCCAACGAAATTATTAGACTTACTACTCTATCTGCTGACTGCTATATTGCATGTTTAACTGAC
Organism: Monochamus alternatus; assembly: GCA_037114965.1. Lineage (NCBI taxonomy): Eukaryota > Metazoa > Arthropoda > Insecta > Coleoptera > Cerambycidae > Monochamus > Monochamus alternatus. The sequence goes on along the minus strand of CM073431.1, from coordinate 28,355,912 downwards.
TGAATCCTAATTAAATAAAAAATATCGCCGATTGTGAATTTATTGATCAATACAACTCAGTATTTCTGAGGGATCATGAAACATCTGCTTCTAAAAAACAAGAGGTGGTTCGTTCATAGCACTTCGTATTTCTTTTATATTATTGCCCGTATGATATTCGTATACCTACTATGAAGAACGAATTAAAACAAATATTAAATTAATGATTTTTTATTTGTCGCTTTAATAAGTTTATTACAAGTAGTGTTAATTTAGTACAAAATTTATGCTTTTTTCTAAATTTATGTTTGAAGACCACATAAACGTCGGCCCAAACCGAATTATAGCTGAATTTTCTGTACGTACTTAAGAAACACTCTGTATATACATATTAATAAACGATTCCATGTTCTGTTTCAAATTAACTTAATTTACTCATAAATAATAAATTCTTTTTCTATATTCTGTTCTCTTTTGATTGAGAAATAGGTTTTCATTAATATTTTGTTGTTGCTCTCATCCATAAACCATTCATGAATTTGTTTTAATTGTATTCCGCAAACAAGTTCGTATATCAATAAGACGGGCATTATTTCAATTTGCAGTAAATGAATCAGTGTGAGCAAAGATAAACCGTGTTGCAATTCATCTATAAATATAAATAAGTACTTTAGTATTTGTAGTAAATAATTTTCAACACCCACACAAAGCATATTTTATTCATATGCTAAAAACTAGAATTAAGATATTCAGGAATGTTGGCAAACTGCGGCGAATTATTTTATTTCACTTAAATTGTATAACACTTTTGCAATTATGTATGAATTGTTTCACAGGTATGTAAATATATTTACTTTATCTAACATGATTAACATTTTCTAATTAAATGTTACCAATGTCGTCTATACTCAAGTTGTTTATTAGCTGACGACGACCTAAAATCTCTGTTACTGTTTTATAAATAAAAGTTGAATTATCGTTCAAAAGTAGCTAATATTAACGATGATACTTGTACATCCTTATCTTAAACGGTTCCCGAGATTTCGTCAAACAACTGAAACAAAATATTTTTTTATATTGTATATCTCGAAAACGTTTGGGGACCGATATTAATAAAATTCTTAAAATGGACCAAAGAATCGCACCCTTCATTCTCCGTTTTGAAACACCCTGTATGTATTTAAAAGTTATGTAGATCTACTTCAGTACATGCAACATGAATATTTTTTATTAATATATGTGTCGCATCACATACATAAATTTAGAAGAACAAGTTTTAACACTTATTCATATACAAGGTGTGCGATTTTTCATTTTCAAATTTGGGGAAGGATCAAGCGTAAAAGTAGTGACTAACCAGGTAAACAAATATTTTTTGTTCAAATTTAGTACACAGTACTCTTATACAGGGTTAACTATGACTTAGTACAAATTAACGGAATCACCTTTCAAAAAAATTCCAAACTTATTTATAAAGCCAAAAAAAATGTTTTCCAAAATTATATTAAATCTTACTTGTTGCCGTCACTGACTTTCTATCAGCCGCGAGGTTAGGTATATTCTGCCAAAGGCCAAGGTGTCAAACAGAGTGACAGGCCACCGCATTAACACGTGTATCATCTTCTGTTTTCTTAGGGTACGTTTACATCTGACACTTGTGTCCCGATATATGTGTCAAGCATCAGATATAGAAGTTACTATATATTTATATCATGGATATGTGTATAACACTTCTCGTCGCTATATGTGTACGAACCGTTTACACATATGTATTAAGTAAATACACTTGTGCCACACATCAATTCATAGTAGAAAGAGTAAGTTCAGTCGTGGCACGATGAGTATCGAAACAAAAAATTGCTACCCGTGTGACTGCCCTGGATAGGTTACTTAAGAAAAAAACGTTCAGTGTAGTTTTGGGAATGAATTTTGAAACATGATGAATTAGGTGTCTATGAATTAATTAATCTCGAAACTAAGTGTCGAGAATCCGCAACAATTCTCAAATTATTTGAGGATGAGACCAACTCAATTTGAAAAGCTTGTTCGTAAAATAAATAAGGAAAATACCAAATTCAGAAAAACTATTAGCGTAACACAAAAAGATTAGCTGTATCTACCTATACCCAGTTAAAAACACTGATAATATAGATATATACAGGGTATCTCACAATAAGCGTGCATTACGTATTTAGAAAACGATAGAAATCTTTAAACGTAAAATAATATTTTTATTTTATTTTTAGATTCTACGTGCAATTTTAAATCAAGTTTATTAAATATGCCATATGTCCAAGATCAATAGTATTTGAATTATTTCGTTTCCTTAATTTGTTTTTTTTTTTCATCATGACTGAATTATTCAGTCTCTCAGGTAAGGACTTAAAAAGTAATAATTTTGTGAGTGAAATAACTTATGTACAACATGACATACAGAATATGAAAATTAAATAAAAAATACATGTTTCATTCAAAATAAGCAAGTTGACGTATAATGTAAATATTTTGCATCAATTCAGTGTTGAAAGGAAAACAAAATCCTCTAAAAAAGAAATTTCAGATTTCTATCATTTACGGTTTCCTAAATACGTCTAATGCACACTTGTTGTGATACATCCTGTATATACATGTCTAGTTTTATTTGTGTACAAATCCTTCAAGATAATCTTACAAATATTTTTTTTAAATGTCTTCAAAATCCGCTTCTTCTGATCCTACCATGGTTTTTAAGATGGCGATGAAAGGTCTGCTATACTCGCGACAAGAATTCAGACGACTTACGTCATACGAACAAATGAATAATTCACAATATTTTCATCAAAATATTTAAGAAACTGCAAATGATAGTAATAAAACTATATACTACACTAAAAGTTTGCATTATATATTGCACTAAATTGCAAAAAATAATTGCTTTTAACGCGACCAAATATCGAAAATTACGTTGACAATAAAAACAAATGTGTAACGTCAGTCGTGACGTAAGACGTCTGAATTCTTGACGCGAGTATACCATTTTTTTATACTTTTGAATTTCAATAAAAACGTTTAGCATTTTTTAAGTTGTTATTCAGGTGGACCCCTCAAAATGTAGTATGTGAAATTTGAATAAAACTATACATAGTGTTTTCTTCTACACGATCTTAAAGTTTTATTAGTGTATAAATCTGTAAAAATGGTTTTCTTCGAGATATTTCAACAAATATTTGTTTGATTTAAATGGCATCGAAAATCGCTTCTTTTGATGCTATTACGGATTTTAAGATGGCGACCAAATGCATGCTATTTTTTACACCTGCGAAATTCAATATAAACGAGAAATATTTTCTCACAAACAAATTAGTTTTGGCAGGAACACTTACTTAAAAATAGATATTTTACTGGAATATTTCCCATGTTCCTGGTTTGTTGTAAGTGGTGAAATAAACCACCCCTTCCATGTTTATTTTCCAAACATTCTTATACTTAAAAATTTCTTAAATTAAGAATAATTGTTCTATGGACTTTATTTGATTTTCTTTTAACACCCCAGAGTTCAGGTTCGTGGTATAAATTAATCGGTTCATCGATATCGCGTTTTACCGACTCTTTTTTATCATTGTTGTTGAATTGCTGCCGACACTTTCACAAAAGTAGACGACTAGTCAACTAAAGCAATTTCTGTCAGGCGAGTGCGAATATGAAAATAATATGTTTTTACATCTAATCGCATAGGTGTGTCGATACATTTCGTAGACGCTTGATACATATAACTCTGACAGAAATGTTCACGCTGTTTAGATTAAATGCGATTTCTGTCCGACAGAGAATGAAAAATCGTTCAGTATGGATTTGAGAGTTGATTTTGAGACGAAAAAAAAATGACTTGCTTATAGTCAATTAATATGCCACCTCAGTGTGGAAGATCCAGTGTAATTTAAAAATTTTTTGGAGATGTAATCAGCTTAATTTGAAATGCTTATTTGTAAAATAGTCATATAGTTAAGGTTTACTGTGATATAAATTAACCTATTCATCAATATCGCCTTTTATCCATTATTTTTATCACTCAATATTAATAATTTGCAGCCGACACTACCACAAAAGTAAACGGTTACGTCAGTTACAGTAATTTCTGTCAGGCGATTCCGAATAGGTGTTTACATCTAACCGTATAGATGTGTCGATACATATCGCAGGAGCTTAAAGCATATCTGTCTGACAGAAATTCGCCCCTGTTTACATTAGGTGTAGCTTCTATCCGACATATATATCGAGTAATTAATGTCAGATGTAAACGTATCCTTACTTGTTTAAATTAAAACTTGCAAACATTTATGTACTTGCTGTGGACCTCTCCTTCCCTCGATCGTGGTTTTTGTGAAAAGCGGGAAAACGGGAAAAAGCGCAAAGGATAACAACAAAATACACGTAAATATACACAATTACATAAAAACACTGCCACACGTTTATCGCCACATAAAACAGTTGTTCGATGTGGTTCAAAAAGTATTCAGCATAATATTTTGTATGCTAGGGAAACGTCTTTGACGCTGCCGCACGATAATATGCACTTGTCACACTCCTATAAATCAGCACCTTATCCGTCATCTAGGCATTTGAATACGACATGTTTGTAAATACACAAAAAATACACGAAAAATTAAATTTGCGAAAAACAAATACTGAAAAATTATTTCTAACTAATCAGAGTACCGTAATCATATACTTACGTTATTTAACATCTACAGACGACATCTGTAGGCCACTAATGCAAGGTGTACTCACGGCAATAAATTTTTAAACTTCTTATGTTGTTGTGCAATTAAATTCTGTTAATATAATAACATCAACAATATTAACAGTGATCGACGATGTTTGCATAAAATAATTAGTAATATTTTAAACTAAAACGATAAAAAATAGAAAATAATTTTGAAGTATCAATAGTTTGTATTACAGGAATAGAAAATTCCGACAATCAATAACGACTAATTAATTGGGAATAAGATTAAATTAGAAATTAAATTATTAATAAAATAATTCAATTATAGTAAAAAAAGCGTGGGGTTTTTCACTTTTCGTCATTTGTCGTCAGCTATAATTTCACAACTTTATGCGTATAGGTTATGAATCACCCCGTATAAAATGTAACGTAATGTAAATGTGGAGCCAGGAAAAGGCAGTTCTAATATTAGATTTCCAAATAAACAAATATTCTGTCAATAATAAGTACACCATCGGTGTTGCGTAGATATAGTAAGAGGATATAAATATAAATAAATACTAAATATCCTTCAAATTTAACAAATACGAACCCACCTTTTTCTAGTATTGGATAGAATGCTTCGTCCTCGGCAATAAAAATTTGCCAGACTATTCGCAACGGTAAATATTTATCAGCATTTAACTAAAATAGATTTCATAGAAAGTGTGTCATTTTTAAATATATACGGCATCTCAAAATTCGACAATAACAGAACAGTTAAATCTATAAATTCCTATTATCTGCACAACAAATACACAACAAAAAAATATTGTTATTTACAGCTTTTCACGCTTTTCAGAAACAGCTTGATAATTATATTAATTATTTATTTATTTCAGCTGTTCAAAAACAGTTTGTCAATTTTAATTCTAAGATGTCATAATGATAAATTAACATTGAAACATTTCGAGGAAGATTTATTATACAATAAAAATAAAAAAGAAAAAATTCATTATTCTATTGTGAAAACAATAGACAACTCAGAGAAATTCTTTAGTACATATTCACACAATGTTGTACAATAAAATTTCTAGCAACTTTTTAAACAATTGGAAAATTTTCAAACCACTTCGTTGCAAAGTTTTTTATTAATTTTAAATTGTTCACATTATAGAGTATAATAGTTTTAGTAGTTTTGTCATAATCGGTTTTTAATAACAATAATTTTAAAAAACTTTGCAATAAATTTATATATTTTTTCCATAACATTTTGTCATTTTTTCCGAAACTCCATTTTAGTTAATAATAATAAAAATTACAATAAAAATACATGGGGACCCAGAAAAATTCTTTATTGTATACAATATCACATGCAAATTGATGTCTTGAAGGAATATTGACTAGTATTTTGTTTTCCTGGTCAACCGTAATAATTTTCAGTCGACCTAAATTATCAAGTTTCACTTACATTCCTGAAAAGATTTTGAAACAGTCGGTTACCAGATTGCAATCTGTTTGAAAGTCTTTGACAATATTCACGTTGCGCAGAACGCCTATTGAAATTTTGTTGATAATAAACAGCATCAACAAAATAATATTAGTATTTAGTATATTAATTAGATTATTTTTCTCTCAAATAATTTTTTCTTTTAAGTTATTAATTTCAATAAGTCATTTAGCCTAATTATGCTTATGATTCGTTACATATATAGTATACTTTAAGTCACTTTTTCTTATCTCACTCGGAATTGGGATCGCCTTGAGAGAGACCCGAACGAGAATTGAACTCTCACACGCGTAGCAAGACGGTGTGCTTGAGCCTTGTGTTTTCCCGGTGAAAATCGGCATTTCCTCATCTCAAAGAAAAATACAGTCCACAACTTGACCAGGAGGTGCAACCGACCTTTCGTAACAGGTAGGTCATAGGTTTAACACATTACCGAGTCATTCATATCAATAATATTTCTCATTTGTTAATTTGAAAAATTATTATGTATCGACATATTTCGTTTATTTTAAGTAACTGATTTCCATAAATTGATACATATAATTATTAAATGTCACAATGGTTTTTGTCAATTGTAAAAACTGTTTTAGCATTAGGCTATTCTACGATAAAATTTGAGTTGAAACGAGATTTTCTTGCAAATGGGCAATTTATAAAAAACGATAACGTTATAGGTGAAAAAGTTACGATAACATTTAAGTCAGACACATGGCTTAAGTGACGCCCTATAGAAAATACATGGAAATAGATAACATATTACGATTTTTCGTATTCAATATTTTGCCCCCAATGGGGTCTAAGTGCTGCAGCGTTTCTGCTATACCTCCCCCACCCAATTCCAGAGTGATTTTGAAAGTGGGGGGGTGTTAATTTTAACTGATGACAGTAGGCATTAAGTAAATCATTTTCCAAAATATTGTCCTAATAAATGTATTTTAATAACCGATATAACTTGAGTTTAAATTTATTGCAAATTTTGAAGCCGGCTCTGTAATAAAACCCTAACCGAACAGCTGTTTCATGAATGTCTTCCGACAGCGACTTGTTGTCTCGATGGCGCGCAGTCGTTGTTGAATATCACGCTCCTCTGGGTGACCTTACTAACCCTAAACTTCCATTCCAACCGAAGCAACGTATTATACATGTTGGAAAAGAATCGTGTTATGGTTCAAATTTTGGTATTTTGTGGTGTGTTCGTTGTATCATATAACTAAACTAAACTGCAAAACGCAGATATAATTTTGAACATTTACCATGACTGTGCAGGACCTGCTTACATAATTTAAAAATGCGAAAGTAGGTTTTTTATATTCACATTTTATTGGGTTATATTTTGCACATCACTTGTTCTTAGAATGCTCCCAAATTTTTACGTTCATACCGAGGTTCATACATTCAAAACAGTTATAATTACTACGAAAATTAAATTTATCAGTGCCAACTTTAACACGCTAGAGAGTTATTGGACGTGTCATAAGGTTAAGCAGTATTTAAGACGTTGACATCTAAGTATGCGCATATGTGCTGTATCATTAAGACAGCAGTAATAAGTATAATGCTCGACCATATTTTTATGCATGATAAAGACAATGACGAGCAATCCTTTATTTGATAGATCGTGTTGTTCAGACGTAATCGGTCACATTAACATAACCTAACCTAATCTAAAATAAAACGTTTCGACTTTTTAGTTCGTTCCGTTGCACGTTTGAAGTAAAATGGAATGAGGATATGATAAGTAAACATATGAATAAACTTATCCTTATTTTCTCTAAATATTGACTTAAGCTACTTTTCTCATGCGCCATTAAATAATGACAACTGAGAACAAAAAATAACCAAGACCATAAGGGAATCCCATCCAATAAGTTGTTAATCAATAACTATATTTTTGTGGACAAAATAAGGGTAAGCAGTCTTACTTATACAGGGTGAATCTTAAATAAGTACAAATATTTTAACTGCTGGTGTAGTTCGTCATTTAAATCAGTCTAGTGAAAGCCATTTTTAAAAATTTCTAATATTTACGGAGATATTAATTTTTTAAAAAAATACCCACATTTTGAGGACCGCTGGCTGATTTTTCATCCAACAACGTAATGAAACATATGATTTGTTGCGAGGTTGCCATATCTCCTCCAATATAAATATTACGTTTCCTTTAACGTAATAGTTCTATTTTAAAAATACTTGTTTTAAGCATAAGTACAGTAAAATTGGGTATGTAGTATGATACGCAGCAATATTAACATAAATTTTAACATCTGAACTAACCTTACTATACTTCAACGATTAAAAATGAATTTCCGCAAGTTCAATACTACCGTAAAATATTTAGGAAGATATTACGTGATATTACTATGTCCAATGTTCAAAAATTATACATAAACGTCACACAAGCTTACCTGTTTGTTAAAAAATTAACTATTTAATCAGTAATCCACATTTCACAAGTTAAATGTCATTGTACACTGTTAGAAAGGGACACAAAACACAATTTCCTTAAGTTATTTTATGAAGAATAACGAAAAACTATGCACGTGTTTTTTATTTAAAATGGAAAAAATGTCAACTTTTAGCAAATTTTAATGCTATTTTCATGCATTATGTGGGGTTAACAAGTTTGACTTGGGCTTCCGATAATCTGTCATGACAGTCAATGACAGTTTGATAATAAAAAATAATATAAAATGTTACACTTGACAAAATTCGCTAAAAGTTGAGATTTTTTCTTCCTTGAAGCAAAGACATTTGTGTAATACTGGCAACACTGTGAACCACACGTTCAGTCTGCAGCACTATGACTCATAAAAGTATGAAGGGTCGGTCTAGGCCAGCGGTCCTCAACAAGTTTTCTACTGAAAAATTACGAAATTTATTTAAAATTTCACTTTTTTATTTCTGATTTTTTTATAAAAAAACTATTAATTATGTGTTCTACACACAAAACTATACTGCTGGTTAAAATATTGAAATATTGTGAATCTTAAATAAGTACATTAAGATTCACCCTGTATAAGTCAAACATACTAAATACTGATATTCTGTAGTAAAGTATCTAGCGTAGCTCCATGGGCCATTACTTACGAACCACCCTGTACAAATTACAAAACATGTGTCTCTAACTAATAGATTTTTTACAAACAAATCAGGAATAAAAAAGTCAAATTTCAAATAAATTTAATGATTTTTCAATCGAAAACTTGTTGAAGACCGCTGATCCGACTACGATACTAATGTATTTAAGAGTCATGGTGGATTAGAATTCCACAGCATTGCCAATGTTACACTAATGTCTTCGAATAGGCTTCAACAATGTTGAGTAGAATTTTTAGACATGTCAAGAATGATTGAAAATGTTACCTGCTATCTCCTCCCCTTTGCCATTCCTATACCTCACCAATAAATTGAAAATATAAACCTGATTATCTGCTCATAGTTTAATCTAGAATTTGGTTACTATCCATTTTTACTACACTCCAACTGATTTATCACAACGTTATATTTATCACTATTACTACTTAACAAATATGCTTTTAGCATGTCAATCCTTTGACTGTTTGAATAATGCGCCATATTCTATTTAATCATACTGTATTTCACGAAAAATATTAATTAAATACACAGGAGAAAAACACATACATTAGCTTAGTTCGGTTTCAGAAGATGCAACATATCTCATATTAACTTTCAATTTACGTGTATTGAAATTATAAAATCCCTTTCCACAAATATTACATGTTTTATTATATATGGTTTATTTTATTAGGTTACGTCAGTGGTCTATCTGGTCAGCGGTCCTCAAAATGTGGGTATTTTTAACAAAAATTGATCTCCGTAAATATTTGATATTTTTAAAAATGATTTTCACTAGACTCATCTATTTATATGACGACACCTGCAGTTAAAAATATTTGTATTAATTTTAGGTTTACCCTATATAACGTACGCCTCATTCTATATGCCTCACTCGACGTAAATATAAAAGGAAACACTTAAGTTATACGATCTCGTTCAGTAAGCCAACTCACTTGTGATGACTGTCTAATAATAAGTGTTCCTAGAGTAGTTACACTAACAAGACGGACATCCTGAAGGGCATGAATCAGCGGATGTGCACTAGTGAGACCGTTAATGGTACTATAATTACTGTATCAAATCGTACTGTTTAATGACTGTAACCTCTGCGAATAAAAAATAATAAGACGTGTCTGTACAAATGTCATGTCAAATTACTAGAGTTCGGCAGATGAGGATGATAACAGAGGCGCATTTGATTCATTTTTTCAGTTGCCATGTCCACTGCTTATTATGTGTTCGTAGGTAATAAATAATGGGGAAATTGCATGATTTTTCCAAATATGTGCAGAAGAAGGACTGCATTATTTTAATCCAAATGGCGTTTGCCCTAGATAGTCGAGGCAATGAAGCACTCAACCTCGGAATATCTTGCACTAAGACGGATCGGAATGCGGTTTCTTGCATTCGCTTCCAAAAATGTTTTTTAAAAAATGTATCTACTTTGCATCTTATACAAACCGGAAATTGCATTACTGCAGCCAAAAATGCATTCAAAATATGCAATTTTTGAGACGGCTTTTGGAAGATTTAATAACATTGTAAATAAGAGTCAGAACTGGCCCAAATCGGATTCTCGGAGGTTTTCGAGGTCGCTGACTGATCACGATTATGATGTTCAAATTGACCCACAGCCGACCTGGAGCTCAGGAACGCCGAAGAACGTCATCTCCATGGGACGACTCCCCCAAAATTCACGCGGGGAAGGAGAAACTCGCCGCCCGGGGTTTTTTTGGGTCGCTGAATTCAAATATGGCATCAGCAAACACCTGGTGCACCGGAACCTGGACGTCGACGTCATCTCCGAGAGCTTTCCTGACAAGATTGCCAAAAACAACCCCAAAAATCATTGTGGAGGCGTATATTGGAGCGCTGAATCCAAATTTCACGTCGAAAACGACCCCTGAATACCTGGTGCACCGGAACCTGGCCCTGAACGTCATTTGCGTGGGATTCTCCCAAAGGTCACGCGGGGAAGGAGAGAAACTCGGCGCCCGGGAGTTTTTTGGGTCGCTGAATTCAAATGCATTTTTTAAATGCATTTTTGGCTGCAGCAATGCAATTTCCGGTTTGTATAAGTAGATAAATTTTTTACAAAAAATGTTTGGAAGCGAATTCAAAACACCGCATTCCGATCCGTCTTAGTGCAAAAAATTCCGAGGTATTGGCCTTCATTGCCTCGACTAAGACTACTTCGTGGGAAAACGTTATATAAAATTTCTGTTTGGCTTGCCCTCAGCAAACGGTAGCCGCCACAGGGAAGAACTGTGACGTCAGAGGATGTTTACACCTGCATACCTGCAGCATTGTGCTACATATATATATATATATATATATATATATATATATATATATATATATATATATATATATATATATATATATATATATATATATATATATATATCTGTATGTAGTTTTCTAGTTTTCATTTTCGGACAACGCAGTACATACGTTTAGAAGAGTTAATTTGTCATTTGTGATACTAATAATATCACAAACAACAAATAATCGTGTTATCGTGTTAAATAGACATTGATATTAAATAAAGTTGCAAAGGGCGATGAAGCGCAACGAAGAAAAACGTTAAGCTCTCAGATATTGCAACATTGTTTGATTATGACGATTGTTTTAATATAAATGTTGTACGTTTAAAAGTTCAACGTTCAACTAGAAGGCCGCGACTGGCAGAGGGTTTTCTTTTTTGACGGATTTTAAAAATTGTTGTACAACAAAATTCAGAAAAAAATCCTTTATTAAAAAATCAATAGGGCCCACCCTCTTTACATTTGAAAATATGAGTATTTAAGGAAATACAATAAATCGAAATTTTTAGTGGTAATAACTAAAAAAATGTACAAATATATTCAAATATAGAATTTTTCCCATAATTACAAACAAAAAAGAAAATAATTTCTGCCAGTCGCGGCCTTCTAGTTTTATTTTTAAAAATTAAAAAAAAATACTTACATCCAAAAAATGTATCAGAAAATTGGTCCTACCATAGGTAAAATGGTCCAATGATTCCAAAATTGTCAAAAAATATAGGGTGTCCCTTTTAAAAATATAAATTTACGGTCATTTCCGGTCAAATCGGAAATGTCATGAAATCCGAAATGACGTCAAAGAATTCATGGCACCATTTAGTATAAACCCACCCAATTTCAAATTTGTATCAGTCATAAAAAAGTTACAGCGTGTTCCCACTTTCCGTTGTCACCCATCTACAACTATTGAATTAATATACTGTACAAGTTCATACAACTATTTATATGCTAGAACTGTTAAATCAGTGATCATCGCAAAATTTTAATTAGAGAAAGTGATATTAAAAGTGATTTTCCAACACTTTGTAATAAAAGAAAAGACCAAACAAAAACAATGTTGAGAATTTCCTAGAAATTAGAGATATTTTCAAATACATTTAGTATATTTCTATAAAATCAATTATTATTTTGCATCAGGGAGAATAGTATAGAAAAAAACATATTCCGTTTTTGTTTGAGAAGTAAACAACAATTGCAACAAGTGTTCACTAGTCGCGTGATCGTAATTCGCATGCTTATTGGATAGCAAACGGCGGTTATAGTTGGGAAAGGAATAGAGATCCGCTCCCGTTTAAATTTTAAGCTCAATTTGGTAAACTAGTCGTATTGGTGTAAATTTGATCAAATCATTAAAATTATAGATTTTATCCTTTAAGATTTATTTAAATATTTTTACACATTCAACATTTTTACAAATAAAAGGTGGAAAATTTTACTCCACATTATTTTACAACTTCCAAAATGGTAGCGTGTAAAGTCGATTTCTTGCTGTGTATAAAAATATATTAATTGCAAATGTGACATTTTCTGTTAAGAAAAAAGATATTTAAAAAAATACATGCATAAAAATCGCCTGGTAAAACAAGTGAATTGATCATTTTTCATCGTTACGCAGCACCGGCTGACGTATATACCGACGCCACCCTTTCCATTTTAGATGCAAATCATAAAAGCTCCCTAAATACCTGCGCAGGCAGGTTGAATCGTCATGGCAAATAAAATCACCGTATCCAATATTAGTGGGTATATTTTACGTTTGTCAGACTACTGCTATGTATTCAAAATACAACGATGCTCCATAAGCTTTAATGTAACAATCAGTTGCATTTTTCTTAGAAATGGTACATTGGGAATTTTATTTTCAGCCACAGATAATTTTTCTCCAAAAGAAAATGGTGAAATAGGTTCTAGCCAAGTCCGTTGCCATTTCAAAAACGATAAAAATAAACATAATAATACCTCATACATATTAAATAATATCGCTAGCGAATTTTATATTCGTCCATCGCCGCAAAATGTTAGAACAACTTTTTTTACTCATATGTCTGCCAGAATCTCCTAATAGCAGAACACCATATCGCAGTCTTAATTCAAGCAGATCTTTTAAATTGTTGATACTGCAATAATTCATTTTATTGAAGGAAAACTGTATTTAAAATAAATACACAATTAGTCTGTTTTACTACTTTAAAGCCATAAAAACCTGAATTAGTCGATATACCATAATTACAACCAAACTATTCAACTTTAGCATACTGGTAATTTATTACGCATTATTAATATCTTCATAATAAGTTACCAATAACACAATTTTGTTTTTACGTAATTTGTAAGAAATATTTACGTTATTATTGTACAATTTTTAACTTTAAAATTAAAAAGCTCGTTGATGCCGATCTACAAATAGCTATTTATGATATACGTGTTAAAAGTAAGATTTTATTTTGTGAGTGAAGATGATTAACGAGCGCAGCAAGTTTTTTAACATCACGAACAAAATAAAATCACTTTTAACACGTATATCATACACTATTTTATCTACAAAACAATCGGAAGAACTGTAAACTCAATAAAAATAAGAAATCAAAAAATACCACACAGATCGCAATGTTTATGAACCAAAATTTTCGTAGCAACCAGTGCTATTGTTAGTTACGGAAAAAAACGCAAAAATATTGACAGCGTTTTCTAGTAATATTATAAGTATAATGAATAATCTCGATAATGAGCGTAACGAATCCATCCTTGCTGAAATCGACGAAGCCGCCAGTCGAGCAACATTGGAATTATTGCCGGCGAAATCAAAGGAACAGGACGAAATCGCTTATAGACGCTTTTCGGAATGGTGCAACATTAAAAAGGTCCCTGGGAAATGTAACGAAAGTGTTTTACTGGCATATTTTGAGAAAAAAGCCAAGATATGGAAATCGTCAACGCTGTGGTCAAATTATTCCATGATCAAAACTATGTTAAAAATAAAGCAAGATCAAGATATAAGCAAACATTATAAACTTATTGCTTTTTTTAACCGGAAGGGTGAAGTGTATCAAGCAAAAAAGTCAAAAGTTTTTACGAAGACGCATATCGACAAATTTCTCACAGAAACAGAAGACGAAAAGTATCTGATGATGAAAGTCGCAGCAATAGTGGGTGTCTTCGGGGCGTGTCGCCGGGAGGAATTGTGTCAGATGACCATCGACAATATCGAATATTTGGGCACTTCGGTTGTTGTGACCATACCAGATACTAAAACGAAAGTGCCTAGGACTTTCAGTGTTGTTGGTGAATTCTATTTAAACTTTTTTAGAAAGTATATGGCACTCCGGCCACCCAACGCTGACCATAGACGACTTTTTATTAAATATATGAAGAATAAATGTGTGAAGAATCCAGTCGGAATTAACATGTTTGGTAAAATGCCTGCCGACATTGCAGAGTTCTTGAATCTACCAAATCCTCAACTCTACACTGGACACTGTTTTCGTCGTTCATCGGCGACATTGTTAGCAGATTCTGGTGCAAATCTTACTACCATCATGAGACATGGAGGATGGAAATCTTCGACGGTAGCTGAAGGCTACATTGAAAATTCACTGGAACAGAAGAAAGAAATTGCGTGCCAAATACTTCCTACTGCTGCAACTACTAGCAAGACCACCAGTATTACCAGTAGTATTTCTACAGAAAATAGATGTGTCACACATGTTGACAGTAAAACCAACTTAAGTATGATGACTCCGCAGGGAATTACAATTTCAAATTGTTCTAATTTTGCTATAAATGTTAATAGTAATAACTAGTTAAAATGTTGGTTTGTACTTATTTAAAATAAAAAGTTGTTCATGTGTTTGTTAAAACGTTTTATTAATTTTCAAACCAAAATTTAAATAAACTTTGAACTTTAAAAGTAACTTACTTTTAACACGCGTGTCAAAAATGACATTTTTAACATCAAAAATGACAATTAAAAAGCCCACTTTTAACAGTTTTGTAGAAAAAATATATTACGTAACCCTACACCAATTTATTAACTTTTAAGTCGTAATATTTTATCTTACTAGAAACAGGCAAATTTTACTAAACCTAGACGTAACTATAACCTTGTCTTGCTCTTTTATTCCAGTTTTAGTTAAAAATATAACCCAACGGTCAGAACTGATTTCAGTTTTAGGTAAATTTTATCTTAATTTGACTTTGCTACTTTCCAGTAACAAATGGTTTACAGAAAATGAAATACTACTTTTTTGAATGCCCTTATAGTTATTTTCACTTAAAAAAATAATTAGGTATATTGCCTCTAAACTAACAATTATTTTTGTTGCAATAAGATGGCAAATAAGCAGAAACTAGTAGCGTTCGTTAATAAATACAGACTTTGTGAGGAAAGGACCATATTCTTTTACTACTTGATACAACTAACTCACAATTAGCCTTATTGAATAGAATCAGGTTTATACAGGGTGAGTCAGTCATAATGTCATTAATTTTAATAGGAGATAGGGAATAAGTATAATGCGAATACGCGATTAAAAAAAATCTAAATGCATATTTCCGCCGAAAAAAAATATTTTCAAATATTTAGACATCACAAATAAACGGTTGTACTGATTATTTTACAATATCATTTTTTCTTGCTTAGTTCAACTTCAGCCAATAATAATTTAAAATGTTAATATCCAATGAAATCAAATAATAATAATCAAATAATTCTATTAAAAATTGCAAGTAACGCGGTCCACTTAGGTTTTTCAGTAGAAAATACGGTTCAATCAAACAATACCCGTAGACTCCTGCCCATACGTTGACAACAAATCGCCTCTGAAAGCTAAATCGATAAGAACCGTGTGTATTTTCCCCTGAGCAAATATAGCTGTTATGACTGCAAAGAAATTAGCTTAGTTACATTGAAATCACAAAACTCCAACGTATCTAATAATAAACCGAGTAATAAACCATTTACGTACATTACATAAAAAACCTATACCCAATGGGTAAATTATTAAGAGAAGCTGAAAAGTGTTTCGTGTTTAAATACTAAGTAATAAAAAACCATCGTGTTGTCGACAGAAAACTGTCTAAGACCGAAATGGCATGCCCCTGATCTGATGCTCAAAAAAGTTATCGAGAGTGAATCTTGACCTACCGTATTATTAGGTCAATAACCAAGTTACTTAGTTTTTGTACTGTTATTTAACGACAAGGAGTAAAACTAGTTTTTTTAAATCTAGATACATGAATGAATTTTCCTTAAATATTGATTTATTTGTTAATAAAAACAAATGTAGATAATAAATAAATATTTTCGAATGTTAGGTTATTACAGTTTAATAATTTTCATATTACGTTTTCACTAAATTTTACAAATAAATATGAATTTGTAGTATTACTCGTAAGTACAATTAATTATTCAGTTTGTAGTTACGTACATCTAGCCTAGAAATTTATTGTTTTTAAAGTAGTATGGTACTAACCTGTTTAAAGTGACAGTTCGAGTAAAACTGCACTCATCTGTCCATAGCACTTTATTAATAAAATTAGGGTCAGCCGCAATTTGATTTTGATGCCAATTGCAAATTTCAAGACGACTGGGGAAATCAGCAGGTTCTAAAGCTTGAACTTTCTGAAAATGATGTGGGTTCAGTGAGTTTTCTCGTAATATTTTGCAGACCTTGCTTTGGGATATTTCCAATCGCCTTGAAATGGTTCCTGTAGAAATAGTAGGCTGCTCTCAACTAAATCTAAAACAGTCTCTATCACCCGACGCAGTTTCACAGAACCCGTATCGCGAAAGCACTTACACAAAGTTTGCGCACCTGAAAAATGTCAGTTAGCTGACATCTCCGATATTCCGTAATAGCGGCATTCGAAATTCGTAAACATTCTCCGTATAAGACTACCATTTCCGCATATTCGGAATTTGTAAAATTATGCATTGTGAATTTACGACGAATACGCGAGACCGAAATAAACAAACTACTGCTTACTGCTTGTATTCTCTCCATCCCCCCTCCAAATGTGTGGCGTGATCTACAAATTTGGGGGGAAAGAAATGCGGGAAATGCAGAAAGTGCTAAATGAGGGTAAATTTGAATAACACGCTGAAGTGTTAGACGATATTATCTATGTAAGCATGATGTGGCAAAGATGTTTCCTCCGGCATTCGATTGTCGTATGGGTGCGTCATCAGAAAGTTCGTAGCGCACCAGGAGCATCGTGTTACTGATTTTTATAGGGTGATTTGTTTATTTTTTTAAAGGTCGAGTAAAACATATTTTTCGATTTTCTGCCTTTATTAGGCCTCCCGAATACGTGGTTAAAATTAATGACATGACTGACTCACCCTGTATATCGTATACAAACAAAACAGATTTCTCTAATGTAAATAAAAAATATTGACAATTAAATTGTAAAAATTGTACAAGTTAGTAGCTTCTAAAAGTGCTTGATTAATATGGAGTTTTGATAAATTGACATTTACAAATGAGTAAGAAATAAAAGTAATTACACAATTAACTAATGCAAAGTGTAAAATTAAGCCTTGCAAAGGCTATATTAGAAAGAACATTTCATAAATGAAGTTTGAAGTGTACAGCGGCGTGCATAAACATTTTCCATAATGTGACCCTCTGGAATATTAAAAGTTTATGGCAACCTAAAACCTAAACAAGGCGCAGATATATACAGTGTTTGCAAAATTAGCAGATATTTTTGAAAATCAAGAAGTCATATACCTATATCAACCAATTGCAGAGATATTGCTAGTAAGAACCCCGGATTTTCGACGCCACTGAGCATTTTAGAAATTCTTGTACATTTCATCCCAAATTATATTTCTTGAAAAAAGATCTACTGAATTTTATTCTAAACACACACCATTACTTATTGAAGAACCATATTTTATTTGGAGTTAGCCATTTTCCATTAATTACTTTTTTGCAGCAATTAATTATACATTTTAAAATTTCTATGTCAATGATTGTTTGATTATAATTAGAAATTTGTAATTCGTAATTATAATTCAAAATTTCTACACATTTTTTCAATAAAATCAAAAGTATTGCAGTTACTCTTGATTTATTTAACAATATGCTTATTTATATTAAAAATAAGTAATATATAAACTCTATTTTTAGTTACTTGAAACAGTGAAACAGTCAAGTGGCCCAGCACAGAGAAAAAGTTAGGTTATGTACCTAAGTACTTAATACCAATCTATCTGATCACATAAACTTGAATAGGAAATGGCCAATGTAGGTCTAAATTAGCTTCAAAGTCAGAATAAACTTTACAGGTTTTCAGACTAACACGATATTTTAATCTAAACATATTCTACATAACCTTGAAAGATCAAAAATAGAAGTTGTAATAACTTGCTGAAGGCAAAATGTAAGTTAAGTCTACAATATTGGAAATGATAACCATTAAACTGCACGATGCTAAGTGCGTCATATTTTTCAGAAGTTTATAAGGGGCCACACGGGAACGCGGGGCGAGATTCAACGGGTAGTTACAGTCAGTTGGCTTTTAAGACTTCGGAAGGTTGGCTGGAAGACAGTGAATGTTGATAAGTGGTGCCTCTGTTCTAAGTTTACAGTAACTTGTTTTTGTATATTGTATTTAAGGATTGAATATCACTGTGTTCCTTTTATTATTTTCTTGTCAGTTTAATATTTTATTACACTTTCATTATATTTTATTATAATTTTGAGGTAAGACGATACTTTATTGTTCAAATTATATGTACAACTTTAGCTTGAGTCCAAGTTATGCTGTTACAAATGTTATTACTTGAATTAGCAGTTTGATTATCAGGTGTTTGCAAGACCCTTGGTGCTATTAATATTTTCTCCCGTGTCTGGACAAACATCCGATAAAACATATCGCATGAGATATGATCTGAGATTTTTGTCCAACCCCTCAGCTACTAGCTGGGTAGTCTCAGTTCTGACACAAGTCGGCTAACTAACCAAAAACACTATGCAGTTTTGTATGTAGAATTATGATTATATTACCGTGTATTCAAGTACTGAAGTACATATACCATTTTATTATTGTTATCATTATGATTACCATTGCAATAGCGACGGCAAATCTTTGAATTGGGATCGGGATTTTCTCTGTCGTGCTCTTTTCCCCTGTGAATTCAAGACTGAGTACGGCACTGATAGGTGATTAGGTAGGTTATTACATCATTGATAGAAAATTAAAAAACGAGGTGTATTTAGCAATTTGTTTTGTTTTATTTAAAACTACTCAAATTTCCCTAATTTCGTAAATATGTAACACATTCGAGGTAAGTTAATAAATAATATAAATAAACACAACGTAAATATTAATTGAAATCAAATAATTTTTGTCCAAAGAAGCTAGCCTTAAAATATGGCCCATCCTTTGCTGAACGCTCTGTAGACATTTTGCGAATAAATTACGATTTGAATCATAAACTTTATCATAAAAGAGCGCTCTTGGAGAATGTTGTAAGAAAAATTGACCATTATTGTCAGTTATTTTAAAAGATTAAGATGACAGAAGATACTTAATTTAATATTAACCATATAAATATTTAAATATGTAATACCTATCTTAGTATGTACAAGCTATTTCGATTATAAATAAAACCATAATAAATTAGCACTTATAAAATTAAAAACGATTCAGGACTCAAATTTTTCCCATAATATTACAAATTTATCTATAAATTTAATCTTCTAAAAAAACGCCATAGAAATTCAATTGTCGCCGTCGCTTCTGAACAAGATAATTATTTCATAGACTATTACTAAAGTTTTGATTAATAAAAATCAAACCACTGTGTATAATACATATAGTTATAAAGGTAGTTAAGTAAAAAAAAATTTTACTATAAAATATGTCCGTATATATATATTCAATATAACATTTTTAGGTTTGATTGGAGATGATAGCATAATAGAAGTTACATGTTTGGAAAAGGTAGTTCTATCAGCAATTACTTTGATAGAAACAGTGGAAAAGAAAATGGTGCCTTGTTTATATAATGATAAAGATCGAGTGAAATTATAAAAAAACTCATAACTATTACTGCCAAGTAAGTTAAAAAAGATGAAGTATTATCTATATTTAATCAGTACTGCTTGTCTTTTAGATTCCAGGGCAATTAGCAATAACAACGAGAAACCTATGTTATTTTGTAGTTTACATAGGTGATAACAATGACCTGTTCATAGAAGAAATATATCGAGACAAAACATTTAATGAAAGTATATTTAAATAGAAGATGAAGAAATTTGAAATGTAGAGATCCTAATTATATTTTGGAGGCCCAGAAAGAAACGGAAATAAAAAAGAAACTTAAATTGCAGTAAACAGTCGAAGTTCCAAGGCTCCTGAAGTTAAAAAGCTACTACCTGTCTCAAATTGTCATTTACCCATTGGAGTATCAATTTCCACCGATTGTACGAAAGTCGCACTATGAAGGAAGGGGAGGGGGCTTGGTTTTTATAGGGGTTTTTCTAAAAAAAAAAAAAAAATGGAAAATTAATAATTTGTGGTTTTTAAGATATACATCACTACATATATCACGAGTTTTCAATTTAGAATTAATTTTTGGAAAAATGATATTTTTTTAGTATGCACTGTCGGAAGCGGTATAGTATTTTGTATGTTGATGCAAAAATTCAAGTCAATTATTTTCCTATATTTTTTTAACAACTAAAAACCCCTCCCAGTGCGATTTCTTACAACAAGTGGAAATTGATACTCCAATGCGTAAATAATAATTTGGGACAGGTCGTAGCTTTTTACCTTAAAGTAATAAATTTTTATATTTCACTTTACGACAAAAACATGCTTGGTATCACTTTTCATTATAACGGTTGTTGTCAAACTTATTTATTCTTCATCATGGCAACCTCATTTTAAAACGAAGCAAAAATTTTAATTAAGAATGTATGTTATAAATCAGGGTTAACTATGACTAAGCACAAATATTCTAAGAGGGGATAGAGAAAATTAAGAATTAACGGAATCACCCTTCAAAAAAAATCCAAACTTATTTATAAAGCAAAAAAAAAAAATCGAAATTATATTAAATCCTTATTTAACGCCGCCTATGCGAGTCGGAGTAGGCAACTAGCAACACTTGTGGCAACACGACGATAAAATTCCTCGTCAATCCTGTCATGTCATAATTTAATTCCTGTGTTTACCATGTGTTTACGGTGTAGTTTCGTGTTCTTCTTCAGTTTTTAGTGCCATTTTTTAATTTTGTGTATATGCTGTCTAGCTAGTTAGGTACGTATTATCCAAATTTATAAAAAAATAAATTTTAAATCAGGATAAGCGTCAAATTAACGTGAATGCAAAGAAACATTAGTGAAGGGTACAAAATTTAAAGAAAAACGATATACTTACTCGCAATAAAGTTATTAGAAAACATTAACTAAATATAATTTCTTAGACGCCCTGGAACTCGAACGAAAATTTTATAGAACAGTTTGATATTAATTTTTCATGTAAACTGAACTCTCGAAATCATATTCATTATTTATCCCTTTTTCGTTAACAGTGTTTCAATAGCCCTTAGTTAATATTAAAGAGATTTTTGTAGTTCCCTTAATTTTGAGGTTTTTTTAAAGGTCAAAATTTTCTCATAACTGCATACAGAACGTCTTTCGCACGTTCAATAACCGTTCCGAAGTGGTAAAATCGAAAATTTATATCAATAACAATGCAATCAAATGCATGTGGTATGTTTAATTCGTCTTGATTTCTAATATAATACTTAATTCCAAATTTTGCTCGCCCTGTAAACAGAATTTACTTTACCGCCACCTCTTAGTCAGAGGCTGAACTATTTATTATTAAATTGAGTCAAATTTTTATAATTTGTAACAGACTTCTAGATAATGAAGTTGACCGAACTTCTGAGAAAATGACCCTTATGGAAAAAGGCTAATACATTTTTAGGTACTGAAATTTATCAAATTAACTACTTTTTAAAATTGATATAGTTCTAAATATTCCTATAACATAAACTTACTTAGTGTTACATATAAAATTGTTTAGGTTTATGTATAAGCACGATAAATTAATTGATAAAAATGTGACATTAAGTTACCAGCAAAGACCAATATGAAAATACGTTTTTTAAAGGTTAAAACTTTGTTTAAACTATATTTAAATAGTAATAATGAATAGACAGAACTTTAAAGATTCTATTTGTGTGGTTATTTTTGTTCTTCGAGCTTTATTTTTTGAGATTTCAGTACCTAAAAACACTACAAATATGGGTCATATTTTGCCAGAAATACGGCGACCTTAATAGGAATCCTCGGTGAAAATCTCAATGAACCCTAACTACGATCCTGACTCCACTGCACGGATTGGTACCCTAGTAGGTACTGCAACCGTAACCCCATACTTGTACGAGCGACCGTATCTGGATTTCCCACACGGAAACCCATTCATTCATAAACTGTTGCCGCAATAACCGAATAGTAACACGCTTGCAACAAATACATGTGTGAATGTCCGTTACGTTGGCGCATTTGCGACAGAACTATACGAGCACGCAAGACCTTCACTGTTGGCGTATCCTTAAATATAAATTTCACATAATTGAATTAATTTTATACTACAAGTATTGAGTAGGTTAGTACTAAAAAAAACGTGATAGCCACGGTCGAACAGCACATAAATACCTGTTTAATCAATTAAATCGTGTATTTTTCTCGCAGTAATTAGAAACTGGAAATATAAGCAATAATATGCTCTAGTTGCGCTTCAATATATTGAACAAGCAGTTTTTTATCCAGTGGAATCACAGTTGGGCAGAATAAATTTTCATGTAGATAATTTATAATTATCGGAATTATCGCATTCTAAGTAGCATATTTAGTTAATGGAACGTAGCAGAAACGACACTGAAAACTTTAAAGTGTATGACAGAAACAGTTCTATTATGTGGAGGTCACTAAAATGGGGAACATTTTTTTGGAGGCAACTACGCTCCAACGACGTTGTTGCATCTTATACAAATACGTTTAAGCCACGTTGTGACTACGTGGCGAAAACGCGGAGATGTTTGGCACCTCTTAAAGAGAAACTGACATCTCTGATATTTAGGAAAATAATAGTAACAATAAACATGTAATATAGAGTTAGTATAATCCCAATTTTTTTTTAAATCAATTAGAACGATTGAAAGTCAAATATGGATGCTCGAAACATAAAGAAGCGCCGCTGAAAAATTCGATATTAGAAAACAGTTCAAATAATTCTCTAAATTATTTTTTTTATCAATTTTGTTTTACCTGAAATTAATTATAATAGACCTACGAAATTTCATGCACTAGTGATGAGTAATAATATCTTTAAATTGAAAAGTAGCGACCTTAAGCATATATCTGAAAACATGTCTGCTTTTGAAAATAGAATTTTAAAGTGATATACTTACATCTAAAATGTATACTTAAAGTGACAAACTAAAAATATCTAACTCTTTAGTTACATTCATCAGTGGCCAATGGAACTAACCCATGAACTTTGCGGCCAGTTAAAGGTGGTAGCAACGCTACAGTAACGTTGCTTCGCTATTTTACCTTAATTCACCATAACCTCAAAATTGCTATATATTTAGTTCATGTCAACATCTCACATCTAGCGCATCTTTATATTTAGTGTATATGTACAACGAGGTTTAAAACAGTGCTTACAAAAAAGAAAAAAGGTATTAGTTTCTGTGTCGTTCCATGCCAATGGGAAAATGATTCTGGCCAGAAGATTTAAACTATTCTCAAAGAGAAACTTTAACTTCCATTAAGTGCTTCTGAAGACACTTGGTCTTTGCTTAGGTGCATTTTAAAATATTCGTAATTTAGAAAATTGAAAAATGCTCTTCAACTTGAAAAACAATAATGTTTAAGAGTTGAAGTACTTTCAGTTTGTTGTTTTAGTTTTCTATAAATCGTAGTCGAATGCCGAAAAGTCTTCTTTCTGAGACGTTTGTTTACCCATCTTACACACAGACACAGGATAAAGTTAGTAATAAACTATCTCTCGTGTTAGAAGGTCATGCAGGAAGCAGGTCCCTATTGGGTAAAGGTTCTCCATAGTGGATTTTGAAGGCAGTAGCAATTTTGTAGTAACTTTGATCCCACGGAAAATGTGGAAATCACTTATCGATAAAGCAATAACGTGGCGACAACTGCCACAATTATCAAGTGTTCCCACAATGACGGTTTCTTAAAGGTTCCGAACACGTCGCCAATACTATTACGAACACCTTAAAGCTCCTGTCACTTCAAAGTAATAAGTAAGTGATATGCATAGAAAAAGACAAATATAGAACGCGTTTAGACGAGTGCGCATCCATATTTTCAGCAATTTCATAGGCGCCGCCATATATGTTTTGGTGGCAGCCATTTTGAGCCACGTTTCCATGGTTACGTTGTTTGTTTAGTGTGTTTATTTACAATTTACATTTAAGAAATTTTTGTTGTTTATTCTGTTCAAATTTGTGTTTAGGTTCTATTATTGCGATATTAATTAAGTGTTATTAAAAACTTTTCATTTATTTCATAGCCTAGTACCTACTTAATAATATATATAATATGTGCTCCTAGCAGTACTGCGATGTCTTCTCTAGACAAAAAATTGACAAGTTCGTCAAGTCCTACTGCATCTAGTATCGCGAAAGCTCGTTGCATCGGAAAAAGGAAACATTTAAGTAGGTAAGTTAATGTTAGGTATATGATATTACATCCTTGATATATTTTTTAGAAAACCTGTCGTAACCGAGTCATCTCCTGATACATCATCCGCTGATACATCGAACAGCACAAAACAAAAGAGAGTAGCGTTAGTTTAATTTCTACATAATTATAGGTATATTTTTCACATTTATTAAAAATAAACGATACTTTAGTGGAATAATTATATTTTATCTCTATTTTAATTTCAAACCCAGGAAACAAATAAAAAAAGTATCGAGTTGATTAATGCACTCGATAAAGGTCGAAAGAAATTTACAGCAAATTACAGATGACTTGAAGGTAAATGAAATGGCAGCAATTGAAGTGCCAAAAGATTTGTTGACCCTGGTCTTAAAGAATGCGGAAAGAGGTGAAAAATACATAATTTTCTCACTAGATGGATTGTAAGTACGAAAGAAAAAAGAAATGTACAAATCTATACATATATTTTTATTTTGTTTCCAGGTAAGCAAGCGTTTGTTCGTACTTAACAAAACTGAATATACCTACGTAACGGATGAATCAGTGATGTAAAAGAAAAGCTCTAAATATAATGTGATTTTGTTGCTAAATATATGTAATAAAATATTTTTTTTTCTCAAAAAGCATTTTTAACTAATATTTATAAAATTAATTTTTATATATTAGCAAATTTTAAATATTAACTATTTATGCAAAATTTTGTTACTAATTGAGTTATTGAATATTACTTAATGAAAAAAATATATTTGAGGAGAACTCAGGAGTTATATAAAATCCAAAATCTTTTAAAATTGACTGGTAAGGAAATCGATCTCTTATATTATTAGAAAAACAACTGGTATGAATGTTTAATGTTTACGATTTGCCTGATTGTTATGTTTGACAGCGGTTACCATGGAAACGTAGCTCAAAATGACAGCCATCTTATGACGCTAGTTTGCGCATCCTCCAAGCACATTCTATATTTGTCTTTATCTATGGTGATATGGCTTGGTTGCCCCGGTTTGGGGGTGCTTCTGCTTACTTTCCACAAAGTTCCAGACACCAAACCGCCCCATCAAAAATTACAAAACCGTGAAATAATTTTCAATGGTGAAGATTACGTACCTACAACTATGCTAACATAAATTGGAGTTATTTTTGCTATAAGGTGGTATATTAGCAAAAGCTACATAGTAGCCACTCAATTGAAGTTGCGATACCACTTTTCGTTACTATAATGCTACTTGGGATTATTTATGGCATTTATTAATAATTCCTTCTTAGCCATTCACGATAATTGTAGTTCCGTCCTTCTTTCAGGATGACCTCTCCGGATCCTGATTTATCCTTAAGGCATGCGTGCTATTTTTTGGTAAATGTGACATAATCAGTAAATAATACATTCTGTACCCGTTGTGAAATAATGTGTAATTGAAAAATTTAAACTGATGGGAAACAAGATTTCAGATTATATGCTTTTAAATATCTCCTCATTAACACACAACAATACCAAATCAAATCAAAAAGTCTTTATTTGGTGGAACTCAGCCTCTGGCTGTTTAAGCCCAACAACCAACGAATACATTTTTTTTAAATAAACTAATACAATACGAATGCAATCTAAACAGAATGAAGTAAAAGACAAAAGAAAGAAAAGACAAAACAAAAAAAAGAACTTATAATAGGATACATATGATAAGTGTAAACACGTATTTG
Source organism: Monochamus alternatus (assembly GCA_037114965.1). NCBI lineage: Eukaryota > Metazoa > Arthropoda > Insecta > Coleoptera > Cerambycidae > Monochamus > Monochamus alternatus. The sequence goes on along the minus strand of CM073431.1, from coordinate 28,328,921 downwards.
TCAATTTCTATTAATTTCGGTTTCTTGCCTTCTGTTACATTTTCTACCAAAGTCTACAATTCCTCAGATAATAATTTATGAACAGTAATTTTCCGAAAACAGACTATCAAAAATTAGAATAAATTAATGGCGTTGAAAAGCTAATGGAATGGCCTTTAAGGGCGCCGTTACCGTGTATTATCAAAGTAGTCTACAATACAATACAGATTATAAACCCTTGACAGATACTTCTATCTAGTAATCGCTAAACTATTTATGGCTCAAAAAATAAGGCGTATTAACATAGATAATTTTAAGTTTACCTTTCTCTTCTACAAAAAACTTTTTTTGATTGCAGCAAAATACACATAAAGGACGAACTTAGGAAAGGTTTGTGTTCATTTTTCTTACTTTGGCTTTTAAATGTGAAACATTAATTGTTACAGTTTATGTAAACATTCCATAAAAAGAGCAATAATATTCAATATTATTTTAAGTATAAAATAGCTACTTTTTGGCTACATCAACACTAACACTACCTAACTTGAACTTTGTATCATTCTTTTTGGTAACTTTAACAGGATTTAAAATTTCTAACTTTAAAATTACATTGACATTTTACTATTTCGAGCCACAAATACGGCCACCTTAAAATGATGTATCACTCAATATCACTTTCCATTTTAGATTCTAAGAAGTTCGCCCTCACTTAAGGGTATAAATTTAAGAAATGAGTAAGTATAATTATCAAAACAAAGAAAACTTCGGTGGCTCTTACTATGCTAGCGTTATAAATGAGGTACCTACTCACAAAACTTCCCAACCACTTCACGCAACATGAAATTATTCTGTCCAATCACCAGTTGTGTCAAACTCGATAGTATGAGCCTACTATGAGGATACAAAAAAATTAAATAAAATTTGGGACACGTGGTGTCAAATAGGACGAGGTAAGCTCTATTTTCAACAGAAAGTTGGAGTGGCATTTGACATAAACAGCTAAGGACGTCATCAATTATATTTTCTTCCAGGAACATACCCAATTTTTTTCCCTGTTAAAAGCTCTTTTTTTAACACTCTTTTATTAGCTTGACCTGTATATATGTATATATCCCAGCTAACAATTTCCTGTTCTATAAAAATCGTAAGAACGTTTCCAGAGCAAATTTTATAGAGCAATGTTTGTTCTAAAAACATTTTCAAAACGTTCTTACAGGTCTTAAAGAGTTTTTATAACACAGTTACAAAGCAATCTCAGCAAAATTCTATACCACTTCGTTATACAATTTTTGTGTTGCATGGTGTTCTACTTAGAGAACTTGTATCTTTTAAAAATAAAATGTTTCTGCATCGCATATATTAGAAATAATATGGATGAGCCAATAAGAACCAAGATGCATAAGAGTACTCGCATCATTACGAATTGCTTTGTTGGTTTGTCCATCAGGGAGCAGTACATTTTAATGCGGAAAAAGTTTTATCGTGAAATGTGTAGTACATAATAATATATAATTTGACGCGCCCTCAGTTAACCTTATATTTCCTGTAATGCTGGAAATTTAATAAAAAAAATGTTTTCTAAATTAATGAATTTAACAACCAACTGTATATAAAATAGTCAGAAAGTAAGTATATCCATATTATTGATGTCATTTCACCTATTTATATTGTATATATTTTTAATTACGATTTGTTTTCTTTCTTCACAATATGGCGACAGAAAGAAAAGCTTTATCTTGTACTTCCAATGGATTCTCACTAATATGACATTTTTGTGTCGATTGCAATAATTATAGAGCAAATATGCTTCGTAAGCAACTACTATAACAACTCTATGCCACTTTATATCCACAGTGTTGTCGTATTTTATTGTGGTAATATCAATTATTTCAGTCTTATTTTACAAAGCCAATAAAATTCTTAAATGAATAATGTTTGGAATGGTTTAAATTAAATGTTACTAAATTTCAATAAGGAAATCAGTTTATATTAGTAATCAAATAAATCTTATCTATCGTAATGAAACTTTCCTTCTGCAAGCAGATAATAATTTCTATAAGTCACGACTGTGTTATACAAATTTCCCTATTATACTTTGATCAAAATATTTCGTACTTTTATAGGCAGGTCTCATCAGGGGGGGGGGGAGTCTATGGGAGACCTACATATGTATATAAATGCCAGTTCTATAGCGTTTTTTATGGAACAAAAAGGCTTTTGTTACTTATTTACTCTATAATGATTTTATAACAACTGTATTATTATTTTCTATAATTGCTTTAAAGAGCTTTTACTCTTAAGTTCGATAGCAGCATCCATATTTGTAATTTGTTTTCCGCAGCAGAATTGTAACTTAACAACACCTTACACAATAGTTCTATAATTAAACTATAAGCGACATTACAGAATAATTTTATAAGAGTGTCACAGGAGATGGTATAATTCTATAAAGCACTATTTTGCATCGGTGTTACAGCAATTTGATTCTATAAGCACCGTTGCTGTAAAATTGTGTTATTGTACACACTTATAGGACTACATTAGCAGTTATCTTATAAATGTTCTATAAATTCTGCTCTAAGAATGTACTTGCAACAAATTTAAAAACCATTTTATTTTCTGAAGGCAAAATAGTCTCATGTACCACAATAATGCAACAATTTAGTATTTTAGATACAACTATAAAGTATTAACAGAATATAAAGCTCCTATTACTCTAAATTTATAGAACTACTTTGTTAGCTGGGATGTATGTATGTATGGAACGGAATCTTTCAGTGTAATTTTCACCAACTACAAAAAGCCTGATCAGCTTGAAAATTTGCACAGGGATCAAGGACTGATGAATGAATATGAATATCAGCTAAAAATCACATTAGCGGTAGAAGAATCAAGTAGTCGTTGAACTTGTCTACTCAATACGAACGTCAAACGTATAACTTTTGCGCTTACAAAATGTTTTCTCATTCAGAAAAAGTTGATATCAAGAAGAGCTGTAGAGTTATATCGAGCGCTTCATTCCTGATTATAGAACCTTTACAAGATTGGAGGCAACCTTGCGATGACATGAAGATGCATTTTCTGTTCGGAAAAACCAAATAATTGACCGAAGGATAAGAGGCAACAAAACAAAAATGTTATAGTATTTCGAACAAAATCCACGAAATTCTATATGGCAGGCTAGCCGGGAATAGAATTTAGATAAATCAACCGTTCAATGAATTTTAAAGACCAATGGGTATCAAACTGCAAAATTCACAATTTGAAGTATTTGCCTGAGCGTCACATTGAATACAGACTTAATTTTATAGCTCAAATTGTAGCAGATATAGAAACTGTTGATCGTAACCTTTTTCGGCACGTTCTTTGGATGGATTAAAGTCGATTTGTCAGTAATGTTTTGCCAAAGAGGCGCAACGAACACTACTGGTCCATTGAAAATCCCCACATATTAAATCCGGTCCAAAACGAAGGCCATTTTGGAGTAAATGAGTGCGGCATCATCAACATAGGACGAACAGCGTGAGTTACCTAAAATTCCTACAAGAAGAACTTCCTGCACTTCTGGAGAATGTGCCGTTACAGCTAAGGAGAAACCTATGGTTTCAGCACGACGGAGCTCCAACCCACAAGGCCAGGATTGTGCAGCAATATTTAGATAACACTTTCCCAGAAAAATGGATTGGGATTAATGGATATATTCAGTGGCCAGGAAAGTCACCAGATCTAACAACTCTCGACTTTTTATAATTACCTTTTCTTTTAACTGTATTAAAGAATTATCGAATTTAATCCTTTTATTCATTCTTAATGACATTTATGCTTTTAAACAACGAACAATCAATTATTCTCTAACGACTACTTTATCCTTCCACCGCTAATGTGATTTTTGGATGGTATTTCTTTTGAGAGTTCGCTTATAACCGTTAAACGGGAAGTAATACAGAAAAATTTCTCTAACAAAAGTTTATTAGAAAAAAGGAATTCTTTAACAGGAAAAAAAAATTAGGTACGTTTCTGGAAAAAAATATAATTGATGATATCATTAGTCGTGTCTGTCAAATCTCAAAGATAATAATGTTACGGAAGCTCACCTACGTTTTAGTTTGTTAGTTGTGTTCCTGTTTCATTAGAATTTATAATTTTTGTAATACCTATATTTTGAGGTTTTCCGGAATATTCCAGGCTATTTGTTTCTCGACACGTTCTCGAGATCGCAGAAACTTCCAGAACTCTAAAAACCTATATAAGCGGACCATTTTCGCCGCTGGAGCCAGTCTATATTGAGCAGCCAAACGCAAGCGACAAACGTCAAAGTAAAGCGTTGACAGTTGCGAAGTTTGTTTGAAGGATATTTCTTGTATAATGAAAAGTGACAATAAAGTTTGTTTGTCTACGTGACGTGTTTCTACGCTAACCCAATTTAGAGGTTACAATAATTTCGAATTAAAAATGGTACTTATCTAATCCCATTTAACACCACGTGTCCCAAATTTTACTTAATTTTTTTGTATCCTCACAGCAGGCTCACACTATCGAGTTTGAGACACCCTGTACAATTTTGGCAGAAAATATGTGACCCTGAATTCACCCCTTTTATTTATAGCATAACCTAGAGAATTTCCAACGTTATAATAAACCCATAAAATACTAACAATGATTTAGCTGAAACTGGCAATTTTGTGTGAAAGTGGATACACTTTTGGACATGTCCCCACTATTATTGTATTATAATTATATTTTTGTTATTTTAAGCAAACTAAAGAAAGTAAACAGAATTTGCGGCAAACATCTTAACGGTCCAACATAAACTGTCTCGGGTATTTAACCTATATCCATTCATTTTTTTTTCGGTTCTTATGAAGTATGTCGAAAAGATACCAGCACGCAGAATGACTTGGCACTTCTCTCACCCATCCTGATCAACAGAATGATTAATTACCTCAGGATAACAATGTAGCGTGTACACATTTAACATACATTGTTGTATAACAGCGTCGGAAGACTTTCTACGAAAGTTATTGTGTGTTTATTAAATTAAATCTACGTAATCAAGTCGTAATAACTTGCTGGAAAATGGTGTTGTTAATAATATCGTACGGAAAATTAACACTGTTGGTTTACTATAGCAATTTAATGAAAGATAAAACTACATAAATATGCGTTTTAATATTTCTGAAAGTAATGGTGTCTAATGAAGTTCTTTTCAATTGCTCGGGATTTGGCTACATGATTAATAATATACAGGCTGAACAATAATAAATTATTGCATACATAATATATTTCTAATTTCTAACTAAAATATCTCTGTTTACTAATGCCCCCATCACCATCTCTCAATATTAAGTAAACAGTAGGTAAACATTTTAAAATAAAGCACGCTATTTTTTATATTTGACATATACAGGGTGAGTCACACACACAGGTGTTCAATGAAATAATAGTTTTTAAATAAGCAATTATGTCAAGTTGGAAGTTAAATGAATATGTGGCTCATTATTTTAAATCCATTATTTAACGTAATTTTATATTTGCGAACTAATTTAGAACTTATGAGCTATCTGAGTGATCTGTGAGATTGTATTAGATGTTGCTTCGATACATTACAACACCTAATTATTCATTGGTTGAATTCACGTATGATTCATGTCAACATTTAATATTTTGCATACATGGAATTCCAAGAAACAGCTAGGCCAGGCGAGGCTAATACCCCGACCAGCATTGAATTATACCTGGAAAACCTATAGCAAATAGTTGCTCATCAGTAGCCCACTAGACATATACCGATTTCGAGTTTATTAGATCTCATCGGTATGCCATAAGTAAAGTATCTGACGAATAATCTTAGCCGTTTTAGTCTGTCTAACCTGACAGAAAGAACCATGAGTACGCAGTGTAGAACAATGGAACAAACTATATCTATAGGCATAGGCCATTCGCTACTCCATGCCGGACTGAAAATGTCACAGACACGAAGCGTTCTACATGCAGATAACTGTCAACCTTTATCGCGTTCGGCGAGAAATGATATTTTGCAAACACGTGTTTGATAAATATCGTTTCTTATTGAACATCAGTTGATGCCAGAGTATTAGGATACTTTCTTAATTAAAAAGGCAGCTATTCATGATATTTCAAGATCTAAATATCAAAAAGATTTGTTTCATAAGGGTTTAAGGTTGTATAATGATTTTCCAAAAAATGTAAAACTGGCAACAAATTTAATAGTACACTATACTATAAGGGAAAGAAATGCGTTATTTTGGCAGAGGTACAATTTGAAGCTTGAGGGCTTCAATGCACCGAGGACAAAATAGTATCTCTCCCGAATGGTATATACTATTTTTTCCACGGTCTCATTAACTTAAAAACACATATTTTGTCAGTATGAAGTAAGTAGCACCAGAATTATTGTATTCGGATTTGAGTCGTCGAGTTATTGTCATAACTACAAAATAAACAAACAAAAAGAATTGTCAAATTAAGGTGCTAGTTTGGTTTAGTTTAAAGTTTGTTTAGTGCACAATGAATAATTGTGAGCCGGAAGAAATTGTGGAGGCTGCAAATATTGCAATAAGTAATTTGCTGCCTACGAAGTCAAGATCTTTATACGATATAGCCTACAATCGGTTCAAAAAGTGGTGCGCGGAGAAAAATGTTCAAGTATACAGCGAGAATGTTTTGTTGGCATACTTCAGTGAAAATGCAAAGATTTACAAGTCTTCCACATTATGGGCGCAATATTGTATGGTTAAGTCATGCTTGATAATTTACGACAACATAGATATAAGCAAATTTCCCAAGCTGATCGCATTTTTGAAAAGAACCGATGACGGATATTAAGCGAAAAAATCGAAAATATTGACAAAGGGTGAAATCGACCGTTTTCTATCAAGTGCAGATGACAAAGAATTCTTAATAATTAAGATAACATTACTTTTGTTGTTAGGTATTTCAATTATTAAGTATTTTGATTTTGTATAGATGATATTGACGATGTAGACTCTTCCTTGATTGTAAAAATTCCAAATACTAAGACAAAGATTCCACGAACCTTTCTGGTTACCGATGTGGGAAATATGCTTGAATTGTTTCGAAAATACCTGTCCCTTCGTCCTCCCCACGTCAAGCATAAGCTCCTTTTTTTGTACTACAAAGCAGGAAAATGTAGTTCGCAACCAGTTGGCAAGAATACCATGGGAAAAATTCCGAGTGTAGTAGCTTCGTATTTAAAATTATCTGATGCTGCATGTTATACTGGTCACTGCTTACGAAGATCTTCAGCGACATTACTGGCAGATGCTGGTGTGGATATCACGACAATAAAACGTCATGCTGGTTGGAAATTAAAGACAGTCGCTGAGGGTTATGTCGAGAACTCCAATGAAAATGAGACCAAAATTGCAAATCAGGTTTTAGTAGGTACCACTATTAGCGCAATCAATCACACACACTGTAAATGTAAGCGAAAGTAATATTCCTTCTAATATTAATTTTGAAAATTGTACAAATGTTACATTTAATTTAAATGTCAATAAATAATTTCAATGTTATATTTTTTTTTGCATGAAAAACGTTCTCCATAATGTAAACTCCCTTGGGAACATTATACTCCCTTGGGAATAATCGACTACTTCTGTTTTAATTTTGATGTCATAGAAACCGATTTCTACTCCCGACCGTGGAGATAAAAATGCCGTATTTAGAGTTAAATGTTGATGAATAATTAAGTACCACCTCCAGTGTAATATAATTAGCTTTCGCTAAATAAAGGATTTTATTATCATATTGTTATTATCTGAACAATCAAAACGTGTGAAATGTTGTCTGTTAAAGAAAATGTGGACGTTAGCAGGTACCTAAGTTCACATTTTATCTGTATAAAAAAATATAAAAAAATAAATTTTTGTGGCATCGGTACTTATATAGTTTTAAATTTTGTGGATTTCACCAGGTGAAGGCCATTTTAAAGCATAAATCAATGAGTTATAAGCCAAAAAAATAACGTTGTTTACCAGAGAAGACCTCGAAAATTTCTTAGATACGGCCCCTGACATTAATTATTTATTTCTAAAGATAGTCCTAATTTTGGGAGTTCTTGGAGTTTGTAGGTTTGTAGGATAGGTATTACTGATCGATGATAGAGATGACCCAGGAAGTTTATCGGTTGTCATAATTCCAGATACTAAGACTTATAAACAAAGAATATACTTTTGTCAATGGAAGGAATGTTATCCATGCAATTGACGTATTTCGAAAAAATATGGAACTGAGGCCCAGGAACATACCAATGATTCTTTTAACCTATAAAAATCAAAAACGCATAGTGTGGCCTGTAGATTTGACTACATTCTTTAAGGCGCCACAAAAGATAACAGAGTTTCTTGCCATTGAAAATGCACGTAAGTATACTAGGCACATATCTTTGGCGACCTTACTTGCTGAAGTAGATACTGATTTGTCAGTATTGAAAAGTCATGGTGGAAGACGCTCTTATTCTGTTAAGGAAGACTATATAGAGCAGTCAATTAAAAACAAATTTTATATATTTCGGCGTCCTGAAATAATAATAGCTAACAAAATTAACATTGTTTCTAAAGTTTCCATTCCAGTCTCAACTTATACATTATAAAGATTAATTATGTATTTTGTTGGTATATCTTGATAGTAAAAGTTTTGTAACCAAACTGCAGTGTAGCAAAAATAGCAGTGATTGAAAGAAAATATTTACAAGTGAATAAAACATTTGTTACAGTTGTTATAAAGCTAATAAAGTTTTTTTAATATGTCGTTGGATAAAAACAATTTAGATTAGTGTGGGCATTTTCATACTAAAAAACGCACAGACTTGCGCATTGTCAAGAAGTTGGTGGATGGCAATTCGAACATTTAAGTATAAAATTTAATCAATTGTATTTTATTTTACATACCTCAGAATTGTTACTTTTTTATGGATAAAATTTACGTTTTCTAACATTCAATCGTCATTTACTCGAAAACTTTCCTATGTAAGAGGGCAAAATTTTAGTACTGTCTGATAGAAAATTAAACGATCTTTCAGAATCAAGAAAAAAATATGGTGTTGCCATTTTAAAAAAAATCGATGACGTCATTACTCGAAAACAAATGACATTTGAAAATCGCATTTTACGCTAAAATATGTATTTTTTAAATTAAAAATCGACCTGTTCGAGGATTTTTCCCAAAAAATAATTGTTTCGTTTTTATTGAATTTATTCCATACTTTTGGCGCATACTGTATTAATGTAACTAAAATTGGTAACTGATTTTGATAATTTGAATTTTTCATCTTTAATTCCTCGAAAATCATTCAAACATTGAAAAACTACAATGGCGGTGAAAAGACAACTGAATGGACATACTACTAAATAACTACATCCATAAAATATACTCCCCTCAAAACAAATGTTGATGGGTCCAAGTGTTTTCCTTAGTTTTTCCATCAAATACGAAAGAAAAATTGATAACAAGTTTAGGTGCCTGCGTCATATATTCCTAGCTCCAATTACAGTTAGAGAAATATGTAGATATAAAAAGTCAAATAAATATTTCGGCCAGTAGGTATTAAATTACTGTCATATCTAATAAGCACGGACCATTTTAAAATACAACACTCCTTATTACAGGGTGCTTTTAAATTAAGTAGCAAAAATTAGACCACAGATTCCTTAGGTGAAAATAAATCGATTTAACCTAACATATACTCGCGTCAAGAATTCAGACGTCTTACGTCACCGCTGACGTTACACATTTGTTTTCATTGTCAACGTAATTTTCGATATTTGGTTGCGTTAAAAACAATCATTTTTTGCAATTTAGTGCAATATATAATGCAAACTTTTAGTGTAGTATACAGTTATCCGTTGCAGTTTCTTAAATATTTTGATGAAAATATAATGAATTATTCATTTGTTCGTATGACGTAAGTCATCTGAATTCTTGTCGTGAGTATACCTATATCCCAAGTCGCATAATGAAAAAGATACAGGGTGTCAAAGTTAAAATTTTATGTTTGATGTTTGTAAATAACTTCTTAAGAAATCCAAATATTTACATAAAATTTGTAAATCGGGGGTTTTTACGAGCGAGAAATTCAAATTTGATTCTAATTTTCACGTCACTAGTAGAGGGCGCCACTTGCACATCATGGCAGAACTTTTTTGCTGCTTAGTGTATCCATCTTGACTATTGAAACGATTCTCCTGCCTGTTATATGATCCTATTTGAAATATTCAGTGCACCAATTAAAAACTTTTCAGGTAAAGTGCCTTTTCTACTGAAAATACAGCAAAATATTACTTGAAAAAGATGTTTAGAACGGTAAATTATGGAGAAGTCAAAAAGATCGGCCTGCTTTGATAAAATCTTTGTGTTTTGTTGCAAAATGGTCTCAGCCCTTTACCTGAAACTAAACCAGTATTTACTCAGTGCACTGAGCATTTCACATAGGATAATTTAAAAAATTGTTACTTCTACCGATTTCAGCAAGGTATACCTTTTTACCAGATATAACAGGTATGATAATCGATTGTTTCAGTAACCAGATGGATACACTAAGCAGCAAAAAGCTCTGCCACTTAAAAGAAACATGGTGTGCCATAAGTGGCGCGCTCTACTAGTGACGTCAAAATTAGATATAAATTTGAATTTCGCGCCCGTAAGAACCCCCCATTTACAAATTTAATGTAAATATTTGGATTTCTTAAGAAGTTATTTACAAATATCGAATATAAAATTTTAACTTGGACACCCTGTATCTTTTTTATTATACTTCATTTAAAAACACCCTGTATAATTAGTTAAAATATTTGGCATATTATAAATACCTATATTAACTCATTGAGAAAAATGCAATTTAAGTTATTCAAAATACATTGTATATTTTTCTACTCGCCTCTCAGCAGATAACAAATAATATCAGCCATTACCATATCATAAAACAGTCTACGTATTAAATTTTGATTTACATTATTTTACATCGGGACGTGATGGTATGTTAAAAAATAAGATACTCATAAACTTCATAAATTATTACTTACTATTTTTTGCGCAGCAATTCCGGGAATACCCTACCGAAAACAGTTCGCGAGAAATTCCAAAAGAAAAAAATTATAATTAAATTTAACAAAACAGTCGTGCAGTAGTTCTTGAAGTTCTTAAACTTTTTAGACGGTTCTTTCTGAATCACGAAATATGCTATTATTACTCAAGTTTTAAGAAATGATTATTTTCAGAAAAAAAATTGATTAAACAGATGTACAGTAGGTAATTAAAAAATATTTTCATAAATTACCATGAACGAAGCGTTTATTATAATACAAAATAATTCTTACTTCACGTGAAATGTTAAAACTAGTCCAACAAACGATACCTGAGAACACAATATTTGACCGAAAAAACAAGACCGGTTTATAACTACGGTTTAATTAAATCGGATTTTGTTACCAACTATGCATTTATTTAACGTAATAACATTAATATACAAAGTGATACAGTCATAATGTCATTACCCACGTATACGGAAGGTCTAATTAAAGAAAATAAAAAAGAAATACTCGACCGTTTAAAAGAGAAGCAAATCAGCCCATAACTCCGCGACACATGGCGTTCGAGCGTTGAAACTAAACAACGCTGTCACGTCAGGACCACACACATAGCAATATTGTTTAAAAATATCGTAAAGTTTTGTGCGAGTATTCAACGTCTTCGCGATACCGGATCTGTGACATTGCGATAGAAACTTGTACAGCACATACTTATCAATAATTACAATATTATTTACATCTACAAATTTAAAAAATATGTAATTTGAAAGATTTATGTAGGTACAATCGTTTGCAATAATAATGATACTCTTTAAAATGAATTTTGAGATTTCTTTTGAATTACTGATGTATTTGTAAGAAATCTACTTTCAACTTTTAACATAAGTTCTTAGTTGTTTCACTCACCAATACATAGAAATTTCTACTCAGAACTTTCAGAAGTTCAAAAACTGTTTTGAGGGAATGTCATTATTCGGTATCTTTGAAAATTCACAAGAAGCATATAATAACATTCTTGTTATTTGCTAAGCACTATATTATTTAGTTATTAAATGTCTAAAATTATTTGTATTTGTAGAAAACACTATTTCAAGAATACGGCATCCTTAACATACTTTGCTACTACTTATCTCTCTTTTATCTCTTTACTTATTTTTGCAGATGATTTGAAAATTTATAGGAAAATGATGGTATGTCAGACTGCTTGAGCTTGCAAAATGATTTGACTAATATTGAAGAACGGTGTAGGGCAAACCGGTTAGAGCTGAATGTTTCTAAGTGTAGCGTGGTTGCGTATACGAGAAAATTAAATTATGAAAAATATATTTATAAAATTAATAATCAGAATTTGTAGTATGTGGAAACAATTAAAGATTCAGGAGTTTTGTTTGATTGTAGTTTAAGTTTTGTCGATCACATCAATCACATTCGGTCTCATGCCATGAGAATGTTCGGGTTTATTATTCGTAACTGTCATTTATTAACTAATATTAAAGCTTTGGAAATTCTGTACTATGCGTTCGTTAGATCGAAACTTGAGTATTGCTCTTTGATTTGGAATCCTTATTATCAGGTACACTCTGACACTCTTGAAAATGTACAAAGGCGTTTTTTGAAATTTTTATCTTTTAAGTCTACTGGCATATATTCGATACACGGTTTTGATCAGAATGCATTATTAAATATGTTCAATTTCCAAACTTTGGAAACCCGCAGACGATGTCAATCGGTGATATTCCTGTACAATCTAGTACACTATAAAATTGATTGCCCAGATTTGCTGGAGTAACTAAGTTTCTTAGTACCGCGCAATGAGATGAGAATTCATGCCACTTTTTATTTACCAAGGGCTAACACAAATTTATTGCTAAAATCTCCAGTTTATTTTATGTGCAAGACACTTAATTCAATTTGTAATACTTGCAATATAAATTATTGTTCTGTCAAAACGTTATGCATGAATATAGTGAACCATGTCCACAGTTGATGTACGCTGCTTTCTGTCTCTGGGTCCAGTCTTTTTTTACTTTAAGTTATGTATCTTAGGTTAGTTTCTTTTATAAATTCCTGCACTTTACTGTACTTTAGTATTCATTTGTTTTATTATTTTTATTGTTTATTGTTGTGGAATTTATCATTATTTATAACAGTTATTCCAGTGTAATTTAGATCTCTAAATGGAGTTACTTCTGTTGAACTAATAAATTATTATTATTACTAACTACTTTTATATACAAAAACATGAAATATTGCTTTTATCTTAAAAATTAGATTTATTTTGCTTTTACCTTAACTGATATGTTATTTGTATTTTAAATTAACCAAACAATATACCTATCAACTGAAATTTGTAGGTGAATTGGCGAAATCATTTTTAAAACATTGCCAACATTTCAGTTTATTTAAAACTTTGACCATTTGTACATTGAAAGAGTTCTGTTTTTTGACCTCAGGAATGATGTCCCATTAAATGTGACCCACCTTGTATAGGTACGTCAAAATGCTAATTGAACATAGCTTCACATCAGAACGAAAAAATTATCGAACTTGCACAATGGAATTCTCGAATCCACTTTCAGGAAACAACACTACATTAAAATGAAAAAGAAATGGTCTTACCAAGGCTACGCTTGTATGAGATGATTGCTCCTACCTACATTTCAATGGAAATTTCAATGTGTAAAATTTAATATTTTATTTGAAAAACAACCAACATAAACAAAGATTTACTATTTTAATAGATAGATGAAAAAGTCTATAGCAAGTGTTATAAGAGATATTTCTTTGGTATTTCCCACTGTAAATTAAGTTATATTTTTTTTGTTAATTGGATACTGCTCAAAGATACTGATGAAGCAAAGCAAAACGAGTACTTCATGTTTGAATATAAATTATCATTTTGATGATTTTGATATCAATAACTGTCCACCGAGGGGTAAACCACTGCTTGAAATTTGTACAACGAAATACCCATTTTTAAAAATATTGCCCATAAATACCCAAAAAAATACCTCAGCAAATAAGTAAATACCTAAAAAATAACCAAAAACCACAAATGCTCAAAGAATACATGTGAGTATTACCCAATAATATCCTCAAGTACCTAAAAATATCGTTAAGTTCCCAAAAATACCGAATAGTACCCAAAAATACCCTTAAATACCCAGATATCTAATAAACAAAAAATAAATTACACCCACAATTTTGCTTACTATACCTTCAATTTTTCAATACTCTCTCATAATATTTTCTTAGAAATTATTCCAATACGTAAATAATATAGAACTATCAGTAATTTCATTAACAACAATAAGTAATTTTTTGTGAGGAAGGGTTTATTGACTGACATCACATTTATATAAGTATTAAACATAAAACAGAGAATTGTTATATAAACTAAGGTCTAATCCTTACTCAAATAAATCAATAAATACATTCTAATATTTAATATACAAAATAACTAAATAATGTTGGTTCTTTGGAAATGTAAGTATATAGTTACATATAATAAGATACATATTGGACACAATTTTTATTTACTTTTTAAGGAGTTTTTGAGGCATTTATATTATTTTTTATTTTCTTTATGTCATATCTTATCATCAAATTATATACGCCAGTGCCGATTAGATCAAGCGGGCCATAAAATATATATTTTCTTTCAACATCTGCAATATCCTTTTTAAAACCTACCCTTTTTAAAAGTTTAATCAAAAATTCATTTCATTAGGTTTCTAATAGATCCTTGTTAAATACATAAAAAAAAAATAATTTTTTATTCCATTAATTTTTAGGGTTCTTTTTAGAAATTGGAAAGACCCCAGTCTTTTAAACACCCTGCATTTTTTTGGTTAATTATTATTCTAAAGAACCCTTGTTAGACGTTTTTACCAAAAACAAGTTTTTAGCTTTCTTAATTTTTTTAAGTTTAATAAATTTTTTTTAACGGCAACAAATTTTTCAACACTTTGTATACAGAACGGTCTTTCGCACGTTTAATAACCATTCCGAAGTTAAATCAAAAATAAAATTTATAATTATTTTTTTGCTGTATTTCTGAATTTATTATCAAAATTCTAACGCGAAGAAGTAATAGATAATTGTTAAATAGAACTACAGTTAAAAAATGAAATTATTCTGTCGGAAAATAAAGGAGAAAAATGGGTTACGGCTTATTCAGGCACTGCGAAACCAGCTTTAAGAAATGCACATTGATTCGTCATTCAACAGCCGACAAACACGTCTTTCACGAGTTTACTCTTTACACTGACTTATGCTATGCTAGCCTAAGATAGACTGTGGCCTAAACCTATATATCCACGGGCTAACACCATCATCAAAACGCATGTGCCATCGCCATCATGTTTAAGAATTTGCGGGAAACTACTAATTTTCTCCAAAAATACCCAATAAATACCTTCGTAATACCCACTAAATACCCATTATTACCTTGATAGTACCCAAAAATTCCGAAAAAATACACATAATACACAAATACCCAAAAAATACCTTTAATTACCTACAGCTTGTACAGTAAAATACCCCAGTGGTTTTCCCCTCGCTGTCCACCTTGCTGTCCACGTTGAAAAGAACTTTCTAATTTTGCAGTATTTTGGTTACAATTAACATTTCACTGATGACGAATTAGTCAAATCAGTTAATTAAATAATATTTTTTTATGATAGATATTTAGGTGATAAATTTTAGAATATCTCAATTGTAAGTATCTATGTATTTACAATAAACTACAAATTTTCTGCTATGGGAAAAATATTAATTTAAAAATTACATCTATCAACTGTAACTAATTAATTACTAGAAATGGTTTTAACTAACATTTAACACATTTGCAAAACAATTTGACAGATGATTCAAAATATATTTAGGAATAGTGATAGAAAAAATAAAATATTTCCTTACTTGTTCATATTGCAGGCAAAAAAATCTAGTTTTTATAATAAGGGATTTCAAATTTTTTTAGGGAAGTTGATGATGATGAAAGTAGTCGTTATGATTGCGATGACTGCTGCTTTTTACTGAGAAGTACTCATCAATATCTCTAGTGAAATTGTGAGTAATGAAAATCATTTCCACTTTAAAGTGACCGACAAAAACGAAAATCACTTGTGACAACTGGAGATATTGAAGAAAATAAATATGGTGGACACTAAGAAGGTACATCAAACTTTATCCAAAGAATATTAGTCATACAAGACTGTTTATTCATCATCAGAGATTAATTTATCAAATTATTGTAGCAATTATAGGAATAATATTAGAATTTTGTTTACATTACATTTTATAACATTTACTTTCCCGTCAGTGCGAAAAATACGCCGTTTCCTCATTTATTATAGTGCGAGAGGTTTTCGTTTTCCCACTAAAATAGATAAAACCATTTTTTTGTATTTTAATTCTACGAAAAAAAAACAGCACATTACAAAATAATAAACCAATAATACAGCATAAAGTAAACAGTAATAAGAAAGTAATAAGTACCATAATACATAATTGATAAAACAATATATCAATTAAACAAACGTTAATAACAAAATATTACGAATAAATAATTATACTAAAATTCATTCAAGTTTTAGTGTAGAGTTATATTGGAAGCAATTTTTTTTACTAATATAATAATATAATAAATAAATTCTTCAATGCTATAATAGCATTTGGCAATCAGAACTTCTTTGATGGTCTTTAAAAAAAAAATTATTTATAATTCCTGGGAAGCTTATTATAAAGTTTCAATCAATTAGTCGGTCAGTGTTCGCGCGGTTTAAGGCGTCAGTACTTGAATCGAGGTGACTATATCGGTGTTGGTTCGAGCCCAGCTGCCGGTAGACCGTATATAAGCTATATTCGTAGAGAGGTTTGACGCCCTCTCTGCGGGTATGGTAGGGTGGAAGAATGTTGGCTTGGGTCAATGTGAGAGATTGATACCGGTTGATATTTGACTACCCTCCTAATTAATGAGGTTTTCCAGGTTTCCCTCATTCCTGCATTGAATAGTGGTTAGGGCCTACCAACGTAAGTCGTTCCTGGGCGCAAATGCGGCCTGCTTAATAATAATATGCCGCTCCCTCTCCCGCACAAGTCTCCGACTTCTGGACTAATCCCTGTGATTAGAATGAGGGGTAGAGATATTATTATTATTATTAATCCGCAATAGTTAGGAGACATTTCATATCTTTTTGTTTTATGTTTTGGTACACTGAACAAATCACAGTGACGAGTTGAATAATCATTAAGATTAGTATTTTTTATAAAACGATGAATGTTTTCCTTAATATAAATTAGTGGTTTATATATATAGATGCACGGTAAAATTAATAGTTTATTACTGATGAATGCGTTTCTGCATGTTCCACGAGGTTTAATATTAAATATATTTCTAATAATTCGTTTTTGTTTTATGAAAATTCTGGTACTACTGACTGCGTTAGAGAATAACATTATATGAAAGATGACTATAAATCAAGCTATAGTACACATTTAATAACGCACATAAGGGCATGGACTTCCTTATACGTGATATTGCATAGAATGATTTGTTCAGTATTTTGCTTAGCATATCTATATGCATGGACCATTTCAGTTGGCAGTCAATATGAATCCCCAAAAATTTTGTATTCAATGGATTCCAAGATGGTGTTATCAACATTGAGATATAATCTCCTGTCTAAACCACTGTGAGATCGATAATAAATTACTTCTGTTTTATCAAGGTTGACAATAAGTGTGTTAGACTTACACCAGTTGACAAAAGAGATCACAAAATTCTGACACAATTCTGAAAGCTCCTCAGGTGACCGCGCTGAGACCACAAGGGATGTGTCATCCGCGAATAATGTTAAATTAGATGCCTCAATAAAATTTGGCAAGTCGTTGACATACAACAAAAAAATTAGTGGCCCCAGTACCGATCCCTAAGGTACCCCCATATTAACATTGTGACTGTCAGAGATTATCAACACTTATAACTATAGTCCTGTCAGAGAGATAATTGACTATCCAATTTAAAAATACTCCTCTGAATCCAATTTTATATAATTTATCTTCAATAAAACAAATGTTAAGGCAGTCACAAGCTCGAGTAAGTCGAAAGAAAGACCAGCCTCACATTTTCTATCATCCAGCAGCGTATAAACGCACTCAGTGAAACTACACACAGTTGACTGTATAGATTTACCCCTTCTAAAGCCATGTTGGCTGTTTGTCATAATACCAAACCTATCCAAGAAAGCAATCATTTTATTGAAGATAACTCTTTCAAATACATTTGAAAAAACGCTTAGCAGTGATATAGGTCTATAATTGGCTATATCCTCTGGATCATTTTTTTTAAGATGGGTATGGCCAGTGCTTTCTTCAGGGCTCCGGGAAAGCGGCCAGTGCTCACAGATAGATTTATTAAATAAGCAATATGGTGAGTTATAGAAGCTGACATTGATTTTAACAATTGTACTGACACACAATCATGACCAACGGGTTTCTTGTGTTTTAAATTATTAACAATATATAAAACTTCATCTTGAGTCACTGGATTAAAAAAAAATGTATGGTGCAAAATATTTGAAAAGGTTGTTAGGTCTAAAATTTCCAAAATGATTGGATAATTTTTTTTGTGTGATAGTAGCGAAATACTCTGCAAAAGCATCTGCCACCTGTCCAGGGTCCGAACAGTGATTGCCATCTAAGTTTAGTTATATTTTTATTACATTTTTTTCTGCCAATTTCTTTGTTCACAAGGTTCCATATAGTTTTGCCTTTGTTTGAATTTACAATAAGTTTATTATGAAATTCTAATTTTGTTGTTTTTAGTAAAGCATTATGTTTTGCTTTAGTTTAAAGTAACTACTGTTATGTCATTTTTATTATGTTATTTCTATTACAATGGTGTGGCTTCTGCTATGGAATTTATGCACGTTGTTTTTTTTATAAAAAGAAGACATTGAAATAAGTAAGTAGAAGGAACAGTAAAAATATTTAAATGTATAAAGGAATTTCTAGAGTCCTCCATGTATGCCAACCCTGAAATAATCCGTATCGTTTTCCTTTTTAGAAAAAAACCATGGACTCTAGAAGGAGCATGATCCTAAAGCAGGGTAGCATAATTGGATGTTTTTAAAGTGGATAAAGGCACTTTTTGTACCAAACTTCTCAGAAAAAAAAACATTTTTAGATATTTTATTTTTATTGCAAAGGTAGGTTAAGTGTGTTTATTCCAAGTTAATTTTGGATCCAAATAAACGTCTAGAAATTTGACACGCTCATCATTCACGCTGTGAAGACAAGATTGCTTCTATTTTAGGTAAGTTTATGGTAAGTTTATTACTAAGAACTGTAAGTAATAATATTTTAAAGTAGATAAATTGAAATTGCATTAGCAAAATCCATGTTTTATTTCTAATCTAGCCGATTTAGTGCAATTGTAAGCAACCAAGTAAGCAATATTAAAATATGTTAATCAAGTAAGTAGACAATAAACATACACTCTCGCTTGTGAAACGATAATTTATTTAATTAAATTGCATGAGAGACACAAGTTCAAAAACTTGGAAATTACAAATTTTGTCTGGAATTCAGTATTTATGTATACGGAAAACATACGTTTTATTTTTAAAACCCATTAAAATAATTTTAAAGAAATTATATACAGTATGCGCCAAAAGTATGGAATAAATTCAATAAAAACGAAATAATTACTTTTTGGGAAAAATCCTCGAACAGGTCGATTTTTAATTTAAAAAATATATATTTTAGCGTAAAATGCGATTTTCAAATGTCATTTGTTTTCGAGTAATGACGTCATCGATTTTTTTTAAATGGCAACACCATATTTTTTTCCTTGATTCTGAAAGATCGTTTAATTCTCTATCAGACAGTACTAAAATTTTGCCCTCTTACATAGGAAAGTTTTCGAGTAAATGACGATTGAATGTTAGAAAACGTAAATTAATTAAAATAAAGCAAAAGCGTTATCAAGTTTAGTTTTTCGAATTCCATAGTTCTTTTATGGATCACGTAGGTGAAAATCTTCGCAAAGTGTCATTGTCACACCGACTTTCTAATAAATATTGTAAGCGACATAGAAATTATTATTCAATTTAAAGTATTATGGCACATTTAACTGTTACTCAAAGAATTGAAATTTTAATTCTTATCGGATGCGGGAATATGACTAGAACTCAGCAGGAAGTTTGGGATTTATTTAATAAAAAATATCCAGATCGCCCTTTCAGCCAATCATCAACAGTCAGTAAGGTAGAGTCTAAATTTAGAGAAACTGGCAATGTTGTAAATATTCCAAAACCTGGACGTCCAAACATTAATGAAGATCAGAAACAGAACATTTTGATAAGTATGGTGGATAATCCTCATAATTCTTCACGATTGGTTGCATTAAACAATGACACTAGTCAGAGCACAGTACTACGTATCTTGAGGAAGGAAAAATATCATCCCTACAAAATTCAACTTGTGTATGAACTCAATGAAGATGATCCCGATCTAATGGATTTATGCCAAGCAAACAGAAATTTACAGCGGCAAATACTTTTTCAGATGAGGCCACATTTTGTCTGAATGGTACAGTAAACCGTCAAACTTGCAGATATTGGAGTCAGGAAAATTCTCATTTGATGGCAGAGGCACATACCCAACACCATTCAGAAATTAAATGTGTGGGCTGGAATAGTTACGACAGAATAATAGGGCCTTTATTCTTTGAAGGAACCCTTACAGGACAAAGATATTTAGAGTTTCTAGAAAATGACCTTGTCTCAGCCCTTGCAGTAATTTTTCCTAACGATAATGACTCTGACATCCCTGACGATACCATATGGTTTCAGCAAGACGGTGCACCTCCGCACTATGCGCGCCCTGTACGAGATTTTTTGGACAACTGTTTTCCTGGGAGGTGGATCGGCAGACGCGGACCGATAGAATGGCCTGCAAGATCGCCAAATCTTACACCTCTTGACTATTTTTTATGGGGATACTTGAAGTCAAAAGTGTACATTAATAAACCACATAATTTAGAAGAATTTCAAAATCGCATTCGGGTCGAAATACGCAGAGTTACCCCAGAAATCATTCATAATGTGCAAGAAGAATTTCTTCACAGACTTACGCATTGTCAAGAAGTTGGTGGATGGCAATTCGAACATTTAATTTAACTATAAAATTTAATCAATTGTATTTTATTTTACATACCTCAGAATTGTTACTTTTTTATGGATAAAATTTACGTTTTCTAACATTCAATCGTCATTTACTCGAAAACTTTGCTATGTAAGAGGGCAAAATTTTAGTACTGTCTGATAGAGAATTAAACGATCTTTCATAATCAAGGAAAAAAATATGGTTGCCATTTAAAAAAAAATCTATGACGTCATTACTCGAAAACAAATGACATTTGAAAATCGCATTTTACGCTAAAATATGTATTTTTTAAATTAAAAATCGACCTGTTCGAGGATTTTTCCCAAAAAATAATTGTTTCGTTTTTATTGAATTTATTTCATACTTTTGGCGCATACTGTATACCTGTAACATAGGTTAATAAAATCTAATTCAAATATTTTCTGGAACATAAAGTTTCGCGTTTTCTTTAACAAGCTTAAACGTTATGTTTTAAAATTTAGCTGAAATAGACCCTACGAAGATCTGGGTCGACTCGAACTTTATTATTGCTTTTATTGACGTGAAGCTGAACAATTCAGAGTGAGATTCGTTTAATTGAATTTAGAAATGAATTTTACATTGTGCTAGGGTATAAACTTTGACATTATTAAATGCCAAGGTACGTTTCTAATTTGGTAGCAAATGTGCAACATATTTCTCCTTAAAATATGGTGTAAGACTCCGATTTATGACGAAATTAAGGTTTTTATTTATTTTTACATTTGCTATTATTTTGTACAAAATAGGGATATCCGAGAGAATATACCAGATATACCACATCGGATGACGATTTTTCCAGTACGTATAAAGACAAATAACTCACAATCGATTCTATGGTCCCAAATCCAAATATTTACATTAGCCCTATATTGTGGATACCCTTAGGCGACTATAGAATAACTTAACCTTTTATGTTTACTTACAGATATTGCTCCTTTCCAATCCATAGGCTATTGAAGTTTAAGAAGAGAATTAGAATTTTTGCAATAAATCAAATTACATTTTACCAATCAAGCTGAACATTTCAGTGGATATGTTTTTGAGACGACGAATTCAAAAATAGTATTAATTTCTATTATTGAAATACCGTAGATATACGGGCTGTTTCTTAAATAGAGGTAAAAAATCCAGGGGCCAAAATAGCTATTTATGATATACGTGTTAAAAGTAAGATTTTATTTTGTGAGTGAAGATGATTAAAAACCGAGCGTAGCGAGTTTTTTAACTTCACGAACAAAATAAAATCACTTTTAACACGTATATCATAAACTATTTTTTCTACAAAACAAACTTTCTAAACTCAATAAAAATAAGAAATCAAAAAATACCACACAGATCGCAATGTTTATGAACCAAAATTTTCGTAGCAACCAGTGTTGTTGTTAGTTACGGAAAAAACGCAAAAATATTGACAGCATTTTCTAGTAATATTATAAGCATAATGAATAATCTCGATAATGAGCGTAACGAATCCATCCCTGCTGAAATCGAAGAAGCCGCCAGTCGAGCAACATTGGAATTATTGCCGGCGAAATCAAAGGAACAGTACGAAATCGCTTATAGACGCTTTTTGGAATGGTGCAACTTTAAAAAGGTCCCTGGGAAATGTAACGAAAGTGTTTTACTGGCATATTTTGAGCAAAAAGCCAAGATATGGAAATCGTCAACGCTGTGGTCAAATTATTCCATGATCAAAACTATGTTAAAAATAAAGCAAGATCAAGATATAAGCAAACATTATAAACTTATTGCTTTTTTAAAACGGAAGGGTGAAGGATATCAAGCAAAAAAGTCAAAAGTTTTGACGAAGACGCATATCGACAAATTTCTCACAGAAGCAGAAGACGAAAAGTATCTGATGTTGAAA
The DNA here is from genome assembly GCA_037114965.1 of Monochamus alternatus. Lineage (NCBI taxonomy): Eukaryota > Metazoa > Arthropoda > Insecta > Coleoptera > Cerambycidae > Monochamus > Monochamus alternatus. Next base: position 28,305,815 of record CM073431.1, on the reverse strand, counting down.
GTCGCAGCAATAGTGGGTGTCTTCGGGGCGTGTCGCCGGGAGGAATTGTGTCAGATGACCATCGACAATATCGAATATTTGGGCACTTCGGTTGTTGTGACCATACCAGATACTAAAACGAAAGTGCCTCGGACTTTCAGTGTCGTTGGTGAATTCTATTTAAACTTTTTTAGAAAGTATATGGCACTCCGGCCACCCAACGCTGACCATAGACGACTTTTTCTTAAATATATGAAGAATAAATGTGTGAAGAATCCAGTCGGAATTAACATGTTTGGTAAAATGCCTGCCGACATTGCAGAGTTCTTGAATCTACCAAATCCTCAACTCTACACCGGACACTGTTTTCGTCGTTCATCGGCGACATTGTTAGCAGATTCTGGTACAAATCTTACTACCATCAAGAGACATGGAGGATGGAAATCTTCGACGGTAGCTGAAGGCTACATTGGAACAGAAGAAGGAAATTGCGTGCCAAATACTTCCTACTGCTGCAACTACTAGCAAGACCACCAGTACTACCAGTAGTATTTCTACAGAAAATAGATGTGTCACACAAGTTGACAGTAAAACCAACTTAAGTACGATGACTCCGCAGGGAATTACAATTTCAAATTGTTCTAATTTTACTATAAATGTTAATAGTAATAACTAGTTAAAATGTTGGTTTGTACTTATTTATGACATCTTTAACATCAAAAATGACAATTAAAAAGCCCACTTTTAACAGTTTTGTAGAGAAAAGGGTTTTTTTGTTATATAAATGAGAGGTCTTAGACAACCAGTGTCCAGGCTATAAGAGCAGAGTCTCAAAAATTAAAAAAAAATCAGTTTAATTTTTATTTTCTAAACCGCTTGAGAGAATTTAATCAATTTCGGTGTGCATATTTATTATGACACTAGATTTTTTTCAGTTTAATTTGTATCTAACTTTTAAATAAATGGTACGTTTTATTTGAATTTTCTGTTTGATTTAGATTAGTAGCTTTACACAACTTGATTTAAATAATGATTTAAATTTTAAAAAATCGGTTGATTAAAATGGTCGCAACTCTGGTTGATATGAAAAAAAATTATCAGCTTTAGAAAGTTACCAGTGACGGAGCCCAGCTAACAATTTCCTGTTCTATAAAATTCGTAAGAACGTTCTTTAATCTATTCTGTAAGGTCTGCAGGAAATACTTATAGAATTGTTGAATAAACGTTCTCACAGGTCTTAAAGAATTTTAATCTCATAAAAATTCTATACCACTTCGTTATATAATTTTTGTGTTGCATGGTGTTCTACTCAGAGAACTTTAAAATTGTTTAATTGTATCTTTTAAAAATAAAATGTTTCTGCATCGCACAATGAGCCAATAAGAACCAAGGTAGAAGATGACCTAATCAGCCGGCATAAGAGTACTCGCATCATTACGAATTGCTTTGTTGGTTTGTCCATCAGGGAGCAGTACATTTTAATTCGGAAAAAGTTTTATTGTGAAATATGTAGTACATAATGGTAATTTTTTGACGCGCCCTCAATTAACCTTATATTTCCTATGATGCTGGAAATTTAATAAAAAAATGTTTTATAAATTGATGAATGTAACAATCAACTGTATATAAAATAGTCAGAAAGTAAGTATATCCATATTCTTGATGTAATTTAAGTTTGTTCAAGAAAAATTATGACATATTTAAAGCCATTGAATTAATTTAGAATAGATGTTATAGCCATGCTTATAGTTATAATTATTAATGCCTTGTAAAATATTTATAATCAGTTAATTGTTCTTTTTTCTCTTGTCAGCATTAATTAAGTTTACTGTATGTTTTTTTTACACTGTACATTTAACACTTTTATAACTTTTATACTTGTACTGTACAACCTCAAATATTTGTTTATAGAGCATAATAGGTTTCGGCCTCTGCTCTTATCTTTAGTTTAATAATAATAATAATAATTTCACATATTTATATTGTATATATTTTTAATTAAGATTTGTTTTCTTTCTTCACAATATGGCGACAGAAAGAAAGGCTTTAACTTGTACTTCCAATGGATTCTCACTATTAAGACATTTTTGTGTCGATTGCAATGATTATACAGCAAATATGCTTCGTAAGCAACTACCATAACAGATCTATGCCACTTAATATCCACAGTGTTGTCATATTTTATTGTGGTAATATCAATTATTTCAATCTAATTCAAGCTAATTAAATTCTTTAATTTTTCTTTAGTTTTATTGGGGTTTTGCCACACTTGGGAAGAAAATAAAGATTAATTAAATAAGCCCTTGCGCCAAATGGATCAGTCAAGGGTTATTTTTGAAACTAAGTTTGCCTAACCAAAAAATCTCACATTGAAAAAAGCAGATAAGTAAAAAAATAACAAAAATCACATAATTATCGCGCACTTCCTTATTATTGACGTTTCGAAAATCTCTGTTTTCGTTTTCAAATTAGTAATAAAAATATTAAACGTGTGTCAAGTCTGACAGTTAAAAATTTGTTTATCTGCTTCCATATAGATGTTAAATGATTTTTATTTTATTCTTAACAATCAAATAAATCTTATCTATCGTAATGAAGTTTTCCTTTCCCGATAATAATTTCTACAAGTCACGACTATGTTATATACAAATTTCCCCATTACACTTTGATCAAAATATTTCGTACTTATAGATCTCGTCAGATGGGGGTATGGAAGACCTACATATGTATATAACTGGTAGTTCTATAGCGTTTTTTATGGAACAAAAAGGCTTTTTATTACTTATTTACTCTATAATGATTTTATAACAACTGTATTATTATTCTCTATAACTGCTTTAAAGAGTAGCAGCATCCATATTTGTAATTTGTTTTCCGCAGCAAAATTGTAACTTAACAACACCTTACACAATAGTTCTATAATTAAACTATAAGCAACATTACAGAATAATTTAATAAGAGTGTCACAGGAGATAGTATATTTCTATAAAGCACTATTTTGCAGCGGTTTTACAATTTGATTCTATAAGAACTGTTGCTGTAAAATTGTGTTATTGTACACAGTTATAGGACTACATTAACAGTTATATTATAAATGTTCTATAAATTATGCTCTAAGAACGTACTTGCAAAAAATTTAAAAAACAATTTAGTTTCTGAAGGCAGAATAGTCTCATATGCCACAATAATGCAACAATTTAGTTTTCTAGATGCAACTATAAAATATTAACAGAATATAAAGCTCTTATTACTCTAAATTTATAGAAATACTTTGCTAGATGGGAGGTTTGGGTATCATCGATCATTATTTGCCAAAAATATATATATATCACCCTTTATAATATTACAAATAAAATATGCGCCATTGTATTATGTTCATTTTTTATTTCTTTACACTTTTTTGTATTCCAAACCAATTAACCCCAAAATTGATTTATTTGATCAAGTGCATTTTTACACCCAAATTACTTAGGTACCTTAGAGAAATCATTCCAACAATAAACAATAATAATAAGAAGCCGCCGCTTAAGCTTATTTTTAAAAACGATTAAGTTTTAATAAGGCTTATGCATATTCAAATGCTGAAATCGCCAATATGGTTTACAATTATGGTCTTTCAGACTTTATCCATATGGCATATTTTGGTTTATCGACGAAGCTAATTTTTCCAGAGATGTTATAATGCGGAAATTTCACAGTAAACACGTTTGGTCTGATGAAACCCTAATGCCATAATGGAATGTGAATGTTGAATTTATGGGTGGGTATTATTGGAAATTTCCTTGTTGGGAATCACATTTTATAGCTGGTTATAACTATATTAAAATAAAATAATAATAATAAAAGCGAAATTATAGCTGGTTGTGATGTGGTAAGAGCTACTCCTAGAATTTGTTTAAATTATCTCAAGCGGTTTACAAATTAAAACCTATATTTTTTTTAATTTTTGATATGCCGAAAAAAACCTTATTTTTGGGCACTGAATACGTCCCTGGATTTTTACCGTTACTTCAGAAACATCATTTCATGAATTCAGACCAAAAATCGTTATATCTTGGTTAATTTTGAATAAAAATAATGTACTACTACTACTGGATATTTTTCATTAAATAAATCGCAAACTTCCTGCTGAGTTCTAGTCATATTTCCGCATCCGATAAGAATTAAAATTTCAATTCTTTGAGTAACAGTTAAATGTGCCATAATACTTTAAATTGAATAATAATTTCTATGTCGCTTACAATACTTGAAAAGTCGGTGTGACAATGACACTTTGCAAAGATTTTCACCTACGTGATCCATAAAAGAACTATGGAATTCGAAAAACTAAACTTGATAACGTTTTTGCTTTATTTTAATTAATTTACGTTTTCTAACATTCAATCGTCATTTTCTCGAAAACTTTCCTATGTAAGAGGGCAAAATTTTAGTACTGTCTGATAGAGAATTAAACGATCTTTCAGAATCAAGGAAAAAAATATGGTGTTGCCATTTAAAAAAAAATCGATGACGTCATTACTCGAAAACAAATGACATTTGAAAATCGCATTTTACGCTAAAATATGTATTATTTAAATTAAAAATCGACCTGTTCGAGGATTTTTCCCAAAAAATAATTGTTTCGTTTTTATTGAATTTATTCCATACTTTTGGCGCATACTGTATTTAGAAGAATATCGCATTCGCAAAAAAATCTTACTCTAGATTTTAAATTCTGTATTCGTGAAGTGAATTTGTTTACCTTATAACAGATTATCGATTCGAAGCGATATCTAATTCAGAACGGATCCTAACCTAATCTTATAGATAAAAAAATGTAATTATTTCAAATTTCAGAAGTCTGGAATGAAAATTCAAGTGACGAGAGTTTGGAAAAGTTAGAAAAAAAGTCTCTAATGTACCAAAAAATACAATGAGACAGAACAATAACTTAATTTTTTCACGAACCAAAGCGAAAACATGATAAACAAATGTCCGTAGGTGTGTTTATGGAGTTAAAATATCTGAATATCTGCTAAATTTGTAACTGTAGACCTGCTAGTAATGAAGCCATATTGATTTTGTGAAATTTGATAATATACAGAAGAATAAATACGGTCATAAATTATGATTTTAAAGACTTTAGCAAAATTTTAGAAAATCGATATTGTTCTACAATTTTCAATACAAGCTCTGTCACCATTTTTAAATATAGGACAAACCTTAGCTTCCTTCCATCGGTCGGGAAAAATACTATGCTTCAAAGAAAGATTAAATAATGTACATAACGGCACAGCCAAAATTCCAGCACAATCTCTGACAGTGAAAGATGGTATATTATCAACTCACGAGGGCATTTTATTCTTCAATATTTTTATTGCTTTGTAAAACGTCTTCTTCAGTTATATTTCCGATATCAATATTGGAAAAATTTTCAAAAGTATGAGTAAAGTTATCATTAACTGTCTGAGGTACTTGATAAACAATTTTAACATATACGTAAATAGGTACTTGAATAAGAAATTATTACTAAAAGAAATGGTTATTATAAAGCAAAAACAAATTACGATAAAGAAAAAAAGAAAAAAATAAATTATAGTTGAAAGCTGTTAAATACAATTAATTTAATGAATGAATACCACTGTGGTTAATGAAGCATTGACCAGAAATCATATTAAAATTAAGATATCGGTGACTTTTTAAGAACATTGGTTGCTGGTGTTGGCAAATAAAACCTGTCAGTCTGCCTAGAACCAAATTAGATATTCTCATATCAAAACGTTCAAAAGTAAAGAGCAATCAATATTGGTATTAAATAGTTAAATAAAAATATAATACTACATATAATACGCCTAGTCTTTAGTGAAGGAATATCAAAGGCCGATAATAGTAACTAATGATCATAACTCTGTCCAGGATATACACCAGTAATTTTAAAAGATATTTTAAAAATTTTCGCTGAATTAATTTCAAACTAGAAAACTAATTCTCATAAATAAGTTACCAAATCAATGACCCATACTCCAACTTAGTACGCACTAATGAAAAATACATTATTTTTAGCGCTGCCTCATTTGTGAAACACTTACAATTTCTAATAAGGAAACCAAGTACTTTACTAGCTAATTTTGTAATGTTATTTATGTGTTCCGAAAAATTCAACTCAGAGTCAAAGAATATTCCTATGTCTTTAGTTCCAATATTCTTTTATTTAAGTTTTTATTTATGACTGTTAGTGTTTACACACGTTAAAAAACAAGGAAGTTATGTTATGTTAGAAAGAATATCTCTTCACTATGTCAATTATACAAGTTTTCTCCAGGTTGTGCAACAGTTTTTAGGCTGACAAGTAATTTAGATTAAGAAAAAAGGCATCATTTTCAACTGTTATGTTTTATCATAAAATATCCTAAATTTTATAAGTTAACTGCACATTACAAACATTATCACATCCCGCAGAATTCTTTTAAAAAACTATTAACATTTGAATTGATATAAATTATTAAGTATTTTTCACGATGTCTGGAACACAGTGATAACATACAGACTATACAGACTATAGTACACATCAAAACAAACAAACAAAAATTATATAATATCCAACCTACTCAACCATTTTTGAAGAAAAATAATTATCAGAATATCCGACTTGATACAAAAGTTCAGTTAATTAAGGAAATTTTCTGCATTAAATATCACAAAATGCAATGTTTACTATTTGTAGGTAGGTATACGGTTATTTACTTCTAGTAGATTTTTTTTTCTTAAACAAATAATTTCGAAATATAGTTCGAATCGCGCAATATGAACTTTATCGAATTTTATTTATTAAAAAAATATATATTCTAATGAAATAAAATAAATTTATAGAAGCAGAAAGGGAAAAATCATGGTCACGTGAATTTTGAGACCCTGTACCAGATTAAAAAGGAGCAAAATTTTAGATTAAAGCATGTTTAGAATTATCATCATCATCATTATTATCATTATTCTGATCTCGGGAATAAACTATGTCCCATTCTTAATGAAACACCTTGTATAAAATTGTATTTACGGAAACGTTCATTTTGCCACTGACAGAAATTTTACAAGACAATTCTCAATATTATAGCGTATACAGCTGCTATTACGCCATATTTCTAGATTGCCCCAAGTATTTATAATAGTCAATAAGTGCGCAAAGAAATGTGAATAACGTTATACTACTACAGAGTTCAACTTAGGCTAGGTTATGGTTGGATTGCATGTTTCCCGCCAGACTAGCCACGTTCCGCGTACTTTGCTTACAGACATTCCGATTCATTAAATACAGAGTTGGCTTGGGCAGTTTAAATTTATTTATTAATCAGTTTCTACAAGAATGCACATTGCCAATGTTTTGTTTACCAAATAATGTATTCTGTCTTTTATCTATATCAATTTTCAACTCTGGATAACTATTTAGTTTTTTACTGACATAACTGATGACCTCTTGACCTCTTTACTTGATGTCTTGAAATGTTAGGATGAATGAAGTACATCTTTTTTATTTACAAATGTAAAGTAAGTGCACAGTAGATTATTAAATATTCGACTAAGGGTGAAGCATAAACACTGGTGCGAGTTTGTTTACAAGAAATATTGCATTACGCCATTATATGCAAATACAGCATACAGCGCCTAATATACAAATATTTTAATGAAAAAAAAATTTAGTGTAGGGCGATGAAGCGCGGCGAAAGGAAGCGTTGTAACACTGTTTGTTATCACTGTAGCCATTTACGTGATGTAGTATGTTATTTTAGGCATTTATAAAATGTTGCTATTTGACTTCACTACATTAAATTACCTGTTTTATTCTGAAAATATAATAAACAAAAATAATTAATACGGATTTGGTAATTATTTACAACAGTAGAAACCTCTCCAATCTTACCCCCCTCCCCCCCCCTATTGTCGAGGGTGCTAAACACGTATCTAAAATTAGTTTTGTTCGGTCGAGTCTAGTTTTCGAAAAATAATAATATTAGTAACTGTCAAATTTTAAAGACAACGCCTACTACCTACTTTTTGATTTCTTCTAATAAACACTATTAAAATATTTTAAGTAATTTTTTTTTTCTTGAAAAGTTTTTTAAAATTAGCAAAAGCAAAAAAGTGTTAAATTCTACGGGGATAATATCATTGTTTTTAAATTCGATCAACTTGTGGTGTTCCAATTTACAACGAATACATCTGTTTTTTACGGAATTTTCGTAAATTTTTTAAAGAGCCTACTGGAAAATAACGATCAATTAGGTGAGTATTTTTTAAGCCATACCTATAGCTTTCTATTTTTTCTCAAAGGTATTAATTGCACACACCATTCAAAAACAAATTAAAGAACAGTAGAAGATTCCACCAAATGCATTAAAAACAAAAACAGTCTACTGGAATCCTTCTTAATTAAAGAATATTTACTTAGAAATGTAAATATTCTCTGCTAAAATTGAATAATTAATTCAAAATCCGTGAGTCCGTCTACAGTCTACGTCTATAGTTATCTACAGAAAAATAAGAATGGATTATAATGAAATTAATGTGATTTATTCGAATCAATAAATAAGCAATTAAAGGATTTCGATTAAGTAAAAGAAAAGATGCCGCTGCAACAGCTTTTTAGTCACAACTAATTAAAATTTAAACTTTTTTTACAAAAATGTTGAAAACAGCATATTGCTATTTATTTGGTGCTACTCCCGCTTAAATTTTACTACGTAAGTACAGAGTAACAGTCATTAATTTATGAGATAAAAAATACATTTATACAATGATTATAATAGCAGACAAATATTTAACTATCCGAACTATTGCCAACAGTATTTTTATTATTATTACCAGGTTAGGGGAAAACAAGAATTTGGTCAAGTAGGTACACTTTTAAACATATCAGTAACAATTTTACTAATGAAAATATAAAATATTTTAAACAGGTTCATATTGATTACCTTGCGAGGGCATAAATTAATTATGTTTTCTAAAGAAATTACATATTGTTATTTCTAATTAGATTATCTTTATCTTCATGTAAAGTATTTACCTCGATATTTACTTCCTGTATGCAAAGTATTTGTTTGGTTTATGTTTAATTTTTACAATTATTTGATTGCTTAAAAATCTTCTGATACACACAAATTTTCTATACAGTGCACTTTCAAACACAAAAAAATATATACTTCTAGAGGATGTAACAAAAAAAATATGGTATACATATTCTTACTCGCAATAACTTTTTCACGTATAAGTTTGAAATTTAATATGGAGTAGTTAACCACTCAAGAGTATTATTGTAAATGATGTCTGAATAGCAAAAATAGAAAAATGTCTAAAATGGCCGGTTTCTCAACATTTGGCGCAATCGATTCGATAACTATCGAGTACATAAATTTATCAGACCGATATGTTTATATTGATTTCTGAACGCATGCCTTCCAAATTTTGTTGAATACATAACAGTTGCATGGATATCTTAATATCTGCAATAATCATAGAGGGAGCTAGCAAATGCACAACTGTTTGCAGATGCCATTTATGGAAGTCAGGCACTTTCAAGAAATAATTGTAGATGGCGCCACTATCGGCTACCCAATGATATCACATCACATTAACTAAATAAAAATATATACAAACTTGTTCCATAAAAACGATGTTATTAAAACCTTTTCTAACACTGATAGTAAATTTGTTCTAGTACTAGAGACTTGAATACTATCTCCTATTAAATCTATCAGTAAATTTACAGTTTCTTTCGTTAAGGTCGCCGTATTTCTCGCCGTAAAATGATCAAATTTGTGGTTTTTTAGGTACTGAAATTTTGAAAAATAAAACGCGTAGAACAAAAGCAATATCAAAAATAATATTACTGATGTTTTGTTTATCCACTTTTACTATTTAAACTCTCTTCAAATAATATAATAACTTTTAAAATGCATTTGTATGACACACATTATTTCGCTATTCTAACCCCACATTTTAACAATTATTTTCACATACTTATAAACAAAAGTGAACAATGTTATATGCAGAAATATGTAAGTTTATGTTATAACAATGTTTACATCTATAGCTGAATTTAAAAAAAATACGCATTTTGAAAGTTTTCAGTACCTAAAAATTTGCTGGATAAATCGCTTTCTGACATTATACATTGATTTTATTTCAGTACCTTTGAATATTCGCTGGTGGCATGAGATAACATTGTTACTATTTGCTAAACTCTATATTATTCATTTCTTAAATGTCTAAAATTACTTGTATTTGTAGAAAACACTATTTCAAGAATACGGCGCCCGTAAACCTCTCTCGAAATTCTGTAGCTTTATTTTTCATACTGGTTTTCTCTTTCACGATAACGTCTTGGCGGTTCAAGATATCTGACTATATTTAAATATTCTTCATCTGAAGAGGCAGACAAATCAGAATTTTCCATTGCACAAAGAAATCGTCACGAAAATATCAAAAAAGTTGGGTTAAGCCTTACAATAAAGATGTAAACAAGCAACAGCTAAATCGCTGCGCGCGTGCGTTAATGTTTATTGGACAGATATCTTGCCATTTTTCTTTGGATATCTGCTCGATAACTTATGCAATAGATAAGCATTATCGAATGGTTCATAAACCGAATTCATGGGATATCTCCAGTTTATGGAATAGATAAGTTTATTTAATAGGTATCTACTAGTTGAGAAACCGGCCATAAATAGAGTAAGAGACTACTTACTTGGCACTATGGACAACTTCTTTTAAGGTCATAGCGTAATATTTTATTTGAATTATTTTATCACTGTTGATAATTTTCAATTAGGATATTTAAAATCTCGGAAAACGATTTACAAATTGTTGACAGTTCCTTTCGAAGTTAAAATTTAAAGTTGTTTCTCCGCGGCTATCTCTAACGTTATATGACTTTTAAAAATAGAATTTATTCTGAAAAAAAGAGTTTTAGGAAAAAAATTGGCAAGATTTCAAATTAGGAAAAATAAGGAAGGCAAAGTATCCTCTTCCTCAGATGTAGTTTCTAGGCTTACTTTTCAGGCGTTATTTACAATAAAACCCTTTATTGGATTTGAAGTCATCAGCCACAAGAAACATCTCTATTAAATTTTAAACTGATACATGAAAAATTGACAAAGTTATTGCAGAAAAACAATTTTAAAAGTTCAACTTCAACACTCTGTATCTTTTGAACGAAACATTTTCCTCTCTGTAAATACTTTCATTTACTAGCATCTCCGTGTGACACGTTTCCTAATAGACTTAAAGCAATGCCAAAGACGTAATCTGATTATTACATATACCTATTACATTTTTGTTATTGTTAATATCTATATCAGTCAGTCAGTGGAGAAGCAAATCCATCATATATTAGGTTATGTTAGTGTGTATTTTTGATACGTGTGAAGTTTTATAAAAAAGTCTTAAACCTAACTTAGTCTTAATCTTTACCCTAAAAAGTTAAATGTACATATTTCCATGTGCACGTATATAAAAATCGTAACTTAGTCTTAGTCCTAAGAAGGTCTTAAGACCTGACCTTGAATGTTCCTATTTTTTTAACTTCTTAGGACTAAGACTAAGACCAAATAAGTACGCATGCGCAAAAGTTTTCCATTTTCTTTTATATGCCTTCTACGGTGTCGGTGATTAAGTGACTAAAAAGACTAAAACAGTGTAAAAGTCGTAGGATTAAGATTAAGGCTAAGTTAGGGTTAATATTTTTTTATAAAGTCATCATTAATATATTTTTAGGTATTAATAATATTGTGTGAAACTAACTACTCAGTGGAGAAAAGCCCCACCCTGCGTTGAATTACACCCACAATATCTACCCTTATATTCCTTATTATTAGCTTTTGTAACATTTTTTACTGTTTTAGAAAGGTATTTTAAGCTAATATAAATCAAATTTGCTACAATTCCTATCAATGAAGTCATATGTATGTTCTCTGATACCAAACATCTAGGTATGCTAATGAACAATTCCACAGACAAAGCTCTATTCAATAATTATCTAAAGAAAATAATCTAATTTACTGACCTGCTAATGAAACTCTCTATAAATATATCTAACTTCACTTTTTTGGCAGTGGGAACACGACAAATTCAACCACAATAGATGAGATCTGACCTATTTCTGCATTTTTAGGATTGCTTCTTCAGGTGGTCTCCTTTAAGTTGAATCAAATATCTAACTATACAAATTATTATAAAAATTAAAATTATTTGAAGTTAAATATCGACAATGACAAAAAGTGACATCCTGTCAATGAATTAAATGTGACAATACCTACTTGAAAAATGTTCACCTTTTATGTAAAAGTTTTTATATATTTTTAGGTATTAATAATATTGTGTGAAACTAATTACTCAATGGACAAAAGCCCCAACCTGCGTTGAATTACACCCACAATATCTACCCATATATTCCTTATTATTAGCTTTTGTAACATTTTTTACTGTTTTAGAAAGGTATCTTAAGCTAATATAAATCAAATCTCCTACAATTCCTATCATATGTATGTTCTCTGATACCAAACATCTAGGTATGCTAATGAACAATTCCACAGACAAAGCTCTATTCAATAATTATCTAGGGAGACCACCTGAAGAAGCAATCCTAAAAATGCAGAAATAGGTCAGATCTCATCTATTGTGGTTGAATTTGTCGTGTTCCCACTGCCAAAATGTGAAGTTAGATATTTATAGAATGTTTCATTAGAAGGTTAGTAAATTATATTATTTTCTTTAGATAATTATTGAATAGAGCTTTGTTTGTGGAATTGTTCATTAGCATACCTAGATGTTTGGTATCAGAGAACATACATATGACTTCATTGATAGGAATTGCAGGAGATTTGATTTATATTAGCTTAACATACCTTTCTAAAACAGTAAAAATTGTCATCATTAATGTTTGAAAAACCGATGCTTTAACATTATTTTTAAAAACCTAACGTATCCATGCGTTTCATTGGTTACTACGTTTACGTTAGAACGTATCATTTACCACCTGCAAGTTGCTTTAAGTGTCTAATATTATGTAGAGAATTTTTATCTGTAAAATCAAAATAGAGGTTAGAATGTTATGTGAACATACCCGTACACCGAAATCTGTTTAACCTCTTGGGGGTATGATGAAGCACCACAATGAATTTAATTAGTCCACAAGAAAGCTTTGATGTCTGGCATCTTGCTTACCCCCGTCGTAAACATGGTTGCTAATTAATGGTGACCTTGTTTTCACTCTAGTTTAAGTTACAAATTGACAATACCGTCACATATTCCTAATTATAAAAGAACGTCGACGAATTGCCATGTATTATTCATAATATACAAAAGTGTATTCACAATTCTCGAGTATTTACATTACATTTAAATGAGAAGTGGTCTGACTATAAAGTTTTTGGAATTATTTGACGTATTTAATAAGAGATTTCTCAGAAAACAAAATATAAAAATATATGTAATAAAATACGTTGCAAATACACAAGCAGAAAATATTACCTTGAATGAAGTAAGCATTTATTTAAGTTTATGTACAGAGTGATCTATTATATTTTAGCTGTAGGTTTATCACTGCTATTATTTGCTTAAGAAAAAAATAAATAGTACATTCAAAACTAATTTTCAAAATTTTTTATGACTAAATAAAAAAAACATTTAAAAAAATAACGTCCCCATAGTATTAGGTACACCCGAGGGGGAAACCACTGAGGTATTTGTAGGTAATTAAAGGTACTTTTTGTATTTTCTCAGTATTTTTAGGTACTTTGTGTATTTTTGGGTACTATCAAGGTAATAACGGGTATTTAATGGGTATTACGAATATAATTAATGGATATTTTAAGAGAAAACTAGTATTTTCCCGCCAATTTTTAAATACAATGGCGATCGCGGATGCGTTATGCCGATGGCACAGTTTAAATATAAGTAAACAACTTACCGACGCAATGGCAAATATAAAAATTATTAAAAATAGAAAATATTTTCTGTAAAATTTTTCGGAGGCACTGTTAAACCACTATGTGGCCTTTTATTGTCTTCGTAAGCCTTTAGTTTAGAAAATAATATAGGGTGATTCCAATTAGATATATTCTATTGCAAAAATAATGACACTTCCTCAAAGTTTTTTGACTACTGGATGTTCTGTGTAGAAATTTCAATAGATTTTTGTGGGCGAGTGGAACAACTAAGAACTAATGTGTAAAATTGAAAGTAGATTTCATTACGAATATGTTAGTAGTTCGAAATAAATAGCCAAATTCTACTAAACAGTGCCATTATTATTGCAATATATTGTACAGTACAGTACCATAGAAACAAGTATCATATGAATGTTTTATAAGACTTTTACGCAGAATATATCCACTCGCATAGTAGCACATTCCCCTCTTCTGTTAACAAATTTTAGTATGGTATAATTTCTTAAACTTTATCTTTAAATAAATATATTACATATTATTCGATACGACGTGTTAACGATAAGTTTGGTCAAACTTCTCCGATATATTCTATTGATGAAAAATATTTAATAAAAAGTGAATAAAAATTAAAATATTGCTAGATTAGGTTTCCCTATCACATTCATATTCTATTTAACAAAAAAGATTTTGTATGTAAACAACTGCCAATTATCTAATTCTAATCATACATGACGGAAAGCAAGCTGGGGCTAAAATTGAATTCTCCCTAGATACCCATGTATTTACACTTGCTAATGAAAGATTTTGGCTGTACTGGAGACACCGATGGTACCCGATAAGTATTTGGGATCCGGACAATAATTTTAGGAACATCCTGTATAGACCGAATATTATGATTTCATAGACGAGGAAGAAGTTTGTTTTTAGTTAGCTTGAAGGGGGCATGGTGTAGGGATTGGCACCCTTCTTGGGTGCGCCAATGAGTTTATGATGCATTTTATGTAATCCAAAATGCTCTTTCCAGATGTATTCAGATCGAGTCAAATGAGCCCTTAAGGCTTACGGTGAGTGCTCTATCAAACGATATATAAGGCCTGTTCCAACAACCATCGAGAACTGGTTCAGAAGCGTGAGAAATGTTTGACCAACACCGTCTTACGTCGCATTCGCCGAGAGTACATTAACAACTGAACTGACTGACTAATTCTGGAGGGTTCGGAATCGATTCTTGCTGTGTTGGAACAAACCCATAGTTTTCGCTCAGTAACTCCTTAACGGATAATGATAAAAATATGCGGTTTTTTTTAATAGACTATAAATATTATTTTACGTCGACGCTGTGTTTTGAAATTTTGAAAAAGTGTAAAATTATTTTTTTTTAAATGAATATTGCATATTTTCAAAATTTCAAAACACAGCGTCGACGTAAAATAATATTTGTAGTCTATTAAAAAAAACCGCATATTTTTATCATTTTTTGTTGAGGAGTTACTGAGCGAAAACTATATACCTTTGGATCGAGCGCTCACCGTAAGCCTTAAAAAAATCTATGTTATTTACGTAGATCTGTAACTGGAATAATTTCTAAAGAAATAAAAGACAGTTTTGGAAAATTAAACGTATATTAAGTAAAATCGTAGGTCATTTAATGTATTTTTTGTTTCTTTGATATCTGGGTATTAAAGGGTATTAAAAGGTACTATTCGGTATTTCTGGGTACTTAAGGGTATTATTAGGTAATAGTCATAGGTATTCTTTGGGCACTTGAGGGTAATTCATGATTTTTGGGTATTTTTGAGGTATTTGCTTATTTGATGAGGTATTTTTTTGGGAAAATAAGGTACTTACGGGTAATATTTTTAAAAAATGGTATTTCACTGTACAAATTTCAAGCAGTGGTTTACCCCCCCGGTTACACCTTAATTTATAATACATAAATGCACAGCACCATCATACTCTACATCATTTCATCAATCAACACTTTTCTAAGTTGTTTTCTCGGTTGCTTCATAAGGCAAATATAAAAAATCTTTCTCATTAATATAAGTTCATTTTAGAAAGATATTATTAAAAGGTTCGCACTGCCATCTTGAAAAACCCTACTGGAGCAAATGATACTTTGGGTTGTTCCTTTGATCAGCCTCAACTTATTAGCTGTGAACTATGATTCAAGCGCATTCCCTTTATTTTTATCAAAATACAATAGTGTTGCATCACTAGCAAATAAAATACACCTCTCAGGTCATGATGCCATCCACCATCCACCATGATAAAGGTTATGTATATAACAAACAGGAAAGACTCCAAGACAGATCCCTGAAGCACACGCCACCCCATAGGAAACACATTTAAATTCAGATCAGGGTGATATTGAAACTGACAAACTGTTTCCTATCCATAAGTTATGACTAGAGATAGTGCAGCGAGGAGTTTAACAGGACCGTAGTCAGTTTACAATGAGCATATTCATATGTTCACAGAAAATTAAGGTTAAGTCGAGGATAAAATACCGATTGTTACCGATTAAGATAACATTACAATCTTACCCGACCAACCTTAGTATTGAGACAAGCTTTCCGTAGCATATTAGAAGTGCTTGAAACATATAGCAGTGGTTTTCTAAGTTTTCGGAAATGAAGCAACGTTCGACACTTAATATTATCTTGTGTAGGAAAATGAACATTCAACGTCTGCTGTTGACAACGGACAGAAAAATTATTGAGTCATGAACTACTCGTATATATTAATATATTCATTTAGGGACAGTCCATATGATTCCAATTTCCTTATTGCACTAACTAATAAACCAAACTATCTAGTAATAATATATGTCATCGCGAATATTTTGATCTTTCAGTAAGTCCTGCAATGTGGTGCTGCTGTCATTAGGATTAGATGTATAAATAATTGGTTCAGGAGGCAAAGGTATGCCTGGTAAAGCCTCCCTAAAAACGTCCCTTCTTGTAGGCGCCTTAATGAAAACTTTGACAGTTGATACAAAGTGTTTACTAAAGGAAAACTTTCTCTTATTTTCTCAGCTACCCGATTAAGCACGTGAGCAGCACATATGAAATGCATCATTTTTCCTGCTGCGGCTGCATCACTTTGCATTACAAAAACATCTTGATCGGGCCATATATAATGAAAACAGTCAATAACAAAATTTATAATAGTATCGTAATTGGTTTTGTGTAGCACCTTAGATGCCAGTAGGTGGCTGTCACTAAAAGTATCACATTTTAACACTCCAATTAAGAAATTGGCTACTGAACGCTAACAAGCATCAGTAGTTTTGTCTATAATGAACGAAATAAATGAAATTTTCCGCAATGTCTTCGCATATAGATGGCAGTACATTATTCTAAACCCTATCGATATATCTTACTGTTAGTTTTGTCACAGGAATTTATAATGTGTTCACACAGTACAAAAAAGGTCATTTTCTTTAATACGTATGTCCCTATAATCGTCAGAGTCACTGTCAAACCACATTTGAAATTCCCATCTATTTCTTCTCACCTTTGGCATATTACTTCATTTCATTCTCTTCTCCCCTCAACTAACAATTGTTAATGTAAATTATGTTACTATTCATAAACAGTTACGAGGGTTACAACGTACAGCAGACGTAAAAAAGAGATGTATTGACGCGACACCGACTATTACAGCGTTTCGTAAATAACTAAAACTAAAAGCGCAGTTCGAAATGCGAGTCAACTATGAAGGCTCGACACCCCGAGTGTTCGACCCTGTTGATCAACAATAGAGGAATTTCTCACACTCCAAAAAATAATATGGTTCAAAACATATACAATCAAAGGACTAGGGTCATAGGTCATCATGGATTTAACATGTGTTGTAAAATTTCATTAAGACTTAGCAATAAGTGCTACCCTCTTTTTTATTTAAACTGTGCAATTCTCAGTAATTCTCCGAAGGTCTGGAAAAAATATATCCTGTTTATTAATAAAATGTCGCCATGTTAAGCAGTTACAATCTATTTAAAAATATAACGAAGATCGACTGAAGTATTTTATAGTCGGTATCGGTTTTGATTGAAATTGTAGTGTACATAAGGAAATGATTCATCATACTATTAAAAAACAAATAAAGTGACACAAAAGAGCCGCCACATATACAAACAATATTCAGATAAAAATTCTAAGAACTGTGACAAGATGCAGAAGATAAGTTCAGTAAACAAAACAATATGAATTACTAGAATCAAATTTAGGAAAAACCCAAATTAAATATAGATAATATAATAGAAAACATATGACATTATTATTAAAACTGTGCTCACTTCTGCATCTCTGTTAACATGTGTCTGTGGCAGCCACTGTTTTTTCAAACAGCATGCAATATTCGCCTTCCAGGACTGAAAATAAAAGTAAAGGTGAACAAATTCTCTTTAAAAGTACGTCCTCTTAAAGCTAACGTTCTGCAAGTAATTTTATTTTTTCAAATAATTCTGAAACCGATCGAGAAACAATCAAATTTGAAACATACAATATTTATTATTTAGAATCTAAGGGCAAATGTACAGTGTATCACAATTAATTGTACAAAGTAAAAGGCGATTTGTGACGTCAAGATAATGTGAGGTATACAAGATTATGGATGGAAAGTATAAACAGTAAATATCCAAAAAAAAAACATGACTATATAACTAAAACAATAAATTGTTACACTGCATTACTCTGTAAATATTCATCTATACTGCAGGAGCGGATATTAGATATTCTTTAACTCTTTTTTAAATATATTAATATTCTTTATATTTCGAATTTCTATTGGCAGACAGTTGTATAGGCGCCAACCATTAAAGCTCATTTTCATATAATGACACGAATAATGGCATTCAGAATACAAAATATGTTTATGTCACGTGTAATACAAATGGCTTAAGTTACTTTATATGAACAAATTTACAAGAATCTCTATACCCCAAATTTGCAAGAATGCGAATAGTATATCTTTGTATAACGAATACCCTATTAATAGATTTGCATACCCCCCAGTGAATAATACCGTAACGTAAATGACAATAAAAGTTTGCATAATATAATGAGAGAAGAACATATTGGCTACATTGTTTAGAATTTAAGACTGTAGCAATATGTAGTTAATTTATGACACATATAATTAATTTGTGGAGACTAATCAAGTTTACCATCAAGATACATACCCAGGAGTTTGGTTGACTGAGAAAATTGTGGTTTTATCGGTATTCAAAACCAATTTATTTTTCTCTAGCCACAATGCTAGGTTTTTAAATATTAAGTCAACAGCCACTTGAATATTTAAAACATTAGCAGCTTTAAATTATACATTAGTATAGCCTGCGTAAGTTACCAGCAAATTAGGATAATTTTTTATTGCTTTGTATAAATCATTGGTATATAATAAAAATTATTGTGGATCGAGGATGGACCCTTAAGGAACAGCTATCGTAATAAATTCTTTCAAGTTTTTTTAGGAATGCCATGTAAAACAATAATAATACGAAGCTGCTATTTTTAATGTTGTGTATTGTCAAATTAAGCTCATTTTTTAAAAAAGATTTAAGTTTTAATAATGGGTGATGCACATTCAAATGCTGAAATGGCCAATACGTTTTACATTTATGGCTTTGTAGATGGAAATGATATTGAAGCTAAGCGAATTTATATGGAAATATTTCCAAATCATCTAACTCCAAATCATTCAGTCATTTCAGAAAGATCCAACTCCTAGAATTCTCCCGTTTGTTGAAACAGAACAGATCTTTACTTTTCTAAAAACACGCAAAGTCAATGAAATGTTGTCGAGGTAAGTATTTCCAAAATTATTTATTAATATGTGTGTAACGATATTTTAAATAATAAATAGAGCACTAAAACTAATAACTATGCAATAAACTATAATGATTTATTACACTACTTTATTTAGAATTAGTATAGTTAGGTATATAGCGTTCAGTAAACATAATCTTATTCAAATTTCATTCTACAAGTTGAAAATAGGCTATAAACATATATATTGAGTTGACATATGGCAATAAAAACTTAAGTGTAGATATTAAAATGCATTTCAATGCAATAGTTTTCTAGGTTATTGCTCTGAGAGAAGCTTGTAACACATAAGATATAATGAGTAATTCAAATTACGAAGGGAAAAGTGATGGTACATAGGTATTATCATTTTGTATCGTATATGCAGGTATATTATAAATCATTTATGTTGACATAATGCTTTATTATCAATTTATTCCATTCATATAAAAGCAATTAATACTGAATAATTAATACTAAACATAAATTATTTGTGTAGAAGCCTAACTATTCCAAAAGAGTGAATATTATCACTACCTGCTGATCAAAACTCAAAAATATTGACAAAGAATGAATAATGTACATATGTATTTCCAATAAAGGAAGGTATTTTTCTGTAAAAGAAAAATGTATTTATATATTCTCATAATCAATCCATATACAATACAAAACTGACACAATTGCACGAAATGTACAAGCAAACATAATTGATTACCGTCTATGTATCAAAACACAGTCCATGAATGGAAAAATCTGTAAAACACAGGAACGATCGAAGTAGCGCAAAGTGGACTGATTCCACGCCGAGGACTTAACCATCTGTTACATAATTTTAAAGTATGGATCCTAGGTAGTTAATTTTTATTGTTTTCTACTGGACGATGAAAAATGGATACCTATAGAGGGATCTACGGTAGGTACCTTTGAAAAACGAGTACGTGTATTGTTGTTCGAGAGATCCTATGATCCAAGCACACCCTAGCTTTAATATGCGTAAAACATAGAAATCATAAAATACACAGGGTGATTCAGAACAAATTATTGAAGTTGAAGTATTTTCAACCTTTACATTGCTAAATTACTGTAGTGTCTAGCCAGGCGATTCCGAATATTGAAATCCGATAACTTTTGTAGGTATTAACCTTTTTTGTGAAGCGAGTCTTAACATTTTCAAGTGTGTGTGTTGCTTACGTGTATAGTTGGTGGATATCGTTTTAATTTATGGCGATGGAGGTCGAGGACGTCCACGGAGTTTTGCAGCAGCAGCTAAGCATTAATACTAAGGGATTAGATACCCTTTTTGTGGGGATATTTAAAAGTGTATCGCACGTCAAGTGGATACCTACTATTAATGATTTACACAAACGTATCATAATTACTGCCAATAACTTACCAGTTCAAAACGGACAAGAAGCAGAAACGTTTGTGGTAGTTTGTAGAAACTGGGTAAGACGAGCCCAAAATTTTGTTGTAACATCAGGTACGTCAAATTATTTTGTTAAT
This sequence comes from Monochamus alternatus, assembly GCA_037114965.1. NCBI lineage: Eukaryota > Metazoa > Arthropoda > Insecta > Coleoptera > Cerambycidae > Monochamus > Monochamus alternatus. The sequence goes on along the minus strand of CM073431.1, from coordinate 28,284,601 downwards.
TAAAATCACAAATTAATTATATTAATAATTACACTGCAGACTTGATAATCCGGACTAATTAAAACCAGCCTGATTCGGATTACCGAAAAATCCGGATTACTGCAACTCACGACTGATATGTAATAAAATTCTATTTTAGGACTTATTTTTATTTATGGAACACAGCTTGTATAAAACGGAATATAAATTAATCTTAATTTCATAAAATAAACACTTAAACTTTAAAAAACACAACATAAGCTCATAAATACGTATGTTTGTACATTAACGAATAAAAAATCTGTATTACAGAATACACAGTGTTTGAAATAATGAGTCCGGATTACCGAAGAATCCGAATTATAGAGGATCCGGAATATCAAGTCTACACTGTAATAACAACAGCTGAAAAGTAGTTGAATTTGCTGCATAAAATAGGTGTTATAAAATGTTATTTATTTCTTCCGTGGGAATTTCTTTCCATTTTTTGTCCTATTTCCAGTGTCGTGCAGAAGTGTATTTTTAAATCATTTTTGAACTGCTCTTTTCGATTTTTTTTACAAAATTGTATTTGTAAGAGCCTTTCTAAAACGCCAAAAGAAGTATATCTAAAATTGTCAACCTATTGAGAAAACGCGGGTTTGGTAATATTGCAGTAACTTAATTTTTATGAGTTTGTTGCACTAACAGGATAACTTCACACTAATGGGAGGGAATTTCAAAATATGAAAATTTGATGTCCAATTCATAGAAACATCTGATTTCTATGGTCCAATTATAAACATTCTGTTTTGGTTTCAATGTCCGAGATTAAAATGCAGTATTACCAACAGCGTACATTAAATTTTCCCTAAATGACTGTTTTCTAAGATCTTCCATAATTTGAATATTTTTCAGTGTCTAATGTCTTTACATTATGATTTCTATGGTGTAAAGCCGGCCACAGACTTCATATTTTTTCATCCGTTAGTATCGCCGCGATTCAAATCGTCGTACCAGAAACACCTAAACCTGATGTGTAGTGAAAAACCGCCATGTCGAATCGTCGGCTAAAATATCTACTAACCCTTAATTTTTGGAACCACTGTTCATCAGTTGTCCTTTCAAACTAGCAGTGTGCGTGGGAATTTCTTTCATAATCGCCTGTATTTACAGAAGGGTAGTAGTCGCATACAGATTCACACGCTTTTAATTTGTTTTAATGAATAACAAACAAACAATTTCTTATTGATTTTAATGAAATCTATAGGTAATTTCCTTAGAGTACAAGATTGCATGTTTAGTATACTGTAAAAAAAGTTGCTGTGTAAGTGTGTAATTTAGGATGTGTAAAATTTCCGTATTAATAGCTTTACTCAATTTGGCTTTAAATGTGTTAAAATTACTAGTATTATAATAAAATATACTGAATGTATTTAAAGTACACCACCATTTTGTGTAAACTTAACACACCTCCGTGTTATATATTCCTATTCCTGGTTGGTTGAGCACAACTGCGCAGCTACAGTATATCAGTTATTCCAACATACGTCACTACGCCATGTTGGTCGTGTAGCGTTGTTGTGTTCAGTTATTCCTCGTTCGCTGTGTTCAAATAGAGAACATTTAAATTTAAATGGTTTGATCAAAGAAAATGGTAAGTACTCACCCGACTATAACAAATACTGTTAATAATTGTGGCAAAGCTGAAAGTAATTAGGACTTTAACTCTGAAATATATTAGAAGTTCACTCTGACGTTTCAGATTAATATGTATTCAAATTTTCTTGTTAGGTACCAAAATCTATGAATATACATTTCATTTTGTTTGTAGCCTTAAACTGACCCAAAGATGCATTAAAGATCTCAAAATTAGGCGCTAAAGAGTTTATTTCTATTAACGGATTATAAGAAAAATTTGAACTTTTCTTTAGAAAATTAATATAATGAATAAATACAGTTATTACTCAATGATTTAACAGTGTACAGAGTAAATTCTTCTTCGTTTCAAAAGTTTTTTAAAATTATTTTATTTGAACAAAATTTAAAATGAATAAACAAAACACCAAGAAATTTATTTTTTTTGCGTACTTTTGTTCTAGATGCTTTACTTTTCGATTTTTCGGGATTCGGGATTTTTTAATAGTTGTAATATTTTTATTTTATATGGGAATTTGTGCACGCTTCATAAGCCCAATTTTCACACATTTTGATATTTTTCACTGTTATTTTCTTAATCATTACAACTGACATAGCGGTGGAAATTAATGGCGCCGTGTTTTTGAAATAGTCTTACTACAAATAATTTTAGACATTTAAGAACTGAATATTATAGAATTTAGCAAATAAAAGGAATGTTATCTCATGTCATCTGCAATATTCAAAGGTACTGAAGTAAAACGAATATATAACTGCAAAAAGCGGTCTAACCAACACATTTTTAGGTATCTAGGTTAGGTATCTTTCAAAATACGTATTTTTTTAATTCAACTGTAGATGTAAATATTATTATAACATAAACTTACATAGTTCTGCATGTAAGGTTGTTCACTTTTGTTTATAAGTATTTGAAAATAAATGTTGAAATGTAGGGTTAGAATAGTATTTTTTAAAGTTATTATATTATTTGAGGAGAATTTAAATAGTAAAACCGGATAAACAAAACATTAATAATTTTATTTTTGATATGACTTTTGTTCTACATGTTTTATTTTTCGAAATTTCTGTACCTAAAAAACCCCAACAAATTGGATCTTATTAAGGCGAGAAACACAGCGACCTAAATCTCTTTGTTAAACGATATTTATGAAAACTATAAAAAATAAAGTCAATTAGCATACGTGTGTAATATTTACTTTACAATCATCTGCGTTTTTACTCTCATTTGATAATATGTTTGCACGAAAATACATTGACGAAATAGGTTAATTTTCAGATGCTAACATTTAAAAACAATTTTGGCAAATTTGAGTTATAACTAGTTGGTACATAAAATCCTCTATAAAAATAACAAATTATTTTTTTTCATTTATTTTAATTAGCATGAACTATAGTTTCACAGCAAGGTCGAATATATCCAGTTTGATTTTTTTATATATAATTGACTTACTCATTTATATATCATAAGGCAGTTGCTCCTTCTACTTCTTGGAACAGAAAGTGACAAAAGAAGGATACAAATATAGCCAAATGTAAGAAAATAAAATACAAACAGATTAAGAATTAAATTATGACGAATTATATGTGCCCGAATTTGTTACGTAACGTTGTATGTTGAAACGAAATTATTTTTAATTAATATAAGTAGAATTAAAGATGTAATACTCACTTTTACTTTGACAATGATATACTGCTTTAGGTTTAGCAGCTATTTCTACTTCAAATAAAATGAGTATCAAACTGCAATAAGTTTTTCATGATGAAAATTTAAATGCAAATACAAAACGAAGATGCTTCAGTTTACAATAGATCATTATGTATGTTTGATAAGTCGTACTTTCCTCAAGGAATTGTATTTATATTACAAACCAAAATTAAAAGCGAGTAATTCGAGAGCAGTTTGACAGATATTCAATGACCACATTTTTATTTATTTTGAATATTACACACAAATAAAAAACAAAATAGTAGGTATACTAGTTACAGTGTAAACGTTCATAGTTGTAATATAATAAATATACCAAATAATATAAGCAAAATTTACATAATGAAAAGAAAATATAGAATTAACGTAATAATACTAGTAAAACGTATTCAAACGTAGTAAAAATATTTTTGGATAATGCAAAATCCCAGGAGGAAGAGAGATATGGAGGAAGAGAGAGGGGAAATAGGAAGGGAGGGGAGAGAGAGCAAGGGAGAGTAGAGGAGAAGAGAGTGAGGAGGGGAGAGGATAGCGAGAGGGAGAGAGAGGGGGAGGGATAGAGAGGGGGAGGGATAGAGGGGGGAAGGAGGGATAGAGAGGGAAGAGGAAGAGAGAGGGGGGAGGGAGAAAATGAGCTGGAGGGAGAGAGATAGAGATACTTAAAACCTAAATAAGATTTCTGTAATAACATATTATAGTCTTTTACATCATAATTTGAATGGCAATGCCGTAGTAATTAAATATATTTTCGACATTTCAAGAAATTTTTTTATATTTGTGGAGAATTTCACACAGAAACATATAGGAACAATTTTGGCAGATGGCACCGTGGCTTAGTTCGTAAAGTTTCGAGTTACTAAGCCCAAGAGTTCTAGCGAGTAGGTAGTCTTAAATATTTTGTGAAGATGGATACCAACACATTTGAAATACTTGTCTCAATGGGTTATGTTATCAACCAGTTCTATCGTGTCGGTATAACATTTACACCATCGAAATAATAATTTATATGTTGATGTTAAAATACGTAATGAGCGTTATATACTATTTTTTTAAAAAGTATGCAATTAACATATTAAGTTTTAATTTAAAAAATATTTTATATTGAAATTACAAAATTCCAACGGATCAAATAATCATTTACATTTAATTACATAAATAGTGAGATATAAAACCAATTATTCAATTGGTATATTATTAAGAGAGGCTGCATAGTTTTTCATATTTAAGTCCAAAAAAAGCCGTCAACAACAACAGTGATAATAATCCGACAACAGTGAATCTTGACCTACTGTATTTAGGTCAATTATTTTGTTTTCAGTGCCTACACAATGAGCAACGCTGCCCAGTAAACACACATACGTTATCTAAACATATTGTCAACGTACCATTGGTTGATAATTCGTGTTACGTTACAAAATCAACCATTATTTTATGGTTAGAAAAGTAACGGTCTAACATAACGTTTAAAATACGTACTTTTTTAACAACAAATCTTAGCAAACCTTTTGTAACGTTAAATGAACGTTATTTCAAATATTTAAATAAAACTTATTTATTTAAACCTTTATAAAACGTCTGTGTCAACTGATTACTATATGGGCATTGAACAAAAACGTGTTTGTAACGTTTTAGAGTAACAGTCATTAGTAATACTTATAAAACGTATCATAAACCTTTAGCACTTAATAAATATTTTGGAATAAAAACAATCCAAAGTAAATTTTATACACTATAATTTAATAAAAAGATATTACATTAAGAATATAGGTACTTAAATATACAAATAACTTGATAGTAATTATTTTTTAATAAACCTCACAAGTGTTAAAAAACAGTATAATTCAAACGTGTATTATACGTTATAATCATTCGTTGAAATAAGGAAGCGAATTACCGTTTATTACACGTGTCAATTATAATGCGGTTAAACGTTATGTACGAATTTAATGATCTTATTGGTAGATAAAGATCACGTGTTACATACACACCATTTCGAGTTATTTCTTGTAAAAGTTTGTCAGTTGCATATTCATCATTGTACGTACCTACCGTGATTCATGAAAGTATTTAATTTTATTTTATTAATATAAGAGTATTAGAGTTTTTTTACATTACATATTACAAATAATTATATAATGGAATATAAATTTATTCCACTAAAACTTTTCGTACTTATGTTTCAAAATGCCTACATTAAATTACTTTGTAAAATGGGTAACAATTATTATGACTTGGTAATTTTTTTACTTTATATTGAAATTTAAGATACACTGATATATTTCTAATTATTATTGGGAATGATTTAAACTTTTTTATTTCCTTTCTTGACTATCTGCTTCGTGGTCATTTTAAATGCATATTAGGTTATTATTATTAGCATTATTATTATATTAATAACTATAATAGATTAAAGTTAGACATGTTTAAAGTTTAGACTTTCTTTAAATAATCAATATTATCCAATGTAAGTGAAGTTATTAATATGAAACTTGTTCAGATATAATTTCATTGTTTTTAGGTTCCAATCAGTAGCATAAATAAGATATATTATTTTGGTATTTTTATATTTTGTTTGTATTATGTACGTATTATTATTTATTTAATAAACTATTACTGATATTAAAACCAATTATTTATTATTACCTACCTTAATTTGAAATTTAACAATAGATATTATTGATAATTTTTAATACTCTTATTTATAGGCATATAGTGAGTTAAACATTTGAACCAAACTGTTGGAATATCGATAATAATTATTAATAGGAACAAGATTAAATGATTAGAAGATTTTGTAACTATTTTATTTATATTATATTAATTCCCTGGTAATTACTTATTTAATACAGGATGGTCCAGAATGTACCGTAAATACTAGAACATATGGCACGTTAAAAAATATGGGTACTATTTTACATAAATTTTTGTTTAAAACTCAATAATAAGAGAGATACAACCCTCTGAGGGATAAAATAAAAATCATTTTTTTTTAAATGTCTTTCAGATACTTTTGAATAATAGGTTCATGGGTGAGTATATGATATTAGGATAATTAATTTTTTGTTACCACTTATTCAATCACTTATAATTAAGGGGTAGTTTTGGATAGTAAGTATTTTTTTTAATTTGAAATTATGTATTTCAAAAAAATACTTACCACACAAAACAACGCTTTAATCTTAAGGGGATGGAATAAGTGGTAACATAAAATTAATTATACTAAAACCTTAAAAAAGTAAATTCATTATAAAAGTATTATAGTTGGTTAAGTGTTATAGATATTTAAAGAAGTGGTTTTTATTTTGCAGTTTTACAGGATTAAATGTCCCTTATTATTTGGTTTTGAAATATATATATATATATATATATATATAGTACCCTTATTTTTTAACATACTATCTAATCTAGCATGGTACAAAATTCTGGACCACCCTGTACAATGCCACCAGAACGATCCAAAAACAACATTGTAAAATACGTTAAAAAACACGTCTCTAAAACATCTTTTTGGGCATTACAATAACAAGGTTTAATTTACGTTTGTTAAAAACCTTAATCAAATATCATTATTAAACGTAAAACTTCAAGCTTATTAATACTAAAAATGATAGTTCCACATTTACTAATATCAAACGTTTGTACTTTGGTTACCAGAAAAGTGTAAAACCGCGACATTTTTAAATTGATTGTACGTAAAAATGACACGTGTTTTTCAAACGTTGTATGGACATTATAAACGATTTTCTAACGTATATGTGTTTACTGGGTGCAGAACTGTGGAACCGCCAAATAATAACAGAAACAAACAATATCAATTCACATTTTTATAAACACCTGGTGCAATGAATATGAAATCATGAGTATTTAACAGATTAGTCCTATAATAAATGCTCAACCGCAGTAATCACGCACCAACATCGGCCAAAGCTCGTTCCGGTCCGTTTTCCTATGCCGTTGAAAACCCACCGTCCAAATGCATGCCTTTTTGATCTTATTTGTGTCAGTAGTGTAATTTATAATAATTAAAATTACTATTTACCTGAATAAAAATGCAACTCAAGTTGCAAACTAAATTGCACAAACTTTTCTAACAGGAACAATGAATAGTGAAAGACCGTAGTCCTCTTCTGCTGAAGATAACAGTGAAAAAAATTATAAAAGAGATTTTAATAAATACATATTATGATAGTAATGTGACATTCCTGAACTCAGAAAAAAAAATCAACAATAGACGGTGTTCCATTAAAAAATATGTACAAGGGACGTACCCCTCAATTTCAGGCCGCCACACTTCCATTAACGGTTAAAGAGGTTCAGTTACAGCCCTACAGTTTTTATTTGAAACTATATATTTTGTGTCTCTAATAATAAAGAGTGGTCTAAATACAGGGTAAACCGTAAATAAGTACAAATATTTTAACCAGCAGTATAGTTCACTGTGTAGAACACATAATTAATAGTTTTTTTTACAAAAAAAACAAATAAAAATTTTAAATAAATTTTGTAATTTTTCTGTAGAAAACTTGTTGAGGACCGCTGACTTTCATACATTTATGAGATTGAACATGTGGTTCACAGTGTTGCCAGTGTTACACAAATGTCTTTGCTTTTCTTGATATTAAACGCATACGTCAAGCTGCTATTTTGTTATTTAATATTGTGTGTACCTTTATTTTTAAAATTTGTTTCACTGATTAAAGTGCGAAGTCACTTTATGGTTCTGGATTTGAAATGGTTAATACTGACTCATTTGGGGTATGGCGAAAATTAAATTTAATATGCTCTGTGAAAATCATAGTTTCTCGTTATTCTTCATAAAATAACTTAAGGAAATTGTGTCTTGTGTCTCTTTCTAACAGTGTACAATGACATTTAACTTGTAAAATGTGGATTACTGATTAAATAGTTTTTTAACAAACAGGTAAGCTTGTGTGCACGTTTACGAATAATTTTTGAACATTGAACAGAGTAATATCACGTAATATCTTCCTAAATACTTTATAGTAGTATGTATTTAACTTGCGGAAATTCATTTTTAATCGTTTATAGTAAGGTCAGTTAAGCAGTTATGTTAATAATACTGCGTATCATACTACATACCCAATTTTACAGTACTCAAACAAGTATTTTTAAAATAGAATTTAACCGTATTACTTTACTATTACGTTGAAGAAAACTTAATATTTATATTAGAGGAGATATGGCAACCTCGCAATAAATCATATGGTTCATTAGGTTGATTATGAGAGCGGTCCTCAAAATGTGGGTATTAAAAAAATAATATCTCCGTAAATATTAGAAATTTTTTATAATGGTTTTTACTAGACTGATCTATATGACGAACTACACCAGCAGTTAAAATATTTGTACCTATTTAAGGTTCACCCTGTATAATGAATAATCCTGTTAGCAAAATATAGGTCATAATTTTTCATTCGCTTTAAAAAAAGTACTTTTGTGCGACTTAACCTTAACTTAATATTTATATCTAATAGAAATATTGACCCTTAATTTCAAAATATCCTGTATAGGTACAGATGTATGACTTTCAAACGTGTGGAAATGTAGTTGAAGGGAAAGGTTTTTCTGAAACCAACAATAAAAATAGTTGTCCATTTATTCCAAATTTATCAAATATGGTGCCCACTTTATGGAGAATAGGCATCTCTGCAGCAATGGCGTCTTAAATACAATGCTTTTCACGGCATGTCCCAGGAACCATCCACCAAGCAGGCGTTATGCGTGACCGACTACATGGACAAAATTGGGTCTATCCGATTATACATAACAATGTGTAACCCAATTTGTTGCCGGCCGTCCTTATGAATAGTTTACCCGCCCAAAACATCGGCGTCCCTGAATGGCGTAAGCATGCGCCGTTGCGGTGGCGGGCGTCGTCTCGTAGTATCGGAAATCGATTTACTCGTCTCGGCGGCTCTGGGTGTTATTGCGACGTCTCGACGGCCTAATTCCGACCGGGTCACCGACTCACCCCACAGGATTTCGCGTAACCGTCGCTACGCCCGCCGTTAGGTTGGAAGGTCTCACCCATCTGGTGCAATCGGAGCAGGCCAGACAACGTTACACTTATAAAAATGTTAGTTTAATATTAGTAATAAACTTCGGCTCACCTAAAAATATTCTGATCCACTCGAAGAGTGAAGTTATGAGGTTTATTCGAGTACAATTTATCCCTAGTTAGGTTAGCCTTCGAGAAAATTGTTAACACCGACATATAAAATAAAAAAATACTCACTACGATATGTGACGTCAGATTTGAACCAGTACCTATACTATTGTATTTGATACCATTAATTATGATCTCCTTTTAGGTGTTTTACATTATACAGAGTGATTCAGGTTTAATTTTGATAACTTCGAGATAGAGGGCGTTGAAATAGGATTTTTTTTCTCGTTTTTCCCTCATAATTTTTGAACCTCTTATCCGATTTAAGTGAAATTCGGAACACAGACACTCCTTATAATCTTACATAAGCTTCCTACCTACCCCTTTTAGAAGTGTATTTTGTATGCTACCCCCCTCTTACTTTATTTCAACACTACAAAAAAATTATTAATTTCAATAAAATATGCTACCCCCCTCTTACTTTATTTCAAAACTACAAAAAAATAATTAATTTCAATAAAACATCTACACATCACTTTGACCTGATTAATTTCGAAACTTTTTCGTCTCCTGTTTTTATTTCGACGTTTGGTCTTGTTTCTGAGATAGTCAAAGAAATTGGTGACAGTGTAGCGCACCAGCCGCGTAAATTTCATTTAACGTTAAAGCAACCCATGAAAACAAAACTCAGTGATTTGTGTAAACCGACGTTTGTAAAAATCATTGTTAAAAGTATTATTTAAAGAGCATTTTTAGTGATAAAGAAAAATGCCAAGAACGTTTACAAAGGCTGAATATGCAGATATACATTATGTTTATGATTTCTGTGACGGAAATTCCAACGCGTTAGTTCGGGAGTACCAAACACGCTTCCCTAATAGAAGAATTCCAAATGCACAAGTTTTTGTAGATGTACATCATCGAGTTTCGGAATACGGTTTGCGCCGCTACAATGATCATAATCGTAATGTACCGCCAAGAAATAATCAGCGAATTCTTAATCTTTTTGATATCGACAGAACTTTAAGCACACGCCGAGCAGCTCCATTTATCTCAATCAAAAGTACTGAGAGCACTCAAACAAGATCATCGAAGGGCTTTCCATCTCCAGAACCAGTTCAAGGTTTGTTGCCCGAAGATGTTGAAAAAATTTTTGTAGATGGGTTTTAGATTCAACAGAAATTAATCCACACTTTCTGCATAAGGTTTTATGGACCGACGAATCTAATTTCACAAAAGTTGAAATTGTGAATTACCACAACATTCACGTTTGGAGTGAAGTCAATCCTCGATGTGTCAGACGATCTTCATTTCAGGATAACCTCTGTGGGCAGCATATTTTGCCTCCTCGTTTAAGTGGGGATTTATTTCATGAGTTTCTGCAAAACTCTCTCCTCGACGTGCTTGATGATGTCCCCTTAAATTTACACCAAGGGAACTGGATTCAGTTGGATGGTGCCCCTGCACATTACGGAAAGCAAGTACGGCAGTGGTTGGATGAGAATTAGCCTCGTCGATGGATTGGACGGCAACCCAACAACCACCCAAATATATGGATTCCTTGCGAAGGACCAGTGGCTTGGCCTCCGCGCTCGCCAGATCTGGATCCTCTGGATTATTTCGTTTGGGGCCATCTAAAAGCAATTGTGTATGATACGCCAGTACATACCCGTGAGGAATTGATCCAAAGGATAAGACATGCTTGTGATGACATAAAAAACAATAATGTTCAAATAGCAGCTGCGGTTAATACACTAGTTCGTCGATGCCAAAAATTGTATTGAAGCTGGATGAACAAATATGTGGATTCCTTGTGGATTTGTTGAACGTATTTTAGACAAAAATGATCGTAAAGTATTAGATGTCTGAAAAAAAAAATGATACACAAAATTCAAAAAATTGCATCTACACTATACCTGTTGAATGCAATAAACATTATGTTGGAGAAACGTTTCGGCCTATGAATGTTAGGGTTGAGGAACATAAAAATAACATAAAAAGACGGCAATTTAAAAAATCCAAAATTTGCGAACACGCTTGGGAAAACGGTCATTTGATTCAATGGGGTTCAGCAAAAATTTTAGAGAAGGAAGATAACGCAACAAAAAGAAAATTAAAAGAGACCCCGATTATTTTGTTGAACGGATATAAGTGTGTGTCAAACTATTCAGTAAACATCGATCATTGTTAGCTGCAGTTGTATCAAGAAGAAGTAAGTAACAATAAAATAAAAATCATTTAACATCTCTTTGGAAGCAGATAAACAAATTTTAAACTGTCAAACTTGGCATACGTTTAATATTTTTACTACTATTTTGAGAACGAAAACAGAGAGTTTTTTGAAACGTCAATAATACGGAAGTGCGCGATAGTGATGTGATTTTTGTTATTTTTTACTTATCTGCTTTTTTCAGTGTGAGATTTTTTGGTTAGGCAAACTTAGTTTCAAAAATAACCCTTGACTGATACGTTTGGCGCAAGGGCTTATTTAATTCTTTATTATTTTTTCAGAAGTGTGGCAAAAACCCAACAAAACTAAAGAAAAACTAAAATTATGCCACAAATAAATAGCTTCAGACAATATATTATAGTAGGCTCTAAGAAAATACTATCGGCTTATTTAACACATATTAAAGGTGTTATTCAAGCGTTTTAACATATTAAAATGCATATCAGTAATGTAATTATATGTAAATTTTTGAATTTTAATATAACCTATTAATATTTGAAAAATTTTTAAAAACATGTAAGCCTACTAGACAATTTGAGCGCTTGCATATCATATCTTATATTTTTGTGGTGTCACAACATCTTTAAATTAATATTACTCGTAATCGGAATCACTTATCGAAGTAAAACAAGAATACCTTTTTTTTTGTAAAATTGTTCAACATTTTTAATTTTTTGATCTGACGACAAAAACCTCGAGAAATGAAAAAGTTTGAGCAATATATATCCAATATATATTCTTATTTTCAGAAGTTTTCTTTTAATTTAAATCATCGATTAAAATAAAAAAATCAGTTGATTAAAATCGTGATTTAAATCGGGTGCACCCTGGTAGGTCACAAATATTTTCTTCTCTATCTCAAAAATCGGAGTCAATTAGTTGAAATCGGTAACGATATGTCCAACTCTTTACTTGTAACGTGCTGTATTCCACAAGGTTCAATCCTTGGGCCTCTACTTTTTCCATATATACATCATTTTTGAAAAATAGTCTTAAATTTTGTTCTTCTCATTATTACGCTGACGACATGTAATTATATTTGTCTTTGAATTCTAATGAAATGAATCTCGCAATTGAGAATATTAATAATGATATTTCAAGTTTAGTAGCTTTATCACAAAGGCATTGTTTAAGAATTAACCCCACTAAGTCAGCAATTTTAATATTTGGTTCTAAAAATAAACGGCAGTTAATCTCTCAAAATATTAACCTTTCTATAGATAAACATAATATTCGAATACCTAAACAAAAACTTTCTCAATTTAAAATATCATTTTCTTATAATATGGCTATATTAAGATCCTTAATTCCATTTTTCTAGATTTTTGGACAATTTAAAGCAGCATTATTCAAGCTTAACATCCGAACATAAGTTGTAAAATAATGTCACTTTTCATGCTGTATTATATCGGTACATTTGCATTTGAGCATGTGTGTGTATGTGCGTGTATGTATTGTGTATATTCAGCTTTGTGTTGTTTTTTAATGTTAGTATATATAGCTATTTCAATTGATTATATGTAATATAATGATTTAGGTCTTTACTACGTGTAATTACTTTGCTTAATTATAATTAGTTTATGTTAAGAAAGGTTAAGTGATAGAGCAGGACCTCTCTCGTACTTACGTGCAAGTGAGCAATTGAACTTCGCCTTTTAAGTTTATTAGTAATGATAACATTTATTTATACAGATATGGACATTTTAAAAATAATTTAACTTATATAGGGTGATTCCTTTTTGAAGGGCACACCAAAGTGGTATATTTTTTAATGGATTTATATTTTACATAAAATTATGCAATCTTTTTGTAATACTATAAGTCTGTGTCAAAAATCAGCTTCGAGGTATTAATATTTTAATGATAATGATAATAAATGATTGGTCAGTGGTCGAGCGGTTTAAGGTGTTAGTACTAGAATCGATGCGGCCAATCCACCGTGGTATCAAATAAAGTGGCCGGTAAATCGTAGATCAGCTATATTCATGAAGAGGATTGGCGCTATCTCTGCGGGTATGGTAGGGTGGAAGAATGTTGGCTTGGGTCAATGTAAGAGATTGACACCGGTCAATGAGGTTTTCCAGTGCACCGAATGGTGGTTAGACTAACCTAAGTCGTTCCTGGGCGCAAATCCAGCCTGCTTAATAATATGCCGCCCCCTCTTCCGCACAAGTCTCCGACTTCTGGGCTAATCCTCGCGATTAGAATGACGAGTAGTGATATTATTATTATTATTATTATTATTATTATTATATAAAAAAATGTATTTTCGGCATTAAGAGCCTTTCAGACGCTTAGTTTTTTACGCATATCGTTTATGCATTGCGTACAATCAATTGCTTGGCTTGAATGGAATCACGATTAACCGGATTTTTTCAACGCGTACAAGCTTGTCGCTGGCTAAACTGTTACGTTTAAAGAGTTGCTAAGATCATTTAGATCGGTTCCTCTCTTCTACTTTTTCTTTTTATGTAATTACAGATATAGTTACTGCTTCATTTTTAGACATATCGATCTTGAACAATTTAAAGACTGATAAACTGAATTATAAAACGGTAGGTGTAAAGACACTTATGCGTGTTCTGCCTTACTTGACGACTTATAACTGTACACGTAAAACGAATGAAAATATTGAGCATCTAAAGCGGCCTTATGCTTACTACAGTCTATGCGTGAAATTTGGGAATAGTATGTAGGGTCTTGTTCATTAAAAATCCATTCATAAAAACTCTACATACTATGCACGAATTACTTACAACTACTGAACTACAAAGTAAATTCTGAAGTGGTCCCTCTTAATAAATGTCATAAAGGGTGTTCATAAAATCGTACCAAATCTTATCTTTTTCGAAGACAAAAATTTAGTTTTTTCAAAGGAACACCCTTCATTGCTTAATGGGATGTGAAATATCTGCTCGAAGTTTACAAGTGTCATAATAGATGTCATAATCAGTACCTCATATTTTACGACATTTTTAGTAATTTCTTTATTTTAATTTTCTTGCCTAAATGCCGTGACGCAGAAAAATCAACTTTGTCACATCGTTAACTCCCTGTATGCAGGGTGTTATAAAGAGAGTGTAAAATATTTCATGAGGTAATAGTATGAACCAAAATAAGCAGAAAAGTCTTAATAAACATGGGTCCGCAAAGTAACGGTTGCGGAGATATGGACCACTATTCGTTTTTCAAACATTTTATTTTATTAGGAATAAACCGACAAAGAAAGCTTTTAACAAACAAAAAACAAAGTTACAAAAGATGTTCAAAGTGCCCTCCGTCTATTTCCAAGCAGGTACGACATCTTCGTCTCAACGATATTCGAACTCTTTCGAAAACACCCTCCTTGGTTTGGATTTCTTGACACTTTTGATTAATCCGTCGCTGCAGCTCTTCCAGGTTATTTACAGGAGTACCATACACTAATGTCTTCAAATATCCCCAAACAAAGAAATCTAGAGGGTTCAGATCAGGCGATATTGGAGGCCATAAAACAGGTCCGGCCCTTTCTACCCATCAATGTGGAAAAATTTGGTGTAAATGCTCTCCAACGGCCATGGAAAAATGAGCTGGAGCACCATCATGCTGGAACCACATATGTTGCATCTGTTTCAAAGGAATGTCTTCCAAAAACTCATACAGTGTGTTCTGCAGAAAGTTGAGGTAAGCAGCGCCTGTTAATCGGTTTGGTAAAACAACAGGACCTAGAAACCTGTCACCTACAATACCCATCCAAATGTTTAATGAAAAACGTGCCTGATGTCCAGATTCTATTAGAGCATGAGAATTTTCGTCCGCCCAAATATGCGTATTGTGAAAATTAAACACTCCACTTCTTGTGAACCCGGCCTTATCAGTAAAAAGAATGTTGGCAAGAAAACGAGGGTCTTCAGCATCATGACGTAGAAACCAGCGGCAAAAAACAAACGTACTTGATGATCATTTATTGGATTTAAAGCCTGTACTCGTTCCACATGGTATGGATAAAGCAGTTGCTCGTGAAGAATTCTCCAAACAAGAGGACCACTAATTCCTACCTCGGCTGATATTCTGCGCACACTCGTACCTGGATTCTGCTCTAAGAAAAGATACAATCGATATTATCTTCAATTTTCCACATTCGGTTCAGTTCAAGGAATAATAATTACAACTCTAAATGTCATTTCCTTCATGCACTCCTTTTATCTTTATATTTTTAATTCAGTGTATTAACATTTATTGACCTAATTCAAACCTACGACACCACGTCTCTACAGATAATTTGACAGAATCACTGAACAATAACAATTATTATTATGTAGGATAATAAAGTCTCACGTAAATGTTTGTTCAGAATATAATAATTGATATATTAAATTAATGAAAAACAAATATATTACATGGAATTTCAAGAAGGTCAAACAGACTTAGCTGGCGGTGACCTGGTACTTGAATAATTTTTCAGTTTTGTTTTTCAGTCCAAATTGAAATTTTGTCACATTTTTTTAATTACAAACAACTTTTTATTATGACATTCTTCTGTAAACATTAAAAATATCTTCACTTTGCTCTTCACAACTATTTCACATTTTCTTATTTTCTGAATGAAACGTATATCAAAATCTAAATTTATCAACATGATTATTTTCACAGGCAAATTTTTTTATGAAGAACACCTCAAAAAAAAAATAAAAATAACAGTGTCTCCTCTACGGACAGCAATCCATATTTCATGTTTTATTTTTGTTTGCTTCAATGATCAGTTCTGGAATCTGGATCAGTTCTATCTATCACTTATGTACAGAGTGTGTTACGACGAAAGTTTTTGATTGATTTTTGATCGATAATAAAATGATAGAGGTGCCACAGTAAATTCAACTGGAATTGCTTGAATAATAATATTTTGCTTTTTACGTTACATTTTCAAAATTTTAAATAACAAAAACTTTATTTCTTTTGCATCAGATTTTAGTGCTACCCATATAACAGTTTCAATATACAGGGTATATTTAAATAAAGGGGCACATATGATACCTACCACAGATTCCTTAGGTGAAAGTAGATTTAAAGAAAAGTTAATACATATTTAATGCGCAACATTACCTGCACCCACAAATAATTATTATATTATTTTCCCAATCTTCAAAAAAACTTGAAACATGTCTGACTAAAATTTTAGAAATTATTAAGCAAAAATTATGTTCTATTATTCACTTTGACACCCTGTATCTTTATTATGAGGCTTGGGATAGAGATATGTTAGGTTATCTCAACATATTTTCTCCTAACGAATTTATGGTATAAATTGCGCCCCTTCATATAAATACATCGTGTATAAAATCAACGCCTTTGCAAAGAATCGTAGTTGCTCTGGAATACGTTAGGAAATTAGTTGTTATTTTTGTCGTCAATTAAAAATCTGATTATGCAGTTGCATTTACCATAAATTAACAAATTTAAAAAATCCTCATTAGTATGTTCTTAACCAGCAATTTTGAATAATTATTAGAGATAAATGGAATGAATTGCTTGGACATATAACTAGATACGATTTTTTTTGCAAATGGATATTTCTACTACACCATATAAAACCAGTGATTTTAGATATAGAAAATATCATATGAACTAGTCCTTCTATGAAGAATAAATGAATACAATTAACATATTTTAATTGTTAATAAAATGTAATAAGAAAAGCGAAAGTTAAAAGAATTCAATATAAATCTTTTTGACACTTACTGAATCTTAAGGTCTGACAAAGACCAAGCTAATGACGACTTATGACATACTAAATGGTTTGTTTTTAAGTTAGCTGGCAATTTCACAGCCATACTCGCAAGAAATTGGATCATTTTATTTACTTAACGCAAAAACTGCCAATAATTGAAAAATTATAAACGATAGGTAGACTAATGTAATATGGATAGATAGTAAAATTCTACAAGAGTTTTTGATTAAATATACAGGACAGGGTTCTCAGCAATTTTTCAAAATCAAATTCCCTGACATTTCCAGGTTTTCCCTGACAAAGAGCATTCAAAATTCATATTTTTAAAAACAAACCAAAATAAAAACAAGTCAAATGATAAGGCATAAATGAGTCCATTCGCTGACAAATAAGTGAATATTTAATTTTATTAAAAATATTTATTTCAGTCACTGAATATATTGTACTATATTAAACATTAACAAATATAAATATTTAATAAGAGATCTAATAGAAATATGTATAAACAGACCCAACAAAAACCGATAAAAATAGATTTCACTACTGAGCAGACAGTTGTATACTGTTTTTATGATGAAATGTATTCAATGCGGTTCAAAACACTATATTTTTGCATTGAAACAGTGACGTTAAAACGTCCACTGAATCCGGTTTGAACTCTTTGGATGCTTTGCAGCAGTTGCCTATTCGATTCCAAAATCGATGATTTCAATTTTGAGATTTTATGTTTAAATTAGTTGATAGTTTAGTCTTATCTTGTTTATTTAAAAAGGAATTAGTTGTGGATTATTGTATGTACCTCTGCAAATTTTAACGTATTCTTAGACATCTTAAATTACATTACAAAAGCATAATCCAATTACTTTTCTCTCCAAATTTCATTAAACTTGTCACTCATACGAGCAGGTAACTATTTGTTTTTGGTTTGCAGTTGCTAAAATCCATGACATGTTTTTGTTACAATCTCACACATTTTCAAATTATATGTACAAAAACAGTAATCAAAAAGTGTAAGTGTGATGTTAAAGAGAAACAAATATTTGATGATACGTTTTGAAATAGTTGGTGAATACGGTTCGTCACAAAAAACAGCTATACACTCCAGATATATCCGTTTCTTTCTATCAATCTGCGGGTGCGTGTGATTAAAGCAAACAGAAATAGGCAACTGGGTGCGTTCATTAAATATAGAATTTAGACACGGCATGAGCAGCGTTCACAAATTTTCCCTGACGACAATAAAAATTCCCTAATTTTTAACAATTATTGGCACTTTCCCTGACGTTTCCCTGACAAAGTTCAAATTCCCTGACATTTCCAGGTTTTTCAGGTTTTCCCTGACGCTGAGAACCCTGCAGGATGTACAAAAATCAAATTTTGGCGGTTCGAAGTTAAGCAAATTCGCCAATAAATTTTCACTACCCTATGCAAAATTAAATAGATTTTAAAACATCTGTAACAAATGATAGGTACTTCTCTATCTCTTTTTTAAATATCAGTACTTCAGCTTGCACGATGTAAAAAATATAAAATTTTGAATTAGACTATCAAAACGCAACATGTTTGATAGAATTAAAATATCTCGAAGACCATTATGATGTCTATTTGAAACATCTAACTCGACATTATTCAAAGCGGGGTGGTTATTAAGGAAATATTTTATATATCGTCATCAATTAGTGTTTATTTTACCCACTGCTCTAATATAAATACTTATATCGGCACGGAACCTACATGCTGCTATTTGGAATGCGACGTAATATTTTACAAAAACAAGGTAACCGCTATCTGTATATTACGGAAATAAGTCCTTGCATTTATAAAATTTAGTCCTTTAACATGTATTAAATATGCATATACGACATTTCGAATAATTAGTACTTCGTAAATTCGTAACATTTTTAGGAAGTTGTTTAATTTTATGAATCGTAGGCAACAAACTTGGCTTGACTAGAGACTGCATCTCGTCTACCAACTCGCCGACAAACGTCATTTCTGAACACTGTAAGAAAGGCAAAGAGGGTAGTTAACGATGCAACTTAGATTATTATTGTTTACTTTGCTGGTAGTATAGGACAATACTGTTACCGTTGGCTCATTATAAATTAATGTTGTGAATACAAAACTGTTTAAACAGTTGGGAATAATACATTAATGTTGTGTTGCTGTGCGTAAATAAACGAGTGTTTATTTTAATTTATCTACTACTTTGTGCATTTATTGTATCTATTCGTTTTTTCGCCTTAAACATATTGTGGTGTTAAGATACTGTATATCCAATAAAATGTGGGGAAAATATTTAGACCTTGGGAGGATTTCTCGGAAGGACCTCAACCTGATACAAGTATAAATCAAACGAACGATATGGAAAATGCGGAGATTAGGACGAACGATATAGACAATTAAAATTCTGGACAGTAACAAGCTCATTTAATTAGATATAATGTATATAAAAAAATAGAATTAGGCATTAGAAAAAACGGGTTATTTAATAATAGGATGTCATTATATTAGACAACGCTCTATACTATTCAAGACTTTTAGAAAGGATTCCAATACCTTCACAATAAAAAAAGGATAGAAATACGTTATTGACGAGATAGCTTATGGACATACCTCGGGACATACCGATCTACAATTGCTTACTGTGTTTTTAATCCCATTGAATCAATATGGAGCCAACTAAAAACAGGCCTTCAAAGAAATAATACCGTTCCAAAATTTTACGATAGCAACGTGGAGCAAATTATATCAGTTGCACCAATTGATTGGGCCAAATAAAAGTGGTTTCATCATAACAGTCGATGAAATTATGACGTCGCTGTTATGTAGTATGTGAAATATAAAGTATATTATATCCAAAAAATATTTTTGTATAATTATTTTCTGTTATTTTTTATGTCTTTTGTTCTCCTTATGTACCTTTATCCTACCCAATCCTAACCCCACTTTCCTGGCAGAAAACGCTCGTACCTCCTTGTGGTCCTTGCTAGGCAAAAATAATTTAAAATTACATAATAACATCGATCATTTTTATTACATTCATTATTATATACTTTATTTTAAATATTATTGGCGAAATTGACGTAGTAAATGAGATAGTATGGCATTTTTAATAAGCATGAGACATTTTAGAAATTAATGTAAAAGTGCACTTTATAAAAGTGTAAAAGAAAAAAGTTTTCCGGCAACTAAATGCCATTTTATTGCCTGTAAACTCTATGGTCTACGACTGGTCTGCTGCTTTATAATTGTTTTTATTTTTCTACTGATTGAAGTGAATAAATACAATCTTATAATAAATCATCTTGAATATTATTTAATATATTTCCGTCAACTTTCCTCATCTCTTTCCTTATGGTTTATTCAATTCTTCGATGTTTTGAAGCCCGTTTGCACAAACCTTGGATTTTAAATAATCCCATGAAAAGTAATCCATAGGAGTAAGATCGGATGATTTTGGAGGCCACTCTATTGGTCCGCATCTTCAAATCCAACTGCTATTAAAACATTCATGCCGATTTTCATCTCCATTTTTTTCGAAAACGGTTAAAGATAGGTATGTTACATAAAAAATACATAAATATACAATATATTTTTTTAGCTTCACCTTCGTTTAAAAAATACGCAACTAAAAATAAAAATTGACGGACCCGGGTGATTTTCCAAAAAACGAACACCTGATTTTTAAATAAATTTATTCCATACTTCTGCCGCTCTCTGTATTTTTATATTATTATAAGATACGTAGTTGCATGCTGATATTTTCGTAATTTGGAATTTTTCTCCTAACAATTCAAAGGATGTAACACTTTTAATAAGCATGAAACATAATATGATCGAGAATATTTTCCGACCGCTACGTGCCATATTATTTCCCGAGAACTGTGGTCTATCACAGACGATAATGTTACATTATAACATTCCTAAACACTTCAGAGAATTATTATTAATAACAAGCATGAAAGTTTTATGGGCCAGGCGTAAAAGTGAACATGTTATCCAGCGATACGTGTGTCACTTTATCGCCCGTGAATTAAGTTCTATAACTGGCGATAATACTACATCTTGACTTGTTTTATTCATCTGGTGATACAAGTGACTATACAATTATGAGACAATTATAACTAGCTGTACCCTCTGATATTAGCATAATAACGAATACCCTTTCAAGGGATTTTTAATCAACAAAAAATATTTATATACCAGGTGTAAAAGCGCAATTTATGAACTATGGTCTGCCACGAGCGATAATGTTCTATCATAATTTTCCAGAACACTTCAAGGCTCACTTACAGTATACAAGAACGGTATTATCTTATTTAAAGGGAACAGCCTAAAATTTAAAAATTGAAACCCAAGTAGTCTGGGAAATATTCCGTCGCCGTCGCCGTAAGACAGCCTGTATCTAGGTCACTTGAAGATTAAGCAAAGTCTGATCTGATGACTTGATCACGATGGCAGCTTAAAGTTTACGGTGGAACACACAACCCGGTCAAAGCTACAACCTATCACTCGATTACGCTAACTCACCTATATGGAAATTTGCCAATATTCTTTCAAATAAAATTGTTATTCACTAGGACCAGCCGTCCTTGAACACTGAACAGCGTTTTGTTTGTGAATTTCCCCCAACGTCATTTGTAGGAGGTCGATTTTATTTTGCCTTACTTATAGTAAGGTCGCTGCTGTCATTCATAATTTATAAGGTATTCAGTTCTCGCTTTTCAAGTGTAATAGAGATAATATTTTTATTATCCCCTATGAATATAAAATGAAAAAGAAAGCATGACATATGGGAGGCTGTGAATTCCATATTTAACAATGGATGCTGCCGGTGTCAATACCACGTGCATAGTATTCCCGGATTTCTTTAGGAAACCTTATTTTAAATGTTATTCTCGACAAACATTATTTGTGATACATATCGCTGTTACACCCTGTGTACAGTTGCAATAGCAACTTAGTTATTTATTTATTCTTAGAAACAGGAACATAATTATTTTAGGAACCTAAAACAATGTTCACTATAGTCTGTTTAGAAATGAAAGAGAGTAATAAAAGCTTATTATGTATGCAAATCGTAAATAAATGTAGTACTGGTGCTTATATGCAATATTCTTACATTATGTATTATCGGTATAGATGAGGTGTACTTTTAAAAAAACTTTGTGTGATCGAACCGTACTAAATTGTAGCAGGTAGTTAAAATTTAATCCCCGACAATCCGTCTTTATCTATGCCGCTTCAATTTCTCGATCCATTTCTCATAAATAAACAATATAAAAACAGCATTTCAAAACACGAGGCTACTTTAAGCATCATAACCGGGTTAAGAGGATTTTTAGTAATTCAAATAAAATTATTCAATATTATTATTAAAATATTTATTTAAATTTAATGAATAGACTTATATTTCACACAAAAATATATGTATTTCGAAAATTCAAATTATGGTGAGTAAATGTAGTTTTGTATAAATGTACCAAAAAGAAAATAAAAAAGTAGGTATATTAAAATTCATCCTCTGAATATTCTGATGAATTATCTTCCTCTCCTAGACTGTTAACGATGTGGAACCTCCATAGTAACGTCAATTAAATTATCGAGTTCCCACATTTTCTCCTCTTCTTTTTGTACATGATGTATACATCTTTGCCAGTTATCTGCAGTTACTTGTTCCAAGGAATTTTTTAAAAAAAATTTCACGTCACTTAATTTAAACGTATTATTTTGCGCTACATCTTCCTTTTACCTGCGCCCAGGCTTATTCGATTGGGTTAAGTTCATAGTGATAAGGTGGTAACCGTAGTACCGTTATTTGGCGATTTGTTGCCATTTCATCGATAACATATTTTTTCTGATCTTTATTAAGATTGACAGGTGTCAAAAGTTCCTTTTCCACCATATTGGTTCCGGATAACCATTGAATTATATCGGCTTTCCTCCAAGCAGTCGAAGGCGTCCACTCGGTCTGCCGTGAATGGTAACTGGTATTATCCGTGACAATTACAGACTCCGGAGGAATAAGATCCAACATCTGTGTAAAATACTCTTCGAAAACATCTGCCTTCATATCTTCGTGATAGTCACCTGTATTTTTAGATTCAAATAAAAGTAACCCGCCATCTACAAAACCACTGGTACTACCTATATGTGTCACTATTAATCTTCGCCCTTTACCTAAAGGTGCCTTGAACCCTGTTGAAAGTCCATCCAAAAATGCTTGTCGACAACTTTTTACATTTTTATCTTACCATACTTTTGTTATAGTATATCCTTCGTTGACCCAAGTTTCGTCTAGATAATAAATATTCCTCCTTTCCTCACGGAATTTTCTAATTGATCTTAAGTAGGATCACGCCAACAAATAATTTCATCTTTATCGATAAGAACTGACTTCCTGTTCTGCTTTTCCCAGTAAAAATTCAACTCTCGTAAGACGGCCCATATAATTTGCTTCTTGGCAAATCATTGTCCCCTAAAAGTTCACTTAAAATTTTGTTTAACGTTGGTATTTCTTTTTTAAAATAAAATGAGTGTACTTTTCTGCGAATGACATTTTTGAAGAAATCATCTATAACGACTTTTGACCTCCCTGTAGATGATTTTGGGGCATTTACAGTATCTTGTTCATCTTTTGTTTCCTTTAAAAGTCTGTAGATAGTCGATTTTCCAATCCCTGTCATTTTGGAACACTTTTCTACGATGTCGTCAACACTGTTGGTAGGATTTTGGTGTTTCAATGCATTAAATACATTTAATATAATAATCTTCTCATTCTGAGACAGCGCACATCTTTTCACGCGTTTAGCAGGTACGTAATCTGATAAGCTCGACATTTTACCCAAGCAATATTATATCAATGGCATAATAGTGACTAAACACAAGTCGAATTTTAATCTACTGCACTAGCACGTCTTCGTATATTCAGCTCTAAGACTGGATTGATCTGTCACAAAACACTGGCTCCTGCCCTATGATGTATCCAGTAAAATATACTAATGTACACCCATTACCTGTTAGCATTAGTGTTATCCGATAATTACCTGAAACGACATATTAACACGCCCATGGCCGGTTCTTGTCTCGGGGTTTTATTACTCTCTTTCATTTCCAAACAGACTATAAATATAATTGGTTTAACAACTACACCAAACAATTGCAGGTCATACAATTTTCACCACAGAAATTTATATATATACTACATACTATACATAAATACACATTATACAGGGTGATTCTTAACCTGCACGCATAAATTTTACTGTTTTATACAAAAAAAAAATATGTGTAGGACTCACAAATACAATTTTGTAAGAAAATCAAAAAGGGCAGTTCGAAAATGATTTAAAAATACACTTTTGCACGGCATTGGAAAGTCGTCCACTGTAGAACCTGACAAGGTCAAGCATCCAATCGGCGACAGGACAAAAAATTTAAATAAATTCTCAAGTAAAGATATAAATATCATTTTATAACACCTATTTTATACAGCAAAAACAACTGCTTTTGCCGCTATTGTTAATAAAATTAATTTGTAGTTTTAATTTTAACATCGTTTGACATACCTGATGTTACAAACAAAATTTTGGGTCCGTCTTACCCAGTTTGTACAAACTAACACAAATGTTTCTGATTCTTGACCCAACCCATGGGAGGGGGGGGGGTTGACCCCCAAAACCCCCCGTGGCTACGTCACTGATTGTGTCCACCTCGATGCGATACATTTCACACAAAAAGAAATACAAATGATTTAAGGTCAGGAGATCGTGGCGGCCATAGTACTGGTCCTCCTCGTCCAATCCCTTGGCATTAATGCTTGGACACGCTGCATATGGTCTGGAGATAATTGAGGTTCGTGTATGATACGTCACACTAGTGCAATACGCCGTGGACATTCTGTGTCTACATTGCTCACTGCACACCGCGGTAAAATTATCTGCATTTTACTTCACCATACATTAAAAAGATATCCATCAACTCCGAGTTGCTATAAGCCATTTTTGACACTTGAAAAACTAATATAAATACTCGCATCACAAAAACGTTAATACCTACTATAAGTAATAGCATTTAAATATTCTGAAAATTAAATTTTGAAAATCTAAAAAGAAATCAATATAGTTTGTGCAGGAGCGAGTAAAACAATGGGGGTAGTGCTTCAACTATTTCGTATATTATTTGGATCATTTCATAGCAAATGAAATTTCCAAGTATTTGTACCTAAAAAATATTTGGGCGTATGCATTAAATATCATTAAAAATCTTGAAACTTGAAATATAATTGGCTTTTAAATAAAAGACATATTTTATTTACTTCTTAGTTTTTATAAACAAAAAATTTCACTTTATAAATTTTTGTAAACTTTACATATTTTTCACTATTCGTCATTATTTGTCATCAGTTATAATTTCCCAAGTTTAACCGTATAGGTTAAAACCCTGTATACACAAAAAATACATCATATAATTATTTTATATTAAGCAGAAGTTATTTGTTTTATATATGTCTTCTAACTAGATAGTGATACGCTAAATATATCTACACTAGAAAATAAAGCATTAAGTTATGGTCATTTTGTCCAGAGTAGTAGTACAGTAAAAAGACTGTAGACTGAAGTTGAAAAAATACCTCTAAAATTCTTGGATGGTACATAAATATTCATAAGATCAACTAAATTAGGAGAATCGATTAGATTATTCAAGTTTAAACAAAAATACTACGCCAGCTTCCTTTCGCTTATTATCTAAACATTGAATTTTTTGTTGTAGTATTAGTACCAAATTTTCAAAAGTATAATCCCCGGTAATTCTTAATGACGATCAAAGCAAAACATTACTACATTTTGTAATAAATTAAATGTTCAAATGCTGGCTATAAACTGTTAGTCTTTATTTTTTTTTATGAAGTGACAGAAGGTGAAAAGCCACCATACCATTAAAAAATACGATAACGTAAAATGTATAAACAAGTTAATACAATACTTTTAGCAATTTTATTATTTTCTTGTTTTTAACGACAATAATAATAAACAATTATGTTTGTCATTTCAAGCACATCTAATTTATCCTTTAACCTTCAGGCTCTTCAAATTAATATTTACAAAAAATAGACTTTACCAAGGTTTTTCATTTTTCAATCAGCTAAATTGAGGCATGTGAAAAACTATTTGTTGTCGAGCAAGAAAGGATGCAGAATCCTACATACACAAACTAGAAAACATTGAAAAAAATATAATAAAATGAATAAAACAATTATCTATGATTAATTTTATCTTAATTATTTTTCTATTTTTTTAATGCACACAGTAAATGTTCTTTGTTTTTTCTATTTTGAACAAAATGATTTTTCTTCGTCTCAATTATTATCTTTAGAAACTATAGGAAATTTTACTAAATGTATTTCATTTTTTTAGTACTGTTAATTTGTTATTATACTGGGTACTGTAAATTGAAACATACTGTGCTGTGACGGTTTTGGGTACATAGGTTTTTGTAAGTCTGGACCTGACCGAATTACAATATTTTAATTTTGAATAAATGTTTTGAAATTAAAATAATCATTCACAGTTTTCGTTTTCGTTCATAACATCCCTACATAATAAGTAAAAAGAGTAAAACAGTACTACCTGATATTATTATTTTGAGAATTTTTGCCAGGGATAGAAGGGAAGGGGTTTATAGCGCACAAAACAGACAAGGCTTTGATAATGTAATACAAAGAACATAGCTATACTCACGTGAAGAATTCAGACGACTTACGTCATACGAACAAATGAATAAATCATTATATTTTCATAAAAATATTTAAGAAACTGCAACTGATAGTAATAAAATTATATACTACACTAAAAGTTTGCATTATATATTGCACTAAATTGCAAAAAATGATTGTTTTTAACGCGACCAATTATCGAAAATTACGTTGACAATAAAAACAAATGTGTAACGTCAGCCGTAACGTAAGACGTCTGAATTCTTGACGCGAGTATAGTAAGAAGAAATCTGAAGAATGTAGGGGCTCTCAAATCTATTCCAGAGTCCATTAGAATATGAGAGGGAAGCATTTCCTGAGGAAAATAAGCCTGTATGGTTGAAATTTCTACAGAACAACTGATAAACTTTGAAATGTTGTATTTCGGAAACTATTGGGTTTACAAAGATAGTTCTGGGCTCAAATTATAGTTTTTTTTCCTCTGTCTTGAAAACATGTACGTCTTTATAATCAACAAAAACTAATGCTTCAATTTTAAAATCGCCAAAAACTGATGAAATATCGAGAATTTCGTGGTTTTTTGGATTTTGACAATGTTGCGTTCGACGTTCAAGGTCGAAAACTTGGATTATTCACTGGGCCAACATCATACAGAACTCGATGACACTACTCTGCGAAATCTTAGGTTTTGGTGCTGTAGGCTAGACATTCCGAAATACTGGAAGAAGTTCGTTCAACTCTCTCCAGTTCAGAAAATAAATGATGAAATTCACTACAAAGCTTTCGCTTTTTATCGACAGGGTGAACCCAAAACTTTCTCATTTCCCTGGCACTTTTCCCCTTCTCCTCTTCATACAACATCGCTAAAATAAAAATGTCTTCTTCCGATCTACACTCAACTATGTATTTAAAAACTTCAAAAGGTTTGCCACACACATAATCTGCCAGAAAGTTGCTGGTCCATGCTGGACAAGTGTGCGAAGTCGCGTTCGATGTTTTACTTTATATACAAATAGGTATGTGGAGATCAAACTTTTTTTATATAAGACATTTTTATTACAATTATTTTTAAGGAGCTGTCTTATATTTTTTTATTTTGAACGCCACACCTATGCAAAGTCGGAACCAGACCTATGGATGCACATTCAACAATTCTACGCCCCAAATAGTTTATCATATATCTCCATAACCTTTTTTTTAAAAAAAAAAAAACAAGCTGACAACTGATAACGCACCCCGCTTGCCTGAACAACTGGCAAGCCAACTTTAATCCATCACGCCTTCGATTTATGCTCATCATTGGTAACTTGCTAATTTGATAAACACGCTCTTGTAACCGACACATATGGAGGATGACAGGTGTTACTTGTTTACGATATAGAAATCCTAGAATAAATTGCCATGTTTTAAGTGGTCGTCGTACAAGTGGGTTATTGTAACATTGCCACATGTCAACCACCTGCGAAATAGGTGTGTTCGGGGGAGTAAATAGCGGGTGTTGCCGATAACACGAACCACTCCTATAAAGGACCTCGAAAGTTGAACGGAATACATTAAATTAGCATAAGCAAAATAACTCTGATGTAGTAACTATGACTGTTGCAGCAGCAAATACGTAGTTCTCCATATAAGATGTCTCAATATTCATTGTACAGTGTGTTTCATTTTTTATTGTTTTCGGTAATAGTTGAAGATCAAAAAAGTTTTAGCTACATGTGCTAGTTTTTCGAGAAATAATTGAATGTATTATTAACAGAATTTTTATAGCACTCTTCGTTTCTGACTTGGGTGCCATATTCGTAAAATAGTGTTTCTCACAAATACAAATAATTTTAGAAATTTAATAACTGAATAATATAGAGATTACCAAAAAACAGGAATGTTATCTCATACCGTCTGCGAATATCTATAGGTACGGAAGTAAAATGACAGAAAGCCGTCTAACCAACAAATATTTAGGTACAACCATATTTCAAAATACGTATTTACTTTTTATACCTATTCTTTTTTTATTTAACTGGAGATACCTATATTTATAACAGAAACTTATATAGTCCTGCATATAAGATTGTTCATTTTTATTTATAAGTATGTGAAAATAATTGTTAAAATGTGGGGTTAGCATAGCAAATTAATAAGACGCATATTAACGGTTTTTAAAAATTATTATTTTATTTGAGGAGAATTTACATAGTAAAAGTGGATAAACAAAACATCCCAGAATTTTACTTTCAATATTATTTTTGATGTACAGATTATTTATTATTCTATTTGCTAATATCTATTTTTGGTAGTAGTAATAAGTCTGTAAAGTACTTTTCTTCATTCTTGTTGTCGCCGGAAATTCCCATTTGAGGATAAAAAATTTTTTTATTGAAGCAGGCTATGGCCACAAAAAATTGCCTGTTTTTTTGTCATCATGCAATATACTACATGTTGCCCTTATCTTTCGTAATTATTAAATTTTTTTCAATTTTATTTAAAAAAAATGTACCTAAATATTTACGTGTTGCTCAAGATAATGTAGAACCTATTTTAAAGACCAATTGCAGAAAAATAATAAAAAGAATGTACTTTTTTAATGCAAAATACAGATTTTCTTATAATATTATTTTATTACATTGTCTGTGTCAAAATAATTTTAAAGACCCAATTGCTTCTAATGTGAAAACAATATTATAAGAAAATCTGTATTTTGCATAAAAAAGTACATTCTGTTTATTATTTTTTTGCAGTTGGCGTCTTTAAAACAGGTTCTACATTATCTTGAGCAACACGAAAATATTTAGGTATAGTATATTGCATGAAAGACGAAAAAACAGGCAATTTTTTGTGGCCATAGCCTACTTCAACAAAAAAAAAATTATCCGCCTAGAGGGCGCATCGAACCACATACGATATTTCAAAATTCTGTTCATATCAGGTGGAAGGTATCAATTTTGCAATAAAAATTTATTACCAATAAGTTTTCTCTATCTCTTAAAATAAAAAAGTTAGACAGCCAGATTTTTGACGTGTCTCGCATATTAAGCGAGATACATGGGAGTGGCCCTCTTATGTGATACAGCCTGTATACATAATAAAATTGCGAAAAATTCTATTATTTAAAATATGTTCAAGAACAAGACCAATTCATTCTAAGCCATTTCTTGTTTACTTTTTACAAAAATTTGCTCGCAAAGGATTATATTTCTCATTGTACATAGGTAAGCATTAAGAAATAACCTTGCCTCATGTTTTCCATATGAAATAACAATATTCAACCATGACGTTTGCTACACGTAATGAAATCTATTCTTTCAACATGACATCTGAACCGTGCTTCCAAAATTGTCTCGATATATGTCCTAGGGGTGGGAAATATCTACTTAGCTGCAAAGTCCTAGTTATTTTAAGCTGTTTACTTGCACGATTAGTTAATAATAATTTCCGCTAGAGTAACAAACAAAATTTTGTTGAAAATACGGATTTCTGGGCCAAATTATGAGTGATCCAGAAAGACGTTTATTTATAAGTGTGCAATTTACACATTTAAATTATGTGGGTACGTGTGAATATCTTTGCAAGGAGGGTAAAGTTGAGCTAAAAATAACAGGCCTCGGAAAATTGGTGATTAAGGGCTCTGTTTTGATACGCAATGTTCTATGAATTCATGCATAGCTGTATTTAGAGGCAGTCTAAGAGATAGACAAGGTGTATACAGGGTGATTCAGACATAACCTCATTAATTTTAATCACGTATTCGGAAGGCCTAACAAAGACAAAAAATTAGAGAAAAATACTCAAATTCAAAAACTCTGCAAAATTTTGTACATTAGACAAATAAATTTAGATAAAATATACCTATTTTTTGTCACCTCTTGTCTATGTATTTGAAAGCGAAATCAAGTTGAGCTTGTACGTTTATATTTCCAAATAATGCAAAGCGCATTTGATTATGAATATGACTTGCCATTTTCATGTTTTTTTATTTTCTCTCTTAAGATCAGAATCTGATCAGTACCGAATAACATACACGGAAAACATATCTTGTGAAAGATAGTTTCACCCAATTTGAATTGCATTTCTATTTAGATAAGTAGTAATTATAAACTACACTGGCAACACAAAGCAACAACAAACACGAAACACACCATCTTACGCGAACATGATAACTGATGGGGACAGGACTGACTGTTTCCCCCTTGCATCAAAATTGTGTCAATATCCGTGTCTACTATATTAATAGTTTACAACAGAAATTAACATTGCAGTTACGTTAATTGTAAATTTACTGTAACTAAACATATTTATGTTCACAGAAATATATGTATATCTATAAATAATTTTAAAAACCAAAGAATATAAATATACCAATGTTTGAAAAAAGGTATAAAATTATGGCAACGTTAATAAAACAGAGAATAGAACCTATAGCAGAACTACAGTAGGGGAGTATGAAGCAGGTTTTAGAAAGGGGAGGTCAACAACGGACCAAATCTTCATGGTGAAGGAAATCCTGACTACATGTTATGAGTAGGGAATTAAAGCAATGGCTTTATTTGTGGACTTCAGGAAAGCATATGATTCGATCAAAAGGAATAGATTAAGTAAAATTTTGAAACAATTTGGGATACTAGCCAAACTGATTACGCTATTGAAAATGACCTTAGAAAATACTAAATCCAAAGTACGAATAAAAAGTGAATGTTCGGAAGGCTTTACTATTGGCACAGGACTGAGACAAGGGGACCCACTCTCAACGCTTCTTTTTAATATAGTATTAGAAAGAATCATAAGAGATAGTTAATTGAACAGAGAAGGACACATATTGTTTAAAAATCACCAAATAGTAAGTTATGCAGATGACGTGGCCATTATTGCTAGAGATAGTAGGGAATTAGAAGAAGTAACGAGAAAACTTGTGGAGGAAGTACGTAAAGTGGGATTGCAGATAGATCAAGAGAAAAGTAAGTTTTTGGGAATAGGAGAACAGAAAAAGGATACCAATTTTAAATTGAGAACACAGGATGGAGAGATGGAGTTTGAAGAAGTTCAAGAATATGTGTATTTGGGGGCGCTAATAACAGCTAACCATGATGAGAAGCAAGAAATTAATAGGAGAATAATAAAAACAAACAGAAGTTGGGCAGCAGTCAACCACTTATTGAAATCAAAAAATTTGTCCAGAGGAGTAAAATTTAGAATGTATAAAACAATTTTGAGACCGACAACGCTGTATGTATGGTAGTGAAACCTGGGTTCTCAATAAGAAGTCAAGAGAAAACCTTTTAAGGTGGGAAAGGAAGATCTTAAGAAGAATTCTAGGGAGTAAGAAGACGGAGGAAGGCTATGTAAGGAGAAATAATGAGCAAGTATATGCAATGTACCAGGCACCAACAATAGAACTTGTAAAAGCCAGAAGAGTGCAGTGGCTAGGGCATCTAGAACGTATGTCTAAGGTCGGTGTGCACGGTGACTTACTACGTTGGTTTGTCTCTTATACATATAAGTAATAGATCTTTAATAGCTGCACCTTGTAAATCTTCGCCTATCCATTACATCAGGTGTCCCGCAAGGTTCTCACTTGGGGCCCTTACTCGTTTTAATTTATTAAACGATATAATACTTTCAGTAAAAACATCTAAATGTTTATTATATGCAGATAATCTGCACACAAATTCAATCAATAAAAGATTGCCATCTTATGCAACAAGATATTGTCAAAAAAATAAATTATGTCATATCATCTGACTCAAAATTTACCTATTCGATATATATAACAATGTACATTTTTAGATGATGGATGAACAATACACTTTTAGAGGAAGAGATGGATAGTACACATTTTAAAGTTGGATGAACAAATTCCACTAAAAAAAATCTTCCTACTCAGAAGTTCTTTCTGCTCCTGATTTCTTAACTATTTAGAAATAATATAAGTGTTAATATCTATATTTCTTAACTCGCAGTATATTATTGAATTTTAAAAATAAAATCTATTATATTTCAAATAATTTATTAGTAAGAGGCACCTACATATTATGTCTACTCACTTAAACATGTATTTTTATACATTTTAACACAATCCAAAATTTTTAACCTGATCGACATTTTTCTACGATATTAAAAGTAAGAAAATGTTCCACCTCAAACTTCATCTGTCAAGACACTCTTTATAATATGGCTGCAAAAATAATACCTATTAATAAATTTTTAAATTGGTTTCTGTTATAATGAGAATATTTTATCTGATTGATAAACTCTATCATATATACATTTTGTAACATGTGCATATTGTTTATGATTTATATTTTTACACACTGATATACAGTCATAGATGTCAAATTATGTTTGTTACTGAATCTCACAATTTTAACATCATATCAGATTATTCTATTAAATCTATAAACAGAACTATAAGTTTTTTATAATTATAATAATTTTGCATATGTTCTGTTTTATTGATTTATTGTTTTGTTAGTATAATTAAGACATTTTCATTCAAGTACTAATCTTATCATTAAGATGCTATGTGCGTGCATTT
This sequence comes from Monochamus alternatus, assembly GCA_037114965.1. NCBI lineage: Eukaryota > Metazoa > Arthropoda > Insecta > Coleoptera > Cerambycidae > Monochamus > Monochamus alternatus. The sequence goes on along the minus strand of CM073431.1, from coordinate 28,250,971 downwards.
AACTTCATTTTTACTTCACTACATGTACTCGAATTTTTGTGAATCAAACCTGGACATCGAATAAAAACAATAACCACATAAATATCTCAAATCACGACTGTAAATAAACATTAAAATAGCCAAATCAATCGGCGGTAGTCTCACCTATGATATACTGATTAGAGCTAATAAGATCGAAACCGGTAAAATCTAGCAGTTCTATTTTAGCGAAATATAAAAATAGTCGGGATTCCCTCACTTGCCAACTGAAATTCCGAGTAATTTTAAGTATTTGGTGTCCTCTCGAAACAGAATAGACACTAAGGTTAGTATAAATCTGTGAAAGCCAGCGCCGTACTTATGTTTTATTATACGAAAATATAAAACGAATCAATGTTAAAAATAACCTACTCAGATGTATTTTCTATTGCCATTACTGCCTGCAGGTGAATGGTGCTAAGAATATGTAAACAATTATTGTTATGCATTGATGGATAGTAAGGGCTTTATGAGAACAGAAATTTTTAAGATAGCATTAATGATTATAAAAATTTGTAAGATACCTTCTTATTTATAATAGTTTGAATATTCTATCCCGAACAACGAAAAGCGATACAACTGCAACACACAGCAAATTAATCTATAAAACAGTTAAGTTGAGAACGCGTTACCATTGAATTTGTGCGTGTGAAGTTAGCTCCCCAATGTTCGATTTTTGTTAAAATTTTTATAGTGCTGGATTGTATATGAATAGTTCTGAAGTGCTCTATAAATTTAAACAATAGTTCTATGACGTTTAGTGATTTTTTTTTATATATATATATATGGGGGACCAACTTCACGCAGCCCCCCATTTATGAGTTCTGTCATATTTTTTGCTCGTTTTGGAATGTACTTCAATAGCTCCTACAGTTCTATGTAATTTTTTGCAATAGTTCTGTACCATAACAGGATTAAAAATTAACATGTAACATGCATGGAATAGTAGAACTATTGGTGAACAATGCAGAACTGTTCTTTTTTCGCCAGAACTCCCTTTTTCAAAATCTTTGAAAAATCGTTATATTAATTAAATTCGATAACTCCGGAACTAAAGCACCTATATCGATGCGGTTTACATGGAATAGTAGAACTATTGGTGCACAATGCAGAGCTGCTCTTATTTTCGCCAGAACTCCCCTTTTCAAAATTTTTAAAAAATCTTTATATTAATTAAATTCGATAACTCCGGAACTAGAGCACCTAGATCGATGCGGTTTGCATGTAATTGTAGAACGATTGGTGCACAATGCAGAACTGTTCTTATATTTGCCAGAACTCCCTTTTTCAAAATTTTTGAAAAATCTTTATATTAATTAAATTTAATAATTCCGGAACTAGAGCACCTAGATCGATGCGGTTTGCATGGAATAGTAGAACTATTGGTGCACAATGCAGATCTGCTCTTATTTTCGCCAGAACTCCCCTTTTCAAACTTTTTAAAAATCTATATTAATTAAATTCGATAACTCCGGAACTAGAGCACCTAGATCGATGCGGTTTGCATGTAATTGTAGAACTATTGGTGCACAATGCAAAACTGTTTTTATATTCGCCAGAACTCCCTTTTCCAAAATCTTTGAAAAATCCTTATATTAATTAAATTCGATAACTCTAGAACTAGAGCACGTAGATCCATGCGGTTTGCATGGAATAGTAGAACTATTGGTGCACAATGCAGAACTGTTCTAATTTTCGCCAGAACTCACTTTTTAAAAAATTTTGAAAAATTCTTATATTAATTCAATATTTCCGAAATTAAAGCATCTAGATCGATGCGATTTGCATTGAATAGTGGGATTATTGGAATACAATACAATATCGCCGCTATTTTCACAAGAGCACGTATTTTGGAAATCGTCTTACTTAATAACTACATGTTGATTTTTAAACCTGTTATGGTACAGAACTATTGCTAAAAATTACATAGAACTGTAGAACTATTGAAGTACATCCCAAAATGAGCAAAAAATATGGCAGAACTCATAAATGGGGGGCTGCGTGAAGTTGGCCCCCCGATTTTTGTTAAAATTTTTATAGTGCTGGATTGTATATGAATAGTTCTGAAGTGCTCTATAAATTTAAACAATAGTTCTATGACGTTTAGTGATTTTTTTTTATATATATATATATGGGGGACCAACTTCACGCAGCCCCCCATTTATGAGTTCTGTCATATTTTTTGCTCGTTTTGGAATGTACTTCAATAGCTCCTACAGTTCTATGTAATTTTTTGCAATAGTTCTGTACCATAACAGGATTAAAAATTAACATGTAACATGCATGGAATAGTAGAACTATTGGTGAACAATGCAGAACTGTTCTTTTTTCGCCAGAACTCCCTTTTTCAAAATCTTTGAAAAATCGTTATATTAATTAAATTCGATAACTCCGGAACTAAAGCACCTATATCGATGCGGTTTACATGGAATAGTAGAACTATTGGTGCACAATGCAGAGCTGCTCTTATTTTCGCCAGAACTCCCCTTTTCAAAATTTTTAAAAAATCTTTATATTAATTAAATTCGATAACTCCGGAACTAGAGCACCTAGATCGATGCGGTTTGCATGTAATTGTAGAACGATTGGTGCACAATGCAGAACTGTTCTTATATTTGCCAGAACTCCCTTTTTCAAAATTTTTGAAAAATCTTTATATTAATTAAATTTAATAATTCCGGAACTAGAGCACCTAGATCGATGCGGTTTGCATGGAATAGTAGAACTATTGGTGCACAATGCAGATCTGCTCTTATTTTCGCCAGAACTCCCCTTTTCAAACTTTTTAAAAATCTATATTAATTAAATTCGATAACTCCGGAACTAGAGCACCTAGATCGATGCGGTTTGCATGTAATTGTAGAACTATTGGTGCACAATGCAAAACTGTTTTTATATTCGCCAGAACTCCCTTTTCCAAAATCTTTGAAAAATCCTTATATTAATTAAATTCGATAACTCTAGAACTAGAGCACGTAGATCCATGCGGTTTGCATGGAATAGTAGAACTATTGGTGCACAATGCAGAACTGTTCTAATTTTCGCCAGAACTCACTTTTTAAAAAATTTTGAAAAATTCTTATATTAATTCAATATTTCCGAAATTAAAGCATCTAGATCGATGCGATTTGCATTGAATAGTGGGATTATTGGAATACAATACAATATCGCCGCTATTTTCACAAGAGCACGTATTTTGGAAATCGTCTTACTTAATAACTACATGTTGATTTTTAAACCTGTTATGGTACAGAACTATTGCTAAAAATTACATAGAACTGTAGAACTATTGAAGTACATCCCAAAATGAGCAAAAAATATGGCAGAACTCATAAATGGGGGGCTGCGTGAAGTTGGCCCCCCATATTTTAAAAAAAATCACTAAACGTCATAGAACTTGTTTAAATTTATAGAGCACTTCAGAACTATTCATATACAATCCAGCACTATAAAAATTTTAACAAAAATCAAACATTGGGGGCTAACTTCACACGCACTTGAATTTAACGCAATAAATCGTTGGACACACTTTTCTGATAGTTTGAAACCATTTTCAACTACTGCAAAAACAAACCTATTAATAATAAAGTTCATTATGGATATTGAAATGTTTTTCACAAACAGCAACCTTATCTATGCAGAGTATAATTTTACTACTAGGTACTTTACACTGCATGATTATATCGTTATAGAGATCTCTAATAATTTTACTACGCCACAGAGATGAGGGTTACAGGAGAAAGGTTAAGAAGAGTTGAAAGAACACAAAATTATCAAAAATAAGTTAAGTTGGGTGAACCTAGCACTTTAATTAATTTTAATTTACTTTAAAAAGTTTATCAATTCACTTGTGTCATCCTCTACACAATTACTGTAGAATGCCGTCACGTGGCCGAAATCGCGATATCATACAGATGCAGGTTACGATGTTCGTGATAAACAGATGTTTGTTTCTTGTATTTTTGCGTTTTTGAGGGTCATAGATATACAGGGTGAATCTTAAATAAGTACAAATATTTTAACTGCTGGTGTAGTTCGTCATTTAAATCAGTCTAGTGAAAGCCATTTTTAAAAATTTCTAATATTTACGGAGATATTAATTTCTTAAAAAAATACCCACATTTTGAGGACCGCTGGCTGATTTTTCATCCAACAACGTAATGAAACATATGATTTGTTGCGAGGTTGCCATATCTCCTCCAATATAAATATTACGTTTCCTTTAACGTTTTAAGCATAAGTACAGTAAAATTGGGTATGTAGTATGATACGCAGCAATATTAACATAAATTTTAACATCTGAACTAACCTTACTATACTTCAACGATTAAAAATGAATTTCCGCAAGTTCAATACTACCGTAAAATATTTAGGAAGATATTAAGTGATATTACTATGTCCAATGTTCAAAAATTATACATAAACGTGCACACAAGCTTACCTGTTTGTTAAAAAATTAACTATTTAATCAGTAATCCACATTTCACAAGTTAAATGTCATTGTACACTGTTAGAAAGGGACACAAAACACAATTTCCTTAAGTTATTTTATGAAGAATAACGAAAAACTATGCACGCGTTTTTTATTTAAAATGGAAAAAATGTCAACTTTTAGCAAATTTTATTGCTATTTTCATGCATTATGTGGGGTTAACAAGTTTGACTTGGGCTTCCGATAATCTGTCATGACAGTCAATGACAGTTTGATAATAAAAAATAATATAAAATGTTACACTTGACAAAATTCGCTAAAAGTGGAGATTTTTTCTTCCTTGAAGCAAAGACATTTGTGTAATACTGGCAACACTGTGAACCACACGTTCAGTCTGCAGCACTATGACTCATAAAAGTATGAAGGGTCGGTCTAGGCCAGCGGTCCTCAACAAGTTTTCTACTGAAAAATTACGAAATTTATTTAAAATTTCACTTTTTTATTTCTGATTTTTTTGTAAAAAAACTATTAATTATGTGTTCTACACACAAAACTATACTTTTTTTAATATTTTTTATTGTTATTTACTACAGATTTCATTTATCCTTAAACATTTTTGTGTGTGTATTATTTTTGTTTATATGTTTTTAGACCAAAACATGTAATTTAATATAGTGAAGTCAGATAGCAGAATTTTATAAATGCCTTAAATAACATTCTACGTAATGTAAATGGTAGGAGCAAATACAGAACATATTATTTGGAATCGGAATGAAGCACTGAATACAGTAAATGCGAACAAAATATAAGTTTGCTTTACCATTGATTTTTTAAATGCCCTGTATATATTTGGGTAGCTTCAACAGAAAAGTTTAATTGATTCTTTACAACTTTAAGTACATTTTAATTTTTCGATGAACTTAAACCTACCTGTATTTCCTATTAAACTTACATTAAAATAGTATTCGCAAACAAATAATATTGTAATGCTTCCTTTCGTCGCGCTTCAACGCCCCACTTTTCTTTTAATTTTTTTGGCACGGTGAAATATTTCTTATTAGGCGCTGAATGCTACATTCGTACATAATGGAATAATACTTCTTCCATTTGCCAGGTGAGATACACTTTCTGTGCACATTTTACGAGTCTATTTTGCAATTTTACTCAATACCAATGTTTATTTAACACAGAAACATCCAATAATATCACAAATAACAAATTAACTCTTCTAAACGTATGTACTGCGTTGCCCCAAGGCATGGAAATCGTTTACTTTTCCACGAAATTTTCTAAACGCCATTTCGATTAGAATAATACATTCCCCATTCGTAAAAGCTCTGTTCTAGATATTCTAGACAGAGTTTCATCTTGTGAGATATCAAGCTAATTTTTTTTTATTATCGGAAGCTCATTTTTAAAATACCATCCAAAAATTATTGTTCTTCGAAACTTGTATTTTGTGTCGTCATCAACCTCTATCTTATTCCTTCCGTGAGTTTCTACTATTCTTCGCTTCGCAGTTGTATGTTTTTCTTTTAACTGTTTATTGCATTATGTATCTACACTACTCACAGACACTCTTGTCAATGAACGACACGGGTTTATAAAACGAGTCACTCTCTATTATTTTGAAAACTATAGGCTTAAATTATAATATTCTTGTAAATAGGCTAATAAATTATTTATATTTCATTGTTTTAAGGAAAATAATTAATTTTATTAACTAGCAAAGTAAATAAGCCTACAGATTTTTTTCCATCTTGAAAATAACATTAGTTAAGAGAGTAAAATCAATTAGTTATAAATTTAATCAAACGCCATCTGGTCCCAATCTACTACACTGTTGCGACATATATTCTCCTTCTATACCCTTAAAAGCTCAGCTGGTCTAGGGAACGACAATTTAATCTATGAAATAAGACTCTGGATTTAGATGGCGGCTGGAACGCAACCAATCTAGCACGCGAAACGTTAATATATCGTGACAGTCAAAGTACAACTAAATGGATTAATTACTGGCTTAATGTTAAATAAAAATAGGTAGGTGTATCTACTTCTTATTAAATTTATACAGGGTGTTTCAAGTACAACTTCCCACCTGCAAAATATCGAAATTAAATAAAGACCAAAAAAGTGAGACACGTCAATTTTCATTTCAAGGGACATACATGATGGTGATAGTTTTTGGGTCTTGGAAGCTACCCCTTAGACAGGGGTGTAAAATATCTTTAAACTTTAAATGGTACCCTATGTTGAGTAACACCTCATTTTAAAGCTTTTTCAATTCTACTCACGATGACATACGACTTTTTAAATTTTGGTTTGAATATGACAATAAGGTCATCACTTAAAGATTAAGAGAAGATATGAATGAATGGAAGAATATTAATTTATTAAATGTTCGAGTTGGTTTCCCTCTGCTTCCATACAATAATAAAATCTTTGTTCCACGTTATCTGATGACATTCTTCAACAATTACCGACGAAGATCTTCAAGTGAGTTCGGTTGTGTTGCACAAATTTTCGATTTCAAGGGTCTCCATAGAACATGTCAATACAAAAACTTCATACTCTATCAGTTCAACTTTATCCCGCAAAATAATCACAAAATTGGACTGTATTCCAATTCGTGAAACTAGTTTCTACAATTGCTGAGAAAGGGGAAATAATTAGTTTGTTCGACAAGACTAATGACTGTACATGGCAGGCAATACAGGTCAGGTAGTTGATAGAATGGAACCAAATTTCAGTATCAGAAAACTTGCAAGTACTTCATGAATTTCTGTACCTAGTTGCCACTGAATCTTAAAAAATCATAAGTATCGCCCATATAAAATGAGTTTGGAACAAGAAATAAATGAAGACGATCCTGATCGCAGTTCTGTGAAGATATGAGTGATAGTGCTCGAAGTAATCCACATTTTTTGTACTCAATCTGTTTTTCCGAAGAGTATGCGTTCCAAATGGACGAGTCCATTGAACGAGCATATTGGGAGACCACTTTATAGCGCCTTTCTTCCTGTCCGGAAATCTGGATGGAATCATCTGAATCTACTGGAAACGAATTTCTATCCGATGACTGCAATCCCTAGATTTATTTCTTTCAGAACTTTTTCCTGCAATGGCCGATTTCAACAAAACTTTTTTTTAAATACTTCACCTAATTTTACTACTTTTTTCCCTCTTGTAATTTTTTCATACAACCAACAGTATGCGCGGAACCATATAAAAATTATTTTCCTTACTCTAAACATCTTTTCGTCACTGGTTGCTGATAACCGTAGTAGGCGGTTGCTATGATGATGTTTCTCGGTTGTCTTACGAAACAAATCAGTCTTGACAGTTTTTGCGAATATTTGTAAATAACTGACTCTTCCGTACAAATATCAGCGAATAAATTGATGGAATATGCATACAGCAGGATTGGCAACAATTATAGGAATACCTTTGTTTAGAAATATTTGCAAAAATTGTCAATTATAGACCTAATAGCGATTTGTTTTACAAGACAACAGAGAAACATCAACATAGCAACCGCCTACTGCGGTTATCAGTAACCGGTGATGATAAGAGGTTTAGAGTAAGGAAAAGTATTGTTATTTTTTTCCGCGCAAACTGTTGGTTGTATGAAAATGATTGGATTGGAAAACGACAACGCTTTTCCAGAAGAAGAAGTGTGGTTTCATTATGTTGTAACTGTGCGTGATTTTCTTAATCACAACAGTCCAAATCACTGGATAGAACGCATCAGAGCCAGATCTAACGCTCTTAGACTTTTTTCTATGGGGACACTCAAAGTCGAAAATGTATGCAAAACGAACGAAGTCACTTGAAGAGCTTTGTCGACGAATTGATGAAGAATGTCGTCAGATAACGCCCAAAATGTTCGTTCGAAAGTGGAGCCATAATTTTATTATTGCATGCAAGCGGAGGGAAACCAATTTGAACATATAACATACTATTGTTTCATTCATTGATATTTTGTCTTATTCTTTAAGTGATGATTCATATCCATCCATAACCAAAATTTAAAAAGTCGTATATCGTCGTGAGCAGAATTGAAAAAGTTTTGAAATGTCACTCGACATAGCGTGTCATTTAAAGGGTATTTTAACCAGGGGCAGCTTCCAAGACACCAAAACTTTTGTGACATTTGCCCCCCTTGAAAAGAAAATCGCCGCAGGTTTTTTGCTTTTTCTTTATTGTGATATTTTCCAGGTAGGAAGTTTTAATTGAAACACCCTGTATATCAAGTATAATCACTGCCTTTTCAATGAGGACCCATTTTGTCTAACGCTTTTTTCCTCTAAAAATTATAGTTTAGCTTTATGCTAATATAAAGTATAATAAATACCACGTCCAGTAGATTTTCTATATACATACATACAGGGTGATTCAGAAGTTATCTAAAAAAAAATTTTTAATGTATAGAAGACTTACAAATATTTTGTAAAAATAAATCCAAAAAACAGTTCAAAAATGATTTAAAAATACTCTAACGTCACTGTAAAACCTGATAAGGCGACCAGACAAAAAATTGAAATTCCCAAGGAAATAAATAAATTATATTTTACGCCTATTTCTATTCAGCAAATTCAACTGCTTTTGCCGCTATTGCTATTAATTATTAACAGAATTAATTTACGCTTTTAATTAGTAAAATAGTTTGACATACCTGATGTTACGACAATATTTTGGGCCCGTCTCACCCAGTTTCTACAAACTATCACAAATGATTCTGCTTCTTGTACGTTTTGAACTTGTAAGTTATTGGCAGCAACTATGAGACAGACGTTTGCGTAAATGATCAACAGTGTAATAAACTTCATTTTTCCCCACAAAAAGAAGTTCAAATGATTTAAAGTCAGGAGATCATGGCGGCCATGATACGAACCCTCCTCTTCCTATCACTTGGTATTAATCTTGGACACGCTGTACATGGTATATATATATATATATATATATATATATATATATATATATATAATTGAGCCTCGTGTATGATACGCCACACTGCTGCAATATGCCGTGGACGCCCTAGACTTCCATCTCTTCCACGATTCGGTTGCAAATTTCCCGTGCCTGCTAAAGCATTTTCACTTCATAAATTAAAACGATATCCATCAACTGCGACTTAAGTCATTTTTGCTATTTGAAAAACTAATGCAAATACTTGCATCACAAAAAAGTTAATACGATATATTAAATCTCCTGGTTAGACTACAGTAGACCAGCGATGTAAAGGTTAAAACTACTAGAAACTACTAGAAGATTCTTCGTCCATAAAACGTCAGCTTTAATGAGTTTGGTTATTCCGTATTTTCAAAAAAATAACGTGTAAACTGCCACTTATTATTCTGTAGCAGTAAAAATTCAATTAATTAACAATCAAAATCCAAAGCACAGCCGCAGCGGTGCTAACGTGATAACTGTATTAATACACCTCTGCCCTGCAAACCGTCACGTTCGCATTTTCGGTTGGCTTGTTAGGTCTGTTATGCAGTTCCTCGTTCCTACGGCTTGCGGCACATCTAAGAGACGGCTTTCTAAACCTTATTATCTTGTTTAAGTCGTTCCCTTTGTCTTATATTACAGCGTTATTTCAGCCCACGTTTAACTTCACAATCCCGGATACGTTATTGTTCCGTTGCTGTGACTTGCAGAGATTTAATTTCATTTAGAAACTTACGAACTACACAAGTTCTGCAGACTATATTGCATTTAACGGACCCGTTTAGAAGTGACGTCACATATGCGAAATAAGCAACCCCTTATGTATACGTTAGACATAAGTGCCAAAAAATAATAAATAATAGTACACTATACTATAGGTGCAATTTGAAGCCCGAGGGCTACAATGCACCGAGGACAAAATAGCATCTCTCCCGAATGGTATATGCTATTTTTTCCACGGTCTCATTAACTTAAAAACACATATTTTGTCATTATGAAATAAGTAGCACCAGAATTATTGTATTCGGATTTGAGCATTTCTTTAGTAGTCGTTGAGTTATTGTCATAACTACAAAATAAACAAACAAAAAGAATTGTCAAATTAAGGTGCTAGTTTGGTTTAGTTTAAAGTTTGTTTAGTGCACAATGAATAATTGTGAGTCAGAAGAGATTGTGGAGGCTGCAAATATTGCAATAAGCAATTTGCTGCCTACGAAGTCAAGATCTTTATACGATATAGCCTACAATCGATTCAAAAAGTGGTGCGCCGAGAAAAATGTTCAAGTATACAGCGAGAATGTTTTGTTGGCATACTTCAGTGAAAATGCAAAGAATTACAAGTCTTCCACATTATGGGCGCAATATTCTATGGTTAAGTCATGATTGATAATTTACAACATAGATATAAGCAAATTCCCCAAGCTGATCGCATTTTTGAAAAGAACCGGTGACGGATATCAAGCGAAAAAATCGAAAATATTGACAAAGGGTGAAATCGACCGTTTTCTATCAAGTGCAGATGACAAAGAATTCTTAATGATTAAGGTAAGATTACTTTTGTTGTTAGGTATTTCAATTATTAAATATTTTGATTTTTTATAGGTTGGATTAATTCTGGGGATTGCCGGAGCTTGTCGAACTGATGAACTAGTCAATTTAACTGTAGATGATATTGAGGATGTAGGCTCTTCCTTGATTGTAAAAATTCCAAACACTAAGACAAAGATTCCACGAACCTTTCTGGTTACCGATGTGGGAAATATGCTTGAATTGTTTCGAAAATACCTGCCCCTTCGTCCTCCCCACGTCAAGCATAAGCGCCTTTTTTTGTACTACAAAGCAGGAAAATGTAGTTCGCAGCCAGTTGGCAAGAATACCATGGGAAAAATTCCGAGTGTAGTAGCTTCGTATTTAAAATTACCTGATGCTGCATGTTATACTGGTCACTGCTTACGAAGATCTTCAGCGACATTACTGGCAGGTGCTGGTGTGGATATCACGACAATAAAGCGTCATGCTGGTTGGAAATCAACGACAGTCACTGAGGGTTATGTCGAGAACTCCATTGAAAATAAGACCAAAATTGCTAATCAGGTTTTAATAGGTACCACTACTAGCGCAATCACAAAAACTGTAAATGTAAGCGAAAGTAATATTCCTTCTAACATTAATTTTGAAAATTGTACAAATGTAACATTTAATTTAAATGTCAATAAATAATTTCAATCTTTTTTTTTTTGCATGAAAAACGTTCTCCATAATGTAAACTCCCTTGGGATCATTATACTCCCTCGGGAATAATCGACTACTTCTGTTTTAATTTTGATGTCATAGAAACTGATATCTACTCCCGACCGTGGAAAAAAATATTTAGGAAGTTCAAACCCCGAGTGACATATTAAATGAATTATAAAATTTATACTAGTTAGCTATGACTAAGTACAATAGTTATTAATTATAAAGCGAATTAACAAGCGTTCTCGTGGATTAAAGGCTGGTTAATTTCCTGAATGTTATTCGATGTTTTATCCACGGCCAAAACTGAACTGAACTGAACTAGGAGAGTGAAAGTTGTGTGAGAACAGGTGAAAAATTATGGTTTTGAGAAATGTCATATTTGACACATTTATTTTAACCAATAATATTGATTGTCAGCTGAATAGAGCAATCCACCGTGCTGTCACCTTGCTGTCAAATCACTTTAAAAATGGCGGCTGTAGGACAAACAACTTGAAACTTGACAATAATAAGTAAAAATGTGTGCATTTGTGTGGAACTGTCAACTGGAATGTTTGCTCTTTGTATTTTATCCCTATTTTGTAATACCATGGATAATTTAGACTATTATAGAGGTTTTGTTTTGTTGTGTTACACAAATCCGCACTGTTTGTCCTACAGACGCCATTTTTAAAGTGATTTAAGAGCACGTTGGATTGCTCTATACTAGAAAGTCTTGGAATCGTTTCTGTGATATGCGTTTGTTTATTTGTCAACAAGAGTGAAAAAATTTGCAAAATCGATAAAAAAAATGAGTGAGAATGGTAAAAGCACAAAACCCAAAAAGCAATACGTCTGTTACCAGCGAAAAACAAGTATATATGAGAAGGTGGCATTCGATAAATGGCAAAAAAGGGGGTATAGGAGAAGGAGCAATTACAGAAGAGGTGCTCCTACTTTTTCAATGTGGAGAAATGGTTTGCTGCCTCTTTGATGTGAACAAAATATTCCCTGCTAAAATCAATGTTGAAAGTGCACAAAGGTATTAATATTTCAAAGAAATTATAAACTGAAGAAGGCACAGATACTGGAGAGAAATCAAATTGAAGAATTTATGAAAGAGTACGGGATGAGGAATATTTATTACACAGCCCCACAAAAAAAAGAGAGTGACATATGTATTCCCATGTATTTTTCGACGCTGAATCCGATCCTGAGCTCAGAATTGAGCCTACACGTCTGGAATTGGCCCCAGGGGCCGAAAATGGCCTGAAATGCGGTTCCCGGGATAAGGCGAAGTCGGCGCTGAATTTTGGAGCTAAAGCCGGATTTGTGCTTGAAAAGTTTATGGCCAACTGAAATTCCGGGTTTGGGTCCGGGAAAATGACCCCTTGGGGCGGGAAAATCCTGTTTTGGACGTCCTGGTCGCGACTAGGGTATTTTCGTGTGTTTTTCAATTGTGGACCTGAGACTGGGTATGAATAGTTTTCGGTCAGCTGAAATTCCCAGTTTGGATCCGGGAAAATGGCCCATTGGGGCCGGAAAATCATATTTCGGACGTACCAGTCGCAAAAGTGGGATTTTCATGTATTTTTCAATTCTGGTCCTTAGAGTATGCTCAAAAAGTTTTTGGACAGCTGAAATTCCCAGTTTGGGTCCGGAAAAATGACCCATTGGGGCCGGAAAATCATATTTCGGATGTACCAATCGCAACAGTGGGATTTTTATGGACTAATTCCTGTAGCTTAGACTGTGCTTGACAGGTTTATGGCCATGTGAAATTCTAAGTTCGGGACCGGGAAAATGACCCTTAGGGGCCGGAAAATCGTGTTTTGTACGTCTCAGTTGAGACATTGGTATTTTTATGTACTTTTAAATTCCGGAACTCATATAAGTAAATGAGAGATTCCAATCGACCAAAGGCATTTCAAACACGGTATGAGTTCCGGAATTTAAAAATACATGAAAATACCAATGTCTCAACTGAGACGTACAAAACACGATTTTCCGACCCCTAAGGGTCACTTTCCCGGTCCCGAACAGGGAATTTCACATGGCCATAAACACAGTCTAAGCTACAGCAATTAGTACATAAAAATCCCACTGTTGCGATTGGTACGTTCGAAATATGATTTTCCGGCCCCAATGGGCCATTTTCCCGGACCCAAACTGGAAATTTCAGCTGACCAAAAACTTTTCACACCCAGTCTCAGGTCCAGAATTGAAAAACACACGAAAATACCACAGTCGCGACCGGGACGTCCAAAACAGAATTTTCCCGCCCCAAGGGGTCATTTTCGAGCACAAATCCGGCTTTAGCTCCAAAATTCAGCGTCGACTTCGCCTTATCCTGGGAACCGCATTTCAGGCCATTTTCGGCCCCTGGGGCCAATTCCAGACGTGTAGGCCCAATTCTGAGCACAGGATCGGATTCAGCGTTGAAAAATACATGGGAATACATATGTCACTCTCTTGTGTATGAACTTTTTTTTTTGTGGGGCTGTGTTATTGGTTAAGGTAGAAAATATACGATTTTAATATTTCAATTTATACATTAAACTCTTTACTGGTCCTAACGATCATGGGAGTGGTAGGTGTTTGTCGATGCAATGAATTAACCTTTTTGGATATCTATATCTATAGTTATCTATACGTACTCATTCCGGATAGAAAAACAAATATTTCAAGAAGTTTCACGATCATGTAAGAAGCTATTTCAGTCAGTGCTGTAGAAATGTGTCGAAAATACACCAATCTGCGACCTACAAATGCCGGTGGGAGATATGTACCTGGAACATGTAGGCATCAACACGAAAGTTTCGAAAAAGTGACTGCATTTTTTGGGCTCCCTGATCCAGAAAGTTTTACCGGGCATGGAATGAGGCGTTCTTCGGCAATATTACTGGCCAATGCTTGGGGTAATATTACTACTGTAAAGCGTCATGGTGGTTGAAAATCGACTACGATAGAGAAAAGTTATATTGAAGATTCACTCTCCAGCAAGATGGCAATTGCTGAAAAAATCCAGGTTCTACCTGGCGAAGTTGTAGGCCCCTCCAGTCCTTCAGAAACTCCTTATCGAGTGGGTTTAAATAATCCCGGTCAAAATGAAAGATCGTTCTAAAGATAAATATTAATATTAATAATAATAATTCTAAATAAAATGCTATAAAATCAAACCGTAGTATTATGAATTCTGATCCACTAGTGTGTTAAAAGGCATTTAATCCAAAACGTAGACGTATTAAACTTCCTTAATATAGTGGTCGTAGATAAATATTTTAAGAGAGGAAAGAGAAAAATTAGAATTAACGGAATCGCTCTTCAAAAAATTTTCAAACTTTATATACGCAAACAAAAACATTTTTCGAAACCATATTAAATCCCTATTTATCAACTACTATAGCAGACCGTCAGCCGTAAATCTTCCGTAAATAACCTATGTCAAATGTCAAACGGACGGATACGAGAAAGGTAGCTGGTCCATTGAAAAGTTGCATTTGGGGTTGCATTTTTTAGAGAACGCAATTTTATTGTTTAGATGTAAGAGGGAGGTCAAAAAAAGCTTAACTTTGTTTGTGGGGTCACAACCCTCCAACTTCGGCCGCCATCTTGGAAAAGGGAGTTAAATTGTTTTTAGCATTTATCAGGTAAACTATTGGTCATACAAAATTTTTTAAAAACATTTTTTAATGCAAATTGAATCCTCTACAATTTTAGTCCAGTAACTTTTTGTTGTAAAATCAAGAACAAAGATATTAAAGAAAAACAATCAAAATTTTTGGACAAATTTTCTTTAGGACGCCATAATTTATTTATTTTTTTATTAAAAAAAAATTACATCAAAGCATTTTTGTAGAGTGGTTTTCAATGAAGAATTTTTATTATATACTTTTTTTATTATATTCATTAGTTGGGTTTTACAGCGCTGTGAAGTGAACACTAATTTTCCCTACAGTCCATTGAAAAGTTACATTTGGGCTTGCATTTTTTAGAGGACGCAATTTTATTGTTTAAATGTGAGAGGAAGAGGTAAAAAAAAACTTAACTTGAAGTTTGGTAAGTCGCAACTCTCCAACTTCGGCCGCCATCTTGAAAAAAAGGGGATTAAATTGTTTTTAGCATTTATCAGATAAACTATTGGTCATACAAAATAAAAAAAAACATTTTATATTACAAATTAAATCCTCTAAAATTTTAGTCCAGTAACTTTTTGTTGTAAAATCAAAAATAACAAAGATATTAAAGAAAAACAATCAAAATTTTTGGACAAATTTTCTTTTGGATGCCATAATTAATTTATTTTTTTTATTTAAAAAAAAATTACATCAGAGCATTTTTGTAGAGTGGTTTTCAACAAAGAATTTTTATTATATACTTTTTTTATTATATTCATTAGTTTGGGTTTTACAGCGCTGTGAAGTGAACACTAATTTTCCCTACTGATAAGTATAAATTTATATTAATGATATGGCACAGTTTTTAATTATTTTTATAATAATATTTTTTATTACAGACATTTCAATATTGTTATTCAATAGTTATTGACTCTTTTCCCCTTTTCTTTAATATCTTTGTTATTTTTGATTTTACAACAAAAAGTTACTAGACTAAGATTGTAGAGGATTCAATTTGCAACAAAAAATGTTTTTAAAAATTTTTTGTATGACCAATAGTTTACCTGATAAATGCCAAAAACAATTAACCCCCTTTTTCCAAGATGGCGGCCGAAGTTGGAGGGTTGCGACATCACAAACTTTAAGTTAAGCTTTTTTTGACCCCCCCCCTTCACATCTAAACAATAAAATTGCGTTCTCTAAAAAATGCAACCCCCAATGTAACTTTTCAATGGACTATAGGAAAAATTAGTGTTCACTTCACAGCACTGTAAAACCCAAACTAATGAATATAATAAAAAAAGTATATAATACAAATTCTTGGTTGAAAATCACTACAAAAATGCTCTGATGTCATTTTTTTTAATAAAACAATAAATAAATTATGGCGCCCAAAAGAAAATTTGTCCAAAAATGTTGATTGCTTTTTTAGTATCTTTGCTATTTTTGATTTTACAACAAAAAGTTACTGGACAGAAATTGTAGAGGATTCAATTTGCAATAAAAAGTGTTTTTAAAAAATATATATTTGTATGACCAATAGTTTACCTGATAAATGCTAAAAACAATTTAACCCCCTTTTCCAAGATGACGGCTGAAGTTGGAGGGTTGTGACCCCACAAACTTCAAGTTAAGTTTTTTTGACCCCCCCCCCCCTCACATCCAAGCAATAAAATTGCATCCTCTAAAAAATGCACGCTAAGGTCAAAATAATGTAACATTTCAATGGACTAAGACTTAAGTACACGCATGCATTTGTAACCTACGGATAAACAGTGCATTTTTAAAGCTTATCCTACACTAGTTAATACTTTTGTTTCAACATTAAATATATCTTAAATATTTTATTCGAGGTATACTGTTCAGTAAAACAGAATTCAATAAAAATCAAATTAAACATGAAATTTTAACTCTGTATTACTTAAATATAAACACGAAATTAACAATAACTACATGTGACAACACTGCTCACGGGTAGATACTACACTTGTTACGGTCGGAAGTGCTCCTCAGAAAGCGGTTCCGAGACATACCATAGTCACAGTTTAAATATAAATAGTTAGATCACATCTTTTACGTGATCAGAGCCGACACGGTTTTTTGACTGAAGTCGTAAATCACCTTGACAGGTGCGTTACGAGATATCAACACACATCACATTAGCTACGGCAGAGCATATACAAAAAGTAATATATTTGTAATATTGCTGTGCTAGACATTAAAATTTACATTA
Organism: Monochamus alternatus; assembly: GCA_037114965.1. Taxonomy (NCBI): domain Eukaryota; kingdom Metazoa; phylum Arthropoda; class Insecta; order Coleoptera; family Cerambycidae; genus Monochamus; species Monochamus alternatus. The sequence continues at coordinate 28,233,501 of CM073431.1, read as the reverse complement.
ATATAAATTTTACCACTGTGACAATAAATACATTAGAATAGTTTGATACGTATATTAATTTATAATATTTTGCATATTTTATTTATTATACATTACTATCTAAATTCACAAATTTATTATAGTTGAAATATAATATTAGGCGATTTGGGATGTTGTACAGGTAACATTGGTACATTAAGGAAAACATAAGCAATTAAATTTTGTAAACAAATCCTAAGTCTTATATATATTTATAAGACATTGGTGTTCAAACCTTACATTGTAGCCGATGCCATGGTAAATATAAAAATTATTTAAAATAGATACAAAAATATTTTCTGAAGATATTAGTCCGTAAAAATTGTTACCTGTTAAACTAGTAAATAGTACTTTATTGCCTTCGTATGCTTTCAGGTTAGAAAACAATGTAGAGTGATTCGAATTAGGTGCATTACAGTATTCTAAACAAGTATCACACCTTACCATTCAATTATGATAATAATTTTATAGGAGTTCCGATTTTAGCAAAAATTCATAATTGAAATGCAGGTGTAAGTTTGGCAAATTTAACCTATCCGACTTATCAGACATTATAAACATTTTAATCAACACAGCACAACACTAATGATTAAATATAAAAAAATTACAACTATTTGGTAACTGTAATTCATAAATTTGAATTGTTGTTAATAATAATATAATTCAGAATCCTTGGAGAAGAGAAGAAATTTAATATTACGCCGCGCATTAGCCTGACAAGCCATTATTACTGATCAATAAAATTAACTCAATCGAAATTTATTGGAAGAACCCAGTACAACCATTTCACAGGATTTCAAACAGACCCAATAAATAACCGATGATCTGCCGTCGATATTCAGTTGGTAGAGAAGTGAATAAGGGTTCAGTCCAACTGTTAGTATATTTAAATGGTGCCATAGAACAATTGCTCGCATCCCATGCTCCCAAACGGTTCACTGTCAGCATTTTCAGTGGTGACCCATCAAAAGCAGAGTCTAGCTCGCGAACAACAGGGGAAGGTCAAAGATTCCCAGCACACATTCATTCTATTACTGGCAGCGAACAGGTTACAATATAACAACCGAGAAGACCATAGTAGATCAATTCAATACAAATTAAGAAAAATAATAACCAATTTTCAAAATCTGATTTTCTTCAAATACTTCTGTATTCCAAATTTTTCAATTTTTAAACCGCATTTGACTGTGTCAAATTCTTTGTTTTAAATTTTTTTATGGTTTCCGAAATTACATTGATCACCCACGAATTTGACAAATATTTTCTTATTTGTAAAACTATAAAAAATAAATAGTGAATTTTGCATCGGTGTCGTTCATACATATCCATTTACTTTAAATTTAACAGAAGATATTTTAAACAAATAAAATAAATTGTAACCCAGACAGCTATGGGAACATATACCTTAATAACAACTTGTTTCGTAAAGACAATTTATTGACAGAAATAATGTACACACGACATTGATAAATTGTTACTAGCATATTCGATTTACAAATCAACCATATATAAAAAATTCCAGTAGGTTAAGCGATGGAGGGGAGCAGGGCGATGCCCGAAAACGTTGACCTTTAAGACAGAAGTAAATAAACAAAAACAGAACGCACATAGAGAACAAGTTTAATATACCGAGACCATTGGCGTCATTTATTAAAATTCACTTGTCTAAATAGTGTGAGTAAAATGATTATCAGGTTAGTTGGAAAGCGTGTTTAATTTTTAAGTATCCATTACGGTTAAAAATAATTTAGTTAATAATATTATTATACGAAATAGTCTTAAAATAGTTATTTTTATATTAAGTGTACAAAATCAGTGTTTTTTAGTGGCGCGTGAGAATATGATTTTGGTATATTTTTATGTATTAACAATATTGTGTGAAACTAACTACTCTGCGGACTAAAGCTCGACCAGCGTTGAATTACACCCACAACATCTACCCATATATTCTTTATTATTAGATTTTGTAACATTTTTTACTGTATTAGAAAGGTGTTTTAAGCTAATATAAATCAAATCTCCTACAATTCCTATCAATGAAGTCATATGTATGATCTCTGATACCAAACATCTAGATATGCTAATGAACAATTCCAAGCTCTAATCAATAATTATCTAAACAAAATAATATAGCTAAATTTACTAACCTGATTTAATGAAAACACTCTATAAATATCTAAGTTCACTTTTGAAACTGTGGGAACTCGAAAATTCAACCACAATAGATGAAATCTAACCTATTTCTGCATTTTTAGGATTGCTTCTTCAGGTGGCCTCCTTTAAGTTGAGTCAAATATCTAACTATAAAAATCATTATACCAATAAAATTAAATTATCTCATCTGTTGATGATGAGAGCATACATATGACTTACTTGATAGGAACTGTAGGAGATTTGATATATTTTAGCTTAAAATACCTTTCTAATACATTAAAAAATGTTACAAAAGCTAATAATAAAGAATATGGGTAGATATTGTGGGTGTAATTCAACGCTGGTCGGGGTTTCGTCCGCAGAGTAGTTAGTTTCACACAATATTGTAAATACCAATATATATATAAAAAATTACATAAAGGGTAAACATTATTTAAGCAGGTATTTGTCATGTTGAATTTAAAATTCATTGACAGGTTAAAATCACTTTTGACATTGTCGATATTTAATTTCAAATAATTTTATTTTATTGGTATAATCATTTTTATAGTTAGATATTTGACTCAACTTAAAGGAGACCACTTGAAGAAGCAATCTTAAAAATGCAAAAATTGGTCAGATCTCATATATTGTGGTTGAATTTTCGAGTTTCTACAGTTTCAAAAATGAACTTAGATATTTATAGAGTGTTTTCATTAAACCAGGTTAGTAATTTTAGCTAGATTATTTTTTTTAGATAATTATTGATTAGAGCTTTGTCTGTGGAATTGTTCATTAGCATACCTAGATGTTTGGTATCAGAGAGCATACATATGACTTCATTGATAGGAATTGTAGAAGATTTGATTTATATTAGCTTAAAATACCTTTCTAATACAGCAAAAAATGTGATTTTTGGTCGAAACCGATTGTGATGTGATCATGTATAAAGCCGGTAACGGACGGTGAGCTGTAATAAATATCTGATATATTGCAAAAATATTGTGATTGTGATTAAAATGCATAGAACGCTACGCATTGATGCTATACTATATATTTATATATATGCGGTTTACTTGTCCGTAGGAATTATATTTCATTGCAAAAATATACAGTATGCGAAAACAATTATTTTTTTGGGATAAATCCTCGAACAGGTCGATTTTTAATTTAAAAAATACATATTTTAGCGTAAAATGCGATTTTCAAATGTCATTTGTTTTCGAGTAATGACGTCATCGATTTTTTTTTAATGGCAACACCATATTTTTTTCCTTGATTCTGAAAGATCGTTTAATTCTCTATCAGACAGTACTAAAATTTTGCCCTCTTACATAAGAAAGTTTTCGAGTAAATGACGATTGAATGTTAGAAAACGTAAATTTTATCCATAAAAAGTAACAATTCTGAGGTATGTAAAATAAAATACAATTGATTAAATTTTATACTTAAATTAAATGTTCGAATTGCCAACCACCAATTTCTTGACAATGCGCAAGTCTGTGAAGAAATTCTTCTTGCACATTATGAATGATTTCTGAGGTAACTCTGCGTATTTCGTCCCGAATGCGATTTTGAAGTTCTTCTAAATTACGTGGTTTATTAATGTACACTTTTGACTTCAAGTATCTCCATAAAAAATAGTCAAGAGGTGTAAGATTTGGCGATCTTGCAGGCCATTCTATCGGTCCACGTCTGCCGATCCACCTCCCAGGAAAACAGTTGTCCAAAAAATCTCCTACAGGGCGCGCATAGTGCGGAGGTGCACCGTCTTGCTGAAACCATATCGTATCGTCGGGAATGTCAGGGTCATTATCGTTAGGAAAAATTACTGCAAGGGCTGGAACAAGGTCATTTTCTAGAAACTCTAAATATCTTTGTCCTGTAAGGGTTCCTTCAAAGAAGAAAGGCCCTACTATTCTGTCGTCAACTATTCCAGCCCACACATTTAATTTCTGAGGGTGCCTCTGCCATCCAATGAGGATTTTCCCGACTCCAATATCTGCAAGTTTGACGGTTTACTGTACCATTCAGACAAAATGTGACCTCATCTAAAAAAAGTATTTGCCGGTGTAAATTTCTATTTCCTCGACATAAATCCATTAGAATTTCATAAAAGTGCAAGCGGCGATCGGGATCATCTTCATTGAGTTCCTGCACAAGTTGAATTTTGTAGGGATGATATTTTTCCTTCCTCAAGATACGTAGCACTGTGCTCTGACTAGTGTCATTGTTTATTGCAACTAATCGTGAAGAATTATGAGGATTATCCACCATACTTATCAAAATGTTCTGTTTCTGATTTTCATTAATGCTTGGACGTCCAGGTTTTGGAATATTTACAACATTGCCAGTTTCTCTAAATTTAGACTCTACCTTACTGACTGTTGATTTGCTGATAGGGCGATCTGGATATTTTTTATTAAATAAATCGCAAACTTCCTGCTGAGTTCTAGTCATATTCCCGCATCCGATAAGAATTAAAATTTCAATTCTTTGAGTAACAGTTAAATGTGTCATAATACTTTAAATTGAATGACACTTTGCAAAGATTTTCACCTACGTGATCCATAAAAGAACTATGGAATTCGAAAAAGTAAACTTGATAACGTTTTTGCTTTATTTTAGTTGATTTACGTTTTCTAACATACAATCGTCATTTACTCGAAAACTTTCCTATGTAAGAGGGCAAAATTTTAGTACTGTCTGATAGAGAATTAAACGATCTTTCAGAATCAAGGAAAAAAACATGGTGTTGCCATTAAAAAAAAATCGATGACGTCATTACTCGAAAACAAATGACATTTGAAAATCGCATTTTACGCTAAAATAAGTATTTTTTAAATTAAAAATCGACCTGTTCGAGGATTTTTCCCAAAAAATAATTGTTTCGTTTTTATTGAATTTATTCCATACTTTTGGCGCATACTGTATATTTTTGCAATGAGATATATTCCTACGAACAAGTAAACCGCATAGAAATAAATATATAGTATAGCATCAATGCGTAGCGTTCTATGCATTTTAATCACAATCACAATATTTTTGTAATATATCAGATATTTATTACAGCTCACCGTCCGTTACCGGCTTTATACATGATCACATCACAATCATATTTGTGGAGTCTAAATTATTGCAATTTAATAAAAAAAAGTATTCGCACGAAGTACTCAATGAAACACAAACTTGATATTGCAACAAAAATCCAAGGAAAATATAACTGTTCCTTACAAGAAGAGACATCCGTAAATGGTGCAAATTCTTCACAAACTTTGGCAGATGTTATGCGTTCTGAAAATGATGGCAACAATGCTACAAGGGTTGTTATTAACAGAAAAGAAGCTAAATATGAAATATCAAAGTATCAGACGATACATGTATGCGGATAAAAGTCCGATTATAAGTAAGGTGTGGATAAAAAATATTCGGAAATGGCACAAAAAAATAAAGAGTTCTAGTTTGTGGGCTCATTATTCAATGGTAAAGCCTGTGTTAAGTTTGAAACATAATGTGAACATCGAAAAATACAACAATTTGGATTCATTTTTGAAAAAACAAGAAGGTTATAAGCTAAAGAAATCGAGGGAATATTACTACGTTAAAAGGCATAGAGTTGGAAATCGGATGCGGTCGCTGAAGAATACATCGAAAATTCTGTACAAAGACCAAAATTGCTAAGAGAATTCTTCAACCTAGCTCTGCGGAGAAAGTCAAACAATTTTCATTTAACGGGCTCATTACAAGCAATGGATGTTTAAAAGCAGTTGACCCTAGAAATATCGTCATGAGTACCTACTGATATTCACAATTATACTTTTACTATAAATATTAATAATATAATAAAATATATGTTCATTATTAAAATTGAATTCATAGTACTATAATGTGTGCTAATATTAAAAAAAAACAATGTACAGACTAATCCGGAAATGGTTGAAGAAAATGAAATGTGTGGAATTTTATTTATTTTAAAATATTATTTTATCTAAACCGAATATCCGACTTAAACTTTTTGCTGAAATTTTTGTCCCAAATGATTTATTTTCTACAAATACTTAACAGTAATTTATAAAAAGGAACGTTGGAACAAAAAACTAAAGATACAAATAATAGGAAGTATAAATAAAAATATTACAGTTTCGTTATAATTCTACACAACTTCCATTTGCGTCCTTTTACAAAATTACAGTTTCATCATGATTTGACTTCCAAATACTTAAGTGGATAAAAACAATTTTCTTAAAATAATTTTAGTAGCTCAGTTATACATTTTATAATATTAGTTTAATAAGGTGTTAATGATTTTGTAATAATATATTATTTCATACTGTTCAATAATGATGAATTTTTTTTATCACTTTTAGGATGAAAAAAAGAACTTGTTTTTTGACATTTCAGTAACGTGACATGACAATTTGATTTTTTTTCTACGTTCACGCAAAAAACAAAACTTTATTGAACTATATTTAGTAGAGAAAGTGGTTCTTTATTGCAGTAGTGCAATAAAATGTTTATTGCATTCATATGTCATTCTACTACAGCGTTTTGTCATCATGACAAACATAAACGTTCAAATCGACGTCATATTTTCTTAGACTTGTGTCATCTAAATAAAACATTTTTTGGTTTTTGAATGAACGTAGAAAAAATATTGTATGCAACTCGTATAAAAAGTTCTTATTGCACTCAACGTATTGAAAAATAATAAACCTACAGTGGCAAATACTTGGGACAGTTAGACAAAAAATATGGTTTATATTTCGTACGCGAAATTAGTGTTTTATGGCTATTTCGAATGATTTTTTGTGTCGACCAAAAATTCACTTTCTCATGCGCCATTAAAAAAACACTGATTTTGCGCATCTAATATAAAAATAACTATTATTTTACTTTACAGTAATATGAAGAAAAATTTGAAGGAATAAAACACAATACTTTTTCGTATTTTAGTAGCTTTCTTAGAAATGATAACATGACAAATAAAAATGTGCAATTCGTTCCAAATAAAATTTATTTTTAGACCAACACAATATAACAATTTGCAGTAACTTGTTTGTCCAAAATAGTTTGTTTACTATGCTAGAGGATGACTCACATTTTCGCTATTTGTTCTTAGATACACCTAAGTCAAGGTTTTATGCAAATTCGCCAAACACAAATGCAATTCAAATTAAAAAATAAATTAATGAAAGCGTATATACGTATACGGTTTTATAACGAAAGTAACACTAATAATTTTTGAAGCAACATTCTTAAAACTTATTTTTAATAATAACATTGACTTTTTAGAGTTAAAAAATCAATGGTAATAATCATCTAACAATGGAAATGAAACCGAAAATATACCACTTACGTGCATAGAACAGTCTTTGGTAAAGTCTAAGATAAAAAGAAAGAGTTTATAATATTAGGTAGGCTAGTTTTTATACAGGGTCATTCACCACGACTTTACACTAAACGTAATATACAGGGTGTAAATTTAGGGGTGATACTACTCGCAAAATTAATATTAACAAGGCGCCCAGGTTAGATCCCCGCGGAACCCTCGATGTAACTAAATATTTTGATGAACGAAATCCATTATAGCATACTGCAATCTACTCTTTACTGATAAGGCATTAAAGGACATTACAATTTGAGGACATTATACTGAAATTTCAGGGCATTACAAGCAAAATGGGCATTAGTGTACAAAATTAAGGTCAGTGGTTTACCCCTCGAGTAATACAAAGTATTATCATTATTAATATTACCTACTACTACAAGCAAAATACTGATATTTGAATTAAGCACAAAAATAATTTTTTAATAGATTATGCACATTTGCTTTATGGAAGCAATTTGAGACAAGTCCATTCAAAATAACGAATTTTATTTCAATAAATTTGGAGCATAAATAGACGTGGGGCCAGACTGGGGCCAGAATCGTTGACCCTACTTAATAAAATAATATTGACAACATAGATATATGTTTGTTACTTCGATTGTTACCTGCGGTAAGCAATATTAAAAATAAAACACGTTCATTAGTATGCAGGTTTCATAATTTATGGTGTATTTGGTTTACTTATTACTTATAAACAACACAAAAACATAATTAATTCTCTATAAATAAAAAGAGCAAATCCCGATAATGCCTACAAGGTTTGGGTTGTATACTGGAATTACTCAGTGGTACATAACAGATGTTTTATAATTCAAAAAATGTTTTCTATATATTTAGTTAAATGGAAAGGTATAAGGCTATTTCTAACTAAGTTAAAAATGGTTCTAAATATACAGGGTTAACTATGACTAAGTACAAATATTTTAAGAGAGGATAGAAAAAAATAAGAATTAACAGAATTTCCTTTCAAAAAATTTCCAGACTTATTTATAAAGCGAAAAAAAAAATTTCGATATTATATTAAATCCTTATTTAACGCCGCCAATGCGAGTATCAGAGTATGCAACCAGCAAGCAACCATCATGCAACAGTCGGCCACAATCGACAGTCGGTCCAGTCGAGTCGGTTAGCTATCATGTTATAATTTAATTCCTGTGTTTACGTTGTAGTTTTGTGTTCTTCTTCAGTTTTTAGTGCCTTATTTTAATTTTAAACGTTTTATAGTTAATAAATAAAGGAATATGTTTCGGGTACAGATATTTTCCCACAATATAGTTCGCCGGTTTGTTTTTCTAGGTTATGGGACAAGACTGCCACGTTTTCTGTTATCTATTAGAACCTACCTACTCATCCCTTTCTTCAATTTTGTTATAATACATAGGCATTGTATCTAACTATACTTACGGGAAGTGCGTTTATCGGTAGTGAGTGAAAATGTAGTTTTACCAGTTTGTAACCAAATAATGTAAAACGAATGCAATATACTGCGGCTAACTGGATTAACTGTTATCTACCTATCAGGTATTATTACTAATAAGAATGTTATAATAATTTTTGTCGTTTCTGCATTTAGAAACACTGCAAACGACCGCATGGTAGATGTTGACAGATGTAATATCAACTATGGATCTAAGCCATAAACCGTCTCAGTCGATACTCATCATAAGCGCCGACTTTCCGTAGGAAAAAAGGGTTTTGCCCCATTTTTTAAATATCGAGCTAAAATTCTGGAATAACTTTTTTATTGTCTTTTAGGGCTCCCTGAGCACGTGTTTAAAATTTTTGTACTTAGTCATAGTTAACCCTGTATACAGTGCGTCCCTAATGTCACGCATAAATTAATTATTAGGTAAATAAAAGACGTTATTGAAAATTCCCGAAACAGGTCGATTTTTTATTTTAATTTACTTGTTTTTCAAATAATAATTTAATATACAGAGTGGCCTACCTTCGAATAATGACGTCATCACATTTTTTTTAAATGAAACCACTTTTTTCCCAATTTTCGGATTACCCTAGCTCAGCTGTTTCCAAAAATGTGTCACAAGTTGCTCCTAATTGTTACTGGGTAGACAACAATACCCAAATTACTTACAAATACCAGTTATTTACTTTACAAATGAATAAACGTACTAAAAAATTAATTGAAATTACTAGACGTCATTTTAAAGTGTATACTGGAATGTACGCAATTTATAAAAACATTGGTGTTACATAGAGAAAAACGTAGAGAAACGTGATTGATTGTAGGAAATTTTATTGCACGCTAATAAAACCTTTGGACACAAAAACCTAAATTCAATTTTCAAATTGTTGACCATTTACTGCCAAACAATGGGCCAGACGAGAAACAAATTCTTGTTATTCCTTAGAGCCTCTTCCTCATCCACCGATGAGGAAACACGTCATCTAAGTAGCAGCGAGCGATGGCATAGTGCGACGGTGCACCGTCTTGCTGTAACCAAATTGTGTCATTGGGCAAACGGACGATTCGGATGTATTTCATTTAACAAAATTTTTATCTTCCTCAAATTCTGTCACCATACTCGATCTCATAAGAATTTCAATCCGTTCCGTTTCACTTAGATTCATGTTTTTACAAAACGAAAACAAGTTAATTAATTAAAAAAATACTTAATAATTTAAGAAAGAACCAGTTAAAATGGATTCACTCGCACAATCTTAGCAAACTGTTTAAAATTGATTGCCTGTAAAAAATGCCCGAGCACGTTCATCGGACAGATAAAATTAAAAAAGCATGAAAGAAATTATGACAAAAACTTTGGTATTTGTAAATTTGGGTATTGCTGCCCACTCTGTAACAATTAGGAGGAACTTGTGATACATTTTTGGAAACAGCTCAGCAAGGGCAATCGGGAAATTGGGAAAAAATTTGACGTTTCATTTTTAAAGAAATGTGATGACGTGTTTACTCGAAAGTAGATCACCCTGTATATTAAATTATTATTTGGGAAAAAAGGAAATTAAAATCAAAGATCGACCTGTTTCGGGAATTTTCAATAATATCTTTTATTTACTTAATACTGAATTTGTGCGTGACTTTAGGGACACACTATATATAGGGTGGTCGGTAATGAATGGTTCAGAATAATTTTAAACTGGTACAAATTATTCCCGATATTACACGGTGGATAGTTGGTTATTATTGCCTAGATCAAATTGGTTGAATTTTCGTGCCAAAAGTGAAGTTAGATATTTAGTGATTTCATTAAAGCAGGTTAGTAAATTTTGATAGATTAATTTCTTTAGATAATTATTGAATAGAGCTTTGTCTGTGGAATTGTTCATTAGCATACCTAGATGTTTGGTATCAGAGAACATACATATGACTTCATTGATAGGAATTGTAGGAGACTTGATTTATATTAGCTTAAAATACCTTTCTAATACAGTAAAAAATGTTACAAAAGCGCTAATAATAAAGAATATATGGGTAGATATTGTGAGTGTAATTCAACGCTGGTCGGGGCTTTAGTCCGAAGAGTAGTTAGTTTCACACAATATTGTTAATACCTAAAAATATACAGGGTGTGTCAAAAAGACATGGAAATATTGCTAGAGTTGATGAAATATTGATAACACCGAATAAAATGTCAGCGGAAGTGCTAATAAGTAGCTGTAAACACACCAGGGAGTCTATTCTTGAATGTTCGTGGAGCAATACGTATTAGGTACTTTTATCCTTATTCTTACAACGGTAAATAAGAGAGACAGAACCTTGTAATTCGCATACGGATTACTCTTTGAATGTCAAGAATAGACCCAACACACAGTGGGAGAGGGAACGCAAAAAGCTGGCAAAAATTCGAAAAATTAAAATGACTGTATTGACTTTCTGTTTACATTAAAAGGCATCTGAATATTCATCTGTTAGGGGTAAGTGTTCATAGATTTCGAACCGCGTTATCTATGTTTTGCAGGGGGTGAAAAGGGAACTCTGTTAGTAAAGAAAAACACGAAACGAGAGTGGAGACAATTAAAAATAGTCTACCGGTGTGAAGTTAGCAGCTAAAAGTTAGCAGCCAATTTACCGAGAATACCCGAACACCCATAGGCGTACGCACAGAACGCAGCACGCAGCTATGGAAATATTAAATAAGAGAGCAAAACATTTTAGCATTAAAAACGAGACTGGCAATGTAGTGACATAATGCTCATTAACTTACAAGGTGTTTATCTAAGGGTAGCAACACCCACCCTTAAACAGGGAAAAATTTAAACGATAGAAGGGAATGAATAGCCACCTAGGGAATTATCACAGGGGAAGATAATATGGTTATACAACACATAGTAGGAGCATATTCATTTGGGGGGCATCTAAGGGTAGCAGAAGCCTCCCTTAAACAGGAAAAAAATCGGAAACGTTGGAAGGAAATGAATAGCCGCCCAGCAAATCACACCAGGGGAAGATAATATGGTTATGAAACACATATTAGGAGCACATCCATTTCGGGGCCGTCTAAGGGTAGGAAAGTTCACCCTTGAACATGAAAAAAATCGGAAACGTTGAAAGGAAATGAATAGCCACCCTGCAAATCACACCAGGAGAAGATAGTATGGTTATGAAACACATATTAAGAGCACATCCATTTCGGGGCCGTCTAAGGGTAGGAAAGTTCACTCTTGAACATGAAAAAAATCGGAAACGTTGGAAGGAAATGAATAGCCACCCTGCAACTCACACCAGGGGAAGATAGTATGGTTATGAAACACATATTAAGAGCACATCCATTTCGGGGTCGTCTAAGGGTAGCAAAACTCACCCTTAAACATGAAAAAATCGGAAACGTTGGAAGGAAATGAATAGCCACCCTGCAAATCACACCAAGGGAAGATAATATGGTTATGAAACACATATTAAGAGCACATCCATTTCGGGGCCGTCTAAGGGTAGCAAGCCCACCCTTAAACATGAAGAAAATCGGAAACGTTGGAAGGAAATGAATAGCCATTCTGCAAATCACATCAGGGGGAGATAATATGGTTATGAAACACATATTACCCTGGTGTGATTTGCAGAGTGGCTATTCATTTCCTTCCAACGTTTCCGATTTTTTTCATGTTTAAGGGTGGGCTTTGCTACCCTTAGACGGCCCCGAAATAGATGTGCTCTTAATATGTGTTTCATAACCATATTATCTCCCCCTGATGCGATTTCCAAGGTGGCTATTCATTTCCTTCTAACGTTTTAAATTTTTTTCATGTTCAAGGGTGAACTTTCCTACCCTTAGACGGCCCCGAAATGGATGTGCTCTTAATATGTGTTTCATAACCATGCTATCTTCCCCTGGTGTGATTTGCAGAGTGGCTATTCATTTCCTTCCAACGTTTCTGATTTTTTTCATGTTTAAGGGTGGGCTTTGCTACCCTTAGACGGCCCCGAAATGGATGTGCTCTTAATATGTGTTTCATAACCATATTATCTCCCCCTGATGCGATTTCCAAGGTGGCTATTCATTTCCTTCTAACGTTTTAAATTTTTTTCATGTTCAAGGGTGAACTTTCCTACCCTTAGACGGCCCCGAAATGGATGTGCTCTTAATATGTGTTTCATAACCATATTATCTCCCCCTGATGCGATTTCCAAGGTGGCTATTCATTTCCTTCTAACGTTTTAAATTTTTTTCATGTTCAAGGGTGAACTTTCCTACCCTTAGACGGCCCCGAAATGGATGTGCTCTTAATATGTGTTTCATAATCATACTATCTTCCCCTGGTGTGATTTGCAGGGTGGCTATTCATTTCCTTCCAACGTTTCCGATTTTTTTCATGTTTAAGGGTGGGCTTTGCTACCCTTAGACGGCCCCGAAATGGATGTGCTCTTAATATGTGTCTCATAACCATGCTATCTTCCCCTGGTGTGATTTACAGGGTGGCTATTCATTTCCTTCCAACGTTTCCGATTTTCTTCATGTTTAAGGGTGGGCTTTGCTACCCTTAGACGGCCCCGAAATGGATGTGCTCCTAATATGTGTTTCATAATCATATTATCGCCTCCTGATGAGATTTCTAACGTGGCTATTCATTTCCTTCTAACGTTTCATTTTTTTTCATGTTTAAGGGTGGGCTTTGCTACCCTTAGACGGCCCCGAAATGGATGTGCTCTTAATATGTGTTTCATAACCATACTATCTTCCCCTGGTGTGATTTTCAGGGTGGCTATTCATTTCCTTCCAACGTTTCCGATTTTTTTCATGTTTAAGGGTGGGCTTTGCTACCCTTAGACGTCCCCGAAATGGATGTGCTCCTAATATGTGTTTCATAACCATATTATCTCCCCCTGATGCGATTTCCAAGGTGGCTATTCATTTCCTTCTAACGTTTTAAATTTTTTTCATGTTCAAGGGTGAACTTTCCTACCCTTAGACGGCCCCGAAATGGATGTGCTCTTAATATGTGTTTCATAACCATACTATCTTCCCCTGGTGTGATTTGCAGTGTGGCTATTCATTTCCTTCCAACGTTTCCGATTTTTTTCATGTTAAAGGGTGGGCTTTGCTACCCTTAGACGGCCCCGAAATGGCTGTGCTCCTAATATGTGTTTCATAATCATATTATCTCCCCCTGATGTGATTTCTAAGGTGGCTATTCACTTCCTTCTAATGTTTTAAATTTTTTTCATGTTCAAGGGTGAACTTTCCTACCCTTAGACGGCCCCGAAATGGATGTGCTCCTAATATGTGTTTCATAACCATATTATCTTCCCCTGGTGTGATTTGCAGGGCGGCTATTCATTTCCTTCCAACATTTCCGATTTTTTTCCTGTTTAAGGGAGGCTTCTGCTACCCTTAGACGGCCCCGAAATGGATGTGCTCTTAATATGTGTTTCATAACCATACTATATTCCCCTGGTGTGATTTGCAGTGTGGCTATTCATTTCCTTCCACCGTTTCCGATTCTTTTCATGTTTAAGGGTGAGTTTTGCTACCCTTAGACGGCCCCGAAATGGATGTGCTCTTAATATGTGTTTCATAATCATATTATCGCCCCCTGATGTGATTTCTAAGGTGGCTATTCATTTCCTTCTAACGTTTCAAATTTTTTTCATGTTTAAGGGTGGGCTTTGCTACCCTTAGACGGCCCCGAAATGGATGTACTCCTAATATGTGTTTCATAACCATATTATCTTCCCCTGGTGTGATTTGCAGGGTGGCTATTCATTTCCTTCCAACGTTTCCAATTTTTTTCATGTTTAAGGGTGGGCTTTTCTACCCTTAGACGGCCCCGAAATGGATGTGCTCTTAATATGTGTTTCATAACCATACTATCTTCCCCTGGTGTGATTTGCAGGGTGGCTATTCATTTCCTTCCAACGTTTCCGATTTTTTTTCATGTTTAAGGGTGGGCTTTGCTACCCTTAGACGTCCCCGAAATGGATGTGCTCCTAATATATGTTTCATAACCATACTATCTTCCCCTGGTGTGATTTGCAGGGTGGCTATTCATTTCCTTCCAACGTTTCCAATTTTTTTCATGTTTAAGGGTGGGCTTTGCTACCCTTAGACGGCCCCGAAATGGATGTGCTCTTAATATGTGTTTCATAACCATACTATCTTCCCCTGGTGTGATTTGCAGGTTGGCTATTCATTTCCTTCCAACGTTTCCGATTTTTTTCATGTTTAAGGGTGGGCTTTGCTACCCTTAGACGTCCCCGAAATGGATGTGCTCCTAATATGTGTTTCATAACCATACTATCTTCCCCTGGTGTGATTTGCAGGGTGGCTATTCATTTCCTTTCAACGTTTCCGATTTTTTTCATGTTCAAGGGTGAACTTTCCTACCCTTAGACGGCCCCGAAATGGATGTGCTCCTAATATGTGTTTCATAACCATATTATCTTCCCCTGGTGTGATTTGCTGGGCGGCTATTCATTTCCTTCCAACGTTTCCGATTTTTTTCCTGTTTAAGGGAGGCTTCTGCTACCCTTAGATGCCCCCCAAATGAATATGCTCCTACTATGTGTTGTATAACCATATTATCTTCCCCTGTGATAATTCCCTAGGTGGCTATTCATTCCCTTCTATCGTTTAAATTTTTCCCTGTTTAAGGGTGGGTGTTGCTACCCTTAGATAAACACCTTGTAAGTTAATGAGCATTATGTCACTACATTGCCAGTCTCGTTTTTAATGCTAAAATGTTTTGCTCTCTTATTTAATATTTCCATAGCTGCGTGCTGCGTTCTGTGCGTACGCCTATGGGTGTTCGGGTATTCTCGGTAAATTGGCTGCTAACTTTTAGCTGCTAACTTCACACCGGTAAATAGTCTTAAATATAAGTTCAGAGATGGAACCCACTACTGCCAGTAAGTTATATAATAAATAATAATATAATATGTGTTTCATAACCATACTATCTTCCCCTGGTGTGAGTTGCAGGGTGGCTATTCATTTCCTTTCAACGTTTCCGATTTTTTTCATGTTCAAGAGTGAACTTTCCTACCCTTAGACGGCCCCGAAATGGATGTGCTCTTAATATGTGTTTCATAACCATATTATCTCCCCCTGATGCGATTTCCAAGGTGGCTATTCATTTCCTTCTAACGTTTTAAATTTTTTTCATGTTCAAGGGTGAACTTTCCTACCCTTAGACGGCCCCGAAATGGATGTGCTCTTAATATGTGTTTCATAACCATATTATCTCCCCCTGATGCGATTTCCAAGGTGGCTATTCATTTCCTTCTAACGTTTTAAATTTTTTTCATGTTCAAGGGTGAACTTTCCTACCCTTAGACGGCCCCGAAATGGATGTGCTCTTAATATGTGTTTCATAATCATACTATCTTCCCCTGGTGTGATTTGCAGGGTGGCTATTCATTTCCTTCCAACGTTTCCGATTTTTTTCATGTTTAAGGGTGGGCTTTGCTACCCTTAGACGGCCCCGAAATGGATGTGCTCTTAATATGTGTCTCATAACCATGCTATCTTCCCCTGGTGTGATTTACAGGGTGGCTATTCATTTCCTTCCAACGTTTCCGATTTTCTTCATGTTTAAGGGTGGGCTTTGCTACCCTTAGACGGCCCCGAAATGGATGTGCTCCTAATATGTGTTTCATAATCATATTATCGCCTCCTGATGAGATTTCTAACGTGGCTATTCATTTCCTTCTAACGTTTCATTTTTTTTCATGTTTAAGGGTGGGCTTTGCTACCCTTAGACGGCCCCGAAATGGATGTGCTCTTAATATGTGTTTCATAACCATACTATCTTCCCCTGGTGTGATTTTCAGGGTGGCTATTCATTTCCTTCCAACGTTTCCGATTTTTTTCATGTTTAAGGGTGGGCTTTGCTACCCTTAGACGTCCCCGAAATGGATGTGCTCCTAATATGTGTTTCATAACCATATTATCTCCCCCTGATGCGATTTCCAAGGTGGCTATTCATTTCCTTCTAACGTTTTAAATTTTTTTCATGTTCAAGGGTGAACTTTCCTACCCTTAGACGGCCCCGAAATGGATGTGCTCTTAATATGTGTTTCATAACCATACTATCTTCCCCTGGTGTGATTTGCAGTGTGGCTATTCATTTCCTTCCAACGTTTCCGATTTTTTTCATGTTAAAGGGTGGGCTTTGCTACCCTTAGACGGCCCCGAAATGGCTGTGCTCCTAATATGTGTTTCATAATCATATTATCTCCCCCTGATGTGATTTCTAAGGTGGCTATTCACTTCCTTCTAATGTTTTAAATTTTTTTCATGTTCAAGGGTGAACTTTCCTACCCTTAGACGGCCCCGAAATGGATGTGCTCCTAATATGTGTTTCATAACCATATTATCTTCCCCTGGTGTGATTTGCAGGGCGGCTATTCATTTCCTTCCAACATTTCCGATTTTTTTCCTGTTTAAGGGAGGCTTCTGCTACCCTTAGACGGCCCCGAAATGGATGTGCTCTTAATATGTGTTTCATAACCATACTATATTCCCCTGGTGTGATTTGCAGTGTGGCTATTCATTTCCTTCCACCGTTTCCGATTCTTTTCATGTTTAAGGGTGAGTTTTGCTACCCTTAGACGGCCCCGAAATGGATGTGCTCTTAATATGTGTTTCATAATCATATTATCGCCCCCTGATGTGATTTCTAAGGTGGCTATTCATTTCCTTCTAACGTTTCAAATTTTTTTCATGTTTAAGGGTGGGCTTTGCTACCCTTAGACGGCCCCGAAATGGATGTACTCCTAATATGTGTTTCATAACCATATTATCTTCCCCTGGTGTGATTTGCAGGGTGGCTATTCATTTCCTTCCAACGTTTCCAATTTTTTTCATGTTTAAGGGTGGGCTTTTCTACCCTTAGACGGCCCCGAAATGGATGTGCTCTTAATATGTGTTTCATAACCATACTATCTTCCCCTGGTGTGATTTGCAGGGTGGCTATTCATTTCCTTCCAACGTTTCCGATTTTTTTTCATGTTTAAGGGTGGGCTTTGCTACCCTTAGACGTCCCCGAAATGGATGTGCTCCTAATATATGTTTCATAACCATACTATCTTCCCCTGGTGTGATTTGCAGGGTGGCTATTCATTTCCTTCCAACGTTTCCAATTTTTTTCATGTTTAAGGGTGGGCTTTGCTACCCTTAGACGGCCCCGAAATGGATGTGCTCTTAATATGTGTTTCATAACCATACTATCTTCCCCTGGTGTGATTTGCAGGTTGGCTATTCATTTCCTTCCAACGTTTCCGATTTTTTTCATGTTTAAGGGTGGGCTTTGCTACCCTTAGACGTCCCCGAAATGGATGTGCTCCTAATATGTGTTTCATAACCATACTATCTTCCCCTGGTGTGATTTGCAGGGTGGCTATTCATTTCCTTTCAACGTTTCCGATTTTTTTCATGTTCAAGGGTGAACTTTCCTACCCTTAGACGGCCCCGAAATGGATGTGCTCCTAATATGTGTTTCATAACCATATTATCTTCCCCTGGTGTGATTTGCTGGGCGGCTATTCATTTCCTTCCAACGTTTCCGATTTTTTTCCTGTTTAAGGGAGGCTTCTGCTACCCTTAGATGCCCCCCAAATGAATATGCTCCTACTATGTGTTGTATAACCATATTATCTTCCCCTGTGATAATTCCCTAGGTGGCTATTCATTCCCTTCTATCGTTTAAATTTTTCCCTGTTTAAGGGTGGGTGTTGCTACCCTTAGATAAACACCTTGTAAGTTAATGAGCATTATGTCACTACATTGCCAGTCTCGTTTTTAATGCTAAAATGTTTTGCTCTCTTATTTAATATTTCCATAGCTGCGTGCTGCGTTCTGTGCGTACGCCTATGGGTGTTCGGGTATTCTCGGTAAATTGGCTGCTAACTTTTAGCTGCTAACTTCACACCGGTAAATAGTCTTAAATATAAGTTCAGAGATGGAACCCACTACTGCCAGTAAGTTATATAATAAATAATAATATAATATGTGTTTCATAACCATACTATCTTCCCCTGGTGTGAGTTGCAGGGTGGCTATTCATTTCCTTTCAACGTTTCCGATTTTTTTCATGTTCAAGAGTGAACTTTCCTACCCTTAGACGGCCCCGAAATGGATGTGCTCTTAATATGTGTTTCATAACCATACTATCTTCTCCTGGTGTGATTTGCAGGGTGGCTATTCATTTCCTTTCAACGTTTCCGATTTTTTTCCTGTTTAAGGGAGGCTTCTGCTACCCTTAGATGCCCCCCAAATGAATATGCTCCTACTATGTGTTGTATAACCATATTATCTTCCCCTGTGATAATTCCCTAGGTGGCTATTCATTCCCTTCTATCGTTTAAATTTTTCCCTGTTTAAGGGTGGGTGTTGCTACCCTTAGATAAACACCTTGTAAGTTAATGAGCATTATGTCACTACATTGCCAGTCTCGTTTTTAATGCTAAAATGTTTTGCTCTCTTATTTAATATTTCCATAGCTGCGTGCTGCGTTCTGTGCGTACGCCTATGGGTGTTCGGGTATTCTCGGTAAATTGGCTGCTAACTTTTAGCTGCTAACTTCACACCGGTAAATAGTCTTAAATATAAGTTCAGAGATGGAACCCACTACTGCCAGTAAGTTATATAATAAAATAGTTTGTCCGTGAAGTTCATTGAAGTCAAGATCGAGGTATCAATGCGTTGTCTATCATCCCAGTAGTAGTATCCTGAAGAAAAAAGTTGCGCCAACTTATGTCTTTTATGTTAAAATAAAATTCTTGACTCAAAAAATACAATTCTTACTCTACAGTCTACACGATTTATTTCTTTTCAGACCAGAACTGTATAGGAATAACTAGAATGGAATTATTTAATCAACCCTCTTCTTCATTACTAGGAAATTAAGAGTTACATTGCAAATCGCACTAGAACAAATTTTTCAATTTTTTTTTTTTTATATTTAACAAAACAAGTCGGCTCAGTGCAATGGAATATACTATCATTTTATTTCCAACAATTTGAAATGGTTAAATTCAAAATCAATAGAATTTAAAAGAATGTTCGTCACTGAAAAAATCAGAGCATTTTTAACTGAAAATATTCTACTATAAACATAAAACACCAAAGTTTCAAATTTTTTGCCTACTTTTCAAGTTCCTTGCCCCACTGTGGGCGTGTGTGTATTTTTTGGCGTTGTATCTTAATAATCGGTCAATCATTTTATCCATTTTTCTATTTTTACACATTTTTCTTATTTTCAATACTCTACCTTATATTTACAGATTTGGAAAGATATTTGACATCTTAAGAAAAATAGTCATACTTCATTCAATGTTTTTCTATGCAGCATTCCAAATAAACAAATGCTGCTTAACGGAATAAAAATTATATTTCGATATAGATCGAATCTCAAAAGGTCAAATCTCCAATCCTGATCAATAGCTGATCAGAAAAAAGTATAATTAAGTGTCCCAGGTACTAATTAAATAATTCTTTCTGGCGATATGAAGTTTGTTAATTATGGATAAGCATACGCGATTTAGAAGCATTATTTGTATCTCCTCCCTCACCAAATGTCCTTTCTGACAAGCAGGGCCTGAAAAAAAGAGTAAAGTACCTGAACCAAACATATTTAGAAAATATATTTTTTTAATTGGCCATGCGTATTACGCCATCTTGTAACGAACTGAGGAAATATAAAAACAATTTCTCAGAGCTCTACGATAAACCATTTCCGAGATATGGTCGACGTCCCTTCTTATTGGGACACCCGGTACAACACATTGAAATTTATTTTAATTATGCGTAACTGATAATATAATCGTAGTACTTAATACAGTAATTGCATCAATTCATTATTAACGTCTAGTTTTTACATCAGACTAACACGATTACACTAGCATATTATAAAAACTGTTTAACAATAACTACCTATATGTAAATACATAGAATATGATGGGCAGTACCGGCGTTAGGCAAATGCGAACGGTGCACAACACGCGGCCCAGCGTCGGCAAGTTGTGCGAAGCCAAGATGCCTAAAAGAGGAAGATGCCTACAAACTGCTGATTCCTTCGCTCCGGCTGCCCAAACTCATGTGTGACGTCACTGGTATTTGAATCGAAAATGTCAAATATTGTTTGCTAACAAATTAAAAAGTTTTTATATATTTTTAGGTATTAATAATATTGTGTGAAACTAACTACTCAGTGGACAAAAGTCTCAACCTGCGTTGAATTACACCCACAATATCTACCCATATATTCCTTATTATTAGCTTCTGTAACATTTTTTACTGTTTTAGAAAGGTATTTTAAGCTAATATAAATCAAATCTTCTACAATTCCTATCAATGAAGTCATATTGTTTGCTAACAAATTAAAAAGTTTTTATATATTTTTAGGTATTAATAATATTGTGTGAAACTAACTACTCAGTGGACAAAAGCCTCAACCTGCGTTGAATTACACCCACAATATCTACCCATATATTCCTTATTATTAGATTCTGTAACATTTTTTTACTGTTTTAGAAAGGTATTTTAAGCTAATATAAATCAAATCTCCTACAATTCCTATCAATGAAGTCATATGTATGTTCTCTGATACCAAACATCTAGGTATGCTAATGATCAATTCCACAGACAAAGATCTATTCAATAATTATCTAAAGAAAATAATCTAATTTACTAACCTGCTAATGAAACACTCTATAAATATCTAACTTCACTTTTTAGAAGTGGGAACACGACAAATTCAACCACAATAGATGAGATCTGACCTATTTCTGCATTTTTAGGATTGCTTGTTCAGGTGGTCTCCTTTAAGTTGAATCAAATATCTAGCTATAAAAATTATTATAAAAATTAAAATTATTTGAAGTTAAATATCGACAATGACAAAAAGTGACATCCTGGCAATGAATTAAATATGACAATACTTACTTGAAAAATGTAAATTAGATTATTTTCTTTAGATAATTATTGAATAGAGCTTTGTCTGTGGAATTGTTCATTAACATACCTAGATGTTTGGTATCAGAGAACATACATATGACTTCATTGATAGGAATTGTAGGAGTTTTGATTTATATTAGCTAGAATATATGGGTAAATATTGTGGGTGTAACTCAACGCAGGTTGGGGCTTTTGTCCACTGAGTAATTAGTTTCACACAATTATTATTAATACCTAAAAATATATAAAAACTTTTACATAAAAGGTGAACATTTTTCAAGTAGGTATTGTCATATTTAATTCATTGACAGGATGTCACTTTTTGTCATTGTCGATATTTAAATTCAAATAATTTTAATTTTTATAATAATTTTTATAGTTAGATATTTGATTCAACTTAAAGGAGACCACCTGAAGAAGCAATCCTAAAAATGCAGAAATAGGTCAGATCTCATCTATTGTGGTTGAATTTGTCATGTTCCCACTGCCAAAAAGTGAAGTTAGATATATTTATAGAGAGTTTCATTAGCAGGTCAGTAAATTAGATTATTTTCTTTAGATAATTATTGAATAGTGGAATTGTTTATTAGCATACCTAGATGTTTGGTATCAGAGAACATACATGACTTCATTGATAGGAATTGTAGGAGATTTGATTTATATTAACTTAAAATACCTTTCTAA
This sequence comes from Monochamus alternatus, assembly GCA_037114965.1. NCBI lineage: Eukaryota > Metazoa > Arthropoda > Insecta > Coleoptera > Cerambycidae > Monochamus > Monochamus alternatus. The sequence goes on along the minus strand of CM073431.1, from coordinate 28,210,905 downwards.
AACAGTAAAAAAACTAAAAAGTTACCATTAAATTTTGGTTATTATTTAAATAGTGTTGAAAATACATACTTTTATGTCAAATCTCAAATTATGTAGCGTTATAATTCTGGAACACAATTTATATTGTGGATACTTGAAAAAACAAAATAAAAAAAATGAAATTGGCGAATCTATTACTTTCTATAGTGTTCCGAAAGAACCATAATTAAGAAGAGACCGAAATGAAGGGAGTTAAGATGTAATCGAAAAGATATTTTTCATCTAGATAACCAAAGAATCTGCAGTAAGCATTTTTATACAGAAGAATTAAAAAATATATGTTGTAAAATAAAAATGAACGCAGCTTATAACCTACAGGTATAAATTCTTGTGTTGTGTATTGTACACTGCTATTACATTAGATCAATCATTTTAGCAATTTTTTGCTTTAATCTGAAGTCTGCATATCGCGCAATTGCTCTGTAAAGACTGTTCCATCACTACCAGTACACAGATACTCCAAAACACCATGCACAGAAGATAATAAGTGAACTTTAGCAGTATACACAAATTATTATATATTTTTTTTATAATAGTAATATTGATTATTGCCAAAGATTTTATTTTCTTAGTTACATATAATATTTACTTCTGTTTTTTATATTTATATCTTTTGTATACATGAACTAATAACGCAGTTTATTTTTAATTTTTTTATGTGATGCAGAATCAGTTATTTCCTTTCCAATAAATCATTTGGAAATCAGCACCGCAAAAGCTAGAACCGAACAAGACCTAAGTATTCTTCGTTTTGATACAAAAACGAAGGAAAACGTTTAGGTACATGTATTAGTTATTGGATTATATTGCCTTCGGTCGACATTCATCCCTCGAACCAGAGACCCTCAAGCTGAATGAACTTCAATCTCAGGCTAGTGATAATTCCCATAACGCGCTTGGTGCATAAATAACTATTAAATTGTTTATAGTAATTTTTATTTAATTTATAATTTCTTGAAATCAAACGTAGTCACTGTACGTATAGGAATTCCTGAAAATTGTTTGTAGTAACTTTCATTTCATTGGTAGTTCCTTTAAATTAAACGTATTTATAGTAATTGTATTTCTAAAGGAGGATAAAAAATAATTTTAATTTGTTTATAGTATTTTTTATTTAATTTATAATTTCTCGAAATTAAACGTAGTCACTTTACGTAAAGCAATCGTTTGTAGTAACTTTTATTTTATTTTTAGTTACCTGAAATCCGCAAAATCATTTGTTATAATGTAATAGTAATTTTGAGGAACTAGAAAAGTACAAATAAACGTTACTACAAATGATTTTTCAGTCTCCGCTCGAAAACCAGTATTAAGATTTTGAGGAACTACAAACTAAAAAACCGTTACCTACTATAACGATTTTTCAGCTTCCATATCTGTACCTCAGAGCCAGATTATGTTAAGTCCAAAAAAATAATTTGACAGAAACATCTAAAATAAATTTTAAATTTGTTTTGGTATTTAAAAGTTTTTAGTATTTGTGAAAATATCGTTTTGAAACTTCTGAGCTACCTTCTGTGGTTTTAAATACATTCTACAGATGAAAAAAATTTAATAAAGTTTCATTAACAATTAAGTACTTAATATACTCTGAGGTACAGACTCGGGTACAGATATAGTAACTCTGTATGGAAGTTGACTTTATATTTTGATTATTTCGTACAGCTACAAAAGATGTATTAGCTCTCTTATTATTGAAGCTACGATGTTGAAAAAATTAGCAGAATATTAACAAGTAACCTCTTCGGCCAAATTAGTTATGTGATATTTTTGCTGATTACTGTGATCACAAGAAAAAATATGAACGTCACGTACACAAAGTGTTTACAAAAAAAGCCAATTATTGAAAGATATACCCTGTTTATTTTTACATTATTGCCTAAACATTAAAAATCGAATAAAAATGGTCATTTCAAATTTTCTTCTAAAATTAGAAATATCTAATAACATTCTTGTTATTTGCTAAACATTATAAAGGGTTGAGTACCATTAAGCACAAAAATTTTAACCACGTGCTCAGGGAGGTCTAAAAGACAATAAAAGAATTATTTCTTGTATATATTTTGATTTTTGTTGTCTTATTAAGGTTTCCATCTCTTAACAGTTTGTGATACTTCCAATACTCTCTATTTCCTGCTTTAATTCTCGTTTATTTCTATCATATCTCCCACTTATTATTACACCTAAGTATTTAAAATATTTCACTTTTTGGAAGTAATATTCTCCTATTTTTAATTCTCCCGAACACTCCAGTCTTCTTGAACATAGCATATATTTTGTTTTCTCTTGATGAATTTTCCTTTAAAGTCCTTTAATTATGGCTTTTTTACTAAGCTCAGCGTTGCTTCTTCCAGGCTTCGTTTGTCCCTTGCTATGAGTGCTAGATCATCTGCATATCCTATGACCTGCGTAGAATTTTGCGTAATAGTTCTTTTCAGCCCTACATTCCCAATAACTCCTTCCAACACAATATTGAAGAGTACCTCTTTGTCGCACACCTACTTTTATATTAATATTTCCCGTGTCTCCATAGTTATAGTTAAGTTATAAATTCTTTTTAATAAGTATTCTCCACCTCTTTGTACTAATTCATTGTTAATTTCATCTGGTCTAACTGTTTTATCCAATTTCAGTAGTTTCGCTGCCTGCATAAACTCTTCGTAAGGAGGCACCTTCTCTTCATCGTTTCTATTATCTATCTCTTCGGTCGTCTTTTTTATTTCTGCTACATTATATAGTTCTGTAAAGTGTGTCCCAGTCTCTTGTATTAATTTTAACTATAGCTTTATTAGTTCTTGCATTATTTTGTACATATTTAAATAATTTTCTATTATCTTTATTGTCGTTTTCTAGTTTTTGCATTTGTTCTGATATCCAGTCTGATTTTTCCTTTTGTAAATTTTGTTCGCTTCCTGCTCTAATTTCCTATATTTATTTACCTCTTGTTCGCTTCTTGTTTCTATCCATTTCTTTCTTGCTTTGGTCTTCCTTTCTCTCATTTTTTCACATTCTTTATAAATAGCTCTTGTGTCTTCTCACGTATTTTTAATCCTATTGTCTTTTCTGCTGCTTCAATTATGCTAGTTTTTATATTTATCCATTCTGTTTCAATTTCGGCTTCTTCGCATGTTCTTAATTTGTTCTTCACAGAATTCTTTCCTTTCCTTCTACAATTTCTGTAGCTCCCATTTTTTTATATTTCCATTGTTACTCTTATTTCTAATTGTTTTCATTTTAATATTTGCTATTACTAGTATAAGGTCTGTATTAGCTTCTCTATATGATCTAGTATCTAGAATTATTTAGGACCATTTTCTAGATACTAATAGGTGGTCAATTTGATTTCCATATGTCTTACCTTGTGTTGTCTTTTATGCTGAATATATACGTATTTGTTAAGGAAGCCAGACTGCATAGTCTCATTCCATTGTCATTAGTTAGAGCATGAATGCTTTCTTTAGGTGCATAACAGTTTATGTGCACATAGTTGTCGATAAATTACGGTTTAATATACTTTCGGAAGGTTTTTTTTTTCACTTTATAAGTACCTAAACAAGTTTGGAATTTTTTGAAGGGCGCTTTCGTTAATTTTTATTTTTCTCTATTTCCTATTTGTACTTAGTCATAATTAACTCTATACCTATAAAGAAAGGTCTGTTATTAAATATTCAGATATAATTTGTTTTTTTGTATTTCAAGATTAAAAGGAACAAATACATAAACACTGTTGCTTTTAATAGTGCTCTTTTTCAATACCGAAAATTAAATTTCTGATACTTTACCTCGTACTTTGCCGTAGTTTATCAACAATTTTGCCAGCAGTTTGCTACAAACATTAACTATTTCCAAAGCCTTCTTCCACTTTGGTACTTGAACTTTAATCTGATTAGGTTGTTAATGTCTAATTTAATATTATAAACACTAGTGTAAATATTTAGTTACACTCTTTTGCAAATATGACGTGACGTTCAATTGCACTGTACAGTTACTTTACGTTAAAATAAAAAAAATACTACAACGATTTTTAAGCCAACAGGTTATAATTATGTACATATTTTATTTTGTTTTCTGCATTTATTTTTGAAAATTCATTGAATAAAATAAACTTAATTGCACTGGGTCATTTTTCCTTCGATTAACAACGTCGATAATCATCTCTCAAGAATACAAATAACAAAAATTTCCTTCGAGAATTCTAAGGGGCAATTACATTATGATACATCTTTATTATCTGAACTATGCATAAGTTTCGTGAACATAGCTGACACTGTCTAACCTTTCCTTCATTCAATTTATTAAGACCTTTCGACCTTTCATCGTTAAATCAACTTCTAGTGTCTCGTATGAGTACATAATCTCGGGTATGAGGTCACACGACGTATGTAATCTAGATCATCAAAACCTATGTAGCATGAGTAATACCTACAGACAGAAATAATTTAGTGTGGAATAAATAATACGCAAGAAATAAAGGACTGTATATAAAATTTTGACATTACACTTGTTATTGAAGAAAACAAATGTATTTCAATGGAAAATTATCTAGTACATGTTTTTGCAATAATAATGACACTTCCTCAAAACAGTATTTGAACCTAAGAAGTTCTAAGCAGAAATTTCATTAAATCTTTATTGTTGAGTGAACCAACTAACAACTAATGTTAAAAGTTGAATGTAGATTTCATTACAAATACGTCAGCAGTTCAAAAGAAATCGCAAAATTCATTTTAAAGAGTGTCATTATTATTGTACATATATTCCTGACGATATACAGGGTGTTCAGAAAAGAATGGCCTATACTTTAAGGCTAGCTTACTTGAAAAAAACATAATGCGAATTAAATCAAATTACCTTAATACAATTTTGCTTCCTTAAAAAGGTTGAGAAAATAGATACTTCTTTTATTTCATTTTTTGCGATAAATTTCTTATTAGTTGAGTAATTGTACTCGAATTTTGGAAAATAAGTTTTTCTGTGAGATAAACACAAATATATAATTGATTTTTTTAGTTAAATGTATAGGGCGTTATGAACGCCTGTGCCACGATCTATCAGATTTTTTTAGGGATGGAGTATTTTGGAAAATGATTATTTTGAACCAACCTTCGATTAATTTTAAAAAAGGATATACTTGCTGCATGTCGTCAAAATGCAGTATTTGAGGGAAAACTGCTTTTAATGTATTTGTCAAGGTGAAAAATTTTTTAGTTGTTATATATACAATATAAGGTTTATGAGGAACGACTATGTGCATCCTTTTAAAATTTTCAGATAGTGATGGTATGCAGAGTGATCCGTTTTTTCATGGCTCACCATCTTTTAAACCGTATAATATACAGGGTGGCTCAAATTAGAAAGAAGTTGCGCCTTTTGATGGACATCAAACTATACATGAGTACACTACATATAAACCAAACAGTGTTCAAAATATCTGCTGGCGTTGTTAAAATATTATGAAAAACTGAAAATAATGATTTTAGAAAATGCCATCTAGCACCATTATTTGAATAACGCATACAATTTAAAAAATACAATCATTTTAATAAAAAAATCTAGTTCTGCTTGACGTAAAAAAAATCACACACAACATTTTGACAGATTCGACGTGCTAACTTTGTTTTTATTGTAGAAAGCCTTACTTCTCAGAAATATTTAAATATTTTAAGGATAGAAATGAAGAATGCATTCATAATCATCCATTAAATTGTAAGCGTTAGAAATTTACAAATGGTTCAGCAAAATGGCGCAGAGCCACATAATTCTGCAATGGTGTTCCAATAATTAAGTCGACGCTTTCCAAATATGTAATGGATTGGCACTCATGGGTCTGTTGCTTGGCCTCGATGAAACCCAATTGATACTCATATCAATTTTTTTCTCAATAAGTAATATCGAAAAATCTATAACTCTTAACTATAGGGAATGTTATACAAAGCGACCTTAAAATCTTCCGTAAAATAAAAAAAATGCAATGATCTCGGCAATAATATACAGAGTGGCCATTAAAAATAACGAAGTTGGTATCGACTTTTGCTAGAACCGGAAGTACTGAAGAGTTTTAGATATCATCATGTTGCTAAATTTTTAAATTTTTCAGATAACGATCGACGCAGTTCATGGTGGAACACCCTGTGGCATTAAATATGTGAAATAAACTTTAACAAGTACGCATTTTTACTTCACCAATATCAAAATAGAATTGAGCTTGGTTAAGTCTACCAATTTGTCAAACAAGGTTTTATATATTGACATTATATGTATTTCTGCTTTTTGATTATGACGATTATGAGTCAGTTGATTCATATTTTATTGTGTTTTGGTTGGGTTTGGTAGTAAATGTTGTATGCAGTGTCAATGTTGTGTTTATGGCAAATAAAGTTAGTAGTAACTTTGCATTCAAATTAGTTGAACTCTTTTTCAAGCTTTACTTACATAATTTTATTGAAACCAAAATTTAATTTAACTCTTCTACAAATAAGCATACATGATCTACTAAATATATTTTCTTAAGTAAACGTCGTAATTAAAGAGCATTGCAATCTTGATTATTTTGTGATCCATAAAGTAAAATTCTCGGTAAAATTCTTCTAACTTAGCTATACCAGTTGTTAGTTTGTTTCCAACGATTTTGCTTTCTACATTCTGTCAACTGTCAAGACAACCTGATTTATAAAATCAATTACTCTTATTTGAGCAACACTAATAAACAAACAGACCTAGACCTTTCAATTGAAATTACCGCAATTTTTCGTAATCGACGTGTTTACAATTATGTGTATGTCGAAATAAAAACAAAAAAATATTATGTAACAGATTTCTAGGACACTAGTGAGAATATGATCTACAACGCTACTTTCAAGAAGCTCTTGGCATAATTCAGTAATTGTAAACACGTACGTAAGTAACACATTACTTTTGACTTATTTTGGACATTATAATAAAGAGATAGAAATGTGTCTCATCGTCATACAAATTTTCTTATTATTGTTACGTTCTGCAGATATAAAACAGAGAACATAGGTTAAATTATTGTTCGAAACATTTATAAAAATGTTTTTTAATTCATGGTAAATGTATGACTAAGTCGAGAGGGTAACTCATTGAAATTTTGTTACAAATCTTGCGAAATCGTACGAAATCCAGAAAAATTTTGCGAAATCACAAGAAATCCCGCGTCATCTGGAGGTAAATTTACCCCTAAAGAATGACAATACTGTCCACCTTGCGTCAGTATTGACGTTATTATACTTATTCGCGTTTCCATTTCGCGAGGCGAGGCATGTTTTTGTTTCATTTTATAGTGACTTTGCACTTCGACGTTAATTTCTGAAATAATACCCCTATCCACTGGAAGCTAAAAGTTTGTAAACATTAAAACCGGACACCCTGTACCTGGGGAACGGGGCAAGTCGAGGGTTAACTCAAGAGTTAACTTCGGCGCTTCGGACCTTGTGAAACAATTTAACTATTGTGCAAAACTTGTGCTATTTCTAAGAAACTGTCAATTTCACAATTTTTGTCAATCTGAGAGTTCCAGCCAATGCCGTAAAGCGCCATCTTTCGCATCTTCGCGACTGGCATGGAACAATTTTTTTATTGTTTTTTTCTTGTTATACAGGGTGTGACTAGAATCAGAATCAGTTTTTTGACCAATAATGTCTCAATTCTGAGCAATCTTAGACAGATTATTTTTTATCGAGTTAATACATCAGGATTTTTTTTTAATTTTTTATGTATCTGGCGCAAAGAGAGTGTTTGTAAGGTTGGGAACCACTACCACATACTCCGAGGGGCAAAATGTGTTGATCTAAATTAAGTTACTTAAGTCCAAAATTTTATAGTATCCGCGATGCAGAGTGTTGAAATTACAATTTTATTTTAGTTTTTCCTCGTTAACTTCATATTATAAATGGTAGTAACTACATCAAACTTGGTACAGAGGAATTTTCTGGCAAGAGAAATTTAAATATGTCCGCGGATTTGCTGTCAACTGTATAATACGCCACCTATAGTTCTTCATATGCATTTAAATCGTCATAACATTTTGGTGCTTGTACATCGAGTACAGACTGTCTCTAAAAGATCTGGACAAAATGTTACCACATTTCTAGAGCCAAGATCTGATGATCTAACCCAATTTACCTTAGTCCAAAAATTGATAGTACTTAATTGAATAAAGTATGAAAGAAGACAATACGTTTATGTATATGAAATAAAACCTTAAAATCTTATCCAAGACACGGTTGTTCAAGACGTTTCTTTAAGAAAAAACGTCAAAGAATAAGAATTATTGATTAAACAATCAATACACTAGTGCACACAAAATTTATAACGATTTAAATGCATGTGAGGTACTGTAGGTGGCGCCCTCTACAATTGACAGAAAATTCGAGGCCATATTTCAATTTCTTGTGTCAAAGAGCTTGCCACTACCAAGTTTTATGTATTTACTACAATTTATAATAACGTTATTGAGAAAAAAACTAAAAAAGTTCAAGAGATACAGGCGAGGGGTAAACCACTGTTTGAAATTTGTACAACGAAATACCCATTTTTAAAAATATTACCCATAAATACCCAAAAAAATACCTCAGCAAATAAGTAAATACCTAAAAAATACTCAAAAACCACAAATGCTCAAAGAATACCTATGAGTATTACCCAATAATATCCTCAAGTACCTAAAAATATCGTTAAGTACCCAAAAATATCCTTAAAGACCCAGATACCTAATAAACAAAAAATAAATTACACCCACGATTTTGCTTACTATACCTTCAATTTTTTAATACTCTCTCATAATATTTTCTTAGAAATTATTCCAATATACGTAAATAATATAGAACTATCAGTAATTTCATTAACAATAAGTAATTTTTTTGTGAGGAAGAGTTTATTGACTGACATCACATTTATATAAGTATTAAACATAAAACAGGGGATTGTTATATAAACTAAGGTCTAATCCTTACTCAAATAAATCAATAAATACATTCTAATATTTAATATACAAAATAACTAAATAATGTTGGTTCTTTGGAAACGTAAGTATATAGTTACATATAATAAGATATTGGACATATTGGACACAATTTTTATTTACTTTTTAAGGAGTTTTTGAGGCATTTATATTATTTTTTATTTTATTTATGTCATATCTTATCATCAAATTATATACGCCAGTGCCGATTAGATCAAACGGGCCATAAAATATATATTTTCTTTCAACACCTGCAATATCCTTTTTAAAACCTACCCTTTTTAAAAGTTTAATCAAAATACTATTTGAAATTTTATTATTTTGAGGGTTTTAGGAGATTGGTTCAGTTTTTTTAAATACCCTGTATTTTTTCGTTAATTAGTGATCTAATAGACTCTTGTTAAAAGTTTCATCTAAATCTTTGTTTAAATCCATTAAAGTTTAGAGGTTTTAGATATTGTTTAGTTTCTTAAACACCCTGTATTTTTTGAATGATTAGTGTTGTAATAGATCCTTGTTAATAGTTTAATCAAAATTTTATTTTAAATTTTATTATTTTGAGGGTTTTCAGAGATTGGTTGTTTTTTTTAAATACCCTGTATTTTTTCGTTAATTAGTGATGTAGTAGACCTTTGTTAAAAGTTTAATCTATAATTTTTTTTAAAATCCATTAATTTTCAGTTTGTAAAGATTGTTTAGTTTTTTTTAAACACCCTGTATTTTTTCATTAATTAGTGTTCTAAATGACCCTTGTTAAATATCTGATAAAAATAATTTTTTATTCCATTAATTAACGGTAAATTTTTTTTTCAACACTTTGTATACAGAACGGTCTTTCGCACGTTTAATAACCATTCCGAAGTTAAATCTTCAAAAATAAAATTTCCTCGAAATTGGAAATTTTATATTCTCCTTATCAATTTTTATATTAACACCCTGTCTATCACTCTGTTAAATTATAGGAGGAACATCTTCGAATTTTATGAATGAATTGTGACGTATTAAAGGCGGAGCTTTATTGCAAGTTCCACCCAAACGGTTCACGTACCAACTTAAAATTTCAGTAAATTTAAGAAATTATTGGAAAATTTGGACCCATTTTTCTCAGTCATTTTTGTATATATTGGAATGTGACAAACGTGAAAAATCATTAAAAAAATATATCTATAACTTGCTCGTGGCCGAATTTCCGCTTATAAGAGAAACAAAAATCGAAAATTATTTATTCTAACGCGAGGAATAATAGATAATTGTTAAATAGAACTACAGTTAAAAAATGAAATTATTCTGTCGGAAAATAAAGGAGAAAAATGGGTTACGGCTTATTCAGGCACTGCGAAACCAGCCTTAAGAAATGCACATTGATTCGTCATTCAACAGCCGACAAACACGTCTTTCACGAGTTTACTCTTTACACTGATATACTATGGCCTAAACCTATGTATCCACGGGCTAACACCATCATCAAAACGCATGCGCCATCGCCATTGTGTTTAAGAATTGGCGGGAAAATACTAATTTTCTCCAAAAATACCCAATAAATACCTTCGTAATACCCACTAAATACCCATTATTACATTGATAGTACCCAAAAATTCCGAAAAAATACCCATAATTACTCACAAATACCCAAAAAATACAAAAAATACCTTTAATTACCTACAGCTTGTACAGTAAAATACCCCAGTGGTTTTCCCCTCGAATACAGGATTCTCGGACTAAGGTAGTCCAAAATTTTATAATTGAATTAGTACATCATATTCTGGCCCCCGAAATATGTATTTTTTTTCTCAGACTTTTACGGACACCTTGTATAAGTATAGTAATATTGCAAGGAATTTTTATCAAATGCGAAATCCTTGGAAATTCCTTGAATGTGCCCAGAATTCCGCAAAATCCCTTAGATATCTCTACGCGGAATCTTGTCACAATTTTGGTCACAGTGGTTACCTTCTCGGACTAAGTACATATTATACATAGCTTAAAATGTTTTTTTGACTTTATTTTTAATAAAATGTCAATAATGATAAATATTATAATGCCGAAGTATGTTATCTAACGCGGAATAGTTTGGAAGGCCATAACTTGTTTGGATTTCCCAACCACTAAGAAAACAGTTTTATAAGGACAGGTAAGTATAAAGATTATTATTGAAAAAACATCAACTGCTTGTGTACTACTAAAATTTAAAAATAAAACATAATATAAACTATAACTACATTTAGAAAACGAAAAGTAAGTAAAACATAAAAATTTTGAAACATATGTACCTATGAATGAACTACAAATATAAAAATTTTAATTAGCACAGTATATTTTTTTTAATTTAAAAAAATATGTAGCTATAAACTACAAATATTAAAAAATTTTAATTAGCACAGCGTATTTTACTTTGTATATAATATTTACCTTGAAAGTTACGGAAAATAAAAAAATTGTAAATGCTTATTTTGTAATTTAAGTTTTGTTTTATTATTTCACAGAGGTTGACGATGAAATTATTGTTTACATAACAAAAACGTAGTCATTATGAAGTAGCACATAATTAAATTAACAATACTTTGTTTTATATAATCAGTACGTAGGTACTGGATACATACATATTCTACATAACTAAAATCTACTGCACACTTTTGTTTGAAACTTTGGTTTTTAAATACAGAGTGTGGTAAGTTTTCAAGAAAAATACATATTCCCCTATTGAGACGTTTGTCTAAATATTGTTTTTGGTTCGATAAATAGATATGTGCACAACTCCCCGTTAAATTATGAATATCGAAATAAATACTGCACAACTCCAGTATTTTTCTATAGGTTTTTTGATACCAAGAATAATCGATACTACAGAGCAGATCCATAAAAAATATTGACACCAAATCTTATCGATGTATGCTATCTACTGTAAAATTATGATTTTTGGAGTTATGCTCTTTTCACATTAAGCCGACGATATAGTTATAATGACTTTAATTAAAAAAAATAAAAATAGAACATATAATCGAAAGGAAATTCACGATTTAACCATGTAACAGAAACCATATTGAGTTAGATATTATAAATTTATGGCATCATTTTTATAAAAACAACATCAATATACATATACAAAAAATAAGTCAAAAAATATTCTTTTGAATCTTCATTCATACCTATTTATTTTAAATATCTATATTTTTAAATTAACCTTGTATATCAAAAATGAGACCCGCACGACACGAACATATAGAAGAATTATTAAATAGAATTTATAGAAAAATCCTGTACATCCTGTATAGAGGGTGTCTCAAAACAAATTGTACATGAGTAGCAGGTGATTTGTGACGTCAAAATAATGTTACAGGATGTCAAAAATAAAATTTTATTTAAAATTTTTTTGAATAACCTTAGAAGCAATTAATGTATGCGAAATTTGGTATCCCAGAGTTTTACGACATGAGAAATTCAAATTTCTTCTTAATTATCGGATACGTTGTAGAGGGCTCACTTTCGCCACCTCTTTGAACTTTTAAAGTTCACAATTTTTTTGCTACACACTTTAGTATTTTATTTTCTGATAGGAATGTCGCTAAAATTGTTATGTTCAATGTATTTGCATTTAGAAGATTCAATGTGATTTAAAGTGATAACATAGATCCTACCTAAAAGAAGTTTATTTTAATATCAAAATGTTTAACACCAAAAGCAAAATTATAAACATAACTATAACTGAACCATTATAACCTCGATTATAAGCGTGAATTATTTTATTAAATTTTCAGATTTCTGTCTACTTCGACTTCCATACATTTTATAATGTCTTTAAAGATTCACGATTCTAGGATCTTAGCAATACAAACTCAAATTTCGTATTCTAATTAATCACATATTTTTAAAAGTTTGTCGAGTCGGTTTAATACAGCTAGGGCACCACAACTCTTGATACAACGGTATGTACGATGAGCACTTATGCTTCAAAAATTGTCTCTATATCTCAATATTACCAGAATTGTTGTGACGAGGTTATTATATATGAAAAACCTCGTGAAAAACTCTGTAGAAACTTAATAGTAATCTAAATTACAACAAGACTAGTTAAAGAACACGTTTGACATAAACAAGTGTTGAAAGCGTTTTTCATTGTTTCTGCTTTTATTTGCAAGACTTTGATAAAGTGCATCTGCAGTTTAAATCGCACTGAATCATTTACATAAATGCAAATATCTCGAAAACGACCATTCCTAGCGACATCAAGAAGGTATACCTACCTGTTTGATGTAAAAGTGTTGTAAATAGAGAAGTTGGTATCAGAAAATAAAATACAGTGTGCAGAAAAAAATTTGTGAACTATAAAAGTTCAAAGAGAATACATAAGTGGCGTCCTCTACAATGTACGACAAAATTATTATGAGAAAATTTGGGTTTCTCAGGTATAAAAAACCACTGGATACCAAATTTACTTCGAAGGTTATTAAAAAAAAAAAAATTGAAAGTAACACTTTAATTTTCACTTCATGTACTTCGGTTACCGTCAACTTTTGGACTAAGGTAAGTTTGGCTAGACATTATTTTGACGTCACGAATAACCTGTTACTACAATTCATTACCTATGAAACATCCTGTATACAACTAGATTAATGTATACGTACATATAAATCAGATATCTACATACCTAGGTATGTATTCGTAGGTACCTTATACTAATTGGCTAAATTCGAGCTCAAGAATCTGAGCAGAAAAAAGACTGGACTCTTTTTGCAAGACTTTTAAACATGTTTTATACGATTGTGGTCCTCTTTTTTGAATTCCAGCCAACGAATTTTAACAAGCTTAGCCATTAGGTAGGTATTTCAGTAGCTTTTCAGTTTAGGGTGTATGGAAAATATGGCAGTAATTAATACTTACGACTAGCTATGTCATGTCGCCGCATATTCATCATGTTGGCACGACGAATTCTCAGTGTATTTCCAATAATTTCAACGTTTATGCACCGGTTCACAAAAAAAATCGGCGACGTTCAACAAGCGCCGGATACCGGATGGATTTTCAAGCGGATTACACTTCAGAAGTAAAAAAAAAACAGCCAATAAACGATGTAAACACAAAAAACACCGCTGTTCAACGGCGATAAAATGAATAAAAACAGATCCACACACACACACACACACAACTGTTAATAAAGTTCACATTTACGTAAAATCACAACACAAAAGCCCGAACGAACGGAAAAATTTTAGTGTTAAAAAAGTGGCGCGAAGTCACTTCGGTTAAAAATTAGCAAAGCACACACCTTCGTAAACTTGCACAAACTGAAACCATAAACGATTTGAACGAGAGAACGAGTCAAAACACTACGACGTGCTACGCACGGTGCCTCTGCGCACGATCCGAGGGGTAAGGCCGTGAGGTCGCCGTCAATTCATTGGCTGCTACTCTACAATTTTTACGTCACCGACACGTGGGTGATTGATTTTGCAACGATTAAAAGAGTTTTACTACGGAATTTTTCATGCCTCGTATGATTTTAATTTACGCAATATTAGAGTATCGCTAAATAAATATTCAAATAACTCGTTACGCTCATCAACGACTTTCCATAATGGAGAATAGGTACCATCTGCTAAAATTTGAGGCCGTTATTTATGAAATGACAGTCTTGCAAGTACAGGGCGTCCTAAAGTTCGCTCCTCACGGGTATTTCTCGAAGAAAACAAGTGACAATATATTTTAGGCATAAACTTAAGCTTTGTGTTTGTTCCATCAAATTTTCTTTCTATTTATGTGTGTTTGTATACCTAGTACACGATACTCTTGTTACATCGCACATCCTTAAAATTTCATGATTTACTTTTAGCGTTTTCGAGATATGAGGTTGAAATTGATGCTAGTCTCTAAAGCCGCTTGCACGCTAATACCAGATCAGAATATTGTTTCGTTGCTGTGTTGTAAATATTTTAGTGCAATATGTTCAACTGAAGTTGATTTTAGTAATCTCATAATAAATCTACCAGAAGTTGATATGCAAATATGACCATGATTACGGACTACTTTAATAAAGGCTATACAGTGATACAAAACTTATTTAAAAAAAATTTTGGAATAGATGCGTCATGAAAAATGGAGTAAATATCTTAAAAACAAAATTTGGGTAGCCATTGTATTGGACCATTAGATCCTATCCAACGATTTGGAAAGTGCTGGTTCAAATAATTTCTTACAATTACAGAACTATGACTAGGTGCACCATCTAATTGCAACCATAAACGTTTTCTAATTTGTAATATGGAATATTCTTCAATAAACCTGCAAGTTCTCTGTCTACGAACTGTAGAAACCTTTCACCTGTGAGAGTTTGTTTAAAATAATAAGGACCTACTAAATGTCGTCCCACTGTAGCACCATACATTTATTTTAAAGTACCCTTGATTTTAGACTTCAGTAATGTGTATTTTGGAAATTTGGTATGCCATTACTTAAGAATTATTTACTTTCGTCCAAACAATATGACTGTAGAAGTTGTTTTCATCCTCAGCAGTTACCATCATTTGAATAGTTAATAATATGCTTCGATGACAATCATCATTTGCAGATTTAGTATGTTGTAATCATGAAGGCGAACAGTTTTCAACAGTTTCTGAGTTGTCGATTTAGAATTACAAAGACCAGCCGAAACCTGTTGAATAGAATTTTGCAGATTTTTCTCAAATCAGTCAATAATAGTGGCAACATTCTCATCATTTGCTATACCCCTTTTTATACTTTCTTCAAGAAAGTTTTTATTCTTTCTTCATTTTTGACATTTTGATGATTTATATGCAATATTGTCCTTTCACAAATAAATGATTCATTTAATAATACTTATACAGGATATCTGAACAAAATCCTACCACAAATTCCCGAGGCCAAAATCTAATAAAAAATTTAATAATAATAATAATAATTTTTATTCATTCACTACACAGCAATAATACAGGATATATGTATAGAATATAACAAATATCCTGTTCTGTTCTTCCGCGCATCCCAATCCGTGTGACATATAAATGACAAAGTATGAATAATAGATATACACACACATACAACATAACATCATAAAAATACAAAACAGAGTGCAAGTGTAACTGGGTATCAGCACTAACAAATCTAAATATATTTACTTAAATAAAGATTTAAGAGAAACTTTAAATTTACTAATTGACATTGATTTTAAAGGATTACTAATTTCGTTGTACAATTTTGCAATATTATAAGAAAGAGATCGCTAAAAAAAGGATGTCCTATGTTTAGGTATAGATAACAGGCCTTTATTGCGAATATTAACATTATAGACATACGTCCAAAATGTTATTTTATGGTAAAGATATGGTGGAGTGGCTGTAGTAATTAATTTATGATAAAAGGTAATAGCATGATAATCACGCCTATTTTTCATAGAAAGCCACTGTAAATTTTTAAAAGCGTTGGAAATATGGTTGTACTTTTTTATACCAGCTATGAATCTGACACAGGCATTCTGAACTCTTTGTATCCGAGTAGAGTCAGCACTATCGATACACGGACCATAAAGAATATCGCGATAGTTGAATTGTGACAATACCATCGATTCGCAGAGTAGAATTTAATTTGTTTATTTAATATGCTGCTACGAAATAAAAGCTTAAAATTGCAATAGGCTTTTCTCAACAAAGAACTAATGTATGACCTATATCTTAAATTTGAATCTAATACTACCCCCAGATTTTTGGCTTCATTACTATTAACAAGTTCATTGTTATTTATATTATACTTTGCTCACATTCAATTTTGTTCCTATAAGTAAAACAGATGATTTAGAACTGTTTAAATTTAGTGAGTGCCCAGATGCTGCATTAGACAAAGATAATAAATCAGCGTTGATTTTTTGACAAGCGCTATCAACTTCAGAAACTGGAAATGAAAAATACAATTGGGTGTCATCAGCATAAAAATGACTTGTGCAGTAATTAAAATATGTGTTGAAGTTTAAAGTATAAAGAGTATAAAGTAGCGGCCCCAAGATGGACTCTTGAGGCACTCCTGTTGAGACCTTAACTTTCTCTGATGTTTTATCATTTACAACAATTTGCTGAACACGGTCACACAAATAGTTTTTAAAAAGAAGTATCGATTGATCTGAAAGTCCTACAAAATGTAAAATGGCAAGCAAAATCTCATGATCAAGCGTATCGAAAGCCTTGCTAAAATCTAATAAAACAAGAGCAGTAACTTTATATTACTTTACTTTAAGCAAAATTTAACTTACCAATGTTTTTTCCTCATTTTCAAAATTCAATTTTTGTTGTAATTTTCATTATCCAGTTCTTGGTCAGCTGATTTCTACAATTATGTCGTTGTTAAGCCATTGGTCTTTAAATTTTTTAGTACTGTTGGCTTGTAGAGCTCTAAACACATTCCTAAATTTTAAAATTAGTTTTAACCAACCTGAGAAAGTTGTGAACAATAAACAGTTTATGAAATAAAATATTTAAATCAAAAAGCGGTTGTTAACGACGTGTAGAACCTTGATTTTAGAAAAATCGGGATTAAGAATTTTTGATCAAAAATTCAATATACCTACTGTCGCACAAAACCTTATGACAATTTAAATGTAAAACTGTAAGTAGTGCCCTCTATAATTTACATTAAATTCGGGACCAAATTCTTCTTTGATTAGATCATCTTATTTTGGCACCTAAAATATATGGTAGCATTTTGTCTAAACCTTTTAGAGACACCTTGTATATCGCAAAAAAATTCAAGTTCCTGCATAAATTATGTACGTTCTATAAATTATAAATACAGAATGGGACAAGAACCAAAATCTTGTTGTAGATATCTAGTATTAATCATTCAAAGTACTTTACTTATACTTAAAAATATGTCAGGAAAAACCGTATTTTGAGACGAAATAGAGTAAATTTTTCAAATCATGAGATTTTTGCTAATAATGAGAAAAAGCGTTAGAGATTTTTTTACTAAATAAGTGCAGCTGAGTAGCCAGGATGAGGAGCTGTGGCCTTGCCCTAGCGTTCTTGTTATTTAATACAGAAAATGTATTTTTTTTTAATTCATTTCACTATTTTCCCATGGATATGGTGTGTAAAATGTGTATGTATATATAATAACATATAAATTGTTTCAGGGTTAATAGAATGTCAAAATAAATTTATTTTTTCTTATAAGATATGGATTTATTGATTTTGTTTTAAAACAGAATACGTTAGAATTTATCTAATACATTAATACTGTTTAGATCACCCAGCGGTGATATAAATGTTTTTGTTGACAAACTGTTGGTTGTTATGCAATATTTGTATAAGTCTAATATGAATGTTATTTTAACTGGAGATTTTAATTTAGATCCCGCTCTTGGCTCTAGGAATATTAATGATTTTAATAAAGTGTGTGATGTCCTCAGAAATTTTAATTTGCATGAGGTGGTAAGGTGGCCTACTCGTGTAACTGATAGCTCCTCAACTATTATCAATCACATATTTACTAATATTGAAAATTATTTAGTTTGGGTACTAGACAACGACATTTCAGACCATACAACAGTATTGTTTGAGTCCTATATTTGTCAACAATATACCATTAAACGTACCTCCCAGTTCAGAAGAAATTTTTCTGAATGCCATAAAAAATTTTCGTTCTGATTTGCTAAAGGAGTCGTGGTCAGAATTGTATCACGTGCTTCACGGGCGTAGCCAGGATTTAGTTTTGGTTTGAAGTAAATAAGACAACAAAAATATACTTACATGAAATTTAATATCTATATATTCATCGTGCGTCTGCCTCTCGTCAAAAGATGGCGCTAGGCGCTACTATATATATTCAAATGTAATAATTTAACTCTCTTTCACTCCTCGTATTTTTCGCTATAATATTTTGCTTATTTCGGGGGGGGGGGTGGACCCCCCAAAACCCCCCCCTTGGCTACGCCCGTGACGTGCTTACTCTGTTGACGAAACATTCAATTGCTTCTTTGACGCTTTTATATTTTATTTTAATGAATATTTTCCTCTGAGGAAGTCCTATAATAAGTGTTCCATCAAATTAACAGAATTGTACATTCACAAATATGAGAATCCCGAAATAAATGATATATACAGGGTGTCCTAGAAATCAACGTTAAGCCGGAAACGGGCGATAGGCCAAGTCGTTACAGTTATTAGAAAAATATAAAAAAAAATCTTTGTCATGTACTTTTCAAATTATAAGCACCAAAAAATAAATTGGAAAAAATGACATCCTGTGATGATCTATCATGTCCTGTGACTACAAATATTAATGTTTCGTCAAACAAAATTGGCCTGAAATCCGGTTCCACTAAAAAAAAATTTTTTTTTCCTAAACAAAGAAGTAATCTAGCAAGTATCATACCATTTTAGAATCCGGACTAAATGCGCCATCTTTTAAAATTACTTGCCAAAATAGTGTAGTACATTTTTTTTTACAATACAGTCGGTTAAAGTCGGTTGTAATGTAATTATTTTGAATTTAATGTTGGTCAAAAATCCAACATTTTATTTGAAACTCAGGCAGTTATGTTTTAATTTTAAACTGTAATTTACAGAAGGGTTATTCATGATTACATTACAGAAAAAAGATTGACGAAACATTAATATTTGTAGTCACAGGACTTGATAGATCATCACAGGATGTCAGTTTTTCCAATTTATTTTTTGATACTTATAATTTGAAAAGTACATGACAAAGATTTTTTTTATATTTTTCTAACAACTGTCACGACTTGGCCTATCGCCCATTTCCGGCTTAACGTTGATTTCTGGGACACCCTGTATATATCATTTATTTCGGGATTCTCACATTTGTGAATGTACAATTCTTTTAATTTGATGGAACACTTATTATAGGACTTCCTCATAGGAAAATGTTCATTAAAATAAAATTTAAAAGCGTCAAAGAAGCAATTGAATGTTTCGTCAACAGTAAGCACGTGATGCAATTCTGACCACGACTCCTGAGTTTGATAAAGTTGTGTCTAACGCCTCGTCCGTCATGTATGCAGATGACACATCATTATTAGTATCTGATAACTCAGACGAGTCCTTAAGACTCAAGACCAATGCCTTATTCAAAGAGGTGGGTGCGTGGTCGAATCTAATGGTATGGTATGTAATGGTATTGATACTGAGAGATATAAAATTATTGGAATTGACGATCGATGAATGATTGAACTGGAAAACTCATTGCTGTCAGCTGATATTTAAATTCCGTTTGTTATTTGATAAAAGTTTAAAAAATGTGTTAACGTTATCGCAATTGATAACAGTACATCATGCTCAAGTTAGTTCAAGATTGAGATATAGGATTGTCCTCTGGGGAAACTTCACATTATCGCCAGATGTATTGATTGTCCAAAAACGAGTTTTAAGGTATATGACGGGAATTTCCAGCCATGTCATGTCGATATGTTTTTAAAAATTTTAATACTTTAACCATTGTATCTTTGTTTATTTTTGAACTATCTGTATATGTTTAATAACAAATCTAATTTTATAATGAACGAAAGTATGCATAACAGAAACAAAACAAAAATTTTTACATTCCTTTTTATAAATATAAAATTTCTTTAAATTCACCATTTTACTTAGGTTTAAAAGTTTTTAATAAATTGACTTTCAGATATAAAGATGGTAAAAAGCCTAACAACCTTTACAAATTTATTATACTGATATTTGGTTAATAATACATTTTATACATGGAACGGATTCTTTTTAATGTACCTAAGATTTGTAGAATAATTATTGTTTATAGTTTGTAGTAGGCAAAGGCATCTGGTGTTTGACTATTCCTATACAATATCTTTTTGTCTTTAAGGAAAATAAAGATTTATTATTATTACTGTTACTGTTACTATTACTACTATTA